>CAMRHE010000238.1:2512500-3235957 GCA_947044405.1 Leptodactylus fallax | reverse complement strand
ATGTTTAATCAAATTTATTAAAGTTTTACGATAAGAACAGAAAGAAAAAAAAGGGGAAAGGGGGTACAATGCTATGACTTCAATATCAGTTTAAAACAATAACGGGGGGGGCACGCAGGCCACCTTATTTATGGATAAGGCACAGTATTAAAAGTTTGGGTAAAAAGGCCAACAAAGCCCGCCACAACAGAATCAGAAATAAATAACACGATGGCGACTAAAATGACTATAACTATAGGTGGGTGATAGCTGAAAAAACTAAAAAGTCAATTGTAGAGAGCTAACACAGGGCCACCCACCTAACAGTAAATTAAAACAAACATCAAGGGGAGAGGGACCAAAAGGAGTTCACAGGTGTACGAGACTTATGAGACCAAGGACACGACAAGGACAGAGGGGGGACACAGGGGGGAGGGGGTAGGAGAAGGAACAGAAGGGGAAATTTAGTAATGGAGAGCAGCCAGACACTGCACCAACAGACAAACAGAACAACCCCAAATCAAGAAAAGAAAGAGAAAAACTCAGAGGACTCCTGAAACACCACCCACGGCCGCCAGAGGGACTCAAATTTGGAGGGGTCGGGCGAGTCCTCAGCCACCAGGGCCTCCATTCTCCTGATAAGGAGAAGCTCCTGAAGGAACTCTACCAGGGTAGGCACAGCAGTGCTACGCCAATGCCTGGGGATAACTGTTCTGGCGGCGGTGAGGAAGTGTCGCAAAAGGTCTCTTTTAACGGCAGAGACCCTCCCCGGTATAATGGAGAGAAGTGCGAGCTGGGGTGAAGGCGTGACAGATCTGCCACTCACTTTAACATAAAGCTCAAAGACGGCATCCTAAAAGGGTTTAAGGGCCGCGCATTCCCACCAGATATGATATAAGGTACCTTTTTCGAAACCACAGCGCCAACACCGGTCAGAGACGCCAGGGTAGATCCTATGTAAGAGGTCAGGACAGCGGTACCAGCGGGTCAGTATTTTGTAATTCTTTTCCTGCGCACCACAGGACAGCGGGAGTTTGTGTGTGTATAGGTAGGATTTATCCCAGTCGGCAGTAGAGAGGCAAGTACGAGGTCAGACTCCCAGGGGCCAATGTAGGAGGGAGGCCCAGGTGTAGCGTCTTGGAGGAGAATGCCGTAAAGAACAGAGAGGGCACGCGGAGTGGTGTCAGTCTGGGAAAGGGCAAGCTCCAGGTCAGTTAAAGAGGATGAGAGCGTAGGGAGCAGGGAAAACCTGCGGATGAAGGTAGTGAGCTGGCCATGTTCCAACCAGAACAAATGGAGATTGGGATGAGAGGCTTGCAATTGTGACAGAGAAGGAAGAGAAGTGCTATCCATGACCTGATGCAAACGAACATCATCCCTAGCCAACCAGCAAAGAAATCTGTCAGCGGAGCAACCCGGTGGGAACATGGGATTTCGGAACAGAGGGCTGAGAGGACCCGGGACCCTGGCTATGCGACCACCTACACTTATGGAATCCCAGGTCTTGAGGAAATGAGAGGATAAAATGGAGTGTCTAATAATACTGGGGCGAAAGTGAGACGGAACCCAGGGCAGGGAGGGGAGATGAGCTGACAGCAAGTCGGCCTCTATAGAGACCCACTGCTTGTCCGCCCCGTGATAGCGCCAGTCAAAAAGGTGCAACAGTACTGTCGCACGATAGTATATTCTAGGGTCGGGCAAGCCCGCACCACCGCAATGTCTACAGTGTGTCAATGTCCGGAAGCGTAACCTGCTTCGTGACGCTCCCCACACAAATCTCCCAAACAAAGTCTGGGTGCGAGTAAAAAAGGAGCGTGGTATTGGAATGGGCAAAGCCTGGAACACATATAATAACCGGGGCATAACATCAATTTTTAGCACGTTGATGCGACCAAACCATGAGAGCATGAGGGAACCATATTTCCGCAGATCTGTCGAAAGGGATTCAAGGAACGGTAAGTAATTAATGCGGTAGAAGAGGGAGAGGTCTGAAGGGATGTGGATCCCGAGATACTTAATGGAAGTGCGGTGCCATTTGAAGGGGAATTCGTTCTCAAGGAGGGCTGCTTCTGCTGGGGGCAAGGTGATATTGAGGGCCTCACTCTTAGAGAGATTTACCTTGAAATTACTCAGGTGGCCAAAGCGACGGAACTCACGCAGGATGGACGGGAAGGAAACCCGTATAAAGCCGTTTTGACCTGGCGGTTGCCCAGCTGTGCGCCATGGACACTAGGACAGTTCCGTAAGGCAGTCGCTAGATGTTCCATGACCAGTGCATATAAAAGAGGAGACAGGGGGCAACCCTGTCGCGTGCCATTCCGGACCGGAAAGGAGTTGGAGAGAAGCCCGTTAACCCGCACCCGTGCCGACGCGTCGCCATAGAGAGAAAGCACCTTACTCAAGTACCCCGAGCCAACTCCAATTTGCTGGAGTGTGGCCCGAAGGAAGCCCCAATGTACACGGTCGAACGCCTTTTCAGCGTCTACAGAGAGCAAGCACATGGGGGTATCAGTAACGCGGGCCGTGGAGATCGCCAGGAGCGTCTTGCAAATATTGTCCCTGGCCTCGCGACCTGAGATGAAGCCAACCTGATCAGTGTGAACCAGGCCCAGCATCAAAGGGGACAGTCGGTTAGCCAGCAATTTGGCAAATAGCTTAATGTCAATGTTAAGCAGGGAAATCGGGCGATAGCTGGCACAACTGGACGGATCTTTCCCAGGTTTGGGGAGGACTGTGATAAGGGCTGATAGGGATTGGAAAGCAAACGGAGTGGTGTCGTCAATACTGTTAAAGACACGGGCCATTATTGGAGAGAGGAGGTCTCGGAAAGACTTGTAAAATCTGGGGGTAAACCCATCAGGGCCCGGGGATTTGCCCGAAGGGGAAGATTGAATGACAAGAGAGACCTCCTCTTCGGAAAAAGGGTCCTCAAGAAGCGCTCTATCCGTGGGAGCGATGGTGGAGACTCGTCGATGTATTCCCTGATTTTCTCATAAAGAGAGTCTGGGGCAAGATCAGCATATTGTCCCCGAATATTATAGAGGTCGTGGTAAAAGGAGCGGAATGCCTCTGCTATATCTGTTGGGTTATGGACCGATCTCCCAGTGCCTTTATTGATCCGAGGAATGTACGTGGAGGTATTGCGAGGATGTAGGCGACGCGCGAGGGGACGACTGCACTTATCCGCAAACTCATAGTAATGTTTCCGAACACGGTCACGGAAAAGCATGGACATTTCGTCCAGGTGGGCTCGGAGCTCCTCTCTAGCATTGAGGAGCTCCGTGAAGACTGCCTGAGAGCAAGACCGTTTATGCAGCACTTCAAGGGAATGGATCTTGGCTAGCTGCACAGAGACCCAGGACGCCCGCTCCTTTTTAAGGCGTGCACCATGTTTAATCAAGACTCCCCGGACCACGCATTTTAACGCTTCCCATTGAAGAGGGGGTGATGTAGAGTCCCGGGCATGATCAAGGCCAAAGTTCCTGATCGCAGCGCCGACATCCTCCCGGCATGTGGTATCTTTTAAAAGGCTGTCGTTTAGACGCCAGGTAAAAGGACGGCGTGCGAGTCCCGGAATCTCCATTGACAAAAAAACGGGCGAATGGTCTGACCAAAGGGCGGAGCCAATCTGTCCTGTGGGAGCCCAAGAGAGGGCATGATGGCTGATCAAGAAAAAGTCAATGCGGCTATAGGAATTGTGCGCAGGGGAGTGATACGTATAGTCTCGCTCATTAGGATGCAGGATGCGCCACACGTCGACCAACTGGGAGTTATGGAGGGCAGTCTTAAGGCTACGCAGGTGGGACTGAGAATGGGGAGGGCGGGGTGGGGTAGAGTCAATCAAAGGATCAAAGTCGCCCCCGAGAATCATGACCCCCTCGCCAAAATCAGAAAGTTTGTCGACCAGGTCCCTACAGTACCGCAGTTGTCCCTGATTAGGGAGGTAGCAACCCGCTATGGTGAGAACCGTACCCGCGATGTGCAATTTAAGAAAAACAAATCTGCCCTCAGGGTCAATCAGGGTGTCCATTACCTCGTGATGCAGAGACCTATGCAGAGCAATAGATACTCCCTTGGACTTGGCGGCCGGGTTGGCGCTGTGGAACCAAACGGGGAAATGGCGGTTGCGGATATCCGGTACGTGGCCTTCCTAGATGTGAGTCTCCTGCAGAATAAGGATGTGAGAATGCTTTTTGTGAAGTTGGTACAAGATCTGGCTACGTTTTTGTGGGATGTTAAGTCCTCGTACATTCAGTGTGCAAATATTCAGGGTGGACATAGCTAGACAGGGAGGGGGAGGGAAGACACACTTAGGTAAGGGAAAATCTAACGCAATTTATCACTAATTAACACAGCTATGAAACAAAGTCTTAACTGACTAAACAGTAAGGTGGTGGGGTGAACCACCACCAAACCAGGTGGGGAAAAGGCAAACAATGCCAAAACACGTGCTACACAGTAGCACGGAGACCCCGGTGGGGAACGAGCTTTCCAAAAAGGAGCTGCTCCCCCCCCGGACCCCCGGGCTGACCGAGAAAAACGATATGCATAAACATAAATGAAAAAAGAAGAAAAGAGGGGAGAGGGAAGGAAGGGTGGGAGAGGGAAGAAAAAAAAAAAAAGGGGGGGGGGGGGGAAAGAAGAAGGAAGGATAAATAAATAAATGAGAAAAGAAGAAAAGAGGGGAGAAGGGAAGGAAGGGTGAAAGAGGGAAGGAGAGAGGAGAAAAAAAAAAAAAAAGGGGGGGGGAGGGGAAAGAAGAAGGAAGGAAAAATAATAACAGTACTCACTGCCCCACAAGGGGGCGGACGAGAACCCCTAGAGGTTACGGAGAGGCTTTTTCACTGGCATGCGAAAGGAACAGTTCAGTTCAGTGTTCAAGTTGGAAGGGCTTGATGGTCCCGTGTCGGTGCTGTAGGTGAGGAAGCTCGGTCGCGTCGGCGGCGTCTGGGACGGCGCTGAGACTGTGCTGGCTGGGCTGGTTCTGAGGAGCCAGGTTGCAGTGGCCAGTCCAAGATCTGTACCGTAGGAAGACCAAGAGCAGCTGTGAAGGCAGGAACATCGTCTGGACGAGACAGGAAGATGATGCGGCCATCCCGCCGGACCTGCAGGCGGAAGGGGGAATCCCCAGGAGTACGGGATCTGGTGATGGATCAGGAGGTCCAGAAGAGGATTCAAGGCACGCCGTCTAGCAAGAGTGAGTCTGGACAGGTCCGGGAGCAAGCTGATGGGAGCATCCTGGAAAACCACTTGGCGGGTGTCCCTGGCCTTCCGCATAATAGCCTCCTTGAGCTGGTATCTGTGCACCCGGCAGATGACGTCTCTAGGGTTAGCAGAGTCCAGAGAGCGTGGGCCCAAAGAGCGGTGCGCCCGGTCCAACTCGAGTGGAGAGTCAGGAGGGGCCCCCAGGAAGGAGTTAAAGATACCACGTAGAGTGGCGTCCAAATGCTGGGGTTCAATGACTTCCGGGAGGCCCCGTACCCTGATGTTATTCCGTCTGTTCCTGTTCTCGAGGTCGTCCATGAGATCTGTCAGATGGTGTAATTGGTGAGTATGAGACAGCAATATGGAGTCATGGGTAGATAACTGGGTGGAAAACGCAGTGGCGGAGGCTTCCAAGGTGTCCACTCTTCCCTCCAGTGATTGTACCGTGGCACGGACGGCTGACAGTTCTGTTTTGTATGACTGCTCCAGACGCGCCACATATTCCTTCATGTCAGACTTTGTAGGGATGGCACGTAGATGGGCGCTCAGTTGACGCAGTTCCGCCAGGGTGTCGGAGGAAGCACCAGAGAAGGAAGGTACACAGGTTGCAATAGTCCCAGTAGGGTCTCCCGCACTCTGACCAGCAGAGGCGGGGGCTGTGACAGGAGTTGTTAACAGAGGAACATGAGGCAGGTACGGGGCCGCCGAGGCCGATAACTGGCTCGGGAGGGGCCGTGGTGGAAACCAGACAGGGGCTGCGGGTGGCAGGGGCGCCCAGTGAAGATGTGGCCAACTGTGGCCCAGTGCCAGGAGGTGTAAACAGAGGGGCCTGCAGCACAGGCTTCAGTGCTGAGGTGGGAGTGGAGAAGGCCACAGACCAGGGCAGATTAGAAGCCTCCCTACCTCTTGCTGGGTCCAGGAGAGAGCGCTGCAGCGATACATTGGTGGCAGTGGAGCGCTGGTGTCTGGAGGATGCGGGGGACGGCGGTAGCGACGGCCAGTCCTGCCCCGCGGAGATTGACAGGGGGAAGCGGGAGCTGAGCGGAGCTCAGACTCCCGCAAGATCCAAGGCTCTGGGGGGCTGATGGAGCAGGCCCCAGTCGTTGGTAGGGGCCGGGGCGCCTCTGCATCAGGAGCCGCAGCGGCCGCTGGCTGTGTGCTTGCGGGGGTGCTGCTTGATGAGGCGGCGACGTCGGGCGCCATCTTGGATGGCACACGTGGTGGGCCGGGGAGCGGCCGGTCCCCGCAGAAATTTATCCATGGTGGACTCAGCAGAGGCCCCAGGAGGGGTAGAAGAGGATCTGGGGGAGAACCGCCGGGACTTGCCCATAACTCTGAGGGCAGAAGATGATCCGGTCAGCTGGATCAGCGTTGGTCTGGGTAAGCCAGGGAAGGAGCTGAGGAAAACACAGCCTCACTCCTCCATAGCCAGGCCACGCCCCCTCATTAAGGATGTGTTTTTGCACAGAAAACACAGGCATTTTTTTTTTTGTGCAAAAATGCACCTTGTGAATGTAGTTTTACATTGAAGTAAAAGTTCCAGTGGCCTAAGAATATAGCTCCATCCAGATACATAGTGTGTTTTCACCATAAGGTGCCGCCATACGGTGCTCCTGGACACATTTACCACTATTTGGGGGCTGCACGTGGACTTTCATTGCCTCTAATCGGAAAGTACAGGAGCGTCCCAGGAAATAGCAGTAAACACATGTGCCCTAAAGCATCTGGTGGCAGCACTTCTGTGTTATGGTTTGTGGTATATGACTTTAGTTTAGGGGTCATCAGACTTACAATTATTGACCGGCACTCCGAGTACCTCATCTTTGATTTTTTTATTGAAATCGGCACGCCGAACAAAAAAGGTTGCCTACCTCTGCTATAGACAATACAGTTCCAGTCTGTACAGTTCAGATTTCTTGCTCATGACACCTCTGCAAACGAAGGCAATAGCGACTGGCTGTTAATGGCAAGACAAGTAATGGACATTGCGATACCAAATATCCTTCTGCTAAGCACCTTGAAATGAAGGCACCCCCTGTGTCTGGATGATGGACAAGGAAAATGGGGGAGCTCCTCATGCTTGTCAGAGGATCTACTGGTGGTCTGGCTGTGTGCCCTCACGAAACCAATGCCCCCAACACCACCTAACAGCACAGTCAGAATGGACTCAATGGTAGGCAATTTCTCAAAATGGCCATCCTACTTCTCTCAGTCCAAATGATGCACCCCCTCAAAATATCTTCGAGGACATCATATAAGCATGTCTAGCAGTCAATAATCTTGCACCAAGAGATACACTACCCAAAAGTAGCCTCTGAAAGTCATTTTATAGGTCAGTGGGGGAAGAACTTTTACGCCCTCTTGTGGCAAGACCCAACGTCTGATCAGACCACACCTGTAATCATGTACATATCTGTCTGAGATAGAACTGCAGGACGATTTTTGCCAAAATCCATCATTTCTATCCAGGGGGGACCAAAATTTTTTTGGTCAATGAGTGTATTTTGTACCATAAATCGGCAGTGATGGTCCCATCCAGATCTTCGTACAGGTTGTGCCCACAAAGGGACCTTATAATATGACTAAATGAGTGGTTGTAGGTCAAAGAGACACCATTGTGAAGCACTAGGGCCCAGGACAAAAAGGATAGTGAAATATAGTCCATGTGTGTAGGCGGGCAGAATCCCTTCAGGGTTGCAAACAGGCAGTAAGTCAGGGCAGGCAACATAGGTACAAACGTTATAGGCAAGCCAAGGTCAGGTCAGAGTCAAGACAGAGTTAGAAAATGACGCAAGGGTCAACAAGAAAGTAGCCAAACATACGCAGAGGCAGAAGATCTGCAGGAGCTGCTAAGCTATGTATCTATATTGCTCAGGTATAGTATGCATGGAGGGGAAGATTTAAATAGATCCTGAGGCTCAGGGACTGGCTGGGGAAGGGAAATCTTCTGCTCTCACTATCCCTTTAAGTCCGAGATTGCTGGAGCATGCACTTTCTGTGCACAGAGCGAGGGGAGGAGAAGGAAGGCAGATGAAGATGAAATAGGGATAAGCAGTGGCACATGAAAAAGTGACAGAGTCGGGAGTTGTGATCATTGTGAACACCATGGTGTCCACAAACCTCCGTCTCTACAGTCATGGCCAAAAGTTTTGAGAATGACACAAATATTATATTTTCACATGATCTGCTGCCCTCTGGTTTTTATGTGTGTTTGTCAGATATTTTTATCACATACAGAAATATAATTGCATTCATATTATGAGTAACAGAAGCTTATATTGACAGTTAGAATGAGCTAATGCAGCAAGTCAATATTTGCAGTGTTGACCCTTCTTCTTCAGGACCTCTGCAATTCTCCCTGGCATGCTCTCAATCAACTTCTGGACCAAATCCTGACTGATAGCAGTCCATTCTTGCAGAATCAATGCTTTCATTTTGTCTGAATTTGTTGGTTTTTGTTTGTCCACCCGTCTCTTGATGATTGACCACAAGTTCTCAATGGGATTAAGATCTGGGGAGTTTCCAGGCCATGGACCCAAAATCTCTAGGTTTTGTTCCCTGAGCCATTTAGTTATCACCTTTGCTTTATGGCAAGGTGCTCCATCATGCTGGAAAAGGCATTGTTGAGCGCCAAACTGCTCTTGGACGGTTGGGAGAAGTTGCTCTTGGAGGACATTCTGGTACCATTCTTTATTCATGGCTGTGTTTTTAGGCAAGACTGTGAGAGAGCCGATTCCCTTGGCTGAGACGCAACCCCACACATGAATGGTTTCAGGATGCTTTACAGTTGGCATGAGACAAGACTGGTGGTAGCGCTCACCTCTTCTTCTCCGAATAAGCTGTTTTCCAGATGTTCCAAACAATCGAAAAGGGGATTCATCAGAGAAAATGACTTTACCCCAGTCCTCAGCAGTCCACTCCCTGTACCTTTTGCAGAATATCAGTCTGTCCCTGATGTTTTTTCTGGAGAGAAGTGGCTTCTTTGCTGCCCTCCTTGAGACCAGGCCTTGCTCCAAGAGTCTCCGCCTCACAGTGCGTGCAGATGCACTCACACCTGCCTGCTGCCATTCCTCAGCAAGCTCTGCACTGCTGGTAGCCCGATCCCGCAGCTGAAACACTTTTAAGAGACGGTCCTGCCGCTTGCTGGTCTTTCTTGGGCGCCCTGGAGCCTTTTTGGCACCAATGGAACCTCTCTCCTTGAAGTTCTTGATGATGCGATAGATTGTTGACTGAGGTGCAATCTTTCTAGCTGCAATACTCTTCCCAGTTAGGCCATTTTTGTGCAGTGCAATGATGACTGCACGTGTTTCTTTACAGATAACCATGGTTAACAGAAGAGAAACAATGATGGCAAGCACCAGCCTCCTTTTAAAGTGTCCAGTGGTGTCATTCTTACTTAATCATGACAGATTGATCTCCAACCCTGTCCTCATCAACACCCACACCTGTGTTAATGGAGCAATCACTGAAACGATGTTAGGTGGTCCTTTTAAGGCAGGGCTGCAATGATGTTGAAATGTGTTTTGGGGGATAAAGTTCATTTTCTAGGCAAATATTGACTTTGCAAGTAATTGCTGTTAAGCTGATCACTCTTTATAACATTCTGGAGTATATGCAAATTGCCATTAGAAAAACTGAAGCAGTAGACTTTGTAAAAATTAATATTTGTATCATTCTCAAAACTTTTGGCCATGACTGTACAGGATACAGGAGCATCTCAATAAATGAGAATATCTTTGAAACGTTCATTCATTTCAGTAATTCAGTAATACAATCCATAATCAGCGTCTTCCATGATTGTGTGTCCTACTGAACCAGACTGAGGGACCATGTAAAGGCTTAGGAAACCTTGGCAGGTGACACTGAATTTACAATACTGAACTTTTTTACAATATTCTAATGTTCTTAGATTTGGGTTTTCATTACCTGTAATCCATAATCAACATTTACAGAAATAAAACACTTGAAATAGAAGACTCTGTGTGTAAAGAATCTAGAAAATATAGGTCACTTTTTTAATGTAATTATGGAAAGAAATAAAAGTTTCAAAGATATTCTAATTTATTGAGACGCACCTGTAGATAGATAGATAGATAGATAGATATGAGATAGATAGAAAAAAAGGTTGAAAATTGAATAAAAAAATAAAGAAATACAAGCTGTCTGTGCATACTGTATGTAGAGGAAACTTACTAGCTATTCCTGTGATTACAGCAGCCTCTGCGCTGATAGAAGCAGGCACTTTCATACTCTTCCTGAGGTATGACATCATAGGAGTGTACTATATATATTATTTATTAATTGTGTCTGTCCAGTTCTTTTTTCTTTTTGTTTGAGCTCCATCCTAATCACAATTCCAGTTTTTAGCTGTACGGTTCCTCAACCTTTGCGGCATCACCTGCCTGAAATTCTATCCATTAGAGACACTGATATCAATATTTACAACCTGGAATTTGGCATTTGACATGCCCGTTGTATGATGGGTCCATAACCACGATATCTAACACCTTTCAAAAACTTCCACTTATAGTTCACACAGAAGGTGATTTTGTTTCCTACTTTGTATGTATTGAATGTGTCTGATTTAGAATGTACGAGGACTGTATAATTCTATATGAATGTTCCATCACATGCTGTATTACTAGGGTATACATTGCTTCTAGGAAAGTATAACCCTACAATATGACAAAGTACGTGGCCTCATATGGACGCCATACAGTCTTGGTGTTCACGATGGAGCTTTCTTTGTTCGTGAGGGTTTTTATTTGGCATGGCCACTTGAGCCCAATCTTAGAATCCTGTTCTTATTTATGAATGTCCAGGTTCGTTGTGTCATACGTAAATCTCAGTGTCATTGCTAAACTATGGGAAAAGGATTCCTGGCATTAGTTATGAAGTGTTTGCCAAAACCAATTCAGTCTAGAGAAGTGCAGGTAGGTAAGAGGCCCGTTACACATGTCTTGTGTTCTTGATACAGTCAATTCTCTTGGTTCCTGGCCTGTCCTCCTGCGAGGATTGCTTCATGTGTTTATCTTAGATGAGACTACCGCTGTATTCATACAGGAGCTATCACAAGGACTTTTGTAGACTTCTGCCAAGAAAGCCATTTCACTTAAGTCCTAGTGCTAAATAAGGAAACCCTGCGTCCTTGAGGAATAAAACGTCTATTGTCCCGTCTCTCCGCTGAAACCAATTAGAAGTCTGGAGCAATGACATGAAACAGCAGAAATGGACCCTTCAGGATTCTTCCACAGGTTATGCCACGAGAATTGTTTCGTGAATATTTGTGAGGTTCGGTGGCCGTTGACCGGGATCCGCCATCGAGTAAAGGATCGGAGCTGAACAGCAGCTGAGCATGTCCAGTAAAAAAAGATGCGTCTAACTATAAGACGCACAAGAAAAATTAGGAAAGAATATTATCTAATGTGGCATTTTTCTGTGGATTGGGGCACTAAGGAACTTTATACTGTTGGTGGGGGCAATAAGGAACATTATACTGTGGAGGGCACTAAGAAATATACTGTGCTTATGGGCACTAAGGAGCATTATACTATGGGTGGGGGCACTAAGGAGCTTTATACGGTGCTTGGGGGCACTAAGGAGAATTATACTGTATGTAGGGGCACTAAGGAGCTTTATACGGTATGTGAGGGCACCATGGAGCATTATACTGTATGTTGGGGCACTAAGGAGCATTATACTGTATGTTGGGGCACTAAGGAGCATTATACTGTGGATGGGGGTACTAAGAAGCATTATATGGTGCGTGGGTACACTTAGTAACTTTATACTGTGGGTGAGTGCACTAAGGAGCTTTATACGGTGCATGGGGGCACTAAGGAGCTTTATACTGTGGGTGGGTGCGCTAAGGAGCTTTATACGGTGCATGGGGGCACTAAGCCGCATTATAATATGGGTGGGGGCACTAAGGAGCATTATACTGTGGGTGGGGCCACTAAGGAGCATTATACTGTGGGTGGGTGCACTAAGGAGCTTTATACTGTGGGTGGGGCCACTAAGGAGCATTATACTGTGGGTGGGTGCACTAAGGAACTTTATACTGTGGGTAGGGGAACTAAGGAGCTTTATACGGTGCATGGGGGCACTAAGGAGCATTATACTGTGTGTGGGTGCACTAAGGAGCATTATACTGTGGGTGGGTGCACTAAGGAGCTTTATACTGTGGGTGGGGGAACTAAGGAGCTTTATACGGTGCATGGGGGCACTAAGCCGAATTATAATATGGGTGGGGGCCCTAAGGAGCATTATACTGTGGGTGGGTGCACTAAGGAGCTTTATACTGTGGGTAGGGGAACTAAGGAGCTTTATACGGTGCATGGGGGCACTAAGGAGCATTATACTGTGTGTGGGTGCACTAAGGAGCATTATACTGTGGGTGGGTGCACTAAGGAGCTTTATACTGTGGGTGGGTGCGCTAAGGAGCTTTATACGGTGCATGGGGGCACTAAGCCGCATTATAATATGGGTGGGGGCACTAAGGAGCATTATACTGTGGGTGGGTGCACTAAGGAGCTTTATACTGTGGGTAGGGGAACTAAGGAGCTTTATACGGTGCATGGGGGCACTAAGGAGCATTATACTGTGTGTGGGTGCACTAAGGAGCATTATACTGTGGGTGGGTGCACTAAGGAGCTTTATACTGTGGGTGGGTGCGCTAAGGAGCTTTATATGGTGCATGGGGGGCACTAAGCCGCATTATAATATGGGTGGGGGCACTAAGGAGCATTATACTGTGGGTGGGGCTACTAAGGAGCATTATACTGTGGGTGGGTGCACTAAGGAGCTTTATACTGTGGGTGGGGCCAGTAAGGAGCATTATACTGTGGGTGGGTGCACTAAGGAGCTTTATACTGTGGGTAGGGGAACTAAGGAGCTTTATACGGTGCATGGGGGCACTAAGGAGCATTATACTGTGTGTGGGTGCACTAAGGAGCATTATACTGTGGGTGGGTGCACTAAGGAGCTTTATACTGTGGGTGGGTGCGCTAAGGAGCTTTATACGGTGCATGGGGGCACTAAGCCGCATTATAATATGGGTGGGGGCACTAAGGAGCATTATACTGTGGGTGGGTGCACTAAGGAGCTTTATACTGTGGGTAGGGGAACTAAGGAGCTTTATACGGTGCATGGGGGCACTAAGGAGCATTATACTGTGTGTGGGTGCACTAAGGAGCATTATACTGTGGGTGGGTGCACTAAGGAGCTTTATACTGTGGGTGGGTGCGCTAAGGAGCTTTATACGGTGCATGGGGGCACTAAGCCGCATTATAATATGGGTGGGGGCACTAAGGAGCATTATACTGTGGGTGGGGCTACTAAGGAGCATTATACTGTGGGTGGGTGCACTAAGGAGCTTTATACTGTGGGTGGGGCCAGTAAGGAGCATTATACTGTGGGTGGGTGCACTAAGGAGCTTTATACTGTGGGTAGGGGAACTAAGGAGCTTTATACGGTGCATGGGGTACTAAGGAGCATTATACTGTGTGTGGGTGCACTACGGAGCTTTATACTGTGGGTGGGGAAACTAAGGAGCTTTATACTGTGGGTGGGTGCACTAAGGAGCATTATACTGTGGATGAGGGTACTAAGAAGCATTATATGGTGCGTGGGTACACTTAGTAACTTTATACTGTGGGTGAGTGCACTAAGGAGCTTTATACGGTGCATGGGGGGCACTAAGGAGCATTATACTGTGTGTGGGTGCACTAAGGAGCATTATACTGTGGGTGGGTGCACTAAGGAGCTTTATACTGTGGGTGGGTGCGCTAAGGAGCTTTATACGGTGCATGGGGGCACTAAGCCGCATTATAATATGGGTGGGGGCACTAAGGAGCATTATACTGTGGGTGGGGCCACTAAGGAGCATTATACTGTGGGTGGGTGCACTAAGGAGCTTTATACTGTGGGTGGGGCCACTAAGGAGCATTATACTGTGGGTGGGTGCACTAAGGAACTTTATACTGTGGGTAGGGGAACTAAGGAGCTTTATACGGTGCATGGGGGCACTAAGGAGCATTATACTGTGTGTGGGTGCACTAAGGAGCATTATACTGTGGGTGGGTGCACTAAGGAGCTTTATACTGTGGGTGGGGGAACTAAGGAGCTTTATACGGTGCATGGGGGCACTAAGCCGAATTATAATATGGGTGGGGGCCCTAAGGAGCATTATACTGTGGGTGGGTGCACTAAGGAGCTTTATACTGTGGGTAGGGGAACTAAGGAGCTTTATACGGTGCATGGGGGCACTAAGGAGCATTATACTGTGTGTGGGTGCACTAAGGAGCATTATACTGTGGGTGGGTGCACTAAGGAGCTTTATACTGTGGGTGGGTGCGCTAAGGAGCTTTATACGGTGCATGGGGGCACTAAGCCGCATTATAATATGGGTGGGGGCACTAAGGAGCATTATACTGTGGGTGGGTGCACTAAGGAGCTTTATACTGTGGGTAGGGGAACTAAGGAGCTTTATACGGTGCATGGGGGCACTAAGGAGCATTATACTGTGTGTGGGTGCACTAAGGAGCATTATACTGTGGGTGGGTGCACTAAGGAGCTTTATACTGTGGGTGGGTGCGCTAAGGAGCTTTATATGGTGCATGGGGGCACTAAGCCGCATTATAATATGGGTGGGGGCACTAAGGAGCATTATACTGTGGGTGGGGCTACTAAGGAGCATTATACTGTGGGTGGGTGCACTAAGGAGCTTTATACTGTGGGTGGGGCCAGTAAGGAGCATTATACTGTGGGTGGGTGCACTAAGGAGCTTTATACTGTGGGTAGGGGAACTAAGGAGCTTTATACGGTGCATGGGGGCACTAAGGAGCATTATACTGTGTGTGGGTGCACTAAGGAGCATTATACTGTGGGTGGGTGCACTAAGGAGCTTTATACTGTGGGTGGGTGCGCTAAGGAGCTTTATACGGTGCATGGGGGCACTAAGCCGCATTATAATATGGGTGGGGGCACTAAGGAGCATTATACTGTGGGTGGGTGCACTAAGGAGCTTTATACTGTGGGTAGGGGAACTAAGGAGCTTTATACGGTGCATGGGGGCACTAAGGAGCATTATACTGTGTGTGGGTGCACTAAGGAGCATTATACTGTGGGTGGGTGCACTAAGGAGCTTTATACTGTGGGTGGGTGCGCTAAGGAGCTTTATACGGTGCATGGGGGCACTAAGCCGCATTATAATATGGGTGGGGGCACTAAGGAGCATTATACTGTGGGTGGGGCTACTAAGGAGCATTATACTGTGGGTGGGTGCACTAAGGAGCTTTATACTGTGGGTGGGGCCAGTAAGGAGCATTATACTGTGGGTGGGTGCACTAAGGAGCTTTATACTGTGGGTAGGGGAACTAAGGAGCTTTATACGGTGCATGGGGTACTAAGGAGCATTATACTGTGTGTGGGTGCACTACGGAGCTTTATACTGTGGGTGGGGGAAACTAAGGAGCTTTATACTGTGGGTGGGTGCACTAAGGAGCATTATACTGTGGATGAGGGTACTAAGAAGCATTATATGGTGCGTGGGTACACTTAGTAACTTTATACTGTGGGTGAGTGCACTAAGGAGCTTTATACGGTGCATGGGGGCACTATGGAGCTTTATATTGTGGGTGGGTGCGCTAAGGAGCTTTATACGGTGCATGGGGGCACTAAGCCGCATTATAATATGGGTGGGGGCACTAAGGAGCATTATACTGTGGGTGGGGCCACTAAGGAGCATTATACTGTGGGTGGGTGCACTAAGGAGCTTTATACTGTGGGTGGGGCCACTAAGGAGCATTATACTGTGGGTGGGTGCACTAAGGAGCTTTATACTGTGGGTAGTGGAACTAAGGAGCTTTATACGGTGCATGGGGGCACTAAGGAGCATTATACTGTGTGTGGGTGCACTAAGGAGCATTATACTGTGGGTGGGTGCACTAAGGAGCTTTATACTGTGGGTGGGGGAACTAAGGAGCTTTATACTGTGGGTGGGTGCACTAAGGAGCATTATACTGTGGGTGGGTGCACTAAGGAGCATTATACTGTGGGTGGGTGCACTAAGGAGCTTTATACTGTGGGTGGGGGAACTAAGGAGCTTTATACTGTGGGTGGGGGCACTAAGGAGCTTTATACTGTGGGTGGGGTCACTAAGAAGCATTATACTGTGGCTGGGGGCACTAAGGAGCAATATACTGTAGATGTGGGCACTAAGGAGCATTATACTGTGCAGGGGGAACTAATGTGGGGGGCACTAATGTCCCATAGTATAATGCCCCATTATTGTGCCTCCTCACAGTAGGCTCCTTAGTGACCCCCACAGTATAATTAGAGCTCTTACACATAATTAACATTAACAGCGGCCAGGGGGAACCTTCACCTCCAGCCAGCTATCCCCATGCCCTGATCCCTTACAGCAGATATCAGCAATTATCCCTGCAGCCTGCCTGACATGTAAAGGATGACTACCGATCCCTGTAGCTGCTAGCGCAAGGGATTGGAGCTTGGGGACAGCGGGCTGGAGATGAAGGTTTCTCCCAGCCACTGTAATGAGAGTGCCGGGAGGCCGGGGTCAGGCTGACAGCAGACATATAACACTGACACTCCCCTTCACTCATTTCCCTTGCAGAATCTTGCACTTCAATACGGTCATCTTCTAAGTGATGCCGCAGGCCCTCGGAGGACAGCTGAGACTTGTGACTATACCAGACTAAGGCCCAATCACAGGCCTCAGAGGCCATGATGTCACCCAAGAGGCTGCAAGAGGCCTGAAGAGGACTGAAGATGGCAGGGAATGTGAGAAGAAAAGAAATTCTATCCAGTCTGTAGATGACTCTTATACAGTATGCAGTGAGTCTCAGCGTCTTGTCAAGTTAAAGTTGCCGCAGGGTAGCATTTTGTCACATTGCACGGTTTACTTACTGTGCCTTGTTAGCTGTCATGTTCTAGATTCTCACATTTGTATATACATTAAGGTAAATGCAAAACCCACAGATGATGACTGACGGGGTTTATAGAACTTCCTATAGTTTTCCGTTTTTCTATGTGTAGCCGGATACTTTGGATAATTATCTAGAAAGTTACTTGTAAAATATAATAAATCTGTCAATTATAAGGAAATGACTTTGGTAAAATTTTTGCTTGTAAGATAAAATGTGAGCAATGCGGCTCATTGAGATGACCCTGCAGGGGGGTGAGCTCGGGGGAGTCGTGATCTATGGTGACAGCGGATTTACAGCTCCGAGAACACACATGTGATCAGACTGTACAAACAATGGACGATTAGGACACGTGTCACACACGCCAGTGCCACATATAACATCTGCACATGATACACTTCAGCTGCAAGAACGACGCTCTTCTACGCTCACTATTGGAATATCAAAAATTAAAAAGCAAAAATTATGATCACAACAGACCCGAGTATAAGAAATGGAGGCCCGGGCGGTGAAAAAATAAAAAACATTTATACTAACCTTCTTCTTTTGGGCCTTGTCATGGCAACTAACGCTTTCCTGGTGGTCACATGAGCACACAAGCATCATGACATCATAATGCTCAGCATGTCCATGTGATCGCTGCGGCCCAATCACAGGCCACAGCGATGATCCCAGGTCATCGAGGAGACCGAGAGTGTCTTACCAGTTGTATCTCTCAGGACTGTCTTACAAGTTATATCTCTCAGGACTCTCTTACTAGTTATATCTCTCAGGACTATCTTATTGGTTATATCTCTCAGGACTGTCTTACCAGTTGTACTTCTGAGGACTGTCTTACCAGTTGTAGTTCTCAGGACTCTCTTACTAGTTATATCTCTCAGGACTGTCTTACTAGTTATATCTCTCAGGACTATCTTATTGGTTATATCTCTCAGGACTCTCTTACTAGTTATATCTCTCAGGACTGTCTTACTGGTTGTATCTCTCAGGACTGTCTTACTAGTTATATCTCTCAGGACTATCTTATTGGTTATATCTCTCAGGACTCTCTTACCTGTTATATCTCTCAGGACTGTCTTACTAGTTATATCTCTCAGGACTGTCTAATTGGTTATATCTCTCAGGACTCTCTTACCAGTTATATCTCTCAGGACTGTCTTACTGGTTGTATCTCTCAGGACTGTCTTACTAGTTATATCTCTCAGGACTATCTTATTGGTTATATCTCTCAGGACTCTCTTACCAGTTATATCTCTCAGGACTGTCTTACTAGTTATATCTCTCAGAACTGTCTAATTGGTTATATCTCTCAGGACTCTCTTACCAGTTATATCTCTCAGGACTGTCTTATTAGTTATATCTCTCAGGACTGTCTTACTAGTTGTATCTCTCAGGACTGTCTTACTAGTTATATCTCTCAGGACTATCTTACTAGTTATATCTCTCAGGACTATCTTATTGGTTATATCTCTAAGGACTCTCTTACTAGTTATATCTCTCAGGACTATCTTATTGGTTATATCTCTCAGGACTCTCTTACTGGTTATATCTCTCAGGACTCTCTTACTAGTTATATCTCTCAGGACTCTCTTACTAGTTATATCTCTCAAGACTATCTTATTGGTTATATCTCTCAGGACTCTCTTACTAGTTATAATAATAATAATAGTCCTTTAATAGTCCCACAATGGGGAAATTCAGTATATCTCTCATGACTGTCTTACCATCTACTTCTAATAACATTATATCAGGAGAATTTTATATTTATGACTCTTAATAATTCCCCTCCCCGTTCCTGCCACATCCCGTGTAACAGCTACCAGACATGCACCCCAGGCAGATCCTTCTTTATCTTTTCACATTTCTCTTCTGGATAGACAAAGCCTGGATAAATAAATAATAACATCATCGTAATCCGCTTTCTCGAAACTTGGCGACATCCTGTGTGTTTTCCTGACAAGTACGTAGCTCTGAGGTCCTCAAACTATGACCAAACATTAGTATAGACATCTACACAAGACCCCTGGATTAGTCAGAGGAGACAAGGAATGACGCATGTAGTATACGGCCTCCTGATCATGTCAATAGGTGCCATATAATAGAGACATAAGGGGGTGCTCCAGGGGTGTCGCTGGCAGCATCTGCGCTCCAATGCAAAATCTATATGTGGGGACTGGACACCCCTAGACATCAGGGCCAGGAGACCAAGGAAACCATATACAGTACTTGTGCCGGATCTCCTTGCCACATGGATCATGGAAAGTAGATCTTGTAGGGTCACTAGTAGGGTGGTGGATTCTACATAAATCCAATACTGAGGGTTCCAGCCACCACACTGTCCCGATGACTTGGCCTCTTCCATTTTTGGCCATCTTTTTGAAGAAAAAATGAACTTTTAATCCAAATTCTGGCTGATCCAAAGATCTACATTTGGTACAAAGGAGAAATGATGAGAGCAGAGGTGCGGGTCACAGGAAGTGAGGAGCGCCATGAAAAGCCGTGAGACTCAGGACACTGTTGTCAGATTCTTTGGAACTTAGCTTGGATTCTGTCCCAGACTTCTAGGAGTTGTCCAGGATAACCCGTTTTTGGTGAGGAGGCCGGGGAAGGTGAAAAAGAATAAAAACCCATACTGACCTGTCCCTGTGAGCCTCTGAGAACTTTCTGTGAAAAGTGCTGTGGGAAAACCGTGATGTGTTGCCATCGCGGTTTTTCCGCAGCGCTTTTTGCTGCCTCCTGCTATGTAGTGCCATAGCCTTAAGGTGTGTGTATGGTATACAGATACCCCTCAGAATTAGTATACAGTGAATGGATGTATTGTGGGTGTGACCCCGATCCCTGACAGGTGTAGACAATGAATGGGATGAGCCTGTAACAAACTAAGAGTGAAAACCGCAATGAGAAAAATATTACATGGGACTTTGACTCAGTTCAAATTTTGGAAAGAATATGGACACACCAACAACAGTAAAATATAATGGACTGAAAAATACCGCTATACCATGGCAGGATAATATCGCCTATAGTGTCTGAATAATACCACTATACAAATACAGTATAATTTACTCTATATGGTAATACTACCATAGAGTGACTGAATAATACTGCTATGCCATGACAAGGTAATTCCTCCCCTACAATGAGTGACAAATACTGCCATACAGTGACTGAATAATACTATGCTGTAAGAAGGTTATAACTCCCCCTACAAGGAATAACCAAATAATACAGCTATACCATGACAGTATAATAACCTCTATAGTGAATACTGCCATACAGTGACTGCATAATACCACTATGTAAATACAGTATAACACAAGTCCTACAGTGACTTAATAATATTGCTATACAGTGACTGAATAATACCACTATAAAAAATACAGTATAATATCTATCCTACAGTGAACAATACCGCTATACAGTATCATAACAGTATAATATCCCTTTTAGTGAGTGAAAAATACTGCCATACAGTGCTACAGTAAATAATACCACTATACTAGGAAAGCATAACATTGTCTACAGTAAATAATACTGTCCTATAGTGACTGAATAATACCACTATATAAATACAGTGTAATATATCTCTGTGAATAAATAATTCTGCCATATAGAAACTGAATAATACCACTATACCATAATAAGATAATACCTCCCCTACAATGAGTAAAAAATACTTTCCTGCAATGACTGAATAATACCACTATACCAGGACAGGAAAATATCCCCTATAGTAAAGAATGCCGCCATACAGTAACTGGATAATACCACTGTTTTGAGAATGAACAATACTACCATACTGCAATACTGAATAGTTCCACCACATTGTGAATGAATACCACCGTATAGTAACTAATAATACCGCCATACATTGACTGAATAACACTAACATATTGTGAATGAATACCACCATATAATAACTAAATAATATCGCCATACATTGACTGAATAACACTAACATATTGTGAATGAATACCACCATATAATAACTAAATAATATCGCCATACATTGACTGAATAACACTAACATATTGTGAATAATTAATCCCACCATATAGAGAATGAATAATAATAATACTTCCATACAGTGATAATGCCATTATATCATGAAGAATAGAATGCTCCGATAATACCGCCATCCCGAGACTGGAGGTTACTGTTTAGGTTACAAACAATTAAATGCAGTGACAAAGAGTCAACATCTCCTCCGATGCCAGGCTCAGAGATTTACATTCATGTAAATATTTTTAAGGATTTTTTAGCTGCCGCTGGACATCTGGCCCTCGGTGATGAGTCAGATCCTCTCGCCAGGAGGGGGGTCTCGTCTGTACAACAATATGCAGTGAAAGTTGCATGTAAGAGTCAGGAGAGTGATGGATCTTGGAGGATCACTAACATAAGGCAATAGTTCCTGTTCGCTTCCCACAAGCCATGTGTAACCAATTAACAGTATAACGAATAAAACTCAATGACATGTAAACACTGACACTGGAATGTTCGGATTGTGTCAGAAGAAGTCAGATAGCAGCAGAGACTTCACATCGCATGTTGTATGATGATGAATCCCTTATGTATATAACTGCAGATGGAGAGAAAACAAGAATAAAACAAAATCAGCCCCAAGAGCCGGGCCTCAAAGAAATCTCAAAAATATCACCTTCTTAAAATCCTACAAATTCTGCTATTACAGTTCTAGCAGGGGCTGTCATCTCTGGATGTCATAGTCGCTATTTAGCTATAATTATCACCAGAAAATGACCGATTTTTTTTTAAACCAGGTTTTTATGTTAAATATATTTTGAAAGAACTTTTTCATATATTTTTTTTAAATTTCCATGTCATTTTCTGTGTATATATATCACATTACAGACATGATTAAAATAGAAGAAAACACCCCTGTGGTAACATACACTATCATCATAGGACTTCATTACTCACTCACTGTTGTTCTCTGTTATCATTCATTGTCAGGGGATAGCAGGGGTGTAACTATAGGTGATGCAGATGTAGCAGTCATTACTGTGTCCAGGAGCCTCAGAGGGCCCAAAGCTCTATCCACAGCATAAGAAGACACCTGCATTATAGATAGCACATGGTAAGTGGGGGCCCAGGAGTTTAAGGTTACACCTCTGGAGGATTGTATATATAAATATACACAGTACTCACTCACTGTTGTTTTCTGTTATCTGTCATTATCAGAGGATTGTATATATACATATATATAGCACTTGTTTACTGTTGTTCTCTGTTATCAGCCATTATTAGAAGATTGTAAATTTATATATATATATATATATATATATATATATACACACAGCACTCACTCACTGTTGCTCTTTGTTATCAGCCATTACGAGAGTATTGTATATATACTTATAATATACTTATATACAAAACTTGCTCACTGTTGTTCTCTGTTATCAGCCATTATTATAAGATTGTAAATTATATATATATAAATATATATAGAGAGAGAGAGAGAGAGAAAGAGAGAGAGCTCTCACTCACTGTTGCTCTTTGTTATCAGACATTACGAGAGTATTGTATATATACTTATATACAACACTTGCTTACTGTTGTTCTCTGTTACCAGCCATTATGAGGATTGTATGTATACATATATACAATGATTGCTCACAGTTGTTCTCTGTTATCCGATATTATCAGAGGATTGTACAAAAGTGATACACACAAAAAACTTCAGGTCAATACACAAAAATAAGTTCTCACACGCCTTATAGTCTTCTAAATAAAAATACTATAGCCAATAGACAAATAAAAAACTTGATCCTTGAGGGATGAGAAAACCTTACAATTTCCCCCTACTAGAGCCGATATGGATGTGGCCTCTGTCTCTGACTCTGTAACTAGTACATAGCACCATTTGCCAAAAAATTGTAACCATAAGACTCAATTTCTTAAGTTTATCATTGCCCCGTGTGGAGATGCTGCTGCTGATCGAGTCGGATAGGATCTCCCATCAGGACCAGCTTCTTTTGCTTCTTGCAGGAAGATTAAACAGCTCCCACGTCTTGCAGGCGTTTCCCCTCCTGAGAGCACACCCTGCCCCCCATGATAATTATAGCGCATTGAGAACATACTTAGTAATTTGTCCTGGCGGTCTCCTCCGCACGATCCTGCACTTACCCCATCACAGGCTGAGACATTACTTTGAATGTTTTTTTTCTCAAGACTAATTAGAAAAATCTGAAGAACATTCTAAGAACAGATCTAACTTTAACCAGAAGCAATATCTCATTTTTGACCAAAGTATTTACTCAACGTCTTCCCTCGTGGATTCTATATACATAAACTTCTGCATGCTACGGATAAAGGTCCATTCTGATCCTGGGTATTTATGGCATGTCCACATGAGAGAGCCCTGCACATATGGCCTCCTCTCCATTCCATGTGCCCACTGTAGACCTGCACAGGATATGCCCACCTATGGGACCACCCAATAACTAGAAGCCCCCCACCTACCAAGTGCTATCTATAACAATGGTGTCTCGTAGAAGGGCATTTGTCCCCTCTGAGTTTTCTGCGTGGTGTATTGGAAATCTAGCCCAGTTCATGGCTGGTGTAGATCTCCATTTTGGCGCGGGTAATTTATGATGAGGTCGGGATCAGGGTAGTTTTCGGTGAATTTTTTGGTGCAACTTTTTTAACCGAACCAAAAAGGGGATCCAACAGGAGGGCGAGGTATAAATCCTTCCATTCATGTTGAAACCATTCATGGCTTGGGTTCCAAAAACTGAATGTATGAACATAGCCCAGGCTGTGATGACTCAGTATGAGGAGTGGGCACGTGATGGTGGAAGATACCAGGAAGTATCCGATTATTTCATGACCAGTAAGATTTTATGGAAACTTTTTTCTCTGGAAATGTCCTTGTTTTCTATATTGTCTGATCGTGCCATAAATCTCCCTTCTGTACATTGAATAGAACTGTCTTCCTGTTGTTTCCCCGAGTTTTACGCTACACGAGAAAATTTATGTTCACGTTGACAATTATAAATGGGTTTTTCCCACCATAATTTTTTATGATGTATCCTATGAAGAGCACGTAGTAAACAGGAGATCGGTCAGCAACATCAACAGTCTGTGAGTGGTTCTACGTTCCACATAGGGTGTCATGTCCCATCAAGACATCAATCTAGATTAAAAAGTTTGGGACAGGACTTGACTAGTTAAATATCATCCACGTAGACCTTATTGAATGAAATGCATAGAATCCATATGGTAGCGTTGACGCAACCGTTGGTGCAACGTCCTTCTTCAGGCTGAGAGAGCAGAATAGCAAGGTCAGGGTGTGTATGTTACCCATGGCTATGCTGTTGTACTACTATCTCCTACTATCTATGAGGAGATAGGAGGACACAAGAGGAGTGAGGGCCCTGATCACAAGAGCTTACAATCTATGAGGAGAGAGAAGGAGGACACAGGAGGAGTGAGGACCCTGATCACAAGAGCTTACAATCTGAGGAGATAGGAGGACACAAGAGGAGTGAGGGCCCTGATCACAAGAGCTTACACTCTATGAGGAGAGAGAAGGAGGACACAGGAGGAGTGAGGACCCTGATCACAAGAGCTTACAATCTATGAGGAGATAGGAGGACACAAGAGGAGTGAGGGACCTGATCACAAGAGCTTACAATCTATGAGGAGAGAGAAGGAGGACACAGGAGGAGTGAGGACCC
Source organism: Leptodactylus fallax (assembly GCA_947044405.1). Lineage (NCBI taxonomy): Eukaryota > Metazoa > Chordata > Amphibia > Anura > Leptodactylidae > Leptodactylus > Leptodactylus fallax. The sequence goes on along the minus strand of CAMRHE010000238.1, from coordinate 3,211,128 downwards.
TGATCACAAGAGCTTACAATCTATGAGGAGATAGGAGGACACAAGAGGAGTGAGGGTCCTGATCACAAGAGCTTACAATCTATGAGGAAATGGGGCTGACACAAAAAGTAACAGTGCTAATTTTGTACAATGGTCCGCTATCTATTATATACGTAAAGTACACATGACGTTGCACGAGGCGGTCACCAGCCAATATTTCTGTATACACAGGTATGAAGTGCATTAGGGTGTGAGGAGTGAAGGGGAGACTGGCGAATAAAGGTGAATCAGACTCAGAGGAGTAATAAGGAGTTCTTATGTTATAGAGAGGCTTTTTGACCCCCAAGGATTCAGGGTTTCTCTACTTTGAAAACCTTATTTTTAAGATGTAATCTACGGAGAGTCTCAAGAACAAGTGTTTGACTTCCCTGCAACACCCCCGCAGGCCAGATGAGGTATTACACAATAGTGCGACAAATATTTTCTATTCCTTTTCTAATGATTCCTTTAGTATGTGTTGTAAATTCTCATGAGCAGGTTCTCTTCTGATGCAGCAGAGCCGGATGTGTCCTGTTTGTTTTGTTAACTACGGTGCCTTTGCCAATAAACATGTCAGTAGCGAATATTCTGTGCACAAAACTGGAAGAGATTAAGATACATAAGCAATTCATTATTAAGGTGGCGCCACCTAGAGATTAGTGATTGCAGCATTATTTATACAATTTTTTGCATTAATTGACATTAGATTATAAATTTACTGTAATTTCTTCTCTATTTTATTTGTTCCTATTTAATTCTGATCCTGCCACCAATGTTGATAGATCTTCTACTCCATTATAATCCTAGAAGAGGTTGTCAAAACTCCGCCCACTAAAACTGGATGCTCAGAAGGTTAATAATGTATATATCAACAAAACATAAGCGCACCCCAAAGAATTTCCATAATGCTGCTCTTGCTCTGCCCCAATTACTCAATAGATCCACTATTCCCCAGAGTGGGCATTGCTGTCTGCCCCAATTACCCAATATTTATCCACTATTCCCTCGAGCAAGCATTGTGACCCGTTCATATTACCCAATAGACCCACTATGCCCTGAAGCAGCCATTATGGCCCTCCGCAATTACCCAACACACTCATCATGACCTGGAGCGGCCAATGTGGCCAGTCCCATTACCCAATAGATCCACTATTCCCCAAAGTGGGCATTGCTATCAGCCCCAATTACCCAATATCTATCCACTATTCCCTCGAAACAGCATTGTGACCCGTCCATATTACCCAATAGACCCACTATGCCCTGAAGCAGCCATTATGGCCCTCCACAATTACCCAACACACTCATTATGACCTGGAGCGGCCAATGTGGCCAGCCCCAATTACCCAATAGACCTACTATGCACTGGAACAGCCATACTAAGCTGCCCCTATTTCCCAATAGATCAACTATGCCCTGGAGCAGCCAATGTGGCCAGCCCCAATTACCCAATACTTCCAATGTGCCTTGGAGTGGCCATTGCGGCCAGCCCCAATTACCCATTAGACCCACTGTGCTGCCTTCATTAGAAAAGTGCTGACCTGTTGAGGATTTGTATGGGATTAAAAAACATAACATGTTTCTTCCACAAACAGCGCCTCCCCTATCTATTGTTTGTGTCTGGTATTGCAGCTCAACTCTATAGAAGTAAATACGGCTGAACTACGATACTACACCTATTGTCTAATGGGATTCTCTTTTTGAAGCAGCCATGTTTCTCTAATCCAAGGTTGCACCTTCTATTTTTCTTAGAATTCCACATTTTGTGCAGATTAACCAAAAACTTTTTCTGAATGTAATTTTTTTTTTATTGGTGAAGGAAATGTTCCAAGTCTGGAGGATCTCTCCAATTCCATTTTTTACAAGTGCTGCACCTGTACATTAGATAAGAGGGGCCCGACACCTTCTCGAAACACTTCAAGATGTGTTTGGGCTAAGAAATCTTTTTTTGGAATTTTTGCCTATAGCGGGATAATAGAAGAATGAGTTCTCTTCACAAAACATTCAATCTTATAGAGATCCCAATGTACCCAATGTAGGATGAAAGCCTCATAGTAAAGTATTGACATATTAGCGCAGGGTATTGATTCTTTCTACGACTTCATAGCCCTTGTGGGGCATAATGGCCTCTTGAGGGCATTATGTACATCCGCGGCACTCACAATCATTGGAAAATTGGAAAACTTTGCAGGCAATCAAAAGTTTCCTGGAGAGCGATGCAGGAACATACAACATTGGCTTTCAAGAGATGCATCATGAATGGGTCAGATTGAATTCCTAGAAAAATACACAAAAAGACACAAATGCCTCTTTCATGAAGCCGCCTGTGTTACTTGCATCGTTTGGGAAGGGTTTTTGGAGACATGTTGTTCTCATCTGTCTTCCTGTGTGTGATTGTGAATGAGCAGCTGTGAGACATGACGGAGGAAACCAATTAAGTGTGAATCATAATGGGATCCAATGGGAGATGGGAAGAGCCACGAGGGTTATGTTTGTAAACTTTGTTCATTAGTCTGTAGAATTTAAAGTGACCTGACACCAGACACTACTGTGCAAAGAGTTTAGGCAGTTGTGGATATATGCTACAAAGTAGGAATAGAAGGGTTAATAGTTTATTATTGTCAATTATCACAATGAAGTGCATGAAGAAAAGAGAAATGTAAATCCCATCAATATTTGGTGTGACCTTTGCCCTTTATCAGTTCTTCTCAGTATGGGCAGTTTTTGGCAGAACTTGGCAGGGAGGTTGTTCCCGCCGCCATCTTGGAGAACTAAGCACAGATCTTCTATGGCGGTCGCTTGCTCCAATCCGTCTGCTCTTCATGTCATCCCAGACAGACTGTATGATGTTGAGATCAGGGCTATATCTGTGGGGGCCGGATCATCACTTCCAGGACTCCTCCTCCAAAGGGCAAAGATCACACCAAATATTTTCCATGCAAGTCTAAAACTTTTGAATAGTACTGTTGGTAGAGAGGTAATTTAAAGCTCCCGGCCACAAATATAAAATATGTAAAAAACCTAATTTTTAATACTGGAGTCTTCTCACTTGGCACTGCTATCTCTACATTCTCCTGTCCATAGGATTCCAATACAGAGGTCCCAAGCAGAGAGAATATAAAACATAGTGTAGAATACTCTTAGGGCTCCTAGGAACCTATCTATAAAACATAGTGTATAATACTGTCAGGGCTCCTAGGAACCTATCTATAAAACATAGTGTATAACACTGTCAGGGCTCCTGGGAACCTATCTATAAAACATAGTGTATGACATTGTCAGGGCTCCTGGGAACCTATATATAAAATATAGTGTATAACACTGTCAGGGCTCCTAGGAACGTATCTATAAAACATAGTGTATGACATTGTCAGGGCTCCTGGGAACCTATATATAAAATATAGTGTATAACACTGTCAGGGCTCCTAGGAACCTATCTATAAAACATAGTGTATAACACTGTCAGGGCTCCTGGGAACCTATATATAAAATATAGTGTAAAACTTCTAGAGCTCCTAGAAACCTATCTATAAAACATATTCTATAACACTTTCAGGGCTCATAGAAACCTATCTATAAAACATAGTGTATAACACTGTCAGGGCTCCTAGGAACCTATCTATAAAACATAGTGTATGACATTGTCAGGGCTCCTAGGAACCTATCTATAAAACATAGTGTATGACACTGTCAAGGCTCCTAGGAACGTATCTATAAAACATAGTGTATGACACTGTCAGGGCTCCTAAGAACCTATAAAACATAGTGTATAACACTGTCAGGTCTCCTAGGAACCTATCTATAAAACATAGTGTGTGACACTGTCAGGGCTCCTAGGAACCTATCTATAAAACATAGTGTAGAATACTGTCAGGATGTAACGTCTCTGCCTGTTCGGGTCTCGGTGCCACCCTCCGCTCGCACGCTGTGGCGAAGGAGGCGTGTTCGGTTTGATTCCTTGCATAGGTTTCTTGTTGCTCAGTCTGAACATGGTCCTAGACTATGTAATGGATTTCCAGCCACACCCGTGTTCTGAGCATTTCTCTCTGGACTGCATAGAGTTAATCTCTTCCTGGCCTGTGTGATTGACAGCCTGTGTACCTATCAGGTCTGGGGCTGGGCCCAGACTTTCTATATACGGGATGTCACCTTCTCAGCAAGTTGCCGGTTATTGCTCTGACTTTGCCTGCTCTCTTTGTGCCCTTGTTATTTACTGTGCTATTTCTCTGATCTTTGGCTTGCCTTTTGACTATTCTCTTGGATTGCTCGTTTGCTACCGACCCCTTGGCTTCCTGACCTCTCTTTTGTCGTTTGTTTTGTCTTGTCCTGTTCTGTGTGTCACTTACCCAGTATAGGGCTCGTCTTCAGGTTGTCCTTTTACCGTTTAGGGTAACTGAGGCAATAGGAAGGGACAGTGGCTGGGGTGAGATTAGGGCTCACTTGTCTCTGTCCTTCCTCCCAGACCCCTGCAGTAGTGTCAGGGTATTGCTACATCTGGCAAGACCCTAACACAGGTCTCCCAGGAACCTATCTATAAAACATAGTGTATAACACTGTCAGGGATCCTTTTATCAAAGACAAAAAAAAAAAAAAAACAGCCATACTCGCCTTCTGTTAGCTCTTTTGGCCCATGTAACCACTGGTGGCCCATTCACAATGAGCCTGGGTGCATGATGTCACAGGAGGGCGCCAGACTCTGTGAGGAAGCCCAAAGAGGTGAGGGAAGGTGAGTATGAATATTTATTTTTATTTTTGTTACCTCCCTGGGCTTTCTCCTATTATATTTTGGGCTCTGAAGAGACCCCAGAGTATAATGCAGTGGCCAATTTTGTTCATTTGAGGAGAATTGCCATTTGTTCAGTTTTGTTAAATGCAATGCAACTTCTTTCACTAACATGAATAATGGAATCACAGGGAGACCTGGCAGTCTTTGGTTGCACAACGGGAGTGACGCACAAAATAGTCTAAAAATTTTTGTTTGTTAAACTGTTCCTCTTTAAACAGTTTTCAGGCCTCCTTGTTGTGTTCTTTGCTGTATTTTTGCTGATTTTTTACAGTGTTTTTTGTACTGTGTTGCTTTAGATGGTATGTTTCTATAGAGAAGTCTATGTGAAAAAAAAATGGCTGAAATATACATGAAATGTAGACTGCAATCTACAAATAAAAAAATAAAAAAAATAAATAAACACAATCCAAAAAAACAGGAATCAAAATGAACTATTTTTAAATGGTAAGACCCCAAAAGAAGTCAAGAAGGAGCAATCGATGCTTAGTCTTATAAAGTATAATGGTGTGTCAGTGTAACACTGACTGGCAATCGATTAGGCCGTGTCTCTGTCAGGCTCTTTACATGTCGTGCACCACTATACAAATTCTGTCAGTCAACAGGGTGACGTATGTAAGAACACTCCTGCAATACAAATGTGTTGGTGCAAAATACTTCAAGTATATCAGATATTTCAGTTATAAAAATAATGATAGAATTCTGCATTTGTTTCTTCCTTTCAAACTTCTATGATTTTGTATTTTAGTACATAGTAACATAGTAGATGAGGACACCGGTCTATGAAATCCAACCTATAACCGTACAGTGTTGATCCAGAAGAAGGCAAAATTAACCCATGAGGCAGATGCCCATTGCTCCATGTCAGGGGAAAAAATTCCTTCCCGACTCCAAATCTGGGAATCGGTATCAAACCCCGGAGCAACGTGTCCTTACCAAAAGTCTAAAACCCGTCAAACTTGTACAGTGAATCCACCATCACCACATCCTATGGCAGGGAGTTCCATTGCCTCACTGCTCTTACAGTAAAGAATCCTGTCTATGATACTAGTGGAATGTTCTATCCTCGTGAAATTACAATTCAGAAATATTTGTTATAGTTCTGCATTGTCTTGCTCCTCTGTTACTCCCTGCAGATCAGTTGGGTCCAACCACTGAAACTAGACATGAGCAAACCAGTTTGTAATGAGCCGGGTTTTTTTTTACAGATCTTCCAAAAATTTCAGGTTTGCCTGTATCCCGAATTTTTTGGGTTCATCATCCACAAATTGTTATTATAGTCTGGGAACTCTTCAGACCCCAGAGTGTAATAGGTGGAGGTCTAGGGAAGGTCCGACATAATATAAAACACTGATACCCACGTTTCCTCATCTCTTCTAGGCATCTAGTCTTCTTTCCCTGGGTCTGGTTGACACCCGCAGGATCTTGTGGCTTCTACCGGCATCTTCTTTGATGTCAGTGACCTCTGAGACCCAACCACAGGACTCAGCGATGACTCTGAGGTGCGTGATGTTGGAGAAGATGCCAGAAGAGGCTCTCACAAGGCAAAGAATCTCACAAGGCAAAGAATCTTACAAGGTTCATCCATCACTAACTGGAACCCCCATTGATCACAAGAACAGGGATGTTTTTCTCCCCAGTATAAATGCGGTGGTGGTCAGACTCACAACTCCATTTATTTCATCCCCAGCTCCATTTACGGTATTTCAATGGGACCACCATAGGAGGCTGAAGTCCATTGTGTGGCTATCTCACTATAGAGGTCTCACTTAAATAAAAGGGCACAACATTCTGACGACCACTCCATTTACACTGGGGAGGGAGTCCATATATAGGATGACAGGGCTGTAGTCCTAGGAAGCCTCCAGTCTGGGCTCAGACTTGTTCACATGGCTTTTACTGTAATTTATGTTATGATATGATGACCCCAAAACTCAATTCTTGAGTCATTTATGTATCTAACCAATCTCCAGTGACTTGTTCTTCCAGGGTAAATCTTTAAAAGGAAGTATCTTCACCCCCATTAACCTTCCAGGGTATGTCCGCCAAATGTCTCAGGGTCTTCTTAAGTGACTATTTTTAGAATTCTCTTTATTATTTCATTATATATGAAAATATTCAGAAAATGAAATGTCAGCAACAAAACTTCATATATACAGAGACTGACAGAGCCAGAGAAAATACAAAGGAAAGAAAGGGAAAGTCTTATGTATGGTTTATTAGTGTCAACCACCAGATATCTCACAGGCTTTCTCTATGAGTAGGGGGAATCAGGCTTTGTTTCTGAGTCCTGACAGCTCAGCCCCCCAAACCAAATTTGCCCTCAAATATGGACCACTAGTGTTATTACACAGTACAATTAACCTTCATATGTTATATTGTATGAAGTATCTATAAAATGGTGGCAAACTGAGTATAAAGTGTCAGAGGGTTAGTTTGCCATCTTTGATGCGGGCACCATTGTGCAGTATTTCTTACCCCCCTTCAGCAAGTTCCTGGTAATCTACAGTCACATTACATTCTCTTCTCTAGATTTACATTCCAGGGGAATTTTCCAATGAATTCTTTGTGTGGACATTTTGCTGACTTTGCATTCATCGCGTTCCTCTATTCTTTTCCTAATTGTCCTCATGATGGTCATGTTCAAGGCTTCATTGGTCAGCTCTTACCATCACGGATCTCCTTGAGATCCCGATACTGTATGTACTTGATACAAATTGCTGTGCTGTGTACGATGGGGAGACGGACTTGACGTCTATATATAACTTAATGTGATGATGTGATGGGGTGACTGGGACATATCACAAAGGTTTCAATCTAACCAATAGAGCCATTTTGTCGAGTATATGAGCAGAATACTGGGAACCGGCATCTTGGAACATTTACTACTACAGAAAATGAGCACATGAGGTTATCTGTTCCCCATTAGTAGACTGTACATCATTTACATTCTCCGATGAAATTTGTAGGGAAGAAAAAAATAAAAATCCATCAAATGTATTCATTTCACCTTATAGTTTAAGGTTTTGTCATGACAAAAGGATGAACTATATGAAAATCTTTAATGTCGTTCTAGCAACCACAGATACAGGCTACATATATGTATAGTTTGGCCACAATATTAACCTTTTATTTAATTCCAGAATGAATACTCAAAGGCATCAACAGTTTTTTTCTTATATGACAGATGTTCCCTCCAGACAATAATTCACATAGAAACCTGAAAGTAACAAAGCACCTAGGATTCACCTGAAAAGATCACAGAAATAGGAAGCTCCACCTATGAGGAGTACAGAGTACTGAGGTCCCACCTATGATGAATCCTGGGTACTGAGGCTCCACCTATAAAGACAAATGAAAAGGAGACCACACCCATGAAGAACACATGGATGCAACCATGAAGAGTACTAGGTAGGGAGGCTTCACCCATGAAAATATAAATGAGATATTCCACTGATAAAAAGCGCAGAGAAGGGAGATTTCATCTATGAGGTGCACAAAGTAGGGAGGCTCCATTTATGAAGAGTACTGAGTATTGAGGTCCTACCTATGATGAATATTGGGTACTGAGGCTTCACCTATGAAGACAAAAGAAAAGGAGACCCCACCCATGAAGAACACATGGACCGGAGGATGTATCTATGAAGTGTACAAGGTAGGGAGGCTCCCTCTATTAAGAAGTACAGGGTTGGGTGCTCTACCCATGAATAGTACAAGATATGGAGGGTCCACCTATAAAGATTACAGAGTAGGGAAGCTTCACCTTTGAAGAGTACAGGATAGGTGCAGATTCCATGTATGAATAGAGTAGAGACAGGAGGACACACCCTGGAAGACTACAGGGTAGGGATGCTCTACCCATGAAGAGGACTATATGGATTCCACTAAGAAAGAATACAGAGATTGGAAGCTCCACATATGAAGAGTACAGCATAAGGAGGCTCCACCTATGAAGAGAACAGTTAATGAAGTCTCCACCGATGAAGAATACTGGAAAGGGAAGCTCCACTCATGTATAGGATATGAAAGAGACAAAGCACAGAGAAGGGAAGCTTTGCCTATGAAAAGTACAAGGTAGTGAGGCTTCACCTATGAAGATGTACAGGTTAGGGATGCTCCACCTATGAAGAGCACAAGATTGGAAGGGTCCACCAATAAAGAGTATAGAGTAGGGAAACTTTACCTATGAAGAGTACAGGATAGATGGAGGCTTCATCTATAAAAATAACAGGGACAGGAGACCCCACCCACGAAGGCTATAGGGTATGGATGCTCTTGAAGAGGACAAGATAGAGAGATTCCACCTAGAAAGAGTACAGAGTTTGGAAGCTCCACTTATGAAGAGTACAGCATAGGGAGGCTCCACCTATGAAAAGAATAGTGAATGAAGATCCCACTGAAGAAGAGTGGCATATGAAGGAGACCTCCCCTTATATAAACTACAGGTTAGGGAGGCTCCACCTTTGAAGGGTACAGGGCAATGAGACTCCACCTATGAAGAGTACAGGGTAGTGAGACTCCACCTATAAAGAGAACAGGGTATTGAGACTCCACCTATGAAGGGTACAGAGTAGTGAAACTCCACCTATGAGGGGTACAGGGTAGTTAGGCTCAAGCTATGAAGAGTACAGGGTAGTGAGACTCCACCTATGAAAAGTACAGGGTAGTGAAGCTCCACCTATGAAGAGTACAGGGTAGTGAGGCTCCACCTATGAATAGTACAGAGTAGTGAGGCTCCACCTATGAAGAGTACAGAGTAGTGAGGCTCCACCTATGAGGGGTACAGGGTAGTGAGACTCCACCTATGAAGAGTACAGAGTAGTGAGGCTCCACCTATGAAGAGTACAGGGTAGTGAGACTCCACCTATAAAGAGAACAGGGTAATGAGACTCCACCTATGAAGGGTACAGGGTAGTGAAACTCCACCTATGAGGGGTACAGGGTAGTTAGGCTCAAGCTATGAAGAGTACAGGGCAGTGAGACTCCACCTATGAAGAGTACAGAGTAGTGAGGCTCCACCTATGAATAGTACAGAGTAGTGAGGCTCCACTTATGAAGAGTACAGAGTAGTGAGACTCCACCTATGAAGGGTACAGGGTAGTGAGACTCCACCAATGAAGAGTACAGAGTAGTGAGACTCCACCTATGAAGAGTACAGGGCAGTGAGACTCCACCTATGAAGAGTACAGAGTAGTGAGGCTCCACCTATGAATAGTATAGGGCAGTGAGGCTCCACTTATGAAGAGCACAGAGTAGTGAGACTCCACCTATGAAGGGTACAGGGTAGTGAGACTCCACCTATGAAGAGTACAGGATAGTGAGGCTCCACCTATGAAGAGTACTGAGTAGTGAGGCTCCACCTATGAAGAGTACAGAGTAGTGAGACTCCTCCTATGAAGAGAACAGGGTAGTGAGACTCCACCTATGAAGAGTATAGGGCAGTGAGGCTCCACCTATGAAGAGTACAGGGTAGTGAGGCTCCACCTATGAAGAGTACAGAGTAGTGAGGCTCCACCTATGAAGACTACATGGTAGTGAGACTCCACCTATGAAGAGTACAGAGTAGTGAGGCTCCACCTATGAAGAGTACAGAGTAGTGAGACTCCTCCTATGAAGAGAACAGGGTAGTGAGACTCCACCTATGAAGAGTACAGGGTAGTGAGACTCCTCCTATGAAGAGTACAGAGTAGTGAGACTCCTCCTATGAAGAGTACAGGGTAGTGAGACTCCTCCTATGAAGAGTACAGGGTAGTGAGGCTCTACCTATGAAGAGTACAGAGTAGTGAGGCTCCACCTATGAAGAGTACAGGGTAGTGAGACTCCTCCTATGACGAGTACAGGGTAGTGAGACTCCTCCTATGAAGAGTACAGAGTAGTGAGACTCCACCTATGAAGAGTACAGAGTAGTGAGGCTCCACCTATGAAGACTACATGGTAGTGAGACTCCACCTATGAAGAGTACAGAGTAGTGAGGCTCCACCTATGAAGAGTACAGAGTAGTGAGACTCCTCCTATGAAGAGAACAGGGTAGTGAGACTCCACCTATGAAGAGTACAGGGTAGTGAGACTCCTCCTATGAAGAGTACAGAGTAGTGAGACTCCTCCTATGAAGAGTACAGGGTAGTGAGACTCCTCCTATGAAGAGTACAGGGTAGTGAGGCTCCACCTATGAAGAGTACAGAGTAGTGAGGCTCCACCTATGAAGAGTACAGGGTAGTGAGACTCCTCCTATGAAGAGTACAGGGTAGTGAGACTCCTCCTATGAAGAGTACAGAGTAGTGAGACTCCACCTATGAAGAGTACAGAGTAGTGAGGCTCCACCTATGAAGAGTACAGGGTAGTGAGACTCCTCCTATGAAGAGTACAGGGTAGTGAGACTCCACCTATGAAGAGTACAGGGTAGTGAGGCTCCACCTATGAAGAGTACAGGGTAGTGAGACTCCTCCTATGAAGAGTACAGGGTAGTGAGGCTCCACCTATGAAGAGTACAGAGTAGTGAGGCTCCACCTATGAAGAGTACAGGGTAGTGAGACTCCTCCTATGAAGAGTACAGGGTAGTGAGGCTCCACCTATGAAGAGTACAGGGTAGTGAGACTCCACCTATGAAGAGTACAGAGTAGTGAGGCTCCACCTATGAAGAGTACAGAGTAGTGAGGCTCCACCTATGAAGAGTAAAGGGCAAAGAAGTTCCACAGAAGAAGACAACGTAGGGAAAGATTCACAAAATCATATGTAGTTATAGAAGAAGTCCTAGACTGAATTGAGACAGTGAGTGCTTGAACTAGGAATAGTAGCAAAGAAAAGAGTTATTGTGCACAGGGCTAGGTTTAGTGAAAGAGGAATTAGTAAGGTGCTTGTCAGGTGACTATGGGCCCCTTACCCTCTGCGCCCCTGTGCAGGTTTTGCCCCCCACGTGTACAATAAACAGGCAATCCCAAGAACCCTCAGCGATTGTGCATCTTCTGGAGCATCATTCACAACCTCATTATCTGAGCCTGGATCCTTGCAGTGTTATATTCTCCTCTGGCACACGAGTCATATTCTCCATTAAATTAACTCTATAGGCATGAATCAGAATCCGCTCAGCACAAGGAAAATCTCCGCTAGCAAATCTTCCTAAACAGGATCTTAGAAAAATGACTCCCACCACGGCGATACATACATGTGCGATATATTATACACAATGTAATTACGGGTCTGATACTGCGGTCTAGGTACGGCAAATTCCAAGAATAATATAGTCAGGAGCAGCCCTGGGTTCTTCATAGAAAGTGAATTCTATTTTCAGCCACATTCTAAGACATTTAATATAGACATACTGTAGGAAATATCTTGTACTGGGCAGAGCTGTCATTGTGTCCACAGTGTTTATAATGCTGAGCAGCTCAGGTTAAGTGACAATGACTGACAGTTTTCAGATGACAGGTGGAACAAAAACATGTACCATAAGCCATGCCTCTACCCCTCCAATGCTTGCTCTCACCCATCCCAACTAACCACTATGTGTCCCACACACTATACTGCCCCTTTAAGGGCCACTAAACAGTATAATGCCCTCTTAGTGCCCCCATACAATATAATGTACCCCCAGTGGCCCACACACAGTATAATATCTTCTTGTGGTCCCCACACAGTATAATGTCCCCTTGTGGCCCCCACACAGTATAATGTCCACTTGTCGCCCACACACAGTTTGCTACAGATAGTATAATGTCTCCTTGCAGGCCACAGATAGTATAATGCCCCCTCCTTCAAGCTCCCACACAGTATAATGTGCCCTATGTGGCCCCAACACAGTAGGAATGTCCCTCTTGTGACTCCCACACATTATATTGCCCCCTCTTTTATGAGGGATACAGTATAAATGCTCACTTGTATCTCTCACACAGTATAATGTCTGTTTGAGGTCCCCAAACAGTATTAATGTCTCCCTTGTAGTCCCCATACCCACCACCCCAGCTGCTCAGCTGTTAGAGGCCACTTCCAGTGACATCACATTCATTGGTCACAGGGACTGCTCAAGTGAAAGGGGCTGAACTGCAATACCAATCACAGCCACTATACAATGTATGGCGCTGTGCTTGGTAAGAAATGAAGAGGACACAGCACTTATCTGAATGCTACAGCCGAACCAAACAGCTGATCAGTGGAGGTGCCGGATGTTGAACCTCCACTGATCTGATATTGTGACCTAGTAATCCATCCATGTAATGTATAGACTGACCAGATCATCCAAAGCAAAAACTTCTGCTGTTTCTCAACTCCCTGCCCTGGATAATGTGGGGGAAGGAGTCATAAGTCGGGATCCCCCATTATGAACTCCATATGCCCCATACAATCTGCAGCGTACGGAATGTCCCTTGATGTAAATCCTCCTGATCGACTTTCTGCTGACTTGTTTGTAGTCATGGAGCCCCGAACAACAATCACTATGGATTCCTTTATTAAGTATTTATTCCATGTGATATCATCACTCTGTATCCTATAACTTCAGACATTTCCCACTTCTTATATACAATTATTTCCCTGAAGTCTCAGCTCATTGTGACAAGGCAGAATTCTCAAATGTAACTACAGCAGCTTCCCGAATAGTTGTCATGTTTCATGTAAGATTTAGACAGAGTGGAGGATTTTCCAGTTGAACATCTGAACCTTTTCCAGAAAATAATCATTTCATAAGTCGACTTCATCACATAACACTTATCTGGCTCTATACAGGGATGATCTGTTTTCGGGAGCTTCTGGATAAGAGTAAGAGACATATCTAGAACTAGCTGGATGTGCAAATAGATCTAATGTCCAAGAAGGTCTGGAGACTTTCCTTAGAGCAGAACACTGGACATAAGAAACCAAAGTCAGGATGCAAGCTACAGAGGCAATATACTAACGAAACCGTGGCCGCAATCCACAACATAACCACTGGGTGGCCACATATAGCTTGTGACACAATGTTGCAAAACAATATTGTCTTGGAGAACTGGTTATCTTGTGGACATGTCCATCCAAGAGAAAGGTAAGACAGGACACATCTGTGTGGTGGGCATGCTCGGAGACCTATAAGGTGGTCTCTGTGCTGGGAAGAGAGAGGGAGGTCAACCTGGTCATCCTAAAGGGCTGCAAATAATTAGCAAGTATAGTAAATAGTTAATGTCCACAGCCACTGGGTAAGGAAGGGGTTAATGTCAGCATCCGGGATAGTCTAGAGTGGAGAATTACTGCCAGGATCCCTGATGGTCTAGGCTTGAGACAGGGGTTTATATAGGAATGACTAGGGCAGACAAGATGTTACAGTTTGCATCCCTTGTAATGCAGGGCGGTGAAATGGTTAATTCTACCATTCTGGAAGTCTAGATGAGTGAAGAGGTTAATGTCTGCACCCCACATGACCCTGAGCAAAGAAGAGATTAAAGGACACTATTCCTGGTCTGTGGCGTAGAAAGGGTATATGTCAGTGTCCCTAGTGATCTAGGGCAGAAAAGGGGCCATAGAGCAACAGTTGAGGGTAGTGAAGGGGTTAATTACACCATTTCTGGTGGTCCGGAGCAGAGAAAGGGTTAATGGCAGTGTTTGTGGTGGGTAGAGCATAGAGGAGCCGCTATCTTTATTCTTGGTCAGTGCGCTTCATGACCAATCTGCCCCATCATTGAAGGGAGGACACAATGCTGCATAGAGAAATGGGAATTGTTAAGCTCTTATCTTTCCTACATACTTCCAGCCTGGCATCAGTTACAGCCCATTCTCTGCCAGCCTGTAGGTGTAAAACTCTGCTTCATCTGCTACACCCTGTCTGAGCAAAGGTTCCTAGGTTACTAGTGCCATGCCAGAGTGTTATATTCTGCTGATCACTCCTGTGTTACTGACCCTGACTTGTTATTTTACCTTTTTATCTGCACTTCTTCCATTCACTTGATACTGATCCCAACCTGGTTCTAACCACTGAATCTAAGCTGTCAGCCTCTTTATTTATTCTGCACAAATTCTGCCTCCCTTTACTATACACCTCTCCTCTGACCTCGCACGTGTACTGCCAGCCCTAACCTTGGCCTGTATTCATACTCTGCTTCTGCCTGTACTACAGCATAGTCCCTTAATTTGCCTGGTCAGCTGTCACCACCACTCCAAGGAGTAGCGACCTGGTGATCTCCCTACAGAGAAGTCTAGATCCCAGAATGGGGTTAAAGATTAGACCAGAGAGGCCACTTAGATAATGTCTTTAGGCGTGCCCCTAAGCCAAAGAGTTTCGGTGAGAACAACATTGAAAATAAATTAAAAATAAAAAGAATTAAAAACAATTCCAGAGTTGCAGTTTTTGTTTATCTGCCTCTCAAAAAGCAGAACAAAGAATATGTATTTTATTTTATATGATTATTATTATTATTATATATTTATACTAATATGTTTTATATTATTATATTATAGTATTATATTATATTTTAGATTATTATATTATATTTATATTAATATATTAAATATTTTAGATTATTATATCTTATTATATTCTATTTTATGTTATTATATTTATATTAATGTATTATTATTATTATTATTATTATTATTATTATTATTATATTTTAGATTATTCTTATATTATTATTATTATTATTATTATTATTATTATTATTATATTTATATTGATATATTTTATTTAGCATCCTTAGAACAAAAATCATACCAAGGCTATGTTGCCCGCGGAGTAGACCGGGTTGGTCACATTATCCAGCGCCATTAGGGGAGTTGCACTAGAAGATTTCTGACCCCCAGGCAGTGCTATTGATAACCCATGAATGGCTCGGCGGTGAGCGGCGTCCATATTAGTAAGTTTTACCTTACTAATTGCCAGAAGTTTTGGCTCCCCAGATAACCCCTTAATTTCCCATTTTCTATGTCCTCTTCAGTAACAAGAGCAGAGATGTCACTATATATTTTACAGCTTTCCGTTATCATAGCCTCCATTATAATTGTTCCATTCTTTATTTCTTTTCTTCTTGTCTATTGCAGAATAGCAGCAAAGAAAGCAACAAAAGGTGAAAAAATATACCGAATTTTGACCTTTTTATAAAAGTTCAGCGCGTGCGTATCCCAGGAGGGTCTTTATAACTAATAAGTCCAGCACATGGAATACTGGAGCCCGGCTGCTCATCTTATACACTTAACTCGTCTTGTTCTCATGCTCAAGGTTAAGACTAGATGTTTCTGTAAGAAATGTGTATACAGTATATTTACATAAGACAGTATGTGCTTAATACAAGCAAGGATCTGGGTCCTCCAGATGAGTAACGGTGCTCCGAATCCACACACAGGAGAGCTCTGGGCTCTAGACCAGCCAGGACCAGCTGGCACTACAATCCTTCAGATTCTCAGATCACATCAGCAGCAGCTGCACAAACCTCTCTGCTAGTTTGTTACAATGTATCAGTGGAGTCCAGGCTGCTGAGCTCACAGAGCATTGTCTAGATTGGATACAATGTATCAGCTGAGAGCAGGACTAGCTATGTACAGGGTTACTGCCTCTGAATGGACACGAGAGTCTTCTCAGTCACTGACAGCAAGCAGAGATCTGGTACATGGGGAAGAATAGAAACAGAAATAGAACTTCTCATTTATACAGATATTAAAGCATATCTATTATTTAATTTGACTTTTCCGAACAAGCTGCTGTGTGTACAGGAGTGTCCCTATATCAGCTGATAATGTGACTTGTATTCTGCAATACTTTGCTGTTTCCTGTCTGTAGTTTTCAGTTTTCCCTGAGCTGGTGGTTGGAGACTAGCTGACATACACTGCACACAGTAAGTAGAGGAGAATCTGCTGTATAACAATGAAACTGCCCCAGACAGGACATAGGTAGAGAAATACTGACTGGTGCTGATGTGAATAAAGTACTTTGGTTGTGATAGAAAGCTTCTATTCAGTGTCTTTCCTCTCCGATCTCCTGCTCTTCCCGCACTTCCTGCAGGCATGTGTAATCTAAGCCATATCTATCTTTAGACAGATATAGCAGAATTTTCAGAGTAAAAGTCATTTTAGCAATGGGAGTTGGAGCAGGAAAAAGCATGATCAGAGGGAAAGAAGCATTTTTCTCCAATAAGATATATTACAAAGGGTGTCTTGTCCTTTTGGAGGAGACCAGGATTTTCAGTACACACAATGACTTCACCATAGGCCCAGCAAGTCTACCCTTAATAGAGGAGACAATTGAACAACCTTGGAGACTATACAATTATAATCTATACGTTTACGTGACTTGTCAGACCACAACCAAATGGCCATCATTGGAACTAACTCAAATACACGACATGATCAGTCACTCGATCAGAGCGCCCCCTGGGGTGCTGGCCCCTATAGCAGCCCAATAGAGCTGTTCCTTGTTGGTTGGAAAGTGTGTCCTCTCTTGCCCTTTCATATCATCCATGTTGTATAGAGATCTACATAAACTACACACCCTGATGCATTGTAACTTTATTTGCAAATAGAATTTTGGAAATTCAACAACTGCAAATTGAATATTTTGGCACCACATTGAGCCGTGTGGGGAAATTGACGCTCATGGGAAATCGACTCTGTCAATCATGTTGATTTTCTTGGCACAGTTAAGAAAACCACAATGTAAAGCGCTTATCTGCTTTCTGTATTTACCATAACTGAGGTGGAGGAACGAGGAACAGGATACGAGGCGCGGACCAGTAAAGGACCCCCTGCCAGTACTGGAATAAACCAAAACCGCAGGCTGGTCGGAGGACTCAGAACACGAACAAAGGTTGTTGAGTTTTATTTAACCAGTTCCATGTGGTTTATTAACATCAAACAGAATTAAGAGACATTACTGGGAATTTATCAACGTGCAACTGAATGGTGGTGAAAGCAATGACCAGATCCTGAAATGGGCCATGGAGGTTTACGAGATATCAACTGGATCTAATCTTTAGGACCCCCCAGTGATCCCGAGAATTGGAATGTCTACTTCCTGGCTCCTGCAACAAATGTTGCTAATTTACCTTTGATATGTTAACAAGACATAGGATCAGACTACATAAGGTTTATCTGTAGTCTGTTACCATGGAGACACATGTCCTCTACCTAAGTTCTAAAGACAAAAAATATAGATTATTCGTAATTTTCATTTCATTAAGACAAATTTGCCTATTTTTTGCCGGCATTGGAGCAATAAAGAAATGATAGCTAGATGATAGGCTTTCAAGATGACCTGTTATGTTCCTCATGTTTTTGTATTTGCGCTAATTTCTACAAGTATATAAGTATTAAGTGAGCTTTGCAAGTGTATATGTGTTAAGTGAGTGCAGGCATGTATCAGGATCAACTGCATTGCCAAATCAATTTGACTTTGGCCACCTCTGAGGACATTGTCTGAGCAGCCTCCCTGGGTTCATCTCCTGAGGTGGTCCTGGTGTAGGTAGCAGCTGGCCCAGTGGGCCAAGGGATACCAGGGGCCAGACAAAGGAATGGTCAAGTACAGGCAGATGGTCAGGTTAGGTGGCACTGCTGGAAAAGTCAGGTACTAGCAGGTAGTCAGGGCACGCAGAAAGTGTTTGGAGGTGAGGTATAATCCAAAGGTCAGTCACAGAAAAGACAGGACAGGAACGTAGTCAGGAACAATCCAAGAGTCCATACACAAGTGAGGATAGGTCAGATGTCAGTGTGAGGTGTCTGTGTGTGGAGCGGGTGTCTATATAGTGTGTATGAATAGGGACCTACGGCGCTGTTAGTTTGTTTCAGTAGAAAGGTGGGGTCTATGGACAATTAAACAGGGGTACAATGTCCCCATCTGAAGGAGATCTAAAGCGAAGGGAATAAGAGATGACCAGAAACCTAAACCTAACGGATGAGCGTAAACTGCATGAAATATTAGTATGGTAATCTTAATGTGAACAGTGGCCTAGCCTCATGTAAAGGTGAAGTCTCCTGCCCTGCCTTTCATTACATCTTGTGCTCCAGTGTTCTGTATCATCGTAAGGAGCCATTACAGGCATCTGATACAACTAGACAAGTCTTCACCTCAGGAAGAGCCATTTGCTTATAGACATTAATGAGGCAGAGATACAGTGCCTTGCAAAAGTATTTGGCCCCCTTGAACTTTTCAACCTTTTGCCACATTTCAGGCTTCAAACATAAGGATATAAAATTTTAATTTTTTGGTGAAGAATCAACAACAAGTGGGACACAATCGTGAAGTGGAACAAAATTTATTGGATATTTTAAACTTTTGTAAAAAATAAAAAACTGAAAAGTGGGGCGTGCAATATTATTCGGCCCCCTTAAGTTAATACTTTGTAGCGCCACCTTTTGCTGCGATTACAGCTACAAGTCGCTTGGGGTATGTCTCTATCAGTTTTGCACATCGAGAGACTGAAATTCTTGCCCATTCTTCCTTGGAAAACAGCTGGAGCTCAGTGAGGTTGGATGGAGAGCGTTTGTGAACAACAGTTTTCAGCTCTTTCCACAGATTCTCGATTAGATTCAGGTCTGGACTTTGACTTGGCCATTCTAACACCTGGATACGTTTATTTGTGAACCATTCCATCGTAGATTTTGCTTTATGTTTGGGATCATTGTCTTGCTGGAAGATAAATCTCCGTCCCAGTCTCAGGTCTTTTGCAGACTCCAACAGGTTTTCTTCCAGAATGGTCCTGTATTTGGCTCCATCCATCTTCCCATCAATTTTAACCATCTTCCCTGTCCCTGCTGAAGAAAAGCAGGCCCAAACCATGATGCTGCCACCACCATGTGTGACAGTGGGGATGGTGTGTTCAGGGTGATGAGCTGTGTTGCTTTTACGCCAAACATATCATTTTGCATTGTGGACAAAAAGTTGGATTTTGGTTTCATCTGACCAGAGCACCTTCTTCCACATGTTTGGTGTGTCTCCCAGGTGGCTTGTGGCAAACTTTAAAGGAGACTTTTTATGGATATCTTTGAGAAATGGCTTTCTTCTTGCCACTCTTCCATAAAGGCCAGATTTGTGCAGTGTACGACTGATTGTTGTCCTGTGGACAGACTCTCCCACCTCAGCTGTAGATCTCTGCAGTTCATCCAGAGTGATCATGGGCCTCTTGGCTGCATCTCTGATCAGTCTTCTCCTTGTTTGAGATGAAAGTTTAGAGGGACGGCCGGGTCTTCGTAGATTTACAGTGGTCTTATACTCCTTCCATTTCAATATGATCGCTTGCACAGTGCACCTTGGGATGTTTAAAAAATCTTTTTGTATCCAAATCCGACTTTAAACTTCTCCACAACAGTATCACGGACCTGCCTGGTGTGTTCCTTGGTCTTCATGATGCTCTCTGCGCTTTAAACAGAACCCTGAGACTATCACAGAGCAGGTGCATTTATACGGAGACTTGATTACACACAGGTGGATTATATTTATCATCATCAGTCATTTAGGACAACATTGGATCATTCAGAGATCCTCACTGAACTTCTGGAGTGAGTTTGCTGCACTGAAAGTAAAGGGGCCGAATAATATTGCACGCCCCACTTTTCAGTTTTTTATTTTTTACAAAAGTTTAAAATAACCAATAAATTTCGTTCCACTTCACAATTGTGTCCCACTTGTGGATTCTTCACCAAAAAAATTAAAATTTTATATCCTTATGTTTGAAGCCTGAAATGTGTGTAGCCCTATTTGGGGGGGGGGGGGGGGTATGAGTATTATCCCTCCCGCAACAGACTCTGGCGTTGACCTGTGTGTATAATGGGACCTGAAGCCTTCGCTGAAGGGAAGAGTGGGAACATATATGAAATATATCAGTGCCTCCACCCAGGATAGAGCCTCTGTATTACAGGGAGGATCTCTTCCTGGGACTTACCCATGAAGTACAGTTAGTAGCCTTAACAAGGATCACTGTACTAATCTCACAGTCTGAAGAATACATACAGATACCACATAAGGTTATAACAGTAGCTTTATAAGAATCAACAGGGTAATAATACATACATAAAATATACTCAGAACACAGCAATACTACAACAACCAGCAAGTCCTCAACCATCTTAGGTTATATACCCGGGTATATATATATATACAGTACAGACCAAAAGTTTGGACACACCTTCTCATTCCAAGAGTTTTCTGTATTTTCATGACTATAAAAATTGTAGATTCACACTGAAGGCATCAAAACTATGAATTAACACATGTGGAATTATATACTTAACAAAAAAGTGTGAAACAACTGAAAATATGTCTTATATTCTAGGTTCTTCAAAGTAGCCACCTTTTGCTTTGATTACTGCTTTGCACACTCTTGGCATTCTCTTGATGAGCTTCAAGAGGTAGTCACCTTAAATGGTCTTCCAACAGTCTTGAAGGAGTTCCCAGAGATGCTTAGCACTTGTTGGCCCTTTTGCCTTCACTCTGCGGTCCAGCTCACCCCAAACCATCTCGACTGGGTTCAGGTCTGGTGACTGTGGAGGCCAGGTCATCTGGCGTAGCACCCCATCACTTTCCTTCTTGGTCAAATACCCCTTACGCAGTCTGGAGGTGTGTTTGGGGTCATTGTCCTGTTGAAAAAGAAATGATGGTCCAACTAAACGCAAACCGGATGGAATAGCATGCCGCTGCAAGATGCTGTGGTAACCATGCTGGTTCAGTATTCCTTCAATTTTGAATAAATCTCCAACAGTGTCACCAGCAAAGCACCCCCACACCATCACACCTCCTCCTCCATGCTTCATGGTGGGAACCAGGCATGTAGAGTCCATTCGTTCACCTTTTCTGCGTCGCACAAAGACACGGTGGTTGGAACCAAAGATCTCAAATTTGGACTCATCAGACCAAAGCACAGATTTCCACAGGTCTAATGTCCATTCCTTGTGTTCTTTAGCCCAAACAAGTCTCTTCTGCTTGTTGCCTGTCCTTAGCAGTGGTTTCCTAGCAGCTATTTTACCATGAAGGCCTGCTGCACACAGTCTCCTCTTAACAGTTGTTGTAGAGATGTGTCTGCTGCTAGAACTCTGTGTGGCATTGACCTGGTCTCTAATCTGAGCTGCTGTTAACCTGCGATTTCTGAGGCTGGTGACTCGGATGAACTTATCCTCCGCAGCAGAGGTGACTCTTGGTCTTCCTTTCCTGGGGCAGTCCTCATGTGAGCCAGTTTCTTTGTAGCGCTTGATGGTTTTGGCCACTGCACTTGGGGACACTTTCAAAGTTTTCCCAATTTTTCGGACTGACTGACCTTCATTTCTTAAAGTAATGATGGCCACTCGTTTTTCTTTACTTAGCTGCTTTTTTCTTGCCATAATACAAATTCTAACACTCCATTCAGTAGGACTATCAGCTGTGTATCCACCTGACTTCTGAACAACACAACTGATGGTCCCAACCCCATTTATAAGGCAAGAAATCCCACTTATTAAACCTGACAGGGCACACCTGTGAAGTGAAAACCATTTCAGGTGACTACCTCTTGAAGCTCATCAAGAGAATGCCAAGAGTGTGCAAAGCAGTAATCAAAGCAAAAGGTGGCTACTTTGAAGAACCTAGAATATAAGACATATTTTCAGTTGTTTCACACTTTTTTGTTAAGTATATAATTCCACATTTGTTAATTCATAGTTTTGATGCCTTCAGTGTGAATCTACAATTTTTATAGTCATGAAAATACAGAAAACTCTTGGAATGAGAAGGTGTGTCCAAACTTTTGGTCTGTACTGTAGATATATAGCAAGAGTCCAGTGCACAATACCTCCAGGCAACAGAAGAGATGCAGGGGCCCCTGTGGATGACTGTGGATCCTCGGATTCTTCCAGGAGATGACAGACAGCCGATCAGGAGATGATGATGATGATGGTGAGATTCTTCACAGGCAGCAAACAGGGCGACGGTGACGGCAGTAGATGCAGGCCTGACTACCCTAACACTGAGTCCTTAACCTGCCAGCTAAACTACTAGTGCCACCGGGCCTCTAACTAGCTAGTTGGCCTTCGGAAGCCTAACCTATCACTGCCCTGAACTATATATATATTGATCCCTAACTACGGTTACTAGCTAGGTCCTGTGAGTATATAGGGGGGTAACACATACCTAACTATATACTGTGAAGTAAAGAGGAACAAGTGGCTCTTAGACTCCCCCAGACATAACATGTCTGTCTCAGCAGCTCTGCTCACATCTCTCCCCCCCAGCAGCTCTGCCTCACATGTGTCTGACTCACTGTATTTACAAAACAAAACTTGCACTGAATGCCTGGGGTCTCTGAAGCCAAACTGCAGGGGCAAGAAGCCAGATACATTATATACTAGTAGAAATGGCAGTTCCCTACATGTGGCAAAAGGTTGAAAAGTTCAAGGGGGCTGAATACTTTCACAAGGCACTGTAATGTAGTTATTTGTTTAAGACAGTGTGGAGTCATCCACCATCAGTGCGGAGTCATCCACCATCAGGTCTGCCTGGCCAGATCATCAGAAGTATAGATCCAGTGCACTTAAAGATGACGGTCAAGACCATCCGACACCTGCAGAACGAGAAGCAATTCTACATGAGTGGTCATTATAGAGTCATTATCTGAGCTCCGCATTTAGCTGCATCATTGTCATTGTTACAAGAAGCAGCCATGTGTTTGTGTAAGATGGTAGAAGCCAATACCTTCCACAAATGTGTGTTAAAGGGAGCATCGCCAGAACCCAGCACTTCAACCCAGCCCTACATTACTGTTTTTGTAGCAATTGTGTTGCTACAAAATACAGTCCGCTGGCCTGGACTTATGTATTTGCGCTGTGATATTATATTGTGCTGCTGTCACTTTAAATGCTACTGCCCAGTAGCAATAATTACATACCCAAAAATCAAAGACCCACAACCTGTTATATTTTTTTTTTCAAGAAAGGCGTCCAGGCCCTTTTAAACCCTTAATGACACAGGGTAGTTTGTAGGTTAATGCTCGGCGACTATTTTTACTTTTCCTTCACGTCTTCCAAAATTCATTACTTTTTTATTTTTCTGTCCACATAGTTATGTGAGGGCTTATTCTTTGCAGGATGAGTTGTACTTTCATTTGTCACCATTTTGGGGTACATATAATGTTTTGATCAGCTTTTATTTACGTGTTTTTGGGGGGTCCATGTGAAATATTACACCATTCTATCATAATTTTTTGCATTTTGTTTTTCCGGCGTTCACTCAGCATTATACATGACATGGCGGCTTTGTCTAGCCGGTCATTATGATTACGGCGATACCAGATTTATATCGGTTTTATTATGTTTTTGGCTTTTACTAATAAAATGTCACTTTTTGAAAATGAAGGATTTTCCTGGGGTCACCGTATTCTGACACATATAACTTTTATACTGTACTGTTGGCGGAGATCTGTCGGGGCTCTTTATTTGCGGGACGAGTTGTACTTTCTATTGGTACCAATGTTTGGTATGTAGGACTGTATGATCACTTTTTATTGCTTTTTTTGGGGGAAATATTTTTTTACAGAGTTCAAAGTACAGGATAAATAAGGATATTTTTGGATAGTGGGGGCTTATACGCACATGGGGACACCAAACATGCTTGTTTATTTTCTTTTGTTTATGTTATGTGTTTTTTAATGTAAATTGGGGTTTTTGAACTGTTTATTATTTATTTTAAACTTTTTGAATTTTTTTAACTATTTACATGTTCAACAAGGGGACTTGAAGCTGTGAGCTCAGATCCCCAGTGCAATGTACTGCAATACATAGTAATCGTACATAGGTTCCCTATGGGAACAGTGCATAGGCAATGGCATCCTGGCTGCCATGGCAACCCCTTAGATCTTATTGTGGGAAATCTGAGAGGTGGCGGAGGCCAATCTTGCCCCCCGGACCCCTGGATGCCATGATCGCTATTGATCACGACATCCAGGGGGGTAATCTGTCAGATTCGGAATATCTTCAGACTCCGTCAGCTGGTTTTGGTCCTCGGCTGTGTAACACAGCCAAGTGCCGGAGGTAATTCCACAGACACAGCTTCTGTGGCCGAAGTATTACAGAGCCACATATACGATCAGTACGGCATGTCCTTATAACGTCCACCATGTGGTCTTCAGGAGAGAGCTGGAGATTCTTGTTGAAGCCTGTGAGGACAACCATGAAACAAAGTTGGTGGACACCGAAGACAGGGCTGAGGACAATCAACATTCGAGAATAGAGATAAGGAGTTGGCCAAGTATCCTGACCATCACAAAAGAGAAGATAATGCAAGCCTGCAAGGTCAACCATGGAACAAAGTTGGCGGACACCGAAGACAAGGCTGAGGACAAGCAACACTCCAGAATGGAGATTCAGAGTTGGCCAAGTATCCTGACCACCACAAAAGAGAGGATAATGCAAGCCTGCAAGGACAACCATAGAACAAAGCTGGTGGACACCAAAGACAAGGATGAGGACAAGCAACACTCGAAAATGGAGATACGGCATTGGCCAAGTATCCTGACCACCAAGAAAGAGAGGATAATGCAAGCCTGCAAGGACAGCAATGGAACAAAGCTGGTGGACACCAAACACAAGGCTGAGGACAAGCAACAATCGAGAATAGAGATAAGGATTCGGCCAAGTATCCTGACCACCACAAATGAGAAGATAAGGCAAGCCTGCAAGGACAACAATGGAACAAAGCTGATGGACACCGAAGACAAGGATGAGGACAAGCCACACTTGAAAATGGAGATATGGAGTTGGCCAAGTATCCTGACCACCATGAAAGAGTGCATGAGAGAATAATGGCTGCTGGTCAACCAAAGGAGGATATTTGGATAACTGACTCATATAAACGTGTCGGCAATCACCTGACATACTGTATGAGGCAACACGTGTGTGTAGGGTGTTGAAATGTTTACTGAGGCACTAAAAATAACTGCTTGTCTTCAGCACATCATCCTGTCACATGTACGGAGTCGAACCACTTCACTAGCGATCATTCTTGCCCCAGTTGGCAGTGGCCTGTGAGGTAATGGTTGATGCAATCTAGCACCGATCTATACATTATATTGTCGATCTGCACAAGCATTAATTCCCTCGCCTAAATGACTCTGCACATCTTGTCCCAGCCTACACAGCAAAGCTGCTGCAAACTGCTAACCTACTGGCCAGTGTGAGAACTACAATATTTCAATAGAGTATTTCATTTGGATAGTCACATAAAAGAAAAAAAAAAATATGTGAGTTTATAAATTTAATAAAAAAGTTTCTTATGAAATATCCGTGCGACACGTTTTTATGGGAACTTTAGAAAAATATCTTGAAACATTTGATAGATTTTATGGAGGAGAGATTGCAGCATTCCCCATGTAAATGGTTTATTAGAGAACTTGGCTCACATATAATGACAATGTGTGGACGTTCCCATCTGCTTGGAGTTTTGTGTTTTCTCTCACTTTATAGTTCGCGTCCAAAAATCCAGCCCATGTGGCCCAATAAATTGGTAAATGAGGATATGACTGAACAGCTCCTATGCTGCAGCGATAACAGGTTATAAGTGTGTAGATAAAGTTATATTAGGTTCAACCCTTTCACTGCCAAAGCTGTATGTAATGTTTAATGATGTGAATGCTCGCCGTGGCTATAATATATAAAAGCTTAAAGGGGTTGTCCATGTTTTTTTGTTTACTTATGGCTTATCCTTAGGATAATGCTTCCTTGTTATGGCCTCCACACACAGTACCCTGATCGTGGCCCCTACACTATAATGCTCCCTTATTTTTCCCACCACACAGTATAATGCTCCCTTATTGTGGCCCCCACACAGTATAATGCTTCCTTATTTTGTCCGGCTGACAGTTAGGAGTTATGATTTTAACTACAAACATGAATTTTTACCCATTTTTACCCAAATTTTCATACAAAATAACATAAAGGTGTCTGTGATTGTTGGGAAATAATTTCACAATGTTTCCAGTGTGATGTGGGGACAGTAAGATGTATTCATGTCAGATTCATACTTCACATTGAGAATTTATTTGTGTCAAAAAGTGTCAAAAGTGCGAAGCTTGTCCAGAGACTCCTGGAAACAAAAGAGTTAACGCCAGTGCTGAGGTCATCTAACACAACCCATTATTCAATGTGACGCTTCTATCTATATCAAGACATCTCTTATACTGAATCCAGATATATATAAATAGCTCAGATCATAAATATTCTGCAACAAACAATAAAACTTGCGCTATATGGCGGACATTTGTCAGTGACTGTTTAATGTCTGTGTGGGAGCAAATAAAGCTACAGGGAAGAATCCAGGATGACACATTGTACGAACATAGAAGACAAAGATCCAACAGCCAAACATCTCTGTACACTCATTCTGTGCTTTTGCTGGTACAGTCACTGTGTACATACATTACATTACTTATCCTGTACTGATCCTGAGTTACCTCTTGTATTATACTCCAGAGCTGCACTCACTATTCTGCTGGTACAGTCACTGTGTACATACATTACATTACTTATCCTGTACTGATCCTGAGTTACATCCTGTATTATACTCCAGAGCTGCACTCACTATTCTGCTGGTACAGTCACTGTGTACATACATTACATTACTTATCCTGTACTGATCCTGAGTTACATCCTGTATTATACTTCAGAGCTGCGCTCACTATTCTGCTGGTGCAGTCACTGTGTACATACATTACATTACTTATCCTGTACTGATCCTGAGTTACATCCTGTATTATACTTCAGAGCTGTGCTCACTATTCTGCTGGTGCAGTCACTGTGTACATACATTACATTACTTATCCTGTACTGATCCTGAGTTACATCCTGTATTATACTCCGGAGCTGCGCTCACTATTCTGCTGGTGCAGTCACTGTGTACATACATTACATTACTTATCCTGTACTGATCCTGAGTTACATCCTGTATTATACTCCAGAGCTGCACTCACTATTCTGCTGGTACAGTCACTGTGTACATACATTACATTACTTATCCTGTACTGATCCTGAGTTACATCCTGTATTATACTCCAGAGCTGCACTCACTATTCTGCTGGTACAGTCACTGTGTACATACATTACATTACTTATCTTGTACTGATCCTGAGTTATATCCTGTATTATACTCCAGAGCTGCGCTCACTATTCTGCTGGTGCAGTCACTGTGTACATACATTACATTACTTATCCTGTACTGATCCTGAGTTACATCCTGTATTATACTCCAGAGCTGCGCTCACTATTCTGCTGGTATAGTCACTGTGTACATACATTACATTACTTATCCTATACTGATCCTGAGATACACCCTGTATTATACTCCGGAGCTGCACTCACTATTCTGCTGGTACAGTCACTGTGTACATACATTACATTACTTATCCTGTACTGATCCTATATTACATCCTGTATTATACTCCAGAGCTGCGCTCACTATTTGCTGGTGCAGTCACTGTGTACATACATTACATTACTTATCCTGTACTGATCCTGAGTTACCTCCTGTATTATACTCCAGAGCTGCACTCACTATTCTGCTGGTAAAGTCACTGTGTACATACATTACATTACTTATCCTGTACTGATCCTGAGTTATATCCTGTATTATACTCCAGAGCTGCACTCACTATTCTGCTGGTACAGTCACTGTGTACATACATTACATTACTTATCCTGTACTGATCCTGAGTTACATCCTGTATTATACTCCAGAGCTGCACTCACTATTCTGCTGGTACAGTCACTGTGTACATACATTACATTACTTATCCTGTACTGATCCTGAGTTACATCCTGTATTATACTCCAGAGCTGCGCTCACTATTCTGCTGGTGCAGTCACTGTGTACATACATTACATTACTTATCCTGTACTGATCCTGAGTTACATCCTGTATTATACTCCAGAGCTGCGCTCACTATTCTGCTGGTACAATCACTGTGTTACATCCGGTTTTCTGACCTCTAGTTTTGACCTCTAGAGCTAGAATTAAACTTTTCTTTGCAAGTTCTTTATTATTGACTTCTTAAAGATTTCAGGTGATACAGTTAATGGATTCTCGCACATCCTGATTTGTGTTGGATATCGATGTTTATGTAAATTATAATGAAACTGCTTTCGGAGCATCTAAATGCAAATGACAATACAGATGCAGAAAGTTAAATCTGAGCGATCGCCTCTGGATCATTAATATTTACAGTGTTACAGGATTACACACAGGACTCGCTTTTTGGCAGGTTGCCGTTCTTTTCTCCAGTATTTCAGTTTCTGCAGGAAAACAAAAAAAAAATTTCTATATATCATCCGTATCCCGAAGGCGACTTAACTGCTGGTGGCTTTCCTAGAGATTTAGATTTCAGTCATTGAAAGCAGGAGCAATTCATCTCGCTCTCCATGAAGCTTACTCACAGAAGCATCGCCTCGTGTTCTAGCTGGAAATGAGCAATAATATGGTTTATGGCCCAGATTCTCAATGTCTGTCTGCAGACCTAAAGCCATTACTTTTTTATTTTCTTGTAGAACAAGTCAAGATTATTATTTAAGAGAAATCTGAAAACTAAAGTTCACTGGTTCCTGGATGGAAGCAGAGGAGAGAAGTTGTGAGAAGACGCCTGGAGCGGGTAATATCGGCCATCTGTCATCCCTGGACTCTAGCGCTGTCTGCGTCTCTCAGCCTGAGGGCTTCATACGTGGATACAGTGTAATGGCAAGAGGGCCATAGAGAAAGTACACAGATAGTGTAATGTTCTAGTGAGCGGTCACATAATGGATGTATCACTGCTAGGCTCCGTATCAGGAAGGAAATAATATAAGAAATTGTGACTCAGATGGTGCAAGAGAAAACTAAAAAGATATGAGATAGATAGATAGATAGATAGATAGATAGATAGATAGATAGATATGAGATAGATAGATATGAGATAGATAGATAGATAGATATGAGATAGATAGATATGAGATAGATAGATATGAGATAGATAGGTAGATATGAGATAGATAGATAGATAGATAGATAGATATGAGATAGATAGATAGATAGATAGATAGATATGAGATAGATAGATAGATGATAGATAAATAGATAGATATGAGAGAGATAGATAGATATGAGACAGATAGATAGATAGATATGAGATAGATAGATATGAGATAGATAGATAGATAGATAGATAGATAGATAGATATGAGACAGATAGATAGATATGAGATAGATAGATAGATAGATAGATAGATAGATAGATAGATAGATATGTGCATTCTGGATTGGTGGTCCTGTTACCTGTGGTGAGAACAAAGAGTGAATATCCCTTTATCTTAACTAAGTGAATTCTGCTGTATATGTTGTCTCTGATAAACTGCCAAAGTTGGCCTGTAGGTCTATGTGAGTGAGGAGAGGGAGACTTCCAGCCCACAGGGTTCTGCAAGAGAATTCATTAGACTGTTACATTCAGCTGTTCTGTGTATGTTGAAATACTTCCAAGTAAACCGTTATAAACCGCAGCTGATGTCTCCAGAGTGTGGCAGCACCTCACCTGCAAAATATTACAATGCAGGAAAAGTATAGGACCCCCTGATGATGCCATGTGTGACTGTTACAGAATCTCATTGCTTCTCAATCACTTCATTCCAAGAACATCAGAATATTTTGATAGCACATGAGACAGGAATCTGAATAATCCTGGTCCTGTTACCTCAGTAATAGCAGCAGAAGATTCTCATCTCTTGTGGGCCAGATCTCAGCATCTTCACACACATTACAGAATATTAAGAGTCACAAGGAACAGAACAGTCAGGTTTATAGACTCCAGCCTGGATACTTGTACTGTATAGAGTGGACACAATGTTCCTCGTGGGCGTTTATCACATGGCTCCTCCCACTCCTTACTCCTGCCTATGAGTGGTCAAGTATTGAGTTAGACTGTCCATGATTTCAGGCCCTGGTCAGAGGTGTCACTTGGGGACTCAATGCAAAATCTGAATTGAGGCCCATCAACCATGTGCTTAAGCATATCTTGACCGAAATCTGATCCAAAGACTCTTCTACACGATCACAATGTTGGTGCATACTGGTCAACTCACTTGGGTATGAATACAGCTTTTGCTATAACTCTATCCACAAGTGTTGGATTAGGTTGAGGTCTGAGGGGGCCAATCCAGCACCTCTACTTCATTGGGGGCCAATCCAGCACCTCTACTTCATTGGGGGCCAATCCAGCACCTCTACTTCATTGGGGGCCAATCCAGCACCTCTACTTCATTGGGGGCCAATCCAGCACCTCTACTTCATTGGGGGCCAATCCAGCACCTCTACTTCATTGGGGGCCAATCCAGCACCTCTACTTCCTTGGGGGCCAATCCAGCACCTCTACTTCATTGTCATTGAACCATTTCTTCGCTAATCTTGACATATGCTTCGGGTTGTTGCCCTGCCGAAACACTATGTCGTCCTTTTCATACCCATAGTACTCGAGTGTACAAAGTAACTCGTCTTGTAGGACACTCACATATAGCTCAGCACTGCCTGAATCTACGCAGAGGATTTGGAGCTCTGTGTCAGCCAAACGAAGCTCTGAGAGATTCACTTGAAGCCTGTGCCTTGTTTTATTCATTCTGCTGTCTGTGGGTACATGGACAGTACATGAGTAATACAATGACATTTCTACAGTAGGTACAGTAGGTGTATGTGCATCACTGTATGTATAAATAGACATGGCCGGCTGTGCAGTCAAGAACATGAACATGTCTTCTCAGGTGAAAGTCAGATCTTCCGGCAAGTTGTTAAAAAACTTAAGTCTTTATTAAATATCTGCTCAGACCAGAGCCAGACGTAGAATTTATCAAAGAAGTATTTCTTCATTTTTTACTTCCTGCCTTCCAAAAGCCATAACTTTTTGATTTTTCCATTGACAGGGCTCGGTTTTGTGGAACTAACTGCACTTCTTAATGGTGCCATTTAATATTCCATGCAATGTACTGGGAAACTGGAAAAAAGCACAGAATGGGGTAGAATTGGGGAAAAACATGCAGTTTTGTCATTTTGTTACGGGTTTTGTTTTTATTGGGTTCACTGTGTAGTAACAATGACACACACCCCGTATTCTGGTCCGTGATACTAAACTTATGTGGTTATGTGGACATGGATACTTGATGTTTTTATTTTTTTGTTTATTTATACTTTTATATGTGATGTAGAGAAATGGGGTGATTGGAATTTGACTATTTTTTGTGATTTTTATCTTTTTAAAAAGTTATTTCTTAATTTTCTTTTTAAACACCCTGCAGTCTATGGGAAAATCCCTAGGTTTGTATTAATCCTGGTGGGGTTTAATACACAGGCAGGCCTTGGAGACTTCAGAATGGTAAGGGAATGACTCCCGCCATCTTGCAGTGGGAGATAAATTCTGTATGCCTGCAGCCACCACTAGGAGGAGCTCCCTGAAAAGCAAGCAAAAATATCCCCCTTGAAGCCCCTTTAAATATATTGTCATAGGAGGAGGAGATGCGGCTGCAGGATCTCGTCCTCAGTGTCTATGTGAGCCTTCTGTAGTCAGAGGGGAGGAGGGAGCAGAGGATTTTGTTACAATACAGGTTTCAGGACTCTCCCCAGTGTTGGACTAAAAGTGATGCCACTATCCCTTACGGTCAATAAGAGGGACACACATAGTCATCTCTATCCTACATGTGATGGATCACCTGATACTTTCTTAGAGATTGTGTCGTCCTCCCCGGAGGTTTCCTGTGGCCATCACTGACTGGGAGGATATACTGTACACTCTTATATAATCTTATGTATTACTAAGGCTGTTATAAGATGGGACATAAGATCAGTAAACTATGAGGCCTGTCCTAGGGGTCGGCTTATTGCGACATTTCAATTCCAGTTAATCCTCGAATGTCACGAAATCCTGATCTAACTGGAGGATTGAGCGATTTCTGGTGAAGTGTTACATCTACGGCAGACTCAACAAACTTACTGAGCAGTTTCTGGAGAAGCCGGTGATGGATCTGTGACTATCTGGAAAGGTTTGAGCTCCTAATATATCCTCTGGGCGATCCACGTGGATACAATGTATCATATTATCACGATTTACACAAGTGCATCATATACAGTAGCTACAATGTAGATACAATGTCGGGATATTCAGTCATCTCTTAAAGTAATTCTAATAATCTAGAAAAACTGAAAACTTTTCTGTGCTCGTGAATCTTACATGCAGGGACTATCAGGGGTGTCATTTAAGGGGGTGCAGAGGATACACTCGCACCCAGGCCCAGCAGCCTTAGGGGGTGACTATAATAATGATAATATACTAGTGACTATTTGACAATGGCCGCTTAAGATGACCATGAAGGGTTAAACTAGTTGGGGTTACCACTACATAGAAAATCTGGTATCCAGCTGTAAAGGACATTGGGGAGGAGCATATTGAGCGTTCTCTCGACCAATCAGCTTGCAGATGTTCTTACTGATGCTGCCTGAGGTCTCCTGGCTAGCGAGCCTCTTTCTACAAGCTACATACACGGTTATATTGGGTTCATAAGAAGCTAAAACACCAGGAAGTACAAGTATGTGACCCCTTAGAATTGCAGCCATTATCCCGGTGTAATGACATTTTCTAGATACTCTCAGAAACTTTGACCTGTCCATGGTTTGTTTTGGCAAAACTTTGCAGTTCACATCCAACTTCTAGTAATAAAGCCGAGGAGATCAATCACCTTAATAGGATGGAAATAATGGCCAGACACAAAGTATAAGCATTAGATACATTGTATCCATTGTAGAATAGTTTAACCCCTGCAGGACCAAATTATTTTTTTTTTTTTTTTTTTCGCTTATACCTACCAATATCCTGAACAGAAATGTTTAATACAAAGTGGCACAAAATTCTGTCCTAAAATTCTACCTATCACTATTGTAAATGCTGTTATTACATGTATTGTACAGATTTTTACTCCTCAAATTAATATTTTTTTGTAAAAAAAAAAAGACGTTACCTGCGGAAACTAGGACTATAGACTATAATGGGGTACTCCAGGTTTCCACCCGAAAAAGGCGGAAATATGCAGAGAGAAAAGTCCCGCTTGCAGGACTTTTCTCTCCGCATTTTTTAAGGGGATTCGGGGACGGAAACCTCAAACGGAATTCAGGCGCAGGTGTGAACCCAGCCTTACTTGAATGGGACTGAGCTGCAGATGAACTATGGACATGATGTCACAGTCACAAAGATGGGGCTACATTGCTTGCCCAAGACGCTTTAATCCAATCTGACATTGATATGACCAAGTCCTCCTTGGCAATACTCTGTGAGCTAAACACATCAGCAGCAGCTGCACAAATCCCTCTGCTAGTTTGCTACAATGTATCAGTGTGGAGTCCAGGCTGTTGAGCTCACAGAGCATTGCCTAGACTGGATACAATGTATCAGCTGAGAGCAGGACTAGAAAGATGCAAAACTCATTTATACACTGATTCAGGGTCTGGGAGCTTTTATTATTTATATAATTATTATTATATTATATTATTATTATTATTATTATTATTATTTATATTATCATTATTATTTTATTATTATTATTATTATTATTATTATTATTACTATTACTACCATTACTATTTATTATTATTATTATTATTATTATTATTATTATTATTATTATTATTATTATGTTATTATTACTACCATTATTTTTTATTATTAGGATTATTATTTTATTATCATTATTACTACTATTAGTTCTATACATTTCATACTACTATAATTTGTTTCTCTCATATAAAATCTGTCTCTTCCCCTTGAATGAAGTTGTCGGTCTCTTAGCTATGAGCCATGTCACTCTCTGACGGCCTCCGCATCACTTGTCTCAGCAGATCACAACTCCGCACAGATATAACCTGTTTCAGGAGATTTCCTGTCTTCGCCGTCTCGTCTGCTGTCGGCTTCTTCTCTTCCCTTACAGATCTGCTTGACAAATGCAAAACACTTGAGTCAATGAAAGCAGAAAGATTGTGGCCCCGACAGGTCAATAATGTGAAGAGTTGTCACTTACATGTACAATTATAGATGCAAACCCATAAAATACCTAGTGGTCAGCGAAGGGATTAATGCAAGCATTTGCTGTGGATTTCTGTGGTGTAAGGGGTTAAAATCTGCATCTCTGGTGGTCTAGGGCAGAGAAGACATTAAGGTTGACATCCCTGGTGGTCTACTGTGATGAATGAGTTAATGAAAGCATCCCTAGTGGTCAAGAGCATGGAAGGGATAGATGTAAGTCTATGGAATAGACTCTTGCTTTAGTAAGGGTTAAAATCTGCATTGGTTTAGGGCAGAGTATAGGTTAAGGTTGACATCCCTGGTGGTCTAGTGTGTTGAATGAGTTATTGCAATCCCTAGTGGTCAAGGGAAGGGATTCATGTAAGTATTCCTTGTGAACTGATGCGGTAGAGGACATTACAATCTTCATCTCTGGTGGTCTAGGGCAGAGAAATGGTTAATGTTGGCATCCCTGTATTCTAGGGGTTAGCGTTTCAGCGTTTCTAGCGGTTAAGGGTTTCATGCCTAATTTCTCCTGTGGGGGGCACTGCAGAGAAAGTGAACACTTGTTACCAAGGTGAGCAAAACTTTAGTAAAGCAGCGGCATTGTTTTCTGCTTCTGCTCCAATCACATCCAGAGCTGCAGTCACCATTTTCTTGATTTCCTGGCAATGCCGGGGTTAACCACCTCATACTCACTGGGGCACTTGAGTGCAGTACATAGGGCAAGTTGTAGCCCGCAGAATACTGACTGCAGCTTTGGTTGTGACTGCAGAAAGGAGGTAGCTCAAGATCAGTGTAAGATACAAGGTAGAATGTGCTGGGGTGTAATATAGAAGATGCCGCGAGTCTGAGGGGCTAGAAGAGTCTAAGTCTCAGGGACACGACCACTCGGC
Source organism: Leptodactylus fallax (assembly GCA_947044405.1). Classification (NCBI taxonomy): domain Eukaryota; kingdom Metazoa; phylum Chordata; class Amphibia; order Anura; family Leptodactylidae; genus Leptodactylus; species Leptodactylus fallax. The sequence continues at coordinate 3,175,480 of CAMRHE010000238.1, read as the reverse complement.
TTTCCCACTGTTGTGCCCAACATGGAGAGATTTGCAGGGACGTTCTGTACAGCGAGCAAATAAGAAAATACTTTCCAGAAGTTTCAAAGGATTTCCAAGTATTTGGAACCAACGCAGAACAGACAGAACTGTGAACCAGCTGATGCCCCGGGAGCCGATGCTCCTAGGTACAGTGACCCCAAGACTTATCTGTATGGCACATTGCAAGGCTTCAAAAACTTAAGGCAGAGGTTTTTTGTACCCTTTTTGTACCCCTTCCCCACCCAAATTGAAATAAAAATATCAATAAATCATTTTTACCCCCAAATTGTAAAAACTACAACTCATCTCACAAAAAACAAGCCCCGTATGGCTAGGTCAATGGGAAAACAAAGTTATTGGAAGTCAATGACAAAAAAAAAATGCTTAAATCTTAAGACCCAAAATAGACCAGACCTTAAGACTAAGACATGTCTTGTATTTCTTATAATGGATTGGTGGACGCCAGGGGTCGGCGATTGGAATCGAAACGGTTTCTACCCGAATTTCCAAAAAGTTTTGGATTCAACCCCAAATTTTTGGTAATAGGTGGCTAGTATAACAGTTATACTCACCTCTCATGGGCATTCGACAATCCCCACCGTCCTCTTCAGCCCTCTTCTGGTTTCTGGGTGACATCATTCACCCCAGGGGTAAATCAGGGGACTTAGCTTACAGAGTTACATATTCTCAATGAGAAGATTTTCTCTGACTAAAAGCCTCAAAAGTATTTACCATTATATATGTATTTTGTGGGCAGGGGGCTTAGAATATTAACCTGTATGTGGCCGCCAAATTCCTAATGGCAGCCCTGGACTCTTGTGCAACTCTGTAACAGGGATTCCCCCACCATGAACTTTTGAGTCCCATCATGCACTAGGGCCCAGATGATACCTCTGCACCTCCTCTTGTTACCCCCCTTTCATCAATCTCTTGGTGACACTGAGGGTCCACTATCTCCAGAAATGCCGCCCTATGACCCCACCATCGTGCGCCGGAGCCCATAGATTAATATCAGCTCAACATTTTATGCAGCTTATTTTTGTTTTATTTTTTTATGATTTTTTTTTTCTATCAAGTCTATGAAATAAACCAGTCCTGAGATCTTCTAAGAAATGAGTCTGGAGTCTCCGGGTGTCTGACGGCAGCCCCTTTCTTCTTGCTCCCAGTGGGAGGGATATGTAAGTGGACGGAGGCCCCGATCTCTTCCCCATGATATAATCTTATCTGTTATCAGATTCCAAGTTAAATAAGAAATTGTGACTCACATCAGAGATATTTACAGACGGGATGATGATGAGATCCTACAGGCCTGGACTTTCCCACATGACCCGGGCAGGAGAGAAGAGGAAGAAGCTGCTAAAAACATAAGGCACGAAAACCTACCAAAAAAGTGATGGAACTATAAACTGCAAATTGTGAGGCCAGGGGACTGGGGGGAGAGTTACCAAACCTGGCGCAACTGGAGCAACCAATCAGATTGCACACAGAATCACATGACAATTGCAAAAATTGCAACATAGTTGCTGAAAAATCTCAAAAATTTGGCTGCACCTTAACATGTCCTGCCACCCCGCAGAGCATGACCCCGGGTATATACAAGCTTATAATATCCCCTTTACATGTCCTAACATTTTGGGGTACATGTCCTCTTGCTTGGACCAGTGGGCACGATCCCCACAATCGTATGGCCTAGTGTGCAAGTTATTACATATTCAAGTCCCGGCTTTCACGTTCCAAGGGAAAAAGCAGGAATTTGATAAGTTGCGATGGGTTAAAGGTTGAATTTTTAAATTTTTTTCCAAGTCACTTGCAACAATGTGCAAAACTTCTGTGCATTTATACCCTGTAATTTTCACTCCGGCTACTAAGTGTAATAATAGACTGAGACTTGCCAATGCTTTTGCAGCAGTCTCCTCATTTATACAGTAGTTTCAGCCCCCAGTATGCTAATTTTTCTCCCAACTGTCAATTGGGTGGTCCTGAGGTGAAGTAGATAATCTAGGACCGCCCACCTGACAGTAGGGAGCCTAATTAACATACTGGGGCTGAAACTAACATCACCGATTGCTCAGGAACGGTGGGGGCTAGAGAAAAAATTCCAACTGTACCGGACTCAGGGGAGCGGGGCCTATTGACGGAGGTAAAGAGTTAGATTTGGTGGAGGTGGTGAGAGGTCCTCTTTAGGTTTTTGCTTTCTAGTTACTGGCTTGGTTATGTACATGTAACCAGCTGCTCGCTTAGTGACAGCCATGAGAGTGACGGTCTCTGCTGCCAGCACACTCACCATGACTGACTCCTCCATTGGCAGCTTCTCCCGTAACTCATCCCACATGGGTCTCTGTAAACTGCGCCGATTGTTTATAGAGCAGCCGCTCCCCTCGGGAATCAGAGACTTCTTAATAGAATTTCAGCAATAGATCCTGTAACATCCTGTGTGATGGGAGGCGACAGCTGGATATAAACCATCCCGTCTTATACGGTGTATATATCTGCGTCCAGGCCCCCGATCCATTAGTCAGTGACAATGAGGACGATCATTATCACTGACTAATGGACAATCATCAATGAGAAGATCACCCAAGATATAGTCGCCAAATGTCCAGGAGGATCCCAAGAAAATAGGTGACCTCCTGGTGTCCTGGAAGTGTGGGAAAATCTCTTGTGCCTGACAGATCGCTCCTGTCTCCATCAGTATCTGTGTCATTATACCATATCCCTTTAAAATATGCCAACTGTACCATATTTTATAGGAGCGGCCATATTGTAGACCCACACTTCTTTCCTGTATTGTCTGTATAGAGGCAGCCATATTGGAGACACACACTTCCTTCCTGTATTGTCTGTATAGGGGCGGCCATATTGGAGACACACACTTCCTTCCTGTATTGTCTGTATAGTCACGGCCATATTGGAGACACACACCTCCTTCCTGTATTGTCTGTATAGTCACGGCCATATTGGAGACACACACTTCCTTCCTGTATTGTCTGTATAGAGGCGGCCATATTGGAGACACACACTTCCTTCCTGTATTGTCTGTATAGGGCGGCCATATTGTAGACACACACTTCCTTCCTGTATTGTCTGTATAGAGGCGGCCATATTGGAGACACACACTTCCTTCCTGTATTGTCTGTATAGAGGCGGCCATATTGGAGACACACACTTCCTTCCTGTATTGTCTGTATAGAGGCGGCCATATTGGAGACACACACTTCCTTCCTGTATTGTCTGTATAGGGGTGGCCATATTGGAGACACACACTTCCTTCCTGTATTTTCTGTATAGTGGCGGACATATTGGAGACACACACTTCCTTCCTGTATTGTCTGTATAGTGGCGGACATATTGGAGACACACACTTCCTTCCTGTATTGTCTGTATAGGGGTGGCCATATTGGAGACACACACTTCCTTCCTGTATTTTCTGTATAGTGGCGGACATATTGGAGACACACACTTCCTTCCTGTATTGTCTGTATAGGGGTGGCCATATTGGAGACACACACTTCCTTCCTGTATTGTCTGTATAGGGGTGGACATATTGTAGACACACACTTCCTTCCTGTATTGTCTGTATAGGGCGGCCATATTGTAGACACACACTTCCTTCCTGTATTGTCTGTATAGTGGCGGACATATTGGAGACACACACTTCCTTCCAGTATTGTCTGTATAGGGGTGGCCATATTGGAGACACACACCTCCTTCCTGTAGTGTCGGTATAGGGGCGGACATATTGGAGACACACACTTCCTTCCTGTATTGTCTGTATAGGAGTGGCCATATTGGAGACACACACTTCCTTCCTGTATTTTCTGTATAGAGGCGGCCATATTGGAGACACACACTTCCTTCCAGTATTGTCTGTATAGGGAAGGCATATTGGAGACACACACTTCCTTCCTGTATTGTCTGTATAGGGGCGGCCATATTGTAGACATACACTTCCTTCCTGTATTGTCTGTATAGGAGCGGCCATATTGTCTTGCTTGCTCTATGGATAATGAGATGACTCTGCTCATTCTGTCCCAGTCTATACAGCAAAGTTGATAAGTGAACTGCAAAGAACAATAAGTATAGGTCTTTTGTGACTGTTTAGGTGATCTTTTTTTGATACACACATAAAAACTAACGCAATATACAGTAATAGCACAATATACAGTAATAGCACAATATACAGTAACAAGGCAATATACAATAAGCTTCTTCTGGTGATAACTGCAGATATCTGCTCACGTGACTATGTTTATTTAGGATATTCCAATCTTGGTTATGTAGGGATAACTACTAGAAATGACTGTGTTCACACAGCGCTGTCTCCGGGGGTAATGTAGGCAGATTCAGACAAACTATAAACCAGCGGTGTAAATTACACAACATGACATGAGTCAGTGCGGTCACCACTCGCCGCTCTCATCGCCTGCCAATTGTTCACAGTCATTTCCAAGTAGCTCATTTCTAGAAATCTTTGTTGTTTAGTTCTTTGCTTACACATGTGCACTTGTGGTCACTTTTTACCTTTTGGTGGTCTGATCATCTGTATAAAGCAGGGATCGGGGTGTAATATGAATGCGCGGGGCCTTATACAAGACGCCATCTACGTCACTTACTGCACAATATGATGAGGATTAACCCACAAGGACACAGCACAGATTCTGGTCTCTGTATCGCTGTTTCGGTGATGTCTCTGCAGGGATGGGGGGTGGGCTTGTTTTTTGCAGGACCTTTATTTTTATTGATATTTTTAGTGGTTACATACTACTTACCACTTATTTATCTACGTTATGGCAGGGGGTGCAAGGAATACTTGGGGTGGGGGTTCAACAAGCAAAATGCAACAAAATTCAGGCAAAAAATGTATGCTTTAGATAATTTTGTGCATTTTCTGCAAATATAGTAAAAAGCACTAAATTTATTAAAGGTGCGCAGTTAACGGAATCATAGAATGCACCATATTTATTAAAGGGGCACAGTTAAGGAATCCTAAAGAGCACCAAATATATTAACAATGTACAAAAAATTTGGCACGAATTTTGGTTTATAGTACGAAAACCACAAGACGGAAAGATCAGGAAACTCTCTAACATGTCTACCGCAGTGTCACGTGTCTTATTCGGGTTAATAGACATAATATTGGACATAATAAGCGGAGACTCTCTGGCTCTGACTACGACTACACTGGGGTATCAGTGTTTATAGCTGATATCGCTCCTCTGATGATTATTATATCTTGTCCTCCTGCTGGAGAGGAGTAAAGGTTTTCCGGTATTATTAATGTAATGTAAACTCGGAGATAAGGAACGATTACATGGAGCGTAACGCCGGAGCGCTGCAATTATCTGCTGATGTTAAAGTGTCAGCACAGACAATGTTTAGCTTGTAGGTGGGAGTTACGCAGGAGCAGCAGCTTTTAGTGTAATGAATGTCAAGAGCTCTTCTCTCTCCTGGCTCTTTTTTGATGAAGCGGATTATTAGAGGAACATCCTCATTTATATCTATGATAGTGTCTGCTCCTGGGCTGATTGATAACAATAGACTGACCCCTAGTGGGGGGAAACACGCAGTGCATGTCATTCAATGGTTCTGGTACAATAATACATGTAGCGGGAAGCACATGGTAGGGGGTGCATGTGCATTGTCACAGCCCAGAGGGGATCTTGGTCTGAGCATTGGCTCTATGTTCTGAGCCAGTACTCCCTCCCAAAGCTGTCTCCAATTTAGCCAGCCTCATTCTTATCTGCACAGATAAGGGGCAAATACCCTGAAACAGCTGTCTGCCCTTGTCTATAGGACTTGGCTATCCCTAGTCATGCTACAAGACTTAAAAGAAGCTACCTCCAGTAGGGGGCACTAGTGAGATTGTTCTCTTTCTTTGTGCATACTTTTTCCTCAGGTCAGATAAGTCTCCACAACATGTGATCTCCTTAAGGACAGGCGGCACCTCCTGAAGTTCTGTTATATCTGTTATTAGAGCATTGTGACCTAACTCTACTCTATAGGGTGGGGGAGGGGACAATGTGTGCAATAAGTGCGGACGCCTGAAACTAAGAGGGGGTAATAATATCCTAGTTACTGACAGCCTAGGTATTCATGGACAGTCCCATAAATCAGGCAGCAAATAGAGCATTGTCTATACTAACTTGCCCTAAATGGGGCATTTCTGGTTGTTTATGGGAATGTTCATGAGAATAAGAGGGACAGGGTTATGTCTGGCGATTGAGCAGCGGTATTAGAAGTATATTCTGCACCTCTGTGTCCCCAATATTCCTGCTTGCTCTGATTTTAATCCAAGTGATGGACAGTGTGTCTTTATATTACATGTAAAACTGGAGGAGCTGCAGAGAGCACTGCGGGAACAGGGGCGAGGTGAGTATGACATATTCTATTCTTAAGGCCACTAAGGGTGCCTTATACTGTGTGAGGGCCATGTAGGGGGCATTATACTGTGTGGGGAGTACTAAGTGGACATTATACTATGTAAGGGTCTCTAAGGGGGCATTATACTGTGTGAAGGCTATGTAGGGGGCATTATACTGTGTGAAGGCTATGTAGGGGGCATTATACTGTGTGAAGGCCATGTAGGGGGCATTATACTGTGTGGGGTGTACTAAGTGGATATTATACTATGTAAGGGCCTCTAAGGGGGCATTATACTGTGTGAAGGCTATGTAGGGAGCATTATACTGTGTGGGGAGCACTAGGGGGCATTATACTGTGTGAAGGCCATGTAGGGGGCACTGTATTGTGTGGGGAGCAATAAGCAGCAAGTATACTGTGTAAGGGCCTCTAAGGGGGCATTATACTGTGTGAAGGCTATGTAGGGGGCATTATACTGTGTGGGGACCACTAAGTGGACATTATACTGTGTAAGGGCCTATTATACTGTATGAGGGCCATGCAGTGGACATTATACTATGTGGGGGCACTAGGGGGGCATTATACTGTGTGAGGACCACTAAGGAGGAGTTATAATGAGTGATGGCCACTAGGGTAGGCATTATACTGCCCCAATTGTTGAGCTCCCGATGGATGTGCTCCCATTCTACAGGTGCATTCCCAGCTTGTAAAGGGTCAGTACACTATATGTCCTTATGATGGGGTAACTTATTAAGAAGAGGGGCTAAAGTGGGAGATAGTCACAGGTAGGGGGGATTATTTCAGAGTTACTAAGTGTTCAGGCCTTACCCTGCCAGTTGTGCAGATCTCACTTTGTACTGAGATGTAATCTCCGCCTGCCATGTGTTCCAGTAACAGACACTAGGTGGCGACATCATACCACAGTTATTATTATCATCGCCCGCACTGCTTATTGTAATACATCTTTGCAGACTTGATACTCTGTACAGATCCCGCAGGGTGATACCCATGTATCCAAAGTCATGGCATCAAACCCCACAGAGTCACAGAAATAAGTGCCCCCCTATACGTCTCCTCTCCCAGGGGTCAGTTTACTTTTTGTATTATAGGATGGCGGAAGAAAAATTGTCAAAGGTTATCCTAGACACCCCCGCCTGCTAAAGACCCCCCTGCACATAAGGAGACACTTGATGGATGGATAGATAGATAGATAGATAGATATGAGATAGATAGATAGATAGATAGATAGATATGAGATAGATAGATAGATAGATAGATAGATAGATAGATATGAGATAGATAAATAGATAGATAGATAGATAGATAGATATGAGATAGATAAATAGATAGATAGATAGATATGAGATAGATAGATAGATAGATAGATAGATAGATAGTCATGGCTGTAAGCTTTGAACACCCCTGAAATGTTACACATGTTTATTTCCTTTGTGTGTATTGGAACAACACAAAACTACCAAGAAAAAAAGGGCAAATTGGACATAATTTCATTTCAAAAATGGGCCAGACAAAATTGTTGGCACCTTTTCAAAATTGTGGGTAAATAACTTTGTTTCCAGCATGTGGTGTTCGCTCAATCTCCCCTGTGGCAAGTAACAGGTGTGGGCAACATAAAAATCACACCTGAAACCAGATAAAAAGGAGAGGAGTTGACTCCATCTTTGCATTGCCACACTAAGCACGGAGAACAGAAAGAGGAGAAGAGAACAGTCTGAGGACTTGAGAACCAAAATTGTGGAAAAATATCAACAATTTCAAGGTGACAAGTCCATCTCCATAGATCTTGGTATTCCTTTGTCCTCAGTGTACAACATAATCCAGAAGTTTACACCCCATGGCCCTGTAGCTAATCTCCCTGGACGTGGATGGAAGAGAAAAACTGATGAAAGGTTGCAACGCAGGATAGTCCGGATGGTGGATAAGCAGCCCCAACCAAGTGCCAGAGACATCCAAGCTGTCCTGTAGGCTGGGGGGGCATCGGGGTCAGCGCCAACTATTCATCAGGAGACCAAGGAGGACCCGTGTGTTGACACAGAGACAGAAAAAAGCCAAAATGTACGGGAGTAAGCCAAAATCCTTCTGGGAATACGTCTTGTGGACAGATCAGACAAGACAGAGCTTTATGGTAAAGCCCATCATTCCATACCTCCCAACTTTCAAAGGACAGAAAGAGGGATAAAATATGTGGTGCGCTATGTGCGCCATGGCAAATTTAGCTCCACCCACTTCTATGTTGTCTCCGCCCAGTCTCATCTATTTTCCCATGTGCCCCCACACAGTATAATGCTCCTACAGTCACCCTAACATTATATGCCCCAACATTATAATGTTCCCCTCCAATTGCCCCACAGTATTAAGTCCCTCTCCTTGTGCCCCAGTTTAAACTGGCGGAAACTAGAGGGGGACATTAAACTATGGGGCAGCTGGAGGGGGGCATTATACAGTGGGAGTAGTTGGAGGGGACATTAAACTGGGGGCAACTAGAGGCAGACATGTCGCGCTCCAGCTACCCCCCACGGTTCAATGTCCTCCAGTTTGCCCCACCAGTTTAATGTCCCCCTTTATCTATCACCAGCTTAATGTATATCCTATGTGTTGACCTCATCCCTAGATGTAGGGCATATTTTAATAGTTCAGAATAAAATTTATATTTTATTTAATTCATTGATTTTGGGACCTTTGTCTGTGATACTTTAAATTTAAGTGGTTTCCTCTCACCGTCTGTGATTTCAGCTTAATGTCCCCCCTTCATCTGCCTCCAGTTTAATGTCCCCCTTTATCTGCCACCAATTTAATGCCCCCCCTTCATCTGTCACCAGCTTAATGCCCCCCTTCATCTTGTTTGTTTGTTTGTTTGTTTGAGTTGGAAGGGACCTCAAGGGCCATCGAGTCCAACCCCCTGCAAAAGCAGGAATTCCTAGATCATCCCAGCTATATACCTATCCAGATTCCGCTTGAAGATTTCAATTGATGAAGAACTCACCACCTCCCGTGGCAGCCTATTCCACTCCCTCACTACCCTTACTGTTAGAAAGTTTTTCCTAATGTCTAATCTGAATCTCCTTCCCCTTAGTTTCATCCCATTACTTCTCGTGCTTCCTTCTGCTAATGAGAATAGGGTAGATCCCTCTGCACTGTGACAACCTTTCAGATATTTAAATACCGCTATTAAGTCTCCCCTTAGCCTTCTCTTCTGCAAACTAAGCAGTCCCAATTCTTTTAGCCTTTCTTCGTAGGACATGGTTTGTAGACCTTCCACCATTTTGGTTGCTCTTCTCTGGACCTGCTCCAATAAATCGATGTCTTTCCTAAACTGGGGCGCCCAGAACTGTACACAGTATTCCAGGTGGGGTCTGACCAGGGCAGAGTACAGCGGAATAATTACCTCTCTTGATCTAGCTACAATGCTCGTCTTGATACATCCTAGAATTTTATTAGCCTTTTTAGCCACCGCACCGCACTGTTGACTCATGTTGAATTTGTGATCTATTATTATGCCCAGATCCTTTTCCCCTGTACTCTCACTTAGTACTATTCCTCCCATACTATATATGCTTCTTGCATTTCTGTTACCCAGATGTAGAACTTTGCATTTGTCCCTGTTGAATACCATTTTGTTCACCTCAGCCCATTGTTCCAGTGTGTCTAAGTCCTTTTGGATGCATTCTCTCTCCTCTCTAGTGTTGGCCATTCCTCCTATCTTTGTATCATCTGCAAATTTTATTAGTTCCCCATTAACCCCATCATCCAGATCATTTATAAAAATATTAAAAAGTACTGGGCCCAGGACAGAGCCCTGCGGCACCCCGCTTTTTACTTTCTTCCAGTTTGATGTGTAGCCATTTAGAATTACTTGTTGTGCCCGATCATTAGGCCAATTGTGAACCCACCTCACTGATATTTTATCAAAGCCATACTTGATCATTTTTTCAATAAGAATGTTATGTGATACTTTATCAAAGGCCTTACTAAAGTCAAGATATACTATGTCCACTGCATTCCCCTGGTCCAACCATTCAGTGACTTTATTATAGAAGGAAATAAGATTAGTTTGACAAGATTTATTAGGCATAAAGCCGTGCTGGCTCTGATTAATTAAAGCCTTCCCATCCAGGTACCTAATTAAATGTTCTTTAACGATTTGTTCAAAGATTTTTCCTACTATCGAGGTCAGACTTACCGGCCTATAATTTCCTGGGTCGTCCCTATTCCCCTTTTTGTAGATGGGGACCACATTTGCCCTTTTCCAATCTAGAGGGACCACTCCTGTTTCCCATGACTTATTAAAGATTATTGCAAGGGGTTCTGTTATTTCCTCTGCTAATTCTTTTAAAACTCTAGGGTGTAAATCATCCGGTCCTGGGGACTTGGTTTCCTTAATCTTAGCTAAATGTTCTCTTACCAAACCTTCACTTATAATCAGCTTGGAGTCCTCATTCCCCTCATCACTATCACCATTAATGTTGATATTTCCATCCATTTCTTGGGAGAAGACGGATACAAAATATGAATTTAGTAACTCCACCTGCTGATCCACCATGTTAACTTTTTCACCCTTTTCGTTCTTTAGGACTCCAATGGTTTCCTTCACTTTTCTTTTGCTCTTAACATATCCCCAAAAACCTTTTACCTTACTCTTAACTTCTTTTGCAAGCTTCAATTCGTATTCAGCCTTGGCTTTTTTAATGCTTATCTTGCAGAGTCTGCATCCCTTAGATATATCTGCCCAAGTTTAATTGCCCCCTCCATCTACCACCAATTTAATGTCCCCCTTTATTTGCCACCAGTTTAATTGCCCCCTTAATCTGCCTTCAGTTTAATTGCCCATTCATCTGCCCCCAGTTTAATTGCCCCTTCATCTGCCTTCAATTTAACTGCCCCTACATCTGCCCCCAGTTCCCCTCCTCTTGCTTACACATGCTCCCGTCTCTCCTCCTCATCTTCGATCACTCTCTGTTCCCAGCAGCTTTCTGTGTAACATCACACTGTCCAGCAGTATCCAGAATAGCTCCGCCCACACAAGAGTCTGATCACATGGTCATGATGTCATCAAAGGTTCTTTAGCCACTAGGATTTAGCATCTACCATTTAGCCTTTACCCTAATAAAGTTTGTTAACAGCAAAATACTTCAGGGGCATAGCGGGACAAACTGTAAGCTATGCGGGACCGCAGGACAGTAGTGTAAAATTGGGACAGTCCCGCCAGATGCAGGACGGTTGGGAGCTTTGATCATTGTACTGGTTACCGAAAACAAAATGAGGCCTACAAAGAAAAGAACACAGGACCAACAGTCACATATGGGGGAAGGGCTGAGAGGTTTTGGGGTTGTTTTGCTGACTCTGGCACTCGGGGCCTTGACTGTGTACAAGGCATCATGAAATCTGAAGATCATCAAAGGATTGTGGGTTACAATGTAGGTTACAATGAGTTCTGGAGTGACGACAATGAGTCTTGATCTAAATCCCAGTGAACATCTGTGGAGAGATCCTAAAATTGCTGTTGGGAGAAGAGAAGGCACCCCCCCAAATATGAGAGACCTGGAGCAGTCTGCAAAAGAAGAGGGGTCCAAAATTCCAGGTGAGAGGTGTAAGAAGCTTGTGGATGGTTATAGGAAGACATTGGTTTCAGGGATTATTTCCAAAGGATCAGAAACCAAATATTAAGGTGAGGGTGCCAGGAATTTTATCTGGCCCATTTTTGGAGCTTTGTGAAAGTTATATTATTTTTGGATTTTTTTTTTTTTTTTTTTTTGTGTTATTCCAATATACACAAAGGAAATGAACCTGTGTATAACAAAACATGTGGAATGGCAATCATTTTTTGGAAAAATTTCAGGGGTGCCAACACTTACAGCCATGACAATAGATTCAAAAGCCAAGAGGTAACGTCTGGGCAAATGCGCATTACACAAGTCTGGAATGGTGGCCAGAAAAAAGGTGAAGAAGCCTCGACTGTAATATCGTCATAAGAAGTGTCGGCTCGAGTTTGCAAAAAAAGTAGGAAAAGTGAACAATAGAAGATTGAAAATGGGGGATTTGGAGAGATGAGACGAAAGTCAATAGACTGGGCTCTGATGGGTGCAAATGGGTCTGGAAGAAACAAGGAAAAGGGGACTTAATGGATTGAGAAATTGAAGGAACTGTCAAGTTTGGTGGAGGAAGCCTGATCATATGGGGTTGTGTCACAGCCAAAGGTGTTGGATACTTGACCAGGATCAATGGCGGTCTCAATGCTGAGCTAAGAGAAAGGTCCTCTGCTACTGGGACTGAAACGTTGCATGGAATAAACCCACAGTAACTTTTTTGCATATATTTGGAGTGCTGTCCATTTTTTCTATTTGTCTATTTTAAGACCATATGCCACATCCCTGAGGATTTGCACCCACTGACCATGGTTTTAGTATTGGTGCTGCTCTGAACTTCTTTTTGTTTTCTAGATAGAAATATAGATATGAGATAGATAGATAGATAGATAGATAGATAGATATGAGAGAGATAGATAGATAGATAGATAGATAGATAGATATGAGATAGATTGATATGAGATAGATAGATAGATAGATAGATATGAGATAGATAGATAGATAGATAGATATGAGATAGATAGATAGATAGATAGATAGATAGATACCAGATAGATAGATAGATAGATAGATAGATATGAGATAGATAGATAGATAGATAGATAGATAGATAGATAGATAGATATGAGATAGATAGGAGATAGATATGAGATAGATAGATATGAGATAGATAGATAGATAGATAGATAGATAGATAGATAGATAGGAGATAGATAGATAGATAGATAGATAGAGAGAAATAAGATAGATAGATAGATATGAGATAGATATGAGATAGATAGATATGAGATAGATAGATAGATGGATAGATAGATAGATAGATATGAGATAGATAGATAGATAGATACCAGATAGATAGATAGATAGATAGATAGATAGATATTGTATATACGGTGGGTATGGAAAGTATTCAGACCCCTTTAAATTTTTCACTCTTTGTTTCATTGCAGCCATTTGCTAAAAGCAAAAAAGTTCATTTTATTTCTCATTAATGTACACTCAGCTCCCCATCTTGACAGAAAAAAATAACAGAAATGTAGATATTTTTGCAAATTTATTAAAAAAGAAAAACTGCAATCTCCCATGGCCATAAGTATTCAGAGCCTTTGCTCAGTACTGAGTAGAAGCCGCTTCCTTTTGAGCTAGTACAGCCAGGAGTCTTCTTGGGAATGATGCAACAAGTTTCTCACATCTGGATTTGGGGATCCTCGGCCATTCTTCCTTGCAGATCCCCTCCAGTTCCGTCAGGTTGGATGGTGAACGTTGGTGGAGCCATTTTCAGGTCTCCCCAGAGATGCTCAGTTGGGTTGAGGTCAGGGCTCTGGCTGGGCCAGTCAGGAATGGTCACAGAGTTGTTCCGAAGTCGCTCCTTTGTTATTTTAGCTGTGTGCTTAGGGTCATTGTCTTGTTGGAAGGTGAACCTTCGGCCCAGTCTGAGGTCCCGAGCACTCTGGAAGAGGTTTTCTTCCAGGATATCTCTGTACTTGGCCGCATTCATCTTTCCTTCCATTGCAACCAGTCGTCCTGTCCCCCATAGCATGATGCTGCCACCGCCATGTCTCACTGTTGGGATTGTATTGGGCAGGTGATGAGCAGGGCCTGGTTCTCTCCACACATACCGCTTAGAATTAACGCCAAAAAGTTCAATCTTCGTCTCATCAGAGCAGAGAATCTTATTTCTCATAGTCTGGGAGTCCTTCATGTGTTTTTTGGCTTTCATATGTCTTGCACTGAGGAGAGGCTTCCTTCGGGCCGCTCTGCCATAAAGCCGCGACTGCTGGAGGGCTGCAGTGATAGGTGACTTTGTGGAACTTCCTCCCATCTCCCTACTGCATCTCTGGAGCTCAGCCACAGTGATCTTTGGGTTCTTCTTTACCTCTCTCACCAAGGCTCTTTTCTCATCATTGCTCAGTTTGGCTGGGCGGCCAGGTCTAGGAAGAGTTCTGGTCGTCCCAAACTTCTTCCATTTAAGGATTATGGAGGCCGCTGTGCTCTTAGGAACCTTGTGTGCTGCAGAAATTCTTTTGTAACCTTGGCCAGATCTGGGCCTTGCCACAATTCTGTCTCTGAGCTCCTTGGGCAGCTCCTTTAACCTCATGATCCTCATTTGCTCTGACATGCACTGTGAGCTGTGAGGTCTTATATAGACAGGTGTGCGCCTTTCCTAATCAAGTCCAATCAGTTTAATTAAACACAGCTGGACTAGCTGGACAGCTGAAGGAGTAGAACCATCTCAAGGAGGATCAGAAGGAAATGGACAGCAGGTGAGTTATATATGAGTGTCACAGTAAAGGGTCTGAATACTTATGACCATGTGATATTTCAGTTTTTCTTTTTTAATAAATTTGCAAATATATCTACATTTCTGTTTTTTTTCGGTCAAGATGGGGAGCTGAGTGTACATTACTGAGAAATAAAATGAACTTTTTTGCTTTTAGCAAATGGCTGCAATGAAACAAAGAGTGAAAAATGTAAAGGGGTCTGAATACTTTCCGTACCCACTGTATATATATACCCCCTATATGTAAGCTTGTGGACTACAATGATTCAGTTTACCTTCACTGCCCTCTGGTGATTAATAATTAGTAATATTATTTTCTGGAAGGTAATTTTTCATGTGTGCTCTGCTGCCCCCCAGAGGATGTTACTTATTACTACTTCTCTTAGAATTGTAACTCAGATCTGTGGCAGTCCTGGGTGTCTGTGGCAGTCCTGGGTGTCTGTCTACCTATCAGTACAGTGCCATACATTGTATAGTGGCCGTGCTTGGTACTCCAGCTCAGCTCCATTCACTTTGCTCCAGGCATCGATAAGTTGACCCTGATGGATCTTTTATCCTCACTTGCCCCTGTTTAGTAGTATGATGGGCAGATTTATCAATGTCATGACATTTGCAGGCCCCGGCCTGCTTGTTGACAGTTTTCGAGAGGACACAATTATTTTCATCCCAAGATGAGACATGAGTGGAAACAGTAAAAATGGTGAGTAAGGATTTAGTATTTGTGTCCTATCATATCTGGGATCTGTTGATGCGGCAGAAATGGCGTGAGTCTGCACATTCCTGGCCGCCGGCTCCAGGACATCGGGAATCCATCACTTCCATTTCCCTTCCACTTCCTCTAGAACAGGAAAGCGGGGACAATGGGCAGGATCTGGCGCGGTCCCCACTTAGCACGCGGCCATCACATGACATGTCAATTCCTGTTTTTGCACATGTGGTAATGGGAACGCGTGCACCACCATAGTGAAAACCTGCAGGACATGGCGGTATTAGTGATAAACAGGATGACAGCTTCACTTTCCTGATGTGAACTCCGTCCAGGGCACGAGACCTGCAGACAGTCCGATAATGGGGACTACAATTCTAGGTCATGAAGTATGGCTATTACTGGTTATAAAGATTCAGTAGTAAATACATTATGTCACTGCAGGCTAGGGGGCGTACAAATAGGTTTAAGGGATTGCCTAGCAACAGGCACCGCTACCAGTGGGTGACAACATTGGTCTCTGCTGTCTTAGTAACATGTTGCCTAGCAACAGGCAGTGCCTCCAGTGGGTGACAACACTTGGTCTCTGCTATCTTAGTAACATGTTGCCTAGCAACAG
Organism: Leptodactylus fallax; assembly: GCA_947044405.1. NCBI lineage: Eukaryota > Metazoa > Chordata > Amphibia > Anura > Leptodactylidae > Leptodactylus > Leptodactylus fallax. The sequence continues at coordinate 3,159,389 of CAMRHE010000238.1, read as the reverse complement.
GTACTGCCTCCAGTGGGTGACAACATTGGTCTCTGCTGTCTTGGTAACATGTTGCCTAGCAACAGGCAGTGCCTCCAGTGGGTGACAACACTTGGTTTCTGCTGTCTTAGTAACATGTTCCCTAGCGACAGGCAGTGCCTCCAGTGGGTGACAACATTGGTTTCTGCTGTCTTAGTAACATGTTGCCTAGCAACAGGCACCGCTTCCAGTGGGTGACAACATTGGTCTCTGCTGTCTTAGTAACATGTTCCCTAGCGACAGGCAATGCCTCCAGTGGGTGACAACACTTGGTTTCTGCTGTCTTAGTAAGATGTCCAGCAATAGACCTAGCTTCTTGGTTACCTCTGTGGGCGCTCCTGTCTCTTTAAGGATTTGTGTTCTCACCTGCTGGGCTTCCTCCTGCCAATCCCTGTCTGCTTGTGTCTATACAAATCTACTGCTCCTGCCACGCTCACTTATCGGCTTCATGATCTGCTGTTTGGGTGCCTTCTGTCTGTCTGTCTGATCCCGGAGTCAGGTCTGTAAGTCGGTCTGCCCTGGTCCGTCTGCCTGCCTTGTCTGAACCATATCTTCGGCTCTGACTGCCTGTTTGGACACACATCCTTCTGTTCGGTAAACCTCATCTTTGGACTTCCACTATATTTCCCTTTTGCAGCCCAGATATTGGGTTAAAAAATATAGACTCCCTTTATGACAGCCCAAGGGTCAGCGCTCCGGTGTGTCGTCCCATTTGTCATTCCTGCTGCATTTCTTATATGGATATTCTAGAGATCACTCCCATCATTCCCCGGGGTAGCACCGCAATATGACTGTGCAGATGTGCAGTATCCAAAATACATGAACAGACGGGGTATCCCCCACCCAGCCAGCCAGCAGGTGACCCCCACAGGTTCCTGGGCTCGAGTCTCTGGTGACCAGCGGGGATGCAGAGCGCTTTGTTATCTCGGTGACAGATGCCGCCAGACATGCACCGCACAGCCGGCACATTCTGTTCCTTAGATCTTCACTGCTTATTTCCCAGAGGAGAAATTCTCCTGACGTCTTCTTATTATCAGCAGTCGCTGGAAGGGCCACATTAATACACATGAGTGGTGTACAGGCAGAGGTAGGGGGCGCCTCTGAGGCCGCGGGTACACCAGGATTTAAATGGCGAACGCAGATCTGGAACTATCTTATATATTATAGAATAATACACAAGATGGAAATAAAAATCATCACCAAAACATCTCCAGAGGACTTAAGATTTACTACAAGATCTAACAGGATCTAACGGGATCTAACAGGATATAAACTAATACAGACCCCAGACCAGACCCCCTAAACTAATTCAGACCCCTAAACTAAAACAGACTCCAGACCAGACCCCTAAACTAATACAGACCCCTGACTAGATCCCTAAACTAATACAGACCCCAGACCAGACCCCTAAACTAATACAGACCCCAGACCAGACCCCTAAACTAATACAGACCCCAGACCAGACCCCTAAACTAATACAAACCCCAGACCAGACCCCTAAACTAATACAGACCCCAGACCAGACCCCCTAAACTAATACAGACCCCAGACCAGACCCCTAAACTAATACAGACCCCAGACCAGACCCCTAAACTAATACAAACCCCAGACCAGACCCCTAAACTAATACAGACCCCAGACCAGACCCCCTAAACTAATACAGACCCCAGACCAGACCCCTAAACTAATACAGACCCCAGACCAGACCCCTAAAATAATACAAACCCCAGACCAGACCCCTAAACTAATACAGACCCCAGACCAGACCCCTAACCTAATACAGAGCCCAGACCAGACCCCTAAACTAATACAGACCCCAGACCAGACCCCTAAACTAATACAGATCCTAGAAGTGTTTGCATCTAATTCCTCTGGTTTGGAGGTTCCTCCTGTATCGGGGTGGGGGGAAATAAGGTAAATATTTGTTTTTCTTTGTTTTCAGAACCTCTAAGATGTCATTTCTTGAATGTTGGCAGGTCTTTAAGTGAAGTCTCAGAGACACGAGTCTCAGCCATAACAAATATTTCAGAACATGGTTTCAGCATTACAAGTATCTTGGCTTCTTCACAGGTTTGTTCAGAATTTCCATAACCCGTCATTACTGCGCACAATTCCGTCCTTCAGTCAAGTGACTATTCTAGAAAAATAAGCCGTGTCACCATATATCACCACGCCATCTACAGTTAACACTTTACCTGTGATATCAATTATATCATATACAAAATTAGACAGTAATTATAGTCTATACAAGTGGGTACCATGCTGTAACTCAACGGAAGGAGATACCGACCAGATCGGAAGAACAAGGGCACCTATATGTGGTCTCTATAACAATAAGTGTCTGATCAGGGGTCCCAAATCTACTTGTTGGAATGGAAATGCTTCAATGAGCAGAAATGCTTCAAGAGTAGATGGAGACATGGAAAGGTTAAGGAACCTGAACTTTAAGGAATACTGACTTGGAGATTAGCCCTAGGCCTGAGGAGTCAGCCATCCTGGAGAAGAAGCAGTTACTAAAGAAAAAGAGGAGCAAGTTGGGATACAGCAGGTGGAGTTGTAGGTGGATGGACACACAAACATTAACCCGGGTTTGGAGTCTTGACTAGTTTACAGATGCTTAAGAGCAATGAAGAACTTGATACATAAAGAAACAGAGAAAGATAAACAATGTCTTTGACCCGTAAACTTCTGCTGCCTCTCCTGTGTAAGAGGGGTCTCCCTCTCCCCCACATGGAGTTCCATGTGCTGCTACTATGACTTCTTCTGTTTCATCCAAGGCTTGTCCGAACCTTGGTGGTTGGCCACCATTCATTCTGCCTTCCAAGCCTCCAGGACGCATCTTCCTTTTGGGCCATCTGCATGCCAACTGCAACCTCCATCCCAATATGTGGGCCAGATAAAGACTCCCGCTACCTCTCATGGAATCCCATGCTTAGTGGACCGGTTGGATCTGTTGTCGGTCAAGAGGGAGGCACTCGATACAACACCGTTCAAGTAACCAGGAATGGGGCTTATTGTCTCAACCGCTGAGTACCCGGGAGACTTAGAAGAAGAAGAGGTGGCCAAAACTATGCTGCCAAATAGGTGTGGATGTATATCAATACATTGCCTTTTGCCATAGGCTACTCGCCCTCTCAACATGACCAAAAATGAAGAATGGACACACCATACCTGGTTGATGGGATATTGCAGTAGAAGCCAATTTGCTGGTGTTCAAGGTATGTTCAAGGACACCTACATGATACACAGAGACATATTAAGGCCATGCAGGTTGGTGATCCTGATACCTGAACCAACAATACCGAGTTCCCCATCTGCAGAAACTATACCTGTGGATGAAGACTGATGGATGTCACCCTTAGAGGCAGCCAATGGACTGGAAATGAGTGAAGAGTCATCTACACCTCCAAAAGTGAAGACCAATTTATTGCAGAAGAAGAACATTTCTAAGTGGATCATTCACAGTAGTCTAAGAAGAAGAGAACAGTAACAAAAGAATGAGATATTGGCTGAAACAGGGCTTTGTATTGTTGCAGTGGTGTTATGCTACAATGAGTGTAAGAAGAGAGAACCATTGGAGAAAGAGAGACGACTTTGTGGTCCTGATGCATTGGGTCAGCAGGAACCTCACCCACCTTCGAGATATTCCCACATCCAACTGGATACTACAATCCCTGAGCACAAACAGAGCTGACTAGAATCCTAGAGTTACAGCATTTGTAAAGCCCAAAAGTCCAGAAGAGCCCCACAGCCTGTAAAGGGCACCTGGTGTACTGCAACCTCGGTAGCTACAGGAGGTAAAGGTACTGTGGCCCCACGGTACTGCTCTGGAGGTGCTACAGAGACTATTGTGCTGCAACCCAGATGGAGGGAACTGGAGGATGGGAGTAGTAGTGGCGGATGATGTGCCACCAACTAGGTCGAGCACATTCCACCATGCTCCCCAGCCCCACGCCTGGGCCAGACACCACTGAGGGGGGTCCTGCAGCATTACCCGATGGTGGTGGTGGTAGTTTCCCCCAGGGTGCTTCCAGTTGGAGAGGGGACCTCTCTGCTCTGAGCCGGTATGGTGATGTTCGGAAGGGTCTTGATGGTAAAGCAGGAACGACTCAGGCAGACAGATGTGCAGTGAAATAGGACGATGCTTTACTCAGCAACTGAACAGGTAGCAACAAGCAGCTTCCAAAATAGGGGTTGTAGTTCTCCAGTGTCCAACTCCCCAGGCTTGGTCTTAGGATGGTTCCCAGGAATGTTTAAGGCTCTAGAATAACTCCACTCCAACTCCAACTATAACTCCCTCTCATCCGCCTCTCCTAGACGTAGATACTGGAGTCTGCAGTACAGGGTAGACCTGACGGGGATCTGGTTACCTTAGATAAGGTGCCGAGCCAACTCCTCCTGTCATGGTACTCCACTGCTCCACCTGGCACAAAGTCCAAACTCCTGACAGCCGATGTCCCTTAGTCTGTCAGAGTAAGGGAGTTCGGCTGTCTCTAGATGAGCCTTGGGCTGAACCTTCCTCCTAAGGGTTGAATGGATCGCTGTTGAAATTCAGGTTCAGTGCTGGCTTACACTGACTCCTCTGCAATCTGCAGTACTCAACCTCACAGTCTAGACTGAGCTCCAATGGTCGTCCAGGAGACAAAAGTCTCCTCAGACCCTGCCCAGAGGCCTGTGATAGGCCGCGGCTGTACCAAGGGAAAGGTTTGAAACATAGGGGGGAACTACAGGGGAAAACAATGGGAAAAGCTGCAAACAGTGCAATGAATGATACACAGAACATAGAACACAGAAGAAAGGACATACCAACATAACCCAGGGGCACAAAGGACAAACAAAGCAGGACCATCCGGAGATCAGAAGATCAGTTCCAGCAAAGAGACTTTTGTTACAGAGACTAAGAGCAGTTCTAATCCTGTCCAGATCCAGACATTATTTCCAGAGATGCGACTATCTGTTTTTACGAGCAGCTTTCGTGGACCAGTTGTCACATTGAACACTTCTTCATATCGCCTTCAGTAAAGTATTATTTGGTCATAAATCAGCTCGGAAGATGTTTAGGAGGGGTCAGAGAGTAGCTGGAAGACTGAAGGCATCAGAAAAGCTCTCTGAGGGATTCCACCATGACTGGTATTCTGCAGCTTGCAATGTAGTGTAAAACATGTAAGTTGTAACAGCCAAACACTGCAACATTTTAATAAAAAAAAACAATCAGACAAATGTTTTTTAGTCTTCAATGATGGAGACTTCTTCGTGCCTTCAGCGCCTGACCTATTTTAGCCTTATTTTTAGCATATTTTCACATACAATATAGTTTTTCTCTAGTTAATTTTTACATTTATGAGATGTATAATTTGTAAAACATACAAAATAATAGAATAATAGCACATAATATATAGAACACAATATGGCAGGGTACAACTGTGCAGGGTAAAGAACCAGGTGTGTCCACTGTGTGTAGCTATTGTTGTTCCATATTTGTTATAGCGCCCCCTAGTGTTATGGAACCCCCTGGATTCTCCCTTTGAAGTCAACTTAATGAGAAGAAGTCACATGTCCTGTGCCACACTCATTGACTGGCAGGAATCACTGTGATTGTGTATGAAAGGATCTGGGCAAGCAACTGAGCATGTGCGACCACCAGCGCTGGACACATAAGGGAGAGAAGGAATCAAGAGAACATCAAGTACTGTATGTAACACCAAGGGGTACCATAGCAAGGATGTAACAACAGCGGTCATCATATTTGCAGGACATGTGTAGGATAATCCCTTTAATTGTCCAGAACATTCCATATACATTGTATCATCTTGGCATACAAAACATTTTATTGTTTTCATGCCTGGACTTGACTTGATCATTGCTCAGGGGACACAATGGAGCCTGAGATGCTTCTCTGTATATAATACATGGATTATCCGCCAGCCCAGTGTTCTATCAGCGCCTTGTTAAGCTGAATTGCCGGTCTATTTCTATGTGGGCCTTTTTGTTTGCATTTCTTCAGGTTCTTACTGCAGCTGCGCGGCCTCCTCCCGGCCTCTAATGACTTCCATATGCCTATTTTAAGAAGATGATTTCAAAGCAGCAAAGTCCTTGACGGATTGGCTCAAGCGAAAGCGAGAATATACCGTAGTCACAGATGTCGTTTCACATTTCACAAGACACCCACTGTTCCTTTCTGGGCGCGGGGCCAAGGTGACCTACCTAATACCTCACCAAAAAGATCCCAAAATAAGTTGAACTTTGCTGCCACGCTAAAGCGTAATCGCTTTTATTCCTCCTATAGGGCGGAAAACATGTCCGAAAATGAAAATGACAAATCTGAAAGGGGAAATGTATTGGGATGCAACGAGGATGGGGGTGGATATCGTCACGTAGCTGGCGGCGGTGGGGCGTACTGAAGATATGGGGGTGGGAGATGGGATTTATGAGCTCAATAGGGACAATTCTACGTTACAATGGGAGGCGGCCAGATGGACATTGTGTACAGCACGTAGAATAACTGGGGCACCACCAAACCGCGTCTACAACAGCGCACTCAACTTTCCAAGGCTTCTGAAAGGCCAGTGAGCAAATTACTACAGTAGTATGAGATAGTGATGGGCGAACCTTGTGAGAGTATTTACAAGGCTCATACCCAAGCTTTGAGGTTGGGAATGGTGAGTATAAGTGTTTTTGGATTTTTTGTCCGCACCTCTGCTTATGATCTAATAATAACAATTCATGGGTAATGAACCCCCAAAATGTCAAGTTTGGCCAAACCCCAGAGTATAATAAATGAAGAGCCCCCAGAGTATAATAACAAAGTTTGGGTGACAAACCCAAAAAATTTAGGGTGAAATTTTTGGAAAATTTATAGCAAAGTCATCTCTTATCACTGCAGGACTGGGCGAATTTCCCATGTAAAAGGAAATACATAATACTCAACAAGACTTCTCCCGAGCTTCCCCTCTTTGCTGGAATTCATCTCCAACTCTTGTATCTCCTCTTTCTGCATTATAGAGTGTAAGCTCCTATGGTCAGGACTCTTACTCGTCCTCGAGATGGAGCTCATAACCCTTGAATTCAGGGGTGCCATTCAGTCCCAATGTATATAATCCAGCCCCTCGCCCTGCAGCCGACTCTCTGGAGCTCACTGAATCCAGCCTGGTCCTGTAATATGCAAAAAAGGACTTCCTTGGTGGAAAAGAGGAACTTGCTCTAGCGCCACCTTTTGGAAGGAGCTCCCTATAGACAAGTCACTTCCTGAAATGTCTTCTCTAGATATTTCACTGTCACCTATGAGTGGTATTAAAGGGGTTGTCCAGGCTTCCTGCCCTGTATTGTGTACTGGACGGGCGCCAGAACCGGCTCCGCACAGATAATCACTCTAGGGCCCCTATCGATCATATAGGGATAGGAAAGGCCATTTAAAAAAAAAAAAAAAAAGTCCTGACATCCTGTGAAAGATCCTCAGTGTGCCAACACCGCGTTGGCCCACACCTGAGACTTCTTTACTAAAAACCACACTCACCGCCAGTGAGTGTCGGGTCCACAAGATAAATACAAGACAAGCTTTCTAAATTTTATATATTTATTAACCCCTAAATGGGTCGGTATTAACATCTAACACATGCAGTTCAGAACAGATATGCAGATGTATGCAAGCATTAACAGTTACTAGTTACAATATACAGCACTTAAAATAAAAAGGGAATAAAAGTGAAATAATTACTTTACCACACATATCCTTGATGTGGCTCTATAGTCCAACACTCACACATAGCATGTGGAGATAACCAGTGGAGGCTCCTAGCAGCAGCATCACAGCATTCCAGCCTGCATGCTCATCACAGTATATCCTCTGTAGTCTCTTCTTTGTAGTCTCTCCTTTGTAGTCTCTCAGTCTCTTCACTGACCTCTTACCTCATCTTTTAGACCCTTGATTACACCACCCAGAATGAGGTCACCGGCGACGGCAAGTCTGATTGACTAACGCACTCAAGTCAAGATTATTTGTAAGGAGATGGGACCAAGTGGAATGACACAATGCTGTCTATATGTTATCAACCAGGTCGGATCAACAGCCCAGGCCAAACAATACATGTGTATTTGATCACCCAGGGCTATGTAGGAATTCAATGGAGCCATTCTGGGATGAGTACAAAGCCCTATTGTTACATTGTTGCCACTACTGACAACATACACCTAGGATTAGAGCTACGCACAGTTAAATTAAATAGAAGAGGGAGATACGATACCCAGAGATCAAAATACATCTTTGAGTTATAGCCATATTTAAGTGGAATCATCACACACCCCCTTTAGTAAAAAGTGGAAGGAACTGCAGCAACTCAGCCACATGTAAAGTTACAGAGCGGGGGCGCCAACGAGTCCCGCGGAGCAAAGTGCATTGTAATTGTTACAATAATGTATCACGTCATACAACAGAATCTGAGCCCCCGATGCAGATGTGAACAGAGCCTTACCCCGGAGTTACTGAACCATCAGATTTCCAAGAAAAGAGAGTTCAGGTTTGATGGAAAATAAATTTACTATAAATGAACAGATTTTTCCTTTTGACCCTCAAATCCAGCAAGTGAATGACTCAGAAAGAACCTCGTGCAATAACATAGAAATGTGTAGAAACATATACAGTAGATATTTATAGCCCGTCCTGCCGCCCCGTATATAACACACAATGAACATACAACATCAGCATCACAGAACAGACACACAAAGAATCCGGAACATCTGCAGAATTTTCATGACTTTCCTGAGAATCCGCCTCACCTTGTTACAAGCGTCAAACAAGACGCCAACGTACAAAGGAAAGCAGAAGAGGAACCGAGAAGTGTCTGGAGAAATACAGCAAATTAAGGAAATCCAGAAAATACATTCATTAACCCCTTCTTGTCTTCGGCGTTACATTTTACCATTTGGAATGACACTTTCCAAAATTGAATAATTGGTTTGCATTTTTGTCCATTTTTTATTCCATTTGAATTTTTTATTGTAACTTTCTTATTGCACCTAATTCAATTGATTTTCATGAGTCCGTTCATGGAGATAGAAGGAACTGAGGTCTCAGGAACCAGGGACGTAACTAGAGGCACAAGGGCCATGGTGCAAAAGTTCAGCCATGTTCACAAATCACAACGTGTCTGTACACACGTGTCCCATCTCCTGTCAGTGCCCCCCACATACTAATCGTGCCCTCTTTTGTGCCATAGCCTTCCCCGCAGAATCCCTCCTTGACAATATGATGCTGACCAACTGATATTTTTGATGTTTAAGGGTTAAGGTTCTCCTTTCTGACAGTGGAAGGCTGTGTATCATAAATCTTCTCACTCCAGAGTACCAGAGGGCAGGGGGATACATATAGAATGCACAGCCTGCTGGCCATTAAAGGATATCAAAGAGGTTATGGTGAGGGCAACCTGTGGACCTCCCTGGCCTTGACTACCCCTATAGTTATGCTTATTGGCCCCCTAAGGTTCCAGCACCCTCTGTACCCCCTCAAGTTACACCCCTCCTGAGACCCCCATTCTACTGGTGGGGTCTTCAGCAATCAGCTATATATTACCTTTTCTATGGGTATGCAATAAATGTCAATTGTGGGAATACCCCCATAAAGGAGGGCACATGATAACACCACAATGCATGCCGCCTCTCTTTTACTGATAATCCCATATATTTAATAACCCAGGATATTTCTGCAGCTCATGTGGATTTGCATAGTTTTTCGAGGAGCATTGTTGGTAAGATTCCCTGCAAAAGCTGTATTCCCAAAAAAAGAGCCACCCAGAATCTCCCAAGACATGGTACCTCACCCAACCAAGCAGAAGCCTACCCTACTGATGAGGAGCAAACCTTCTGGAACAGGCTGCGTACTCTAGGTCTAGGTCTAGGTGATACTTCAGATATGGCTGATATCTCCTACAAGGGTTTATGAGTCAGACACACGAGAATGGCAGGAATGATCAGGACAAGTCCTCAAGAGGTCAGAGATGACCCAGGAAAATGAACAAATAAACTGCTAGATGAAAGGACAGAATTGTGGGCTGGGGGTGCAGGGCTCCTGAGTGCGGGAGAACCACAACAGCTAGTGCCCACTGCTTGTAGAGCTGAGGATTAAAGATGGAGGAGGAAACTGCTGGGAAATACATCATATAGGTAACATTGGGGTCAAGGCTATTGATAGAAATCCAGAGATCACACATGACGGCAGGTGGGAATTCATCGGGAATGATTGGTACAAGTTCTTAAATGGTCAGAGATGACCCAGGACAATGAAAGGAACCCTCTGCTAGATAATTAGAAGAAAGGACAGAATTGTGGGCTGGGGGTGCAGTGCTCCTGAGTGCGGGAAGTAGTGCTCACTGCTTGTAGAACTGAGGATTAAAGATGGAGCCGGCAGAGGAAGCCACACTTAGACTATTGTGCACAATTCTGGGCCCCAGTATACAAGAAAGACATAATCGAACTAGAGAGAGTGCAAAGAAGGGCGACCAAAATTATTAGGGGAATGGGTGGATTGGAGTAAAACGGTAGATTAATAAACTTGGGGTTATTCAGTTTAGAGAAAAGACGTCTACGGGGAGATCTAATAACAATGTAAAAATACAGGCACAAAGAACTTTCTAATGATCTTTTTACTCCTAGGCCAGTGACAGTGACAAGGAGACATCCTCTAAACCTAGGCCAGTGACAGTGACAAGGGGACATCCTCAACACCTAGACCAGTGACAGTGACAAGGGGACATCCTCTACACCTAGGCCAGTGACAGTGACAAGGAGACGTCCTCTACACCTAGGCCGGTGACAGTGACAAGGGGACATCCTCTACACCTAGGCCAGTGACAGTGACAAGGGGACATCCTCTACACCTAGGCCAGTGACAGTGACAAGGGGACGTCCTCTACACCTACGCCAGTGACAGTGACAAGGGGACGTCCTCTACACCTAGGCCAGTGACAAGGGGAAGTTGTCTATACCTAGGCCAGTGACAGTGACAAGAGGACATCCTCTACACCTAGGCCAGTGACAAGGGGACATCCTCTACACCTAGGCCGGTGACAGTGACAAGGAGACATCCTCAACATCTAGGCCAGTGACAGAGACAAGAGGACATCCTCTATGTTTGGCGGAGAGAAGGTTTCACCAGCAACATAGAAGGGGATTCTTTACAGTAAGAACAACAAGGCTATGAAACTCTCTGCCCCAGGAAGTGGTGATGGTGGATTCATTGAACAAGTTCAAAGAGGGCCTGGATGCCTTTCTTGAACAGAACAACATTATGGGTTCTAGATTTTAAGTGCACGTTGATCCAGGGTTTTATACTGATTGCCAGATTGGAGTCGGGGCAATTGGCATAAGCCTCATGGGGTTTTTTTTTGCCTTCCTCTGGATCAACACTGTAGGGCACTGTAGGGTTATAGATTGGACTTGGTGGACTGATGTCTTCATCCAACCTCATCTACTATGTAACTATGTAACTGCTGAGAAATACATCATATAGGTAACATTGGATTCAGGAATACTGATACTAATGCAGGGAACGCACATGACGGCAGGTGGAAATTCACCAGGAATTATTGGTACAAGTTCTTAAATGGTCAGAGATGACCCAGGACAATGAAAAGAATGCTCTGCTAGATAATTAGAAGAAAGGACAGAATTGTGGGCTGGGGGTGCAGGTCTCCTGAGTGCGGGAGAACCACAATAACTATTGCTCACTGCTTGTAGAGCTGAGGATTAGAGATGGAGCCGACAGAGGAGGAAACTGCTGAGAAATACATCATACAGGTAACATTGTGGTCAGGAATACTGATATTACTCCAGTGCACATATATGACGACAGGTGGAAATTCTCCTGGATTCCTCTGTAATCCGGAGTGCCTGTATCCTATTGGACATCCAGGATTGCTCCTGCAGCCCCCCATACACATAATAACTATATTACGGAGTTGCGCTCTTGTTATTAGTCCGGTATCAGTGCATGGACTATCTGTGTTTGATGTTGTCCTCCGGCCTCAGATGACCGGCCCGCCGGTGACTCCGCCGCTGCAGCTGTTGCTGTTGGATGGAGGTATTGCTGATCTATGGAGAAATCCAGGATGCCCCCGCTGCTTCCTCTCACAAAGTGAATGTTATTAACTTCTCCTCATCATGTTCCAACACTTTGTTCCTCAGAGAGAAAAAAAAAAACGCCGCCAACCACGACACGTAACGGAGGGGTTTGCAGAATAAATAAACGCCGCGCCGCGCTGATCGCTGGGATTGGGAAGATTGCTGATTGAGGAATAATTATCTCTGAGAGAAACGTGTGGTGGAAACTCGGAAGGAATACAGATCGAGAAAATAGCAAGACGTCACCGCCTCGCCTGCAGAGTCACATCTGCGCCAACTTCCAAGTCTTCTGAATAACCAAGGAGCCTCCATTCTGGATCATCTTCGGGACTCAGCAAGTTGTGAATATGGTCTTACTATTGGGATTGATTCTTGTATAGGTGCTGCAAAGAGCAGCTCTAGGTCTCTAGGTGTGAATGAGCGCCTAATAATACAGCGGCTGCGAGGAGCTTCCCGCAGTGATAACAACTTACCAGGACACTTAAAGGAAATCTCCAGATAGCACATCACCTTTAAAGGGATCCTTAGAAGAGGTCATCAATATCGAATTGGTGGGGGGTCCAACACCCGGTACCCACATGTAGGCTGCTTGAGGAGACCATAGTATTTGGATGAGCGCTGTGGCCTCTTCACTACTCACAAAGTACATTGTATAGTTGCTGTGCTTGGTTTTACAGCTCAGCCTATTCATTTGAATGGGACTGAGCTGCAAACAAGCCATGTGACCTATGAACGTGATGTCACATGGCCTGTGAAGTGGAAGCAAAACTCATCACTTCAATCAGCTGATCGATGGGGGTCCCAGGTGTTGGACCCCAGATATCTGATATTGATAAGGATACATTATTGATATCTAAGTCCTGGAAAACCCTTTTAAGTGTTTGATAACAAAAACGCTCATAGGGGTAACCCACCTGAGGGTGAGTGAACCCCTAAATCTCAGCATCCATTACTGGGTCCAGACTTCCAAGCCTCGAGAAGTAAGTGTAGGTGATGGTGGAGTTGGGGTCCTATCTTTGTATTTGCATGAGCCCAATTATTGGTGCCTTAAAGGGAGTGTTACCAGAACCCAATATATCGACGCAGCCCCACAGATAGATAGGCTAGGGTCTCCTGAATCAAATGGTGTTTTCCCCCATGAATCGCTACCTCCGTTGCCAAGATATCGCTGTTTTTGTTGTATGCAAATTAGCTCTTTGGAGCAATGAGGGCGACGCCATTGTTTCAAGAGCATATTTGCTTATTGATAAAAACAGCGATATCTTGGAAACGGAAGCAGCGATTCATGGGGGGAAAACACCATTTGATTCAGGTCACTGTAACCTATCTATCTGTGGGTGTGGGGTGATTTGCTGGGGTCTGGTGACATTCCCTTTAAGAGAGGATACAAAGAGCATCTCTCTCTTTTTCTCTCTCTCTCTTCCTCTCTCTCTTTCTCTCTATCTCTCTCTGACTCGTCCCGTTCTGTCCTTCATTACAATGACAACCCATTGATATGAATGGACACTGTGTAATACTTCATTTCCCCTGTGGGGGCACTGTAGGAAAGCTAAAAACTTACTACCAGGTTCTTTCCCATATTATAACTAATTATGTGAGGTCCCCGCTATGGGATAACCTATGATGAGCTCATTGTTGGGGGCCTGGGGGGTGTTTCTAAGAAAAAGTCATAGTCTAGGGCAGAGAACCCCTTTAATGAGGTCGCTGCCCTTACTTGTGTATAGGTCACACATAGATGACCTGTATGTAAGGGGAGTTCTAGATAATCATATACTGACTACACAGTTTGGGAACTGAATGTTCCAAAATATACCTTGTACAGTACATTTTGCCTTTTATATAGGGGTCCCCCCCACTCAGGACCCCCGTATGATAATGACCATAGACAGCTGATAAGCAGATGCTCCCACCCCATGTGTCACATATGACTTGTATCCTCAGTAGCCAGCTTGGTAATGTCCATGATGAGACATGTCATAAATCCAAAAACTTTCTGTTTGCCATCAAGCCAAGCTTCAGTGAGTACACGGCGTCCATGTCTGCGCCTCACACCTACAGCTCCGGGGGTGAGATGGAAACCATTTGTCAGACGTACAATCCTCACAGCACAGAAAAGGCTCCCAAAAATAACATCAGGGCAATGCCAGGTCCTGGAGTCGCCCACACTGCAAAGGAGCCCGGAGAGGTGAGAGAAGGTGTTTATTATGTTCCCGGACCCCCACTTATTATACTCTGGGATCCCCAGAGTATAATAGTGATTTATGGATGGTGAACCCCAAAAGTTTCGGATTCGGTTTCACCTGGAACTTCCAGGAAGCTCAGGATGAATGCAGTGCACTCATTTCTAATAAAGACTGCCATAAAGACTTATTCACACCATATCCGTGTGCACAAGCTTCCCATCATTTCCATCCCGTCAGTGCCCCCCATGTAGTAGTCGTGCCCCCTTTTGTGCCACAGCCTCCCCCACAGAATCCCTCCTTGACTCTATGCTGCTGATCAACTGTGATTTTTGCCATTAAAGGGCTAAAGTAAGGCCGGACCCGGGCAAAGCATGGGGGGAGGCCGCCATGACAGGGCCTGAAGGGGTTGGCGTAGGGTTACTAGGGGAGGGGTCAGAGTGCAGTGGCGGGAGTAGTTAGGGAGAGGGGTTATAGGGGACTAGCGAGGGCTTCCCGCGGTCAGTTACGCGGTGAAGAGGGATCAGAGCAGGTCGGGTCGCGCGACTTACCTGTGAGATGTCTGAGCTTGAAGTCCTCTTGGGGCAGCTCCGCGCTGCTGCCGGCTCCGTGGACGCAGAATGGCTGTGTCAGCAGGTGCAGGGGATCGTCGACGCGGTCCCCATCGATCCGGCGCTGTCTTCTACAGGTCAGCACATGGCGCCGGCGGCCTCCTCTTCACCCTCTCCTTCCAGGGCTCCAGTGGGCCTGGCCTCGGCCCGGCGGCAGCGTCGGGCTCGGCCGCCGGAGCGTTTAAGCCCTGACAATGCACCCAGGTCCCGGCGCCGGCTGCGGAGCCCTTCCAGGGACCCTCCAGGCCGACGGGCGCGCCCTGCAGCTTCGGGCAGCGGCTCCCGGCCTGGGAGGCATCCAGCTCAGCGGCCGGGACCAGCGGTGGGGAGGGGGCGGGGCTTGCGGTCCGAGCGACCACGCCCCCTTACCACCTTGACTCCGCCCCCCAGCTCAACCATGGCGACGGCGGCCCCTACTGGCGATGCTCCGGTCGGGGGGGGGCTGCTAGGCGAGTGAGCAGACGGCTGATGTCTCCCGAAGCTTCACGCCGGTCCGCTGGAGCGGCCGGGCATACCTCGGTGTCAATGGAGCGGCGGGCGGCATCCGGCGGACGGTCTCCCGACCGTTCCTCTTCTGAGCTTGTGGCGGCCTCCAGGCGGGGGTGCTCTTCGTGTGCTGGCGGTTCCAGGGCCGCGGTGGCCGGTGACGACGACCAAGACTCCGATGTTGATGACTTCCTGGATACGTCTCGTCGGGTGGATTCTGGACAAGCGGCTGGTGGGATCACAGCATCTGCGCAGCCGGGTGAGTGTTTGTCTTTGTCTGGTTCTGTGCCGGCGTTGTTTAGATCACAGGCGTGCGGGGAGGGACCCGACGTGGGGGTTGGGGATAGCCAGGCGGCGACAGGGACGGCGGCGGGTTTAGGTGAGGAGCTGCGGTCGCTGTTAGGCGGGCTGCGTGATGTATTGTCGCGGTCAGGAGGGGAAAGGGGGGCGGCGGGTTCCCCTGTGGCAGCGTGGGTCGGGGGGATCCGCACCCCCTCCAGTAATAGTTTTGCCGTCGGATAGTTTGGTTCGTAGAGAGGCGGGGGTAGAAGTGTCGGTCCAGACGGAAAAAGAGGGAGACGGTA
This sequence comes from Leptodactylus fallax, assembly GCA_947044405.1. NCBI lineage: Eukaryota > Metazoa > Chordata > Amphibia > Anura > Leptodactylidae > Leptodactylus > Leptodactylus fallax. Next base: position 3,143,399 of record CAMRHE010000238.1, on the reverse strand, counting down.
TTCGTTTAGATGACAGAGCCAGGGGGGAGGTATACTTGTGTTATGAGGGCCCCCTGGGAGCGCATTTAAAGAAGGAGGTGAAGGATAAGATTTGGCGTGATGAATACGTCGAAATCTTTTCCTTGCTGCCATTAGCTAAATTCAACCTGGACAAGGGGAAGCGGGATGAGAGCAAGAAGGAGGAGGAGGAAAAGAGGCGTTGGCGTTTAATCCCGCAGACGTTTACTAACTGGATGCAGGCGTTCGCTATTCTGGCCAGCGTTATTGGGGAGAAGACTCCTGAACACTGTTCGGGGCTCTTCTGTTATTTGGATGCTATCGGGGAGGCTTACCGGGTTTACGGGGGTTTGACGTGGCTGCGCTACGATGAGCAGTTCCGTCAGCGCAGGGCGATCCGACCGTCTATTCGGTGGGATCAAAAAGATATAGGATTGTGGCTGAGAGTTATGGCCCCTTCCCGATTTGGGCAGCCCTTTCAGGGAGTGGCCGGTTCATCCGGCCCTGCTAGTCAGTCCCCAACTGGGCAGGGGGCTGGGGGTAAGACAGGATTTTGCTGGCAATTTAACCAAGGCCAGTGCAAGTTCGGGACGACCTGTAAGTTTAAGCACTCATGTTCTGCTTGCTGGGGATCTTCCCACGGTTCCGTCAAATGTTTTAAAAGAGGGAAGGGACGGCAGCCGGGAGGGGCACCTGGCCATGGGGTTGACACCGGTGAAGCTGCTAGATATGGAGCCTTATCTTAATCACTATCCGGACCGTCTTAGGGCCCAGTTGTTGCGGGACGGTTTTGGGCAGGGTTTTCGGATCCCGTCAGCGCTTCAGGGGGCCTCCTTGTCCACGAGGAATTTGGTATCGGCTTACCGCCATCCGGGGGTGGTGATGGAAAAGTTGGCCAAGGAGGTTGCCTTGGGACGCATGGCGGGTCCTTTTAGTTCACCGCCGTTTGCGGATTTTGTAGTTTCTCCGTTAGGTGTAGTGCCCAAAAAAGAACCCAACAAGTTCAGGCTCATCCATCATTTGTCGTACCCAAAAGGGGGGTCGGTTAATGATGGTATTGATCCTGAGCTGAGCTCCGTCGTATATACCTCATTTGATGCGGCCGTTAATTGGGTGCAGAAATATGGGACAGGGGCGTTGATGGCAAAGACGGACATTGAGTCGGCTTTTCGCCTCCTCCCGGTTCACCCTGAGAGCCTTAGGCTCTTAGGGTGTTTCTGGAACGGGGCGTATTTCGTAGATCGTTGTCTCCCTATGGGTTGCGCGATTTCTTGTGCCTACTTTGAGGCCTTTAGTTCATTCCTGGAGTGGGTAGTGAAGGACCTGGCGGGTGTCGGGTCTGTTATCCACTACTTGGATGATTTTTTGTGCCTCGGTCCTGCCGACTCCCCCGTTTGCCATTCGCTGCTTCGGTCTCTTGAGTGGGTGGCGGCGTGTTTTGGGGTCCCCCTAGCGCCAGGTAAGACTGAAGGCCCATGTACGTGCTTGAGCTTTCTAGGTATCACTATTGATGCCGAGCGGATGGAGTGCCGTTTACCAGAAGACAAGCTGGTCGCGCTGCGGCAGGAGGTAGACCGGGCTGCAAGATTACGTAAGATCACGCTTAGGGACTTGCAGTCGCTCTTGGGAAAGCTCAATTTCGCGAGCAGGATCATGCCAATGGGGCGTGTTTTTTGCAGGCGCTTGGCGGGGTCTACGGCGGGGGTGTCGTCGCCCAGGCACTTTACACGGCTGACGAGGGATCACAGGGATGACTTAGAGGTGTGGGCCAATTTTTTGTGTAAGTACAACGGCCGCTCCTTGGTTATGTCGCCTGTGGCTGACGTTTATGATTGGGACTTATACACGGATGCGTCCGGGTCGGTTGGTTTTGGGGCTTTTTGTAGGGGACAATGGTGTGCGGACCGGTGGCCAGCGGGTTGGATAGAGCAGGGGTTGGTTCGGAACCTGTGTTTGTTGGAGTTATTCCCTATTGTGGTGGCGTTGGAGATTTGGGGGGATCGTTTCAGAAACAGGAAGGTACGTTTCCACTGTGACAACCAGTCCGTAGTTGGTGCCATTAATTCATTAACGGCCTCGTCCCCTCTGGTGGTTCGCTTGTTGCGGCACTTGGTGCTGCGTTGTTTATCTCTGAACGCTTGGGTGGTGGCTGTTCATGTCCCTGGTGTCACCAATGTAATTGCCGATTCTCTTTCTCGGTTTCAGTGGGAGCGGTTTCAGCAGGTGGCCCCCGAGGCAGACGTCACTGGAATCCCATGTCCAGATCACCTGTGGGGCATGGTCTTGCCGCGGCGGGTGAGCTGATTCGGTCTTCGTTAGCAGATAGTACCAGGGCAGCATACGAGGTAGCATGGAGGGAGTTTGAGGCTGTGGCAGGCGAGTTGGGGGGTGTTTCTTCGGATGGGGACAGACGTACGGCGGTGCTGGTGTTGATTGGTCGGGGGTCGCTGGCGGGTTGGTCTGTGTCTAGGATGAATCGCCTGGTGGCGGGTTTGGCCTTTGGTTTTCGTTTTAGGGGATGGGGGGATGTCACTAAGGAGTTTTTTGGTGTTGCAGGCGCTACGGGGCTTCCGGAAGGGACGGTCCCGCCCGGATGGGCGCAGGCCGGTTTCTTTTAAGTTGCTTGAACGTCTGGTGGAGGCGTTACGAGGGGCATGTTCTTCACCGTTCGAGGTTGCTTTGTTTCAGTTAGCTTTTTCGTGGGCATTTTTTGGGGCCTTGAGAGTGGGGGAATTGGTGTCCCCGTGTAAGAGGAAGGCAGGAGGGGTCTTGTTTCAGGATGTGTCAGTGGAGGGGCCGGGGGTTGAGTTTGTCATACAGAGATCTAAGACAGACCAGTCAGGCAGGGGTCGTAGAGTCCGTCTGTTCCCGGTGACGACGTCCGAGATGTGTCCGGTGAGGTGTTTTGAGAATTTTAGCGGCTTTCAACAGGGACATTTTGGCCCCCTGTTGTGTCATATGGATGGGTCATTTTTATCACGTTATCAGTTTACGTGGATGTTTAGAAAATGTTTGGTGGCTGTGGGCCATGATCCGTCGGTGTTTGCGCCACATTCATTTAGAATTGGTGCTGCTACCGAGGCCTCGGTGTGGGGATTGGGCCCTGAGGTGGTTCGTCGGATCGGCAGATGGGAATCGCGTCGCTTTGTCTCATATGTGCGCCCCCATTTGTTGTAGTTTGGATGTATCTACGCTGAGACAAGGGGGGGGGGTGGATCAATTTAGGGGGTTTGGAAGTCTGTAAAGGTTGTTAATTTTTCTTCATGGCTGATATGCGGATTCGGTTGTTTTTTGTTTTCTTGTAGGTCCTCCAGCCCGTCTGGTATGGATTATGGGGCATTCTTATGTTCACTGGGGGGGCGGAAAGAGCGAAAATGCGCCCCCACGGTCGGCAACTAGGATTCCCCAGGTCGGTGGCGGTGGTCCGGTGGCTAGGATTCCGGGGTATGTTGTGGGGTCGTATGTTGCGGGAGTTTTTCCGGTACGTCCGCCTAGATCACCCTCCAGATGTCCTAGTGTTGCATCTGGGTGGGAATGATTTGGGTGCCCGCCCCTTTCGGGAACTGGTGAGGGACGTCAAACACGATTTGTTGCGCTTATGGGTGGAGTGTCCGACAGTGGTGGTGGTGTGGTCGGATATTGTCCCTCGGCATTCGTGGAGGGGGGCCAGGTCGGTGACTAGCATTAATAGGGCAAGGGCCAAGGTTAATAGGACCATTGGAGCATTCGTGGTCAGGCATGGTGGCATTGTGGTTCGGCACCATGAATTGGAGGATTTGCAGGGTGGTTTTTGGTTAGCTGATGGGGTTCACCTTAATGCAGTGGGAATTGATCTGTGGGCCTTGGGCCTGCAAGGCGGGGTTGAACGTGCTCTCGCATTGGTGGGGGGCGTGCATCCTTGAGGGGGTCAAGACGTGCGCGCTGTGGCGGGGTGGGGGGTCCTTGGAGTTGGTTGAAATTCGGTGGTGGGGGAAACATGGAGGGTAGTTTCCCCAATAATTAACTACAATTCTGGTTGGTCTGGCTGCTTTTGGGCTCCTGCTGGGTGGTGTCCCAGGGAGTGGTTTTGGTATATATGTGGTGATACTGCCATCTGTGTTTTATGGTGCCTCCGAGCCTGTGGTTTTTGCGGCTGGGGGTAACTTGGTGTGATGGACAGTTTGGCGGCCAGATCTAGGTAGCTCCAAGGACCTCCCCCTCAAGAAGGTTGTTTATCAGGAAAACGTGGGGTTAATTGTTATTTAATTGTTATTTATTTTGTTAGTTATTGGTTATTTAAATTGGTTTATAATTTGATAAAATACGGTTTATATATTTATATTTGTATTGTTATTGTAATAAAATGGCTGCTGTGGCCAATTAATCCAAAATAACTTGTGTTGTCTTCATTCTTAGGTAAGATAAGAATGGGGGAGGGGGGGTGAAAAGGAGGCCGCAGCAATGGTAAGTGTTATGTTGGTTGAGACAACATCCTCAGTGCCGATGTCATGTTCTCCTTTCTGACAGTGGAAGGCTGTGTATCATAAATCTTCTCACTCCAGTGCACCAGAGAGCAGGGGGAATCCATTTATGATGAAAAAAGTGAGGGCCATCCAAGGGAATCGTATAGGAGATCAATGAGGCATAACCAATGCTAGTATGGTGAGGGCGACCTGTGGCCCCCGTGGATTCTGGGCCCCTATAGTTATGCCAGTGGATAGAACCTTTTAAGATTGAAGGTGGTCACAAGCCTCAGCGGCAAGTTAGCAATGGTATCCGTAGTCGTAGTCTGACACCAGATTTCTAGCTAAATTCTCTGACTAATCAATCTGTTGCATTATTATCACCCATATGATGATGAGGAGGATGATGATGATGATGATGAAAGACATTAAACTGTTTAACCTTAGGGCAGAAAAGGAGATTTTGTTGAGTCTCAGTTTTTCTTTTCCAGCAGAAAACCACGAGTTGTCAGTAATTCCTGTAAATCTGTAACGTCGTAGCGTTCGGCGAGTCGTCATCTCTGGCCCATGAGATCAGTGTTACAATGTAACGAACAACCTGCTGCGTCTCGCTTTCATTAACGCAACCTTTATCATCGCAAAATTTTGAAAGCTTAAAAATTAAGTAACTTGTAACTTATAAGAAAGGCGCCAACTGGTTGTCAGTAATAAATTAACAAGCCGAGGTGAACACAACGTTCCAGGCAGAGAACAAACAACGCAGCTAATACTTTTTTTTTTTTTGGTCTTAAAGGGGTGCTACACTTTTAAGACGGGCTCATCACAGGTTGCCCTTCTGCTGACAGTAATCTACAGGAGAACTGACACCCCCTGCAGTGCCCCTACAGGAGAAATGAAGTATGACATGATACCCCTTGAAACATAGGGCAGTCTGGACGGTGCGTGAACTAGTTGGGTCCTTCAAAGAGGGAGACCCTTTGTAGAATGAGGAACCCTTATCTAGTCCTATCCCCTTCCAAACCAGACAATCCCTTTAAATTTGCTTTAAGTAATTCTGGGTGACAACCAATATAGCTGTGCTTGGATTAGTTATTATGACGAGGGCTCTTATGTCTCAAGAAGTCAAAAGACTTTCTCACAGAGACCTCCTTTATGAGTAAGAGTTTAGTCTTGGTTAGGTCGTCCCGTCCATAACCGGTCCCGATTCCCATATGGGGTGAGGTTTGTCCTAAAAAATACAGGGGTATTGGTAATGCCTACTGCCCCTATATCTTTCTTCCTGTAATAGCGCCCCTCTTGTCCATGGGCCGTGTGTGGTATTGCAACCCCATCAAGCCAATGCTTTTGTCCCTATAGGACATGGCCGTAATGATCTATGCCTTAAATGAACTCTCCCCCCCTTGTTAATATTCTTCCTCCCCACCCCCACCCAACGGCAATAGGGAATTATTAATATTTAACCATTTCTGACCTTTGCCTATAACCTATGGGTTTTTACGGCTGGTTTACCCGCATCTGCAGAAAATATTCCACCTGCCAGTGCTGACATCACCGATCTGTCACTGAGCGCCAGGGTCTGTCATCGACAATACCAAGTACTTGCTTATGGCCGCCTTCTGGTATTGTGTATACACGAATGTTCGGTGACATTGTATCCGGAGCGACACAAAAACACAACATCACAATATACGCAGGGCCAATGGAAGAATTAGAAACTAATCCATTGACTTTACCCATGACGGGTGTCTGTGCCTAAAATTAAACCTAAAGGGATACATTGTAACAACAAGGGTGGGGACGGTGGGAGCCGTGGCCAATATATTTAGATGCAGGTCCTTGCCCCGACTAAAGAGAAGCCGAACTAGTAACCAGTCTATAAGCTGGACTAAAAATGTAAAGTGGACCTCCAATTCTAAAATAAGTGTATGTAAATGAATAGTCCAGGTGAATAGAAGAAACTTTGTAATATATCTTATTGAAGAAATCTGTTTCCTTCTCCATTTATCAGGCTGAGTTACTTTTTACATAGAAGTCTATGGAGAGGAGAGGGGAGGGGAGAGGAGGAGCCTGCTGAAGCTGCTACCCTTTGCTACATTGTGAATGAGGCACCCTTCTGACTCTATAACATAACTGCACAGATTGAGGCAATAACAGCCTCCTCACCCCCTCTCCATAGACTTCTGTGTGTGAGTTTGATATGGAAACTCTAAGAGAAGCTTAATAAGTGGAGAAGGAAACAGATTTCCTTAATAATATATATTACAAAGTTTCTTCTATTCCCCTGTACTATTCAGTTATTCACAGTGGTTTTATAATCAGAGGTCCACTTTAACCCATTAAATCATAGATAGGCTGGGTCCACCAAATCAGGAGCCACGGCTACATAGCAGTTCTCTGTTGTGGCTTATAGAGGGAGAACCCTGAGTCCTAATATGATTAGCGGTCATCTTCATAAGACAACCCCACTAAAGTCTAGCTAGATTAGAGAGTGGTTACAAAGAGAGTCTCCCTCTCTGGAGGACCTGTCCTGTCCTGTCTTACACAGACAACCCATTGGTGTGCAAGGACACTGTGTTATACTTCATATCTCCTGTGGTGGCGCTGGTGAACGCTTACTGCCAGCTTTCCCCACAGTTTACAGCTGATCACTTATTGATATTGTCCATAGTGGAGAGCCCCTTTAAGCTTTGTTGACATCCCATCAGATACATTGACCTCTCGTATTGTATACAGTATAGTATATACTGCAATAGTCTGGAGTGGACTCATTGAGGTCTATGGGGGGGGTGGAGGAGATAAGCTATGACATCATCTATTGTCAGTAGTGATGGCTCAGCGGTGTTATCTTTGGAGGTGTTATCTTCTATTGTAATCCTGTCTGTGATGTAAATGAGGTGACTGCTGCAAAGAAAATCCCTACAGAATTGTCAAGTATCATTATTTTATTATCTATTATTAGGATTAGTGGCCAGAGTGAAAATTTCAGGTTATAGTTTAAAAAAAAATAAATAAAATCATCAAAAATTCTTAGTTTAAAAAAAATAAATAGGTGACACATTCCCTTTAAGCACCGCCAAGACAAAGTCACCCCTCAAAGTTCAGGTAGCGCGTGTCATACAGACCTTATAGTTTGTCACCCAGCTTTCCCAGCCGTTGCTATAACCTGGCAGACTGGATTTTTTTTATTGAAGGTGGAAAGGCTCTATAATTATACGGTATTTACTGCAGCAAACAAAGCCAGAAAGTGCGGGAGTCGTAATCGTGAGCGGTTAATGATGGGGTGTGCGGCGTAGTCAGCGGGCTCTCCGATGTCTGACAACACGCTGTACAGCAGACGCGGATGGACTCCTGCGGCTCTCACCATTGGTCGGCTTGTAATTCATTACATTTTGTGATTATCTCGTTGAATTAATGGCTGACTCATAATTACACTTTCTACGTCTCTTCACTACGCGGCAGCCATCCCCGCTCACAGCCGCGGCCGCGCTACTTACCGGGTCACCTGCAGGGCTGCAAAGAGTTAACTCATCTCTACAAAAACACAATGGAGAAAAGAGAAAAACTCAACAAACTGACAACCAACATGGCGGCTATTCCAGCGTTCACAAGTCTTGTCACTTAGTTTTTCCAACTAGGTTGCTTATTAGCTCACTCATTGCAAGGGCCCCTCTGCTCGGACACCCCTCAGTTAGTTGGTATTGTCAGAGGAGCCTGAGGTATATGGAAGAGGCTGCAACTTTGGGTACCGGCCCTTTAACTGGTGAAGGAGGCCCAAACAAATTACAGTCCCTTGCATCCTTACCCTGCACAGAATGAGGACAGTCTGTACAATGTAACATAACAGGGCACAGCAAACCATAGGAGTTAAGTAAACCGCTGCTGGATACATAAATTACACTAGGACACCAGGGCAATTCACCCTATTCCACCAGTCTTAACACCGTCCACTACCCCAGATGACCCAGGATGCAGACACTAACCTTCCACTGCCCTAACTTACCAGGGTATTAACCCCATCCTTTATCCTAGACCACCAGGGAAACCAGCATAAAACAATGAACTACCTCAGACTACCAGGGCATTAACTCCTTCTTTTACCCTAGACCACCAGGGAAATAGGCATAACACAGTCTCCTTCCTCAGACAACCAGGGATGCAAGCACTAACCTTTCACTACCCTAACCTACCAGGGCATTAACTCTTTCCATTACCCTAGACCACCAGGGAAACAGGAATAACACAGTCTCCTTCCTCAGACAACCAGGGATGCAAGCACTAACCTTTCACTGTCCTAACCTACCAGGGTATTAACCCTAGATCACCAGGAAGCCAGGGATACAGGCACTAACCATCCATTCCCCTAACCTACCAGGGTATTAACCACTTACATTACCAGGGAAACAAGCATAACACAGTCTACTACTTCATTCTACCAGGGGTGCAGGTACTATCTACTATCTTATAATACCAGGGCATTAACCCCTTCTGTTACTCTAGACCACCAGGGACACAGGCACTAACCATCCACTTTCCTAACCTACCAGGGCTTTAACCCTCTCCATTATCCTAGACCACCAGGGGAACTGTAATAAAACAGTCTGATACCTTAGACGACCAGGGATATCGGCAATAACTTTTACTACCCTAAGCAACCAGGGCATTAACCCTTTCATTACCCTAGACCACTAGGGAAAATAAAAACATAACACAACAAACTACCAGGGAGGCAGGCATTAACCTTCCACTACCCTAACCTACCAGGGCCCTTCTATTACCCTCCATCACAGGCATATAGAACTGTCTACAACTTCAGACTAGCAGGGATATAGGTGCTAACCTTCCAGTAACCTACCAGGTTATTAACCCCTTCCATTACCCTAGACCACCAGGGAAACAATTTCTAATGACTCCAATTTAATACAATACTGTGACACACTAACAAAAAGCTTGAAAGGCTGCAATTCAGAAAACAACCACTGGGTGGCCACACCTAGACTCACATAGCATTTCACTGTGTGATAGAATATTTCCTTGAAAAGCTGGTTATCTCATGATACACCAATCTAGACACATCTGTGGGACAGCGGCCACATGACAGCCCACATGTAGCTTCATGTCATAGGATGTCAGGGGTGAGAATATGTTACTGGAGCAGAATCCGACCAATCATAATGTAGAAGACAAGAAGACGCTCCTGGGACAGGGCCCGACTATTAATAATAACCATTTGGCGACTTTTTTTTTTTTCCCTTTTTCTGATTTTATTTACCGCATTTTGTCCTCGGTTCTTCTTTACATTTTATAAGGTCTGAAATAAGCCAAATCCTAAAGTAGGTCAGGGGAGGATTATAGGAACAATGGGCTACACAGAATGCCATTACCATCCCGAAGACGCCGCCGTGTCACTTATTGTAGATTTTTTCCATCTATGAGACCTGATGGATAAGGGAAGTGATACTCGGCCGCAGGCGCTGCAGTTATATTAGGAATCGGAAGGTGCTCAACTCTATTTATGGCTGGGAAAGTATTTGTCCCCTTTTTTTTTGTGGATATTTTTGTCACACGGATTTTATATCTCTAGAATTTAATATAAGGCGAAAAAACAACCTCAATAAACCGAGGGGAAGAAAGTTGTGGAATACAAAGGTAAAAAGTGACTGCTCAACCCTAGAATCGCACTGAGGTTCCTGGGGCCCTCCAGATAACATGATTCTGGGGCCCACCCTACAACAACCCTAGGCAATAGACCATAGTGCCCTTCACATGTGGGTGTCTTCTGCTGGACCATTATTGGGTTACAGCCCGGGCCCAGACCAGATGCTACCCAGGTCTTTCAAAAAAATTCACATTTTTGGTAAAAATTTTGAGATCTGTAGTTCCTTAGAATTGGCTTTTGTGATTTTTTTAGGTAAGCGGATGATACCAGGTCACGGCACTATGACAGTATCACATGTACCGGTGCCCTACAAGGGACAAGCCATCCTGACAACATCCTCTGATGACATCATCAGCTCCCATCATATCATGCCATAGGTCCGTGTTGGCGAACCTATGGCACGCGTGCCGGAGGGGGCACTCAGAGCCCTCTCAGTTGGCACGCGCGCCGTCGCCATGATCACTCACTAACGGGGAATCCGGTACAGGATTCCCCATTAGTGAGCGATCACTTCTTTCAGCTGTATGTGCAAATACACATACAGCTGAAAACTGTCAGTGTAGATGCAGGCATGATGATGTCATTCATCAGCGCCTGCAGTCAGAAAAAGGAGGATGCTCTTTGTGAGACTTCAGGTAAGTAGTAGATAATATTGTGTGGGGGTCCAAAGTGGAGCATATAATACTGTGTGGGAGCCCAAAATGGAGCATATAATACTGTCTGGGGGCCACTGTGAAGCATATACTACTGTGTGGGGCCACTGTGGGCATATAATACTGTGTAGGGGACACTGTGGAGCATATAATACCATGTGGGGGCCACTGTGGAGCACATAGTACTGTCTGGGGGCCACTATGGAGAGCATTGTACTGTATGGGGGCCACTGTGGGGCAGATTGTACTGTGTGGGGGCCCCACATTATTTATATCACACAGTATCTGTTTTATAGCAGACATGTGATATTATTACAGGCTGTAATAACATTGCACAGTCACTATAAAACAGATCCTGTGCGATGTAAAGAGTGAGTATTAATTGTTTAAAAGTACCAAATGCAGAGACCTTTACCTTTCAGTACAAAGTTGTTTGTATCATTGAAAGCTCTGTAAAGCCCCATTTACACGACCATATTTTGCGGGTTTGTAACTGTCCGCAATTGTGGATCCACACAATATTAAAGTTAAATTGCCGTGTTGGCACTTTGCGATAATTTAACGGGTTTTGGCATGCAGTTTGAGCACTCAGTCTATAAAAGGTTCGCCATCACTGACATAGGTCTATCACCCATTATGGAGCGACTAAGAGGAAATATCATGTTTGGGAGCCTGCACTTAATTTATGGTGCAAGCCACCCCCCTTGTGATGTCACTGCGCCAACATCCACCATCACCCGGCCCATCACCAACCAAAGATGCCTTCAAAGGGATCCAAAGCCGAGCATGATGAGCATTTGCTACAGCCGTATCCTCTGTAAACCAAGAACACAAATCTCTTAAAGTATTGTCTAGACTGGATACATCAGCAGCAGCTTCAGAAATCTCTCTGCTAGTTTGTTACAATGTATCAGTGTGGAGTCCAGGCTGTTGAGCTCACAGAGCATTGTCTAGACTGGATACATCTGCAGCAGCTTCACAAATCTCTAAGTGACGGAGCTCCGGTTGGATTTGTAGAAGGCAGATAAAGTAATTTTCGTAGGACACCTCCACCCCTACCTTATTGACCTGCTATTCTTGGAGCATTGGAGGGAAATGATCATGTTAAAATTAGCTATTATTGCTGGGCACAGCTCACCCGCCCTGCTCAAGGGCCTCACAGAGCATGCCCACAACTCTCCCCCATAGAAATCAACAGAAAGAAATCAAAAAGAAATAAAGACAAAGATTCAGGATAAATATATGTGACTATAGGGCAAACACAATAAAGCGCACATTCCATTTACAGTCAGATTCACACATTGACCCCTCTATAGTAGGAACATCACTGCCCTATCATTGCCGTATCACCCGTATTCTCCCATCTGTCAGTGCACACCATTGTTCTTATCCCTGTAAATGCTTCCATCTCCTCCTGAATAAACTGCAGAACGCTGACAGGAAGGAAGAGACGTCAAGAATTTGGAATTTGCAGTGAGATTCAGCATTTCTGTACAGAACTTCCCGACCACCCTGGACCCTACATAGAAAAAGTGGAGGTCATGAAATCCATCTCTATAATGTCTATATAGGATCTGTCTCACTCTACACTATGGGGCTTCGATATTTGCCTTAGAATCTCATAGCCTTCCCTTCTCGGCCATCCATGTTTTATCAACAGGGTCCATATTCCCAAATCCCAGTCTCTACCAAGCACCATGGCCCGTTCACTGCTCACACAGGCAGGGTCGGACTGGCCCACTGGGGAACCGGTGAATCCCCCGGTGGGCCCCGACTATTAGTCCTCATGTTGCCAATGCAGATGCATTGGTCAGGGGCCCGATCGGGATCCTGACCATCCCAATCGGGCCCCTGACCAGTGGCGTAACGATCGCGGTCGCAGGGGGTGCGACTGCGACCGGACCAGGCAGGGTACGGGGCCCTCGGCCAGCTGGAGATGGCCGGGCCCCGGACCATTATGATAGCGGTCGGGGAAAGCCTGGTTCCCCGACCGCTATACATACTGTTATTGGAAAGGAGTCCTGGCATATTGCAGGCCCCTTTCCAATAGATGACAGCCCAGGGGAGGTGACTGAAAATAATAAACACATATTCTCACCTCTCCTGGGCGCAGCGTCCTCTCCGGCGCTCCTCCGTCATGTGACTGAGGCCTGTGATTAGGCCCCGGCAGTCACATGGGGCGCGGCCGCGTAATGACGTCATTGCGCCCCCACGTGACCGCTGAGGCCCAATCACAGACCTCAGCAGCGACGTCGTAAAATGGCCTGAAGACGCTGAAGTAAGACGCTGAAGACGGCAGGATGGAGCGAGGATGATAAGGAAAGGTAAGGCAAGGTGAGTATGAATGTTTGTTATTTTTAATCACTTCCCCTGAGCCTCTGATTATTATACTCTGGGGTCTGAGGAGACCCCAAACTATAATAATAGCACCGAAGCGGAGCAGAGGGGGGGCTATTGGGCGCATATAATACTGTGTGGGGGCCACTGTGGAGCTTATAATACTGTGTGGGGGCCACTGTGGAGCTTATAATACTGTGTGGGGGCCACTGTGGAGCTTATAATACTGTGTGGGGGCCACTGTGGAGCTTATAATACTGCGTGGGGGCCACTGTGGAGCTTATACTCCATACAGTGGCTCCTCCACTGGTTCCCTATACTGTATGGGGACCATTGATGGAGCCATTGTATTGGGGGGGGGGGGGCAGTGATGGAGGCCAATAGCCTGGGGTACATTAAAAGGGGTTTGCAGGATGACATTTTTTTTTTTAATTACGCTGGGACAGGTGAAAAAAACAAAACAAAAAAAAAACCCCTAAACTTTCTCTCCTGTCCCCAGCATCTCCCAGCGCGGTTCGGTTCTGCAGTTCTGTTGTTTTTTTCCAGCTGAAGTTCCCCCTGCACATGACTACCTGTGACGTCACGTGACCCCTGAGGCCAATCGGTGGCCTAAGGGAAGGGACCTGGGACGTCACAGCCAGTGAGGACTTCCAGCAAAAAGAAGACAGCAGAGCTGCAGGACCGGACCGTGCTGGGAGGACACCGGGTACAGGTGAGTATGTTTAGTGTGTTTTTTGTTTTTTTTTGGGGGGGGGGGGGGGGTAGGGGGGATTCACCTCCCCCCGGACTAATTATAAAAAAGAAAAAAAATTATACTGGACAACCTCTTTAAAGTGTGGCGCATTAGGGGGGCCTTGGGGGGTATATTAAAGGGGTTGTCCAGGCATAATTTGTTATGGTTTATCCTCAGGATAGGCCATAGATACCTGATCTGTAGGGGGCTGACCCCGGACCGATCAGCTGTACGGAGCCACTTCTGGTGCCCGTCCTGTACACAATACAGGATCAGAAGCAGAAAGCTCTGTCCTCTGTGTATTAGCCGGGCACCTTCACTGTATCTCAGCACTTATTGAAGTCAGTGGGAGCTGAGCTGCAGTGAACGCGCCGGACTGCTATACAGCGGATAGAGCTTTCTGCTTCTGGCCCTGTGTTGTGTACAGAACGGGCTCCGGAAGTGGCTCCGAACAGCTGATGGGGCCGATCAGGTATTTATGGCCTATCCTGAGCATAGGCCATAAAAAAGATTAACCCTGGACAACCCCTTTAATATGCCCCACACAGTTTAATGTCCCCCCCACAGGATGTTAGCCCCATCACTGCTCCTACACAATATAATGACCCCATCACTATTCCCCATACAGTATGGGGGACCAGTGAAGAGGCCACTATGTGGGGGGACCAGTGAAGTGACCATAGAAAAATTTGGCCCAGACAACCCCTTAAAAGAGGTTGTCCACAAACCATGGCGGCCGCCAGGCAGGTGTAAAAATAAAATAATTTAAAAAAAAAGCATACTCACCTGTCCCCAGCACCCTGTTGTCCCCTGCCTGTTGCTGTTTGGTTTCATGGTGGCGCCTCATTTCTGGAAATCCTGTACCTAATTGGTCTTAGTGGTTACATGAGGTGCAGGACTCCCAGCAAGGAGTCGCCGGCATGAGACTGAATGGACCCTGGCAGTGGACAATGGAGCGCCGGGGACAAAGTAGTATGCTTTTTAATTTACTTATTTTTTACTTTACACCTCCCGCCACCCACATGGGTTGCTCCAATTCCTGGACAACCTTTTTAAAGGATTTATCCATCTTTCTAATATTGATGGCCTGTCCTTAGGATAGACCATCAATATTACATCTGCGATGATACAACAGCCAGGACCTCTGCAGATCAGCTTTTCCAGGACAGTGCGGCTACAGGTAAAGGTAACAATTCTAGGAGCCACGCTGTTCACGTGCCATACAAGGTGTAGCAGTAGGTTTAGATAGTGCAGTGGTGCACATGGTATAGTGGGTGAGCAGCATGGCTACCGACATGTTATTACCTTTAGCCACCCTGTCTCGGTACCGCTGATCCGCAGGGGTCCTGATGGTGGGCCCCTAGAAACAATTCCACTGGTGGACCCTAGACATCCCAGTCCGACACTGCACACAGGCACAGCAGGGCATCCATATCCGGGCCGGGGCTGGTCTTACCCCTTAGCCCAGGGGTCAGCAACCTTCAGCACTCCAACTGCTGTGAAACTACAACTCCCAACATGCTCTATTCACTTGCATGGGAATTCTAAGAACAGCAGAGCAAGTATGCATGCTGGGAGTTGTAGTTTTACCAAAGCTGGAGTACCAAAGGTTGCCTACCCCTGCCTTAGCCCATACAAGGGCATGGGACTGAGCTGCAATACCAGGCACGGCCACATCGATATGGATGGCACTATGCTTGTGTAAATAATCAGGGGCACTTCATTCTCCCAAGGGTCTGACCCCCACTAATAAAACATCCATTGTCCAGTAAGACCCCTTTAACACGACACGGCTGGTGACTGGCTTTGCTGCTGAAGTGGGGGCCATGGGGTTGCCATTTGCATTGAATTTCTACATGTACCACACATTGGGGTGGGTTGTCTCTGGTCTTCTCTCTTAAAGGATAAGTCCATACTTTCAGTATTATTTCATTTCTCCAAAGTCCCTTTAATGGAAGCTTTAGAAATTGTCTTGATTAGAAACTTCCTATCATTTTGTCTCCACAGATCCACTTCAGACCTATGTGTCTCCATGGTAACAGACTACAAACAAACTCTCTGTAGTCTGATCTTGCAGTTCTGAGTTACTTTTTTCCGTCTGCCCATATTTGCTGGTGTACATTCAAGAAGAAGTAAGGACAGGTGGAAGGGAGTAGGACTGCAGGGCCAGACTACACAGGGGTTCTTTGTTGTCTGTAACCATGGCGACGTATACATCTGCATAGGTGCTGTAGCCACAAAACGGTTGAAGATTTATTTCAGTGAAATATTGATCACCTAAAGGGTTTGTTCTGACTTCCTGGTCCTCCAGTGTATAGGACTGAGCTGCAGTACCAAGCACGAGCGTGACCACCCTCATATGTACGGCACAGGATCGGTGTAAGTAATGGCATTACCCGTAGTCTGTGACTTCTTGTGCCACACTATAGGGTTGTGCATGGCTGTATCCATGAGTCCTAGGACTAATAATGTGAAAATGTCTTATTATGAATCATTCTGACAGCTTTAAAAATAGCCTGATTGATTAGTTCTGAAAACAGCGCCACCCCGGCCACACAGGTTGTATGTGGTACTGCAACTCATTCACAATTTGGGATTCTAATATTGGGAGATCTTTTATATTAGTCAATTGTGGGTATGAAGCTACATTGCGCCCCCTTCTGGGAACAGGGGCTGAAGTGACAGAACATTTGGTGAGTTTGGATCTTATATGTCGAATAAAACATGATGAAGTCAGATCCTCCATAAGGAGAGACTAGGAGTGATGGTGGTCCAGTGATCAGAACCCCCTATATGAGATCCATAATAAAGCACAGGGATAGGGGGACCCTACATACACAAGCATATATCACATACAAGAATCCAGGATAACCAGAGCTCTAACGGCAGCCATATTGGCTGTCACCCATCTTTCCCAAATACAGATGCCATTAAAGGGGTGGTCAAGAATTAGAAAAAATATGGCTTTTTCTTTCCAGAAACAGCGCCACATTTGTCCATGGGTTGTGAACCCCCTTTATGACAACCATAACCCCAATAAGGCATATTTAAAGGAGTTGTCAAACTAGAATCTGTAGACAACCCCCAATGGGAGCTCTAAAGGCAGCCATATTGGTTGTCACCCAGCTTTCTCAGTGGTGTCATTCAGGACTCTGGGATAATTAGAGGACAACCTTCAATGGGAGCTCTAAAAGCAGCCATACTGATAGTCACCCAACTTTCCCAGGTTAGGATATGATTAAATGGCATGTGAGTGCCGCGAACCAGACCACCCAGGAGAGCTTCTCTTTGACTAATACAAGGGGGGCAGAGCTACGAACACCCTTTATGACAACCATAAGCCCCAATCGGGTACATTTAAAGGAGTTGTCAGCCTAAACGGGTCGTTGTCACCCCAGAATCTGGAAGACAACCTTCAATGGGAGCTCTAAAGGCAGCCACATTGGCTGTCACCCAACTTTCCCAGGAACAGATAAATATGCACCATGCCCAATTGTACTTTTAAACCATAGAACGTCAGACGGTGATGCAACATTGTATCCATTTCTAGGAATGTTTGGACAAATTGTATCCTTGTCTGTCTGATGCGAAAATATTTCACAATGTTACTAATAGGCCAAAAAAAATTGCTGACAAGGCAACAGCGGAGTAACATTGTGGTTGTCAGGCACCCTACACCTCCCAAAATGCGATACATAGTGACACCTCCCCATGCAATAGCAGCGCCTCCCTAAACCCTTTCAGCGCACAGGCTGCAGCCTACAACTCCCATCCAGACTCACAGCTACGGGATGGGTGCACTGTGCCTAGGCTGCAGTCTCTTAAGGGTTAAAAGTGGAGGAGTAGCCAGGCTAAGCGGCAGTCACATCCTAGCACATTCCTGGGCTTAGTGGGCTGCCAGCATCTGATTAGAAGCATACAGTATCCAGGGGGCTGTGAGTGGCTGAGCTGGTCTGGGCAGGAGGAGGAGGAGGATTGAGGCAGGCACAGGAGGCTGCACACAACTGACAGCCCCAGACCCCAGCAGAGGACAGCATCTCCAGTGGCAGCCCTGACCGGTGAGTACATTGCCGCACCTCTATTAATAGGCGCCAGCATCCAAACTGGGCATAGAACATGACACAGATGCCTGCAGCGGGGGGCTCAGAGGTGGACGTCATCCTTCTGTGCCTCCATCCCCCTCTGCAGTATAGGTTGGCGCTATATTAATAATGCCTATCAATATCGACGAGGAAGATGAAGGGTTTGGGTCCCCATGAAGAGGGATTTCCAGCCAACCCCCTTTCATTCCATGACATCAGTGCGGACCATTTCGATGGTAAATCCCAAATTGCGGCTAAAATCTTCGCCCGCACAAAGCCCCCCTTCTCTTTCGCCACGCTAATCCAGGCATTCCTCCATAGTTCAAGGTTAAGGGGTAAAATCAGGGGATTACGTGCTGCAGACTGGAGGGGAGCGAATGCCAGACATGACCGTATCCTTCATTTCTGCCCAGGATTGCAGACACAGATCTGCACCGTCATCTGGGGTAGGCAATGCTGCCTTTGTTTCAGCTCTGCAAAAAAAAAAAAAAAGGTAATGGCTGCAATTTCCAAAAACATGCCAGAGAGGAGACGTAGCAGCGGTGAGTTTGTCAAGGCGGCGGGGATGTGTATCATTAAAATACTACAGCGCCATAACCGACTCAGCTCTGCTACATCTCTACATCAGCTGCAGAATCTATAGGTGTAATCTTCATGTGCGTGCAGATTAATAGAAGGCTCTTAGGGCATTGTCTCCAACATCTGCAGTAGCAGTGCAGTGTAGTGTAACAATAGCCGTACAATGTCCTCTTCCCTAGCAGGGGCGACGAAGCCGCAGATCCTGCAGAATTACAATTCTCAAGACGTTCACATTGTTCTTACCCATAGAGGTGACATGTTCCGCTATCTGCACTGCCCAGGAGACACTGGAGACGTCACTACAGGGAATCGCATCATTATAAGGCTGTGTTTACACCTTCAAGTATTTGGTTGCAGTTCTTGAAGCCAAAGTAGGAGTGAAGGACTCGGCTTCTGGGTTCTCTCCCTTTATGATTCACGCCGTCCAAAAACCTGACGTGTAAACAGCCTTATACCTGGGCGCAGTATCTATGTCTATGGCCGGTAGAGCTGGGCAGCTGCAGGGAGTTTCCATTCCCTACAGCTGCCATCCTGACGCTATCGGCAGATTTCAGGCATTTCCGATGGCACCAGGATTCTATCACAAGACATCATCTTGCTTCTATTGACCCATTGAGACATCAGCAGCTGTAGGGAGTTTGAAATCCCCGCAGCTGCTTTGCTTTATTATCTTAAAGAGACCACATTTAGGATAGGCCATCAGTGTTTGATCGATGGTGATCTGGCCTCTGAGACCCCAGCTGATCAGCACAATATAGTATCCATCAGATTCCTTCTACTGACCCCGCCAGGAAATCAGCTGTAGGGAATCTGAAATCCCCGCAGCTGCCTTGCTTTATTACCTTTAATGGGGCTATGTTCAGGGTTGGCTATCAATGTTTAACCAGTGGTGATCTGTCCTTTGGGACCCCTGCCGATCAGCAGAATATACAGTAGTATCCATCAGCTTCCTCCTGCTGACCCCACCAAGAGCACAGCTGTAGGGATACTGAAATCCCCGCAGCTGCATTGCTTTATTATCCTAAAGGGAACATGTTTAGGATAAGCCATCAATGTCTGATCAGTGGTGATCTAACCTTCAGGACCCCTGCCGATCAGCACAATATAGTGTCCAAAGGATTCCATCTACTGACCCCACCAAGATCTCAGCTGTAGGGAGATTGATATCCCCGCAGCTGCCTTGATTTCTTACTTTATCGGATATCAGTACTTGATCGGTGGTGGTCTTACCTCTGAGATCACTGCTGATCAGCACAATATAGTATCCATCAGATCCCATCTACTGACCCTGCCAGGAAATCAGCTGTAGGAAGTCTGAAATCCCCGCAGCTGCCTTGCTTTATTACCTTAATGGGGCTATGTTCAGGATTGGCTATCAATGTTTAACCAGTGGCGATCTGTCCTTTGGGACCCCTGCCGATCAGCAGAATATAGTATCCATCAGCTTCCTCCTGCTGACCTCATGAAGAGCAAAGCTGTAGGGATACTGAAATCCCCGCAGCTGAGTTACTTTATTAACCTAAAGGCAACGTGTTTAACCTAAGCCATCAATGTCTGATCAGTGGTGATCTGACCTTCAGGACCCCTGCCGATCAGCACAATATAGTGTCCATAGGATTCCATCTACTGACCCCACCAAGATCTTAGCTGTAGGGAGATTGATATCCCCACAGCTGCCTTGATTTCTTACTTTATCGGATATCAGTGCTTGATCGGTGGTGGTCTTACCTCTGAGATCGCTGCTGATCAGCACAATATAGCAGCCATCGGACCCCATCTACTGACCCCACCAAGAAATCAGTTGTAGGGAGTTTAAAATCCCCGCAACTGCTTTGCATTATTATCTTAATGGGACTATGCATAGGATAGGACATCAATGTTTGATCGGTGGTTGTCTGACCTCTGAAACCCCTGCTGATCAGCCCAATAGACTGTCAGTGTTTGATCATTGTACCCTTCGTTACTCTGAATTTAGGGGAGACTGTCTCAATAATATCATGCCCTATAGGAGCCCATGGACTGCCTAAGGCTCTGCTGTGTGGCGCCCCCATGCTCTATGCACTGGCTGTATATTTAGTATCCAGGACGGTATCAGACATTTCATCTAAGATGGTCTCAGAAGTCATGGCTGCCTAGGTTGTATTAACCATGTGTGTGCTATAAGTGCAGCATGCAGGTGCCATTTACCACTGGCTTTACTGTGTGACTGGGGCCCTCAAAGTGGCTTCACCGGGTGCTGATGGGCACTGCCACATCACCTGTGAAATCCGTAGCTCCAAGCATGGGATAACTTCTTGCCTAGAGCATTGTCAGTCATGTGACTAAAAGCAGATAAAACCGCACTGTATGTGATGGCACCGCCGCCCAGTATAGACAGACCTATGCAAAGCTAAAGCCGCAATACAAGGAAGGATGGCAGCCAGCTATGTGCCACAGGTGCCCACTATCACAGGTCACATCTCCATGACCAGGTACTTTATGATGCCAACATCCCCCACCCCTCCTTCTCCATAGTGGGCCAGATGTGGTTGGTATTTTCTATTCCTTTGGTGAATTGTCTCCTACCTCCTTCTCCTGCCACTGGCTTCTGGATCCTGCCCCTGCCTTCTACCTCCTACCTCCTTCTCCTGCTTCTGCCTCCTTCCCTTACCTCCTTCTTCTGCCTCCTGCTCCTACCTCCTGCCTCTTACCTCAGCCTCCCTACTCTGCCTCCTGCTCCTACCTCTGCCTCCTTCTCCTGCCTCCTTCTTTTGCCTCCTTCTCCTGCTTCTGCCTCCTTCCCTTACCTCCTTCTCCTGCCTCCTTCTTCTTCCTCCTGCCTCCTTCCTCTGCCTTCTTCTCCTGCCTCTTCCTCCTACCTCCAGCTCCTACCTCCTGCCTCTTCCTCCTTCTTCTGCCTCCTACCTCCTGCTCCTACCTCCTGCCTCCTTCTTCTGCCTCCTGCTCCTACCTCCTGCCTCTTCCTCCTTCTTCTGCCTCCTACCTCCTGCTCCTACCTCCTTCTTCTGCCTCCTTCTCCTGCCTCCTGCTCCTACCTCCTGCCTCCTGCTCCTACCTCCTGCCTCCTGCTTCTGCCTCCTTCTTCTGCCTCCTACTCCTGCCTCCTACCTCCTGCCTCCTTCTTCTGCCTCCTGCCTCTACCTCCTGCTTCCTTCTTCTGCCTCCTGCTCCTACCTCCTTCTTCTGCCTCCTGCTCCTACCTCCTGCCTCCTTCTTCTGCCTCCTGCTCCTACCTCCTGCTTCCTTCTTCTGCCTCCTGCTCCTACCTCCTGCTCCTGCCTCCTTCTTCTGCCTCCTGCTCCTACCTTCTGCCTCCTGCTCCTACCTCCTGCCTCCTTCTTCTGCATCCTGCTCCTACCTCCTGCCTCCTGCTCCTACCTCCTTCTTCTGCCTCCTTCTTCTGCCTCCTGCTCCTACCTCCTGCCTCCTTCTTCTGCCTCCTGCTCCTGCCTCCTACCTCCTGCCTCTGCCTTCTTCTGCCTCCTGCAGGGACCATCTTACCTGCACTTTGTGCTATGACCTTGCAGAAGACTCCATCACATTTATGTGCCCAGGAGCCATAACCATAAGTATCAATGAGAGTCGGTCACTGACCAATGTGGCCACTTCATTACAGCCCTCCAGGTGGGGGGTGTTTACGCTACATGCAGTTATGGACCCCCCTTTTATGTTCTTCTGCCTGCATTGCTTACATAATAAAGATGGTCGTGCTGGTTGGATTGGACGAGGGTCCTGTACACATTAGCCCTCCATTCATTACCTCCTGAATGGCATATTTCAGTATCGGGCCCGGCCAAGAGCTTCAGCAATAGGAGCTTTTTTCTGTAGCTGTTTGCAAACAGCAGGAAGCCATGCCTGCCTGGATAATGGAGCGTGGAGGAAGCGGCAGACATAGGAAGGGCATTGATTCGTGGCAGCGATCACTTAGGAACAGGAACATTAGACATGTAACAGATAAGCAAAGGAGGCGGCGGAGTCAGAGGGGGCAAATCCTATAAGTAAGGGGGTCCAGCAGTGAACCAGCCCCTACACAATGGCTTCATAGGGTTATTTACTAAACGTGCACTACAATACCCCGACAACCCACCAATCAGATCATGCCAGGAGTCAGACCAGAAAAACATTTCAATCTTGGTTGTATGGTGGTATATGTACATATTGTATAGAGCTATTATTACCGTATACTACTGTAATTGTGGGGAGTTGTTATTTGGACGCTGTATATTGATGTTAGTTCAGCACTGTATGGTGGTATTTACACAGGCATTAGGAGGCAGATGGCAGTAATGTCACTGTATGGAGGTATTATTTAGGTTACAGGTGATTACAGCAGCCTCTGCACTGATTTAAAGAATGTGTCACCAATTTTTTTTTATGTATTGATTAAAGATTGTGAAATCTATCCCTTTTTCAAATCTGTCTTTCAGATTTTAGATGTATTTTCTATTTTCTGTACATAATTATGGGGGCAGCCATCTTGCTTGAGCTTCTCCTTTGCTTTGTTAACAGCATTTAGTGATCTGCTTTACAGCATAGTCATGGCCATAGGCAGTAATAGTCTGGAGCCGGCTCTTTGAGGTCTATGGGAGAACTTTCTAGACATGCTCTGTGCAAGGAGGGGGAAGAGATAAACTGTGACATCATCTATTGTCAGTAGTGATGTAATGATGGGGCTGTGGTGTTATCTTCTATTGTAATCCTGTCTGTGATGTAAATGAGGTGACTGCTGCAAAGAAAACCTCTACAGAATTGGCTAGTGTCAGTTTATTATTAGGCTCAGTGGCCAGAGTGAAAATTGCAGTATATAGGATCTTTTCTTTTTTTTTTTTTTTTAAATATTGTGTTGCATTCACCTATTACTAGACAAGCCCAATTTTTCAATCCCAGACAACCCCATTAACTTTAATGCAGCCCCATTATGGTGATCGGGCTGACATTGAGCACCGTATTTAGCCCTAGACCTGAATGCAGGTAGTTTTCTTTTTTTGCGTTTCACCCTTTGCAGTTGCAGGGGTAATAATCACTCCTGGGTCTGGTAATTGAGTGGGCCCGAAGGACCCTCTGCCATACAATAAAGTGCCACTATTACAATAGCACATGGCAGATGGGGGCCCCTTTGCAAATTTTGCATTTGGACCCTGGAGCTATAAGTTACTTCTTTGTTCCATATCGTGCAAAATTGAAAGGGAGACGGACAAGAATATATTGGGGTAAAAAAATGCTTTTTTTTAAACATTGCATGTAAAACATAGCAGTTCTGAAAGGGTTAAGCAGATGAATGTTATTGGCACTCAGCAAGCTTGGCTACAAGAAATTATAGTGGAAAGAATTTTTACTGAAATCTTTCTCACCTTGTGGTAATAACCCATGAGGACTATGATTTCTGCAAAATAATCGGCTGTAGAATGGTCGTGTTTATTGCAACATATTTTATAGGAAATTGTTAATCACAGAGGAACAGAAACTGAGCTGAAATACAGCGAAAATACACGGATTACTGGTGGGGTCAATCATTCCCTCGCTCTTACCTCTCTGCTGCCAGGAAACATCTGTAGCTGATTCATAAGAGACATTGGTGGTGTTGTCAGCTGACAGCTCCATTCTCAGTGATGGGATGTTGTAATCTGACAGCCGCTCCATTCTTGGTGATGGGATGCTGTAATCTGACAGCCGCTCTATTCTTGGTGATGGGATGCTGTAATCTGACAGCCGCTCTATTCCTGGTGATGGGATGCTGTAATCTGACAGCCGCTCCATTCTTGGTGATGGAATGCTGTAATCTGACAGCCGCTCTATTCTCAGTGATGGGGTGCTGTAATCCGACAGCCGCTCTATTCTCGGTAATGGGATGTTGTAATCTGTCAGCCGCCATATTCTCAGTGATGAGATGCTGTAATCTGACAGCTGCTCTATTCTCAGTGATGGGATATTGTAATTGACACCCATTCTATTCTCAGTGATGGGATGCTGTAATCTGACAGCCACTCTATTCTCAGTGATGAGATGTTGTAATTGACAGCCACCATATTCTTAGTGATGGGATACTGTAACCTGACAGCCGCTCTATTCTCAGTGATGGGATATTGTAATCTGACAGCCACTCCATTTTTGTTGATGGGATGCTGTAATCTGACAGCTGCTCTATTCTAAGTGATGGGATGCTGTAATCTGACAGCCGCTCTATTCTCAGTGATGAGATGTTGCAATCTGACAGCCGCTCTATTGTCAGTGATGAGATGTTGTAATCTGACAGCCGCTCTATTGTCAGTGATGAGATGTAATCTGACAGCCGCTCTATTCTCAGTGATGAGATGTTGCAATCTGACAGCCGCTCTATTGTCAGTGATGAGATGTTGTAATCTGACAGCCGCTCTATTGTCAGTGATGAGATGCTGTAATCTAAGAGTCACTCTGTTCTTAGATATGGGATGCTGTAATATGTCATCTGCTCCATTATCAGTGATAGGATGTTGTCATCTGACTGCTGCTCTATTGGAAGGCATATCATGACAGCATCCCTTCACTGACATTGACAGCCGTTCCATTCTCATTCCAGGACAGATCATCAATAGGTGATCATCGGGGTACAACACCCAAGACTCAAGCTTATCCGCTGTTGGAATAAGCTGCAGTGCCTCTTCCCAGTGCTGATGACATCACGTCTATCAGTCACATGCCACGGCAGCTGCTTACTCTCATTCAAGTGAATAGGGCTGAGCTGCAATACCAAGCGTAGCCACTATACCATGTTCGGCGCTGTGCATGGTATTCAGTGAAGAGGCCGTGGTGCTCACCTGAACCCTGCGACCTCTTCATCCACCTGATTGGCGGGAGCCTCAGACCCCCACCAATCACATATATATTGAAGGGTCATCATTATGTAAGTTCAGGAAAACCCCTTTAAGAGAATTGGACCATACCCGGCCATTGACTCAGCCTGCAGAACAAAGAACAAGCAGACCTCATTTTTCGTGTTATTTTCTGCTCATGTTTTGGACGCTATTTCTTATCTCCCGAGATTCCAGAGATCGTGAACACGCCCGTGCTGGAAGGGAAGAGGAATCAGATCTCAGCTATGCAAAACATTTTTCAAAATTACCTTTACGCTAGGACATAATAGGAGCGTGCGGCTGCCAGACGGTACCTGATACACAGATCCTACTTGGCCGCGTACCCTGCGGCACCCCCATAGCCCCCCCATCCCCTGGGCTCCTATCCTTTACACTTGGATTACTTGCTGGTGGGGGAGGATAGGCTTTGTTTAGCCAAACCGTTTGTTACCGCACGAGCCAAATAAACCTTCGCTCCAAACCCCCTGTGGGCGTCTGCAGTACCGTTAATGTGTCAGCGATGGAAATGGGCAGAAGACTGCGGCAATTAGATGATTAACCAGACGGCGAAACCTTTGTCACATCCGCTTGTTTTCATCCAAGTTCCTTTAATTACTGATAAAACAGAATCTGGAGACCTCGCAGCGGCGAATCCGTCATCGGCATCCGCAGCGGGAGATTTACCTCATTAGGCAATTTGCAATTTCATTATTTGTTAAAGGGGTCGTCACATGGAGAAAACCCCTGGCCATATGTCCTATTAGAGGGGGCGCCCATGAGCCAGGATGGAGGGACGCTCTGTAAGAACGACTACCCTTTGACACATGTGGCATGAACATGAACTACATGGTCGGTTAGGGTCACCAGAACCAGCATATCACCCCAGCCCTGCAGATAGATAGGTTAGTGTCACCAGACCCAGCATATCACCCCAGCCCTGCAGGTAGATAGGTTAGTGTCACCAGACCCAGCATATCACCCCAGCCCTGCAGATAGATAGGTTAATGTCACCAGAACCAGCATATCACCCCAGCCCTGCAGATAGATAGGTTAGTGTCACCAGAACCAGCATATCACCGCAGCCCTGCAGATAGATAGGTTAGTGTCACCAGAACCAGCGTATCACCCCAGCCCTGCAGATAGATAGGTTAGTGTCACCAGAGCCCACATATCACCCCAGCCTGCAGATAGATAGGTTAGTGTCACCAGACCCAGCATATCACCCCAGCCCTGCAGATAGATAGGTTAGTGTCACCAGAGCCCACATATCACCCCAGCCCTGCAGATAGATAGGTTAGTGTCACCAGAGCCCACATATCACCCCAGCCTGCAGATAGATAGGTTAGTGTCACCAGAACCAGCATATCACCCCAGCCTGCAGATAGATAGGTTAGTGTCACCAGAACCAGCATATCACCTCAACCCTGCAGATAGGTTAGTGTCACCAGACCCAGCATATCACCCCAGCCCTGCAGATAGATAGGTTAGTGTCACCAGAACCAGCATATCACCTCAACCCTGCAGATAGATAGGTTAGGGTCACCAGAACCAGTATATCACCCCAGACCTGCAGATAGATAGGTTAGTGTCACCAGACCCAGCATATCACCCCAGCCCTGCAGATAGATAGGTTAGTGTCACCAGTACCAGCATATCACCCCAGCCCTGCAGATAGATAGGTTAGGGTCACCAGAACCAGCATATCACCCCAGCCCTGCAGATAGATAGGTTAGGGTCACCAGAACCCAGCATATCACCCCAGCCCTGCAGATAGATAGGTTAGTGTCACCAGAACCAGCATATCACCCCAGCCCTGCAGATAGATAGGTTAGGGTCACCAGAACCAGCATATCACCCCAGCCCTGCAGATAGATAGGTTAGTGTCATCAGAATCCAGAAGCTATATCTATAAAGTATATGGAGCTGTACACTGTAGCGGTGGTGCCGGGGAATGGCAGCTCTTCAATAGGAGCAGAGCAGCTTCTGGTTATATACCTTGTACACAGCTTCTGGCATCTGAGTCAACTGATCAGTGTCGGACCCCATTGATCTGACACTGATGACCTATCCTGTGGCTGGTATCTATTACCTAGTGGTCCTGGACATCCCCTTTAACCACACTGATACATTGTGACAATCTTTCAGGACAGGAAAGCGTTCACTCACAGAGGATTGTTTAGACTAGATACAATTGTAGCAGATTCTCCCCTCTAAGAGGTCTGGGCAGTTTTGAGCCTGGAAGCAGAATTGTCCCCGGTCACTGACCACAAGCAGAAATCTCGCTAATGGAGATGATTTTAATCCCACAGTCCTATCATATTTCATTGTACGGGATATCACCCCTATGTGCACCAGCCCGGAGGGGTCTTTACATGACGTTCAGTACTGTGGGGTCTACACACGGCCACTGCTCTACATGAATGGACAGACTGAGGAGATTTTACTAGATTCCACACACATTACTGCATTTCCCTTCCTAAATAAGTCGTCTCTTCATAGCCGAAGTTCAGCGGCGTCAGTGACTGTTTGTAACAGAATGTGGAGAACATGGCGGGAGGAATTTATGGGCATAAAGGGTTAATGTCACGAGGACGTCACATCCCAATCTGTATGGAGGGTGGCATTGGTTACTTCTAGCCAGCATCGGACAAAAGCTAAAAAATAACCGGTTACTGGGGCCTGAATTATATGGGATCTGGTGTGGGATGTGAATTATATGGGGTGTGCCCTGGGGTCTGAATTATATGGGATCTGCCCTGGGGTTTAAATCATATGGGGTCTGCCCTGGGTTGTGAATTATATGGGATCTGTCCTGAGGTCTGAATTATATGGTATCTGGTGTGGGGTCTGAATTATATGGTATCTGGTCTAGAGTCTGAATTATGGGGTCTCACCTCTGAAATATCTAAATGCCATACAGTATACAATATGGCGATTGGCGTCCACTATATGACTGGTATAAATGGTGGTATCTGGTTTGTGGTCTCACCTGGAGTGTGTTTTATGGGGTCTTCTCTGGTGTCTTACTTGTAGGGTCTGGCTTGGGGTCTGAATTATTCGGTCTAGTTTGGGGTCTGGATTGCGCCTCGCTATACCTCCTTACATGGGCTGTTTCTTGTCAGGATTGGGTAACAAAGCTACGGCCATCATATATGGTTGGATAAAATTTTTAGCAACTAGACAGAAGAGATCTCTGTGTGACACCAGGGGAATGAAAACAGGACAAGTCCTTTAAATCTGCTCAGTGTGAATCTGTCTCTCTGCGCCCCTTCTGTATGGAAGTGCTTACAATATACGGTGACCCTGACACATCGTGAAGCAAAAAAGTTCACAGCCCTCCATTCAGGAAGGAATTCGAGATCAGACGTTCCTTCCGAAGTTGGCACCGCCGCAGCTCTTGATCTCTGGGCTATTTCTCGCCATGGAATATATCGTGACCTGGAGACGTTCTCCACCTCCATTTATTTATAGCATTATGTGCATTTTTAGTTTCTGGATGACCCGACCTTTTATTTGTGCTACTTGAATGTCTTTTGACCCAGAATAGTCAGCAGGGAGTGGCTTGGTGGGGTGTGGCTGTCCTTGGGGGCGGGGTTTGTTATAATGTAATTTTTTTCATAAATATTCCCTATTGAAAAATGTTTAATATAGAACCCAAAGTCAAACTCCGTTCTTGAATATCAGACCCCTAAAATTCAAAGCCCAGAATTACCTTTCTTTGCTCCTGGCTTATTTTAGGCACAGTCTTTATATGGCCGAAAACTTTTGATTATTTAGTCTCCCTAATGTATAGAGATAATATATACAGTGATGTCACAGTACAGAGATAATACACAGTGATGTCACAGTACAGGAATAATACACACAGTGACGTCACAGTATAGAGATAATACATACAGTGATGTCACAGTACAGAGATAATACACACAGTGATGTCACAGTACAGGGATAATACACACAGTGATGTCACAGTACGGGGATAATACACACAGTGATGTCACAGTACAGAGATAATAAACACAGTGATGTCACAGTACAGGGATAATACACACAGTGATGTCACAGTACAGGGATAATACACACAGTGACGTCACGGTACAGAGCTAATAAACACAGTGATGTCACAGTACAGAGATAATACATGCAG
Organism: Leptodactylus fallax; assembly: GCA_947044405.1. Classification (NCBI taxonomy): domain Eukaryota; kingdom Metazoa; phylum Chordata; class Amphibia; order Anura; family Leptodactylidae; genus Leptodactylus; species Leptodactylus fallax. The sequence goes on along the minus strand of CAMRHE010000238.1, from coordinate 3,113,943 downwards.
TGATGTCACAGTACAGGATAATACACACAGTGATGTCACAGTACAGGAATAATACACACAGTGACGTCACAGTATAGAGATAATACACACAGTGATGTCACAGTACAGAGATAATACACACAGTAACGTCACAGTACAGGGATAATACACACAGTGATGTCACAGTACAGAGATAATACACACAGTGATGTCACAGTACAGGGATAATACACACAGTGATGTCACAGTACAGAGATAATACACACAGTGATGTCACAGTACAGGGATAATACACACAGTGATGTCACAGTACAGAGATAATACACACAGTGATGTCACAGTACCGGGATAATACACACAGTGATGTCACAGTACGGGGATAATACACACAGTGATGTCACAGTACAGGGATAATACACACAGTGATGTCACAGTACCGAGATAATACACACAGTGACGTCACGGTACAGAGCTAATAAACACAGTGATGTCACAGTACAGGATAATACAAACAGTGATGTCACAGTACAGAGATAATACATGCAGTGATGTCACAGTACAGGATAATACACAAAGTGATGTCACAGTTCAGAGATCATAAACACAGTAATGTCACGGTACAGAGATAATACACACAGTGATGTCACGGTACAGGGATAATACACACAGTAATGTCACGGTACAGGGATAATACAGTGATGTCACAGTACAGGGATAATACACACAGTGACATCACGGTACAGAGATAATACACACAGTGATGTCACAGAACAGAGATAATACACACAGTGATGTCACAGTACAGGGATAATACACACAGTGATGTCACAGTACAGGGATAATACACACAGTGATGTCACTGTACAGGGATAATACACACAGTGATGTCACAGTACAGGGATAATACACACAGTGATGTCACAGTACAGGGATAATACACACAGTGATGTCACTGTACAGGGATAATTGACAAACACAATGTAAACAGACAAAGTAATGTTATAGAGCAGGGTTATTATGATGCACACAGAAGGGGGCTCCATATTAAACTTAGAATGTGTCTCATTAATTACTCCTCATCCATAGTTATTACTATGCACCTCATGTTGGAGTGGGTTTGCCCTCCTTACTTTCTGGGCCCCGTAGCCTTGGCTATGTCTGCTCCCCTGGTAGTTATAGTAATATAGTGCTCCATATACTATGGCGCTGTTGTATGTACATTCCCCTGTAATGAGTTATAATATTATAATAATCCGGCCTGTACTAATGAATGACGTGAATTAACCCCCCTGTTTCCTCCATCTGCACAGCTCAGGCTCCTCATAGTCCTGCATTGATGCGGCTTTACTGTACATTCCACTTGCTGCGCTCATGGACAGAGGGTCAGTGTACGCAGGAACGCTGCAGAAATAACCGTGCATTGTATTCCAGCAGAAGTCACAGCATTGACTAATGTCAAAAATGTGCCCCCCCCATACTCAAACAAGATGGATACGGGTCATTAACATCTGTGAAGGATTATACAGAATGGTTAATTCACATGATTCATGAGCCAGGTCACTTACAGATGTAACAGAGCTGAATCTGTCATTGTACGCTGCAATCACAAAACCACACATAGCGGTTTGTTATGATGCGATATACACGCTCAGCTCTGCTATATCTGACAAACCTAGTATATGCCTAGCGCAATGAGAAACACTGGAGACGGATTTGGGGTGTTTTTATTATCAGTTTTATGCCAGAAATCCTCTGGATTGTGACTTTTAAAGGCGCAGGATTTGCACTACGCCAGTTTACTGTAGCTGGCGTAGTTCGCTGTAGCTGGCGTAGATTCCAGCGTAGCCGCACGGCCTGGAGGTGTAATGTCATACATGAGGCCGCTGCAGGTGATATGAGGACCCTTCAGCAGCTTCTCAGCCCTGAAGGTGCGAGATGTAGCAGAGCTGATGTTGTTTTCAGTCTTATAGAAAATTCAGCACTACTATACAGTTCATGATTACCACATTTGCATCTCTATTAGATACTCTTAAAGGGGTTTTCTGGCCCCAAATCAAATTTTTACAGGGTAGGTCATCAGTATGTGATGTTTTGGGGATCTGACACCCAGACCCCACACAGATCAGCTTTTCTCGCAGCCTCTGGTGTCAGGAGCTGCCAGTGGATGGGCGGTTCAAGTAAAATGAGCTGCGCTGCAGGTGACTGGAACCACCACCATGCAGTGGACAGGGGTGCTAGAACAGCTGATCTGTGCGGGCACTGGGGGTCAGACCCCGACAGATGACAGACTGATGGCCTATACTATGGATAAATCATCAGTATGAAAATTGGATATGGGGTCGGTGAACCCCTTTAAGCCTCGGCTACATGGCAACTTTCACTTACGGTAATATTGAAGGTTTTCTATGGCAAAGGAATCCCGAATGACCTTGAGACATTGTCAGAAAATCTCTGGCTGTATCTGAAGTCCCGGAGACGCCGCTGACCAGGTCTTGGCCATCCAGTGACTTATTAGGTTAATACGTGACATTTTGTGCAGGAGTTTTGCTGATGTTGTACAGATGGAGGACACGGCAGGCCGACCGTGACAAATCATGGCAGTGTCCAGGATATGGGATACACAGGACAGTCAGCACAATGTGAGGGGGGCGCCGTGTCATCTCACTGCAGATCTGGTTTCCTTAGACATGTTTGTAGAAGGAAGTCAGAATGTGCCGGATGGTTAGAAATGACAGATATTGGGTGGACATGTGGGAAGCGCTGAGCGGAGATGTTATCTGACACTGCTGTCATAGAGGTAGGGCTGGATACGGGAGTTGTCAGCAGTAGTCAGCACCTGGAGGAGTCACCATCAACACCTGGAGGAGTAGGCACCTGGAGGAATCACCAACACCTGGAGGAGTCACCATCAACACCTGGAGGAGTCATACCTGGAGGAGTCACCAGTAGTCAGCACCTGGAGGACTCACCATCAACACCTGGAGGAGTCACCATCAACACCTGGAGTAGTCAGCACCTGGAGGAGTCACCATCAACACCTGGAGTAGTCAGCACCTGGAGGAGTCACCATCAACACCTGGAGTAGTCAGCACCTGGAGGAGTCACCATCAACACCTGGAGTAGTCAGCACCTGGAGGAGTCACCATCAACACCTGGAGTAGTCAGCACCTGGAGGAGTCACCATCAACACCTGGAGTAGTCAGCACCTGGAGGAGTCACCATCAACACCTGGAGTAGTCAGCACCTGGAGGAGTCACCATCAACACCTGGAGGAGTCAGCACCTGGAGTAGTCATACCTGGAGGAGGCACCAGTAGTCATCATCAACTCCTGGAGTAGTCAGCACCTGGAGGAGTAACTAATAGCACCTGGAGTAATCATACCTTGAGGAGTCACCAGTAGTCAGCACCTGGAGGAGTCACCAGTAGTCAGCACATGGAGGAGTCACCAGTAGTCAGCACCTGGAGGTGTCACCATCAACACCTGGAGGAGTCAGCACCTGGAGTAGTCATACCTGGAGGAGTCAGCACCTGGAGTAGTCATACCTGGAGGAGTCACCAGTAGTCATCATCAACACCTGGAGTAGTCAGCACCTGAAGGAGTCACCATCAACACCTGGAGGAGTCAGCACCTGGAGGAGTCACTAATAGCACTTGGAGTAGTCATACCTTGAGTAGTCACCAGTAGTCAGCACCTGGAGGAGTCACCAGTAGTCAGCACCTGGAGGAGTCACCAGTAGTCAGCACCTGGAGGAGTCAGCACCTGGAGGAGTCACCATCAACACCTGGAGGAGTCACTAATAGCACCTGGAGTAGTCATACCTTGAGGAGTCACCAGTAGTCAGCACCTGGAGGAGTCACCAGTAGTCAGCACCTGGAATAGTCGCACCTGGAGTAGTCACCAGTAGTCAGCACCCGGAGTAGTAAGCATCTGGAGTAGTCCTCAGTAGTCAGCACCCGGAGTAGTCTGCACCGCAGCGTCCAAGATCTGGGACATAAACTGGCCATAGAGACTCAGTTTTGGTAATGAAGAATACTAGCTGTGATTTGTTACTTATATGGAGTACAGGAGATAAGTGGTGGCCAAACACAGATGATGCTGCTTATCTCGGAGAACTATACAGTATAATAAGTCACCAATATCAGATGATCCGGCTGGGACTCCACTGATCATCTATTTGAGAAGATGATTTATTCATGTGCTGCAGACTCTTCACCGAATACCAAGCACAGTGCCGTACATTGTATAGTGGCTTTGCTTGGTATTGCAGCTCAGCCCCATTCACTTGAATGGATCGGCACTGCACATAGGCCATGTGACCAATTTTACATATTGTCACTAGCCTGTGCAGCCTTGACCCTTGAGCACCTGGCAGATCCCCACCGATCTGATCACCTATACTAAGGGTACTCCATCTGTATTTAGTCCTGAAAAACCCCTTCAAGGACTCATCATCATAGGGCGGGTGGGGATTGCATTCGCACCCTGATGGGCACATGGGAGGTGGGGCCTATTACAGATTTTGCATGCTATCACTGATTTTTTACGACATGATATCACTTATAGTATGATCCTTTGAGGGGTTACATAAAATCGCACTGTAGGACTTTTTCTACCTGGTGTATTAGGGCCGCAGAGGGCGTTTTTCTTTCTTAAAGGGAGTGTCATGCAACATTAGCATATCAATCCAGCCCCGCAGATAGATAGGTTAGGGTCACCTGAATCCAGCGGTGTTTTCCCCATGTGAATCGCAGCCTCCGTTGCTGAGATATCATCATTTTGTCAATATGTAAATGAGCTCTTTGGAGGAACAAGGGCACCGCCATTGCTATAGAGAGGTAAGCGGCAACACCTTCCTTGCTCCAAAATGGCGATATCTTGGCAACGGAGGCACCGATTCACAAAGGGAAAACACTGTTTGATTCAGGTGACTCTAATCTATCTATCTATGGTGTCATCTACAGGGCTCTGATGGGGCATATCACACTATGAAAGACACAGGGGTGCCAATACTTTGAATTTTGCTGATACTGCATAACACGTGCTTTATAATAGTGTCCTCCAGTTTACGTCCCTGGCACTCGGCACTATCAACAACCCAAGGACTCGCAGCCTTTTTCCATTCACAAAGGAAACCAGTTTTCCTCTGGAGCTGAGCGGCTTTTCCTTTTTGGTACAAACATGAGAGGAAATAGTTGCAGGAAATGTGCGTCCAGGATGGAGCTGACATGGACGAGGCCTGACCCCGGGAAAATTATCAGGCCCTGTTTTAAAGTGACTGAATCCCTTCACACATTAGTAAGGACTGCTGAGTACATGAGATTTAAGGGATGTAGAAGTGTCGGGTTTGTCAGGTGCAGCAAAGCTGAGTTTGTCAGGTGCAGGACTCATTGTGAAATTACACATGGGCGGATTTATAGGATTGTCATAGGGCAGTTTTATAAGAAAAAATAATAATTAATATCTACAATATAGCTTTGTTTTCCTGATACAGAGCGCCAAATCTCCTGCATAGACATAGAATGTTATCTTTTAGTCTATCTACCTGCAGCCACCACTAGGGGAGCTCATAAGCTTACTGTAGACTGTGTTATCATAGAGGTCAATGTATAAACAGTATACAGTAAGCTCCTGAGCTCCCACTAGTGGTAGATAGCATATTATGCTTTAAAGTTACAGATGCAGAGTATTTTGAGCTCTGTATCAGGTAAAAAAAACTTTGACTGCTATGAAGATGTATTATGAAATTAATTGCCACAAAATGTCTGACCCATGGCATTCATGGGGGAACAGCACTGCAAACAATGATACAATTGGGTTATAGATATGGGGCATGACCTCCATCACCAGCTTTCAGGTCCCCCTGGCACCAATAAGGACTTCCAGAGAGGTGGCGCTGTTCTTTGGAAAAGGCCTTAGGGTTATCTATTGTTATGGTTCCCCCATATTTTACCCTTGTCTCCATAGCTAGAACAACTCTTGTAAAACAAAGACGCGGTGCGGTCATCTGTCACTGGGACGTATAAATAGAGGACGGGAAAGTGACTCAACCAAATTCCAAACTGAATTTTAACCTTTTTTTTAGAAGAGCGCTCAAACAGCTGCTGGTAGTCACAGTGCCAGGACCTTCTGTGTTCCTTGCAAAATAAAAAAAATATATATATTTTTGTCTAAACCCAATAATTTCGTCAGGATCTTCTGACAGTCTAATGTCTATGGGGGTCTTCCCCTACAGCAGATGTTTGGAGACAGAAAAATTGTACATTTTGGATTTCTAACAGATGCCCAATCATTTGTTTCTATGATGATTAAGTGGAGGGGGACAAACGGGTCGGGAGAGGGACAGAGAGGTCCAAGGGAAGAGCAGAGGGGGCAGGAGGAAAGCAGAGGAGTCTGGAGTAGGCCAAAAGAGTCTGGAGGGGGATGTAGGGGTCTGGAGTAGAGCATGTGTCTGGACGGACACATGATTCTGGGGATCAGAGTAGTCTGGGGGAGCGCAGAAGGGTCTGGAGAGGAGCAGAGGAGTCTGGAGGAGGGCAGAAGGGTCTGGAGGAGGGCAGAGGAGTCTGGAGAGGGGACACATGAGTCTAGAGGAGGGCAGAAGGGTCTGGAGGAGGGAAGAAGGGTCTGGAGAGGAGCAGAGGAGTCTGGAGGAGAGCAGAAGGGTCTGGAGGAGGGCAGAAGGGTCTGGAGGAGAGCAGAAGGGTCAGGAGGAGCACAGAGTGGTCTGGAGGAGGGCTGAGGAGTCTGGAGGAGGGGGACATGAGTCTGGAGGAGAGCAGAAGGGTCTGGAGAAGCATAGAAGGGTCTGGAGGGGGGACACATGAGTCTGGAGGAGGGCAGAGGAGTCTCCCGTGGGACAGAGGTTTCTGACAACAGCTAATTTTATTCGCCCCATTAAAAAAAGGGAGATGGAAGAATTAACTGTTGCCTATCCTATTTCCTCAGTATATCCCATAAGTGTCTGATAAGTGAACGACCTCCCATTGGCCCCTTTACCCATGGGCCCCTTCACCAATTCTAAGCCATATGAAGTGACCGCACGTTTCCAGTAATCTCTATAGGAGTTACAAAAATAACTGAGCAAGCAATCACTAGAGGGAGCCGAGAAGCTTATAGCATGTCCTTTATACACTGTAGCTCCCCCTAGTGGCCCCTGCAGGCAGAGAGAATTTAATAATTATTTCTGTATCTATGCAGGGGATTTGGAGCTGTGTATCAGAAAAACAAAGCTTTGACTCCATAAAGAAATATTAAGAAATGAATCTACGCAGAATTTTGAGTCTAAAAACAACATGATTATGAAAAGTAGAAATTCACTTTAAATCCTTCTGGAGTTTGGCAGGAAAGTAATGAAAAACGCCCTGCGGCCAAAATAAAGCGTGATGTAAGCAAAATCTTAACATGTAGGAAAACAGAAGATGATCGGTCTCTGCAGCCGCTGCCAATGGAAACATCGTAATAGTTTTCATTAGATTAACATAAACTGGGAACAATTGCGGGTTTTGTCCTTTTTATAGTAATTACAATTTTTCAAATTTTTTTAGATTTTACTTTTCAAATTTTATTTTATTTTTTTAAATTGCTTAAATCTCTGTGACAAAGCAAACACAATCATCGGCCGCACTAAATATACTGTGTGCTTGTGCATCTTCAGGACTACAACTCCTAACATGGCTTTCAGGACATGCTGGGAGTTGTAGCTTTGCAGCACAACTGTGTCTGGGGCGGCCATGCCCTATTTTGAGAGACCGTTCCCATTTCGGGGCATGTCACGCTTCCTTTTTGTGCCGCCACCCTTGTTTTTGTGTCGTGACTGGCAAATACTGTTCTCACGTCACATAGAGATTAACAGAGAGTCGTCTGGGGCTGGGAGATTTTCGGGAGTCCTTGAGGTCTACGGCATACCATGCCGCCGGAACATCAACCTGAAAAAGTTGTCACGGACAAAGGCTACCCATGCTTGGATCTAGTGGTGGTCATACAGGTCCACCGCTATCTTCAGTGGTCCCCTATACATCCATCATACTTCCATGACTTGCGTACTTCCGAGTTCTGACTGTTCTATAGTTATCTAGTCTGACAGGCGGCAGGGTGCGGATAATTCTAGAGATGCTTGTACTGTTGGTCAGCTCTGGTGACATCTTTTTCCTTTACGATTTCTCTTTATGTTCCCCATGGCCAGCCATGGGTCACTCCTTACATTGCATCCCTCTCCTCACCTGGCCCTACCTGACCATGTCCTGTCTCCTTCTATATATGTCCTGCACCAGATTTATTACTAGTAGCAACAAGGTCAATGTATGGAGATATGTAGGAGGAAGGCAATGTATGGACTGAGCCATGGCTGGTCCAATCTCATGGATTGTAACCCTGGCTCTAGTTATAACTCATGTCCCCATAGCAACGAGGCTGCAACTATAATAACCAGACATGAATCCCTAGCAACCAAGCTTTGGCTATTACTTATGTACGATAATATCAACCAGCCAACCAGAGACACTTCTACTGATGTGGAACTACAACTACAACACTCTGCAACAGTGTTGGGACATGCTGGGAGTTGTAGTTTCATAATTAAAGTGCTGCTGATTGCTGACTCCTGCTGTATTACGCATGCAACCCTAGCAACAAGGCTGTAGCGACTAGAGATGTAACCCTAGTAACCAAGCTGCAGCTATTAGACAGGAAACCCTAGCAACAAGGCTGTAGATATTATATATGTAATCCTGACTAGGCTGTAGCTATTAGATTTGTAGCTCTAGTAACCAGGCTGTAGCTAATAGATGTGTATCCCTACCAACCAGGCTGTAGAGATTAGACTTGTAACCCTAGCAACCAGGCTGTAACTATTAGTCATGTAGCCCTAGCAACCAAACTGTAGCTATTAGATTTGTAGCTCTAGTAACCAGGCTGTAGCTATTAGATGTGTATCCCTACCAACCAGGCTGTAGAGATTAGATTTGTAACCCTAGCAACCAGGCTGTAGAGATTAGACTTGTAATCCTAGCAACCAGGCTTTAGCTTCTAGACATATAACCCTAGCAACCAGGCTGTAGAGATTAGACTTGTAACCCTAGCAACTAGGCTGTAACTATTAGCCATATAGCCCTAGCAACCAAACTGTAGCTATTAGATTTGTAGCCCTAGCAACCAGGCTGTAGCTACTAGATGTGTATCCCTACCAACCAGGCTGTAGAGATTAGATTTGTAACCGTAGCAACCAGGCTGTAGAGATTAGACTTGTAATCCTAGCAACCAGGCTTTAGCTTCTAGACATATAACCCTAGCAACCAGGCTGTAGAGATTAGACTTGTAACCATAGCAAACAGGCTGTAACTATTAGTCATGTAGCCCTAGCAACCAAACTGTAGCTATTAGATTTGTAGCCCTAGCAATCAGGCTGCAACTATAATTAGACAGGAAACCAGATACAGTGTGCCCCAGCTAGAGTTGCCACCAGGACTTGTAAACCACTGGCCCAGCTGGTATTAGGATGCCAGGGAGAGTGTTTTGCCCAGAGAGAGTGGGCACATGGGCAGTTTTCTTTGCTTTCTACCCCACCACTGGTTGCCTTATTTTGTCAAGGGAGAATCCCTGTTATTCTGGTACCCCCACTCATAAGACCTATATAAGCCTCCCCTGTGGATATGTGGCCATAAACACCCTTGCTTGGACTATCCCTTTAAGAGCTGAGGCAGTCAATAATATGAGAGTCATTTCTCTGACCCTCGAGTCATCACCGTCTTCACTTTCGGCTTATTTACGCTGACAAACTTTTCGTGAAGGTTGATCGGAGTTTCTTATTCAATTTGCTGGGGAACTTCTGGCGCTTCACAGAAGGTGCTCCTTTAGTATTGCCGGAGGGTACAGAACGTTTCGGAGGAGGAGATGTTACGTAAGGCTGACAGCTGCTCTGAAGTCTCCGTCTCTGGGGTATATCTTCCTGTAATTCACTTTGGGCTGAGAATTGTTTACAGCCCCGGTGCTACGCGCTGGTAATCTAGTTTTCTTGTCATGCACGCTGTCACATTAAGCTTTTACTCCGGGACATTTCCACTTTATTTCCTGTAATTGACAGCATAAAAAATGGAGGCGTCTGTCATGTCCTCAAAAACACCACGGCGTGGGTTTTGGCGATGATTTTCCAAAAATTGCAGCAAAAATTCACAACTAATCTGTGATCTCTAGCACATTTTTTATAGACCTTAGTCAACAATATTTGATCAGTGGTTGTTTAATCTCCAGGACCCCCACAGGTTCTATCATTTTTGTATCCACTACTTTTACCAGACACAGCGCCGTGCATTTGATTGTGGGTGTACCTGGTACTGCAGGTACTGGACCATTCACTTGACCAAGACTGAACTGCAGTACCAGTTACAACCATAAACCTATGTATGGCACTGTGCATGAGCAAACAATGGTGACTGCTAGAGCTGGAGGGGATGTTGGGAGTCAAACCCAATCTGATCAAACATTGACCCCCTAGTCAAGTAATATTCCATCAATATAAGTTCAGGAAATCTCCTTTGAAGGGATACTTCCCATCTTATAAAGCTAGGGTTATTAGGATATGCCATCGCTTTATGATCGTGGGGATCTGACTGATCCTGAGAATGAAAGATCTGCAGCACTCATGTTATGGGATTGTTATTTAAGCAATTTCCTAATTCGCAGCATGTAACTGATCGGACCCGCTGCCTATAATCCCACACCACTTTGGCTCGCAGAGCTTAAGGCCACCCCGAGGTATTCACCAGGGCCCACCGCAAGCAGGATCTACTTGGTGGCTCGGGACCCAGATTGTAACCCCATAACAAGGTGCCAGAAAACAGGTGCACATATAGGCTAAGGACCAGACCAGAAACCTTACACAAACCGGGGTCAAAAACCAGGAGAATACGAGAAAAGCCAAAATGAAAGCAGAGAAATATCAGAAGTCCAAGTCACAGTCAAGTCCAGGAGGTCATAGATAAAGCCAGAGGAGCAAGCCAAAAATAGTAGACCAGGAGATCAAGGGGAAACAGGGAATGCTACTAGGAGTGAATTCTGAGAACACAGAGCCAGAAAACTAATGCAATCCCAGGCAAGTTATAAGTGTCAGAGATAGGTTAGAATACCACGCCTCAGCCCTGGTGGGCTCTCCATCTCAAGATCCTGTTTGCCTCATCCCTTTGCCAGTTGTGTTGTAAGAACCTGTGCAGGACCCTCCCCAGAGGAAACAATGAGGTGGAGAATTGACCCAAGGGTGTAGAACAGCAACAACTACCACACCCTTCAGTTATGGGTGCCAAATCCTGGCACTGTAATGGAGGGCCTAGTTTGACCTTTCCTGTGGGGCCCCTTTTATCCTTCTATGTACACCACAGCTTGAAGCTCTATATACATTCAATATCCTCCACAATTTATAGCCGCTATTACACTCGACAAGAAGTATTGTCTCTTCCTTATAAGAGCAGGATGCCTGCGCAAAACTAATAAAAACCAGACAGGATTCCATCAAGGAACATAAATCCGGCTCCTTCTCAGAATGCTACCATAATAAAACCGAGAGCTCGTCTATGTCGGCCTAAGATTACGCTCCAGACAATTTTATTAGATTATGTCACTCGCCATAACACAGCCTATAGTTATAATGGCCGCCATAAATCTGAAATAAACAGGGGCTGTAGGAAGAGATCACAGGGATGTGCTGCGGAAACCTCTGCATCTTAGCTCTACCGAGATACGAGGCCCAAGTACTACGTGTCCGATTGTTCTAGAACTGACCATTGTTCTGAATATATAGGATGGTATAAACTTATGTGACTATCTTTTTATTGTATCTCAAATAAAAAATACTTCTCCCATACAGTGCTATGTATCTCCATGGTAACAGACTGCAAATAAACCCTGTGTAGTCTGATCCTGCCATCATGGATTACTCTCTCATTCAAGAGGGAATGGTTTCACTAACTCAATCTGAATATTTTTGCAAAACTTTAGTAGAGGTTGTACTATATATAGTTTGTCTCATTTTTTTGTCTTTTAGGTGTAAATATGACCTTCCTTTGAAAGTTGCTTTTGGGTTGCTCATCTCATCTATACGTGGTCCATTGTGTGTTTAATGATAGTGACATTGTGAGGCCGGCCTCCAAACATGTCTACTGATGTAGAGTCCTGCACCAGCACTTCAACGGACGTGGCTCCAGCCGCCAAACCAGTGACAAAGAAGGAAAAGAAGAAAGGTACAAGATTGTCTAGTGCAGTGTCCCACTATATGGGGCCCCTATATGTTCTGCCCCCACACTCTTTACTGATTTACTGACTGCATGGGCCTGAGATTATAAGATGTTGGTCCCTTTAAGCCAAAAGTAGGAATAAGGTTTTAGGTAACACATGGGCAAGGAAGGGGGTAAAAAGCCAATGGTGGCGTTCTACAGGAGTTAAGAGCAGTTCTCCGACTATATACAGAACACTCATCACATATTCACAGGGTAGAGGTCTGATCACTTGGGGTCTAACCACTTGGACCTGAAGTAATCAGGAGAATGGGGAGTCCACAAGTGCCCATTTGTACCCCATGTGAATGGAGTGCTGGTACACCTGCTCAACCACTACTCCATTCACTTCCATAGTACTGCCGAAATGGCGCTATATAAAATATATACGGTATAACATTTTGTCTGCATGCCACCATTATGGGGAGCTTACTGCATACAAAGACCCCAGATCAGACCCCAAAACTCATTCAAACCCCACACTAGACCCCTAAAAGTAATCAGACCTCAGACCAACACGGCACACGGCAGCATGAATTTCACTGTTAATGAATGGGGGCTATTCTCCTGACCATTATTTTGACGGTCTGTTGTCACAGACTGACAAAATCTAGGTCATGTCCTATTTTTGGCTATTTTCACGGATCCCTCCATACACTGATGTATGCGGCATCCATGAAAGCAGGTGCCCCTTGGGTGCAAGAGGGCCGAGAAAATGGATGTTTTTCATGGCTGTTTTGCAACTCGTTCTAGTCTCAGTTTAATTCAGAATCAAGACTGGACAAAAACAGAAATATATAAAAATATAAATATAATTTTTTTGTCTAGGCTTGGATCTGAATTAAATTTAGGATCTGGTCTGAGGCCAGAATTAAATTTATGGTCTAGGGTCGGAATTAATTTATTTAAATATATTAAATTCTCTTTTTTCATTATCACAAATAATTGACCCCAGTATAAAACTATAGACTTTTGGCTCCTTGGTCTTCTGGACTTCCAAACACAAGGACCTGATGCTGGTTGGCACAGTACATTCGCTCTTGATGGTGGACTTTCTACTACTGTATACAGTGCTGGCCAAAAGTATTGGCACCCCTGCAATTCTGTCAGATAATACTCAATTTCTTCCAGGAAATGATTGCAATCACAAATGCTTTGGTAATAATATCTTCATTTAATTTGTCTTCAATGGAAAACCACAAAAAGAATTGTCAAAAAGCCAAATTGGATATAATTCCACACCAAACATAAAAAAGGGGGTGGACAAAAGTATTGGCACCCTTTGAAAAATCATGGGATGCTTCTCTAATTTGTGTAATTAACAGCACCTGTTACTTACCTGTGGCACATAACAGGTGGTGGCAATAACTAAATCACACTTGCAGCCAGTTGAAATGGATTAAAGTTGACTCAACCTCTGTCCTGTGTCCTTGTGTGTACCACATTGAGCATGGAAAAAAGAAAGAAGACCAAAGAACTGTCTGAGGACTTGAGAAGCAAAATTGTGAGGAAGCATGAGCAATCTCAAGGCTACAAGTCCATCTCCAAAGACCTGAATGTTCCTGTGTCTGCCGTGCGCAGTGTCATCAAGAAGTTTAAAGCCCATGGCACTGTGGCTAACCTCCCTAGATGTGGACAGAAAAGAAAAATTGAGAGATTTCAACGAAAGATTGTGCGGATGGTGGCTAAAGAACCTCGACTAACATCCAAACAAGTTCTAGCTGCCCTGCAGTCCGAGGGTACAACAGTGTCAACCCGTACTATCCGTCGGCGTCTGAATGAAAAGGGACTCTATGGTAGGATACTCAGGAAGACCCCACTTCTGACCCAGAGACATAAAAAAGCCAGGCTGGAGTTTGCCAAAACTTACCTGAGAAAGCCAAAAACTTTTTGGAAGAATGTTCTCTGGTCAGATGAGACAAAAGTAGAGCTTTTTGGGAAAAGGCATCAATATAGAGTTTACAGGAAAAAAAAAGAGGCCTTCAAAGAAAAGAACACGGTCCCTACAGTCAAACATGGCGGAGGTTCCCTGATGTTTTGGGGTTGCTTTGCTGCCTCTGGCACTGGACTGCTTGACTGTGTGCATGGCATTATGAAGTCTGCAGCATAATGTAGGGCCCAGTGTGAGAAAGCTGGGTCTCCCTCAGAGGTCATGGGTCTTCCAGCAGGACAATGACCCAAAACACACTTCAAAAAGCACTAGAAAATGGTTTGAGAGAAAGCACTGGAGACTTCTAAAGTGGCCAGCAATGAGTCCAGACCTGAATCCCATAGAACACCTGTGGAGAGATCTCAAAATGGCAGTTTGGAGAAGGCGCCCTTCACATCTCAGGGACCTGGAGAAATTGGCCAAAGAACAATGGTCTAAAATTCCAGCAGAGCATTGTAAGAAACTCATTGATGGTTACCGGAAGCGGTTGTTCGCTGTTATTTTGTCTAAAGGTTGTGCTATCAAGTATTAGGCTGAGGGTGCCAATACTTTTGTCCGGCCCATTTTTGGAGTTTTGTGTAAAATGATCAATGATTTGACTTTTTTTTTTCATTCTCTTTTGTGTTTTTTCATTGCAAGCAAAATAAATGAAGATATTATTACCAAAGCATTTGTGATTGCAATCATTTTCTGGAAGAAATTGAGTATTATCTGACAGAATTGCAGGGGTGCCAATACTTTTGGCCAGCACTGTAGGTGCATTTAAGGAAACACCGCCTTCCACCAATGCATAGATGGCAGCAGATCTGTGCGTTCCAGACAGTTGACCTCCCAAGTTGATCTTCAGTCCACCACTGAAGACCGCTGTGCCAGGCTCCTGGACAGTGTCGGATTGTCTGAATGGTCAGTCCTTGGTTTGGACACCCAGTTATAAACCCAGTGGAACATGTAGGAGATCTGTTCGGTGGTGAATGTGGTCTCGCAGAAGCTGATGGACAATGTTTTGACAGGTGAAGATCCTCACAACCTCCCGGCTTCTTCATCATGTGAAGAAGCAAACACAGCAAAGAGCGCATATGGTTAATCCAAGCCATGTGTCCTCGAGCCACAAACATCTGGCTTTCATGTAAAGTGCTGAATGAAGGACCCGCTGTGACCACCGAAATGTGATAGCCATGCTGTTCTGGGCAGATTTACAGCCCCCGTGCCGTCAGCGTAGGCTTATTACACAATGCTACAGAATATTGTGTTACCCCACGGTGATGGCAGCAGAGGATGGAACATGGGGGAACATGGCCGGGTGTAAACGCCATTATGCCAGAAGCCGGTCAGTGTAGTCAAGGCCGATTCCTGGTTGGACATGTTGGGGATTCTAGATCTTTAGGACTTCCAGCTATTGACTGTGTTCTCCGATTATTTCTGCAGGTCCAGAGAAGACAGATGAATTCCTTCTGGCTAGATTTAAAGGGGATGGCGTACGATATAAAGCCAAATTAATTGGAATTGATGACGTGCCCGAAGCACGTGGAGATAAAATGAGTCAGGACTCCATGATGAAGCTGAAGGTGAGCCTGTCATGTTTTGCGTATTGGTAGTCATGTGGTGGGTTTCATTGTTGTCTTTTTGGTAAAGAATGTGTCCAACTTCCACTTTCCCTGGGCAATGCCAAGCCAGGGCAGCTTCATGGCTTGGTCAATAATACTCCCCCAAACCTTGCCTTCCATCTTGACTGATGGGTTCACTGTTCCTTGCGGTACAAAATGGGGCACCATTACTATGTGGAGGGCACTGACAAGGGATAGGAATGATGGGAAGCTTGTGTGTACAGACCTGTTGTGAAGAAGTCGTCATAATGGTCTGGGCCGGATGGAATGTAAATGCTAAAATGTACGGATGGAATGAGGCCGATGGTTATGAGAAGTTGCACAGGGGGCCCAAGCTGAGCTTTTGCACCAGGCCATTAGCCTTTAGTTACACCTATGACCCGCCCTGAAACCTGGGAGGACAACCTGCTTTTTGTGTGGGTTACTTCATATTGGTATATCGCCATCTCTGTTCCATGTATTAATGCTGTATTATGCATCTTTCGCAGGGTATGGCAGTAGCCGCTCGTTCTCAGGGACAACACAAGCAGCGAATTTGGGTCAACATTTCCCTTTCTGGTATAAAAATAATTGACGAGAAAACCGGGGTAAGTTTTTGTAAATTTTTGCGTATGTCTAGTTGGGTTTGGCCATTGCCCAGCCTTTGTCCTTCCTGAGCCTTAGGCACCTGAGTAGTTTGGCAAAGACTAGGGTTGTATTGCTTTATGACGTTATATGAAAGACTATTAGGCATCATGCACACAACAAAGTCATGTGCACTGCGGCTCCATACAGAGCTATAGACACTGCGTGCCGCCATATGGTGTTATGCACTGTGTTGTAGTACAGGATTATAGGGTCAAGACAACATTGTATAGGGGAAGACTGTGCAGGGGCTGCAGTGCTGAATCAACACTGTGGCCGCTTTATTCTCAGGATTGGTGGGGATCCTTGAGGTTGCCCTATTGGTCAAAAAACGATGACCTACTGTAGCAATATGGCAACACGTTACAAGATGGAAACAACCCTTTAAGGCCTCATACATATGGCTGTATGCATGGTAGTGCAGTCATAGGCATACCATATACCGTCATAAGGCACTTCTGGGTTGCTTCCAGGGGACAGAATACAATGGAATATGCAATGACTGGCTGTAGGTCCCATATGTTTCTATAGATGCCCTTTTACAGATCCAGACAACATGGAACTTGTACAGAGCCGTAATAACTCCATGTGCACAAGATCGATTGCAGACCTGTATGTATTCCATGTGCCGCTATATGGTGTCAGTGTGAGCAATACACTACTTCTAAGGGAGAATACCTCCATAATAAAGCATGCAACTTCTATATATAAGCCTCTCTATACCTCCAGGTAATATCCGGCACACACAGGGGTACAGCATGGGTCTGCTACATATAGGTATATAGCATTTGGGATGACATCTTATGGATGTATACAACCCTGATATATAATGGTGGACTGATCAGTCCTGGCTGTCTCTGAGAATACTGGATATTATAATGTAGATTTATACATGTATATAAATGCATAAATAATGTAATTATATATGTGCACAGTATATACTGAGATGTATATACATGAACAGTGTGTAATGGAGGTGTATATATGTGTACAGTATATAATGGAAATGTATATACGTGTATATTGTGTAATGGAGATGTATATACATGTACAGTGTGTAATGGAGGTGTATATATGTGTAAAGTATGTAAAGCAGATGTGTATATGTACAGTATATAATGTAGAGTTATGTAAGTGTATAATGTAGATGTATATATTATAGATGTGTATATGTGCACAGTATATAGTGCAGATATATATATATATGTGTGTGTGTGTGAACAGTATATAATGCAGATGTATATCGGTATACAGTGTGTAATGGAGATGTATATACAGTATGTGCACAGTATATATATAATGTAGATTTATGTAAGTGTACAGTGTATAATGGAGATGTATATATTGTATATTTGCACATTATATAATGCAGATGTATAAATGTGTATAGTATATAATGGAGATGTACAGTAGATATATACAGTGTATAGTGTAGATGTGTATATATATGCACAGTATATAATGCAGATGTATATGTGTGTACAGTGTGTAATGGAGATGTATATATATGCACAGTATATAATGCAGATGTATATGTGTGTACAGTGTGTAATGGAGATGTATATATATGCACAGTATATAATGCAGATGTTTATGTGTGTACAGTGTGTAATGGAGATGTATATAATGCAGATGTATATGTGTGTACAGTGTATAATGGAGATGTTTGTAAGTGTACAGTATATAATGCAGATGTATTTATGTGCACAGTATATAATGCAGATGTATATGTGTGTACAGTGTGTAATGGAGATGTATATACAGTATGTGCTCAGTATATATATAATGTAGATTTATGTAAGTGTACAGTGTATAATGGAGATGTATATATTGTATATTTGCACATTATATAATGCAGATGTATAAATGTGTATAGTATATAATGGAGATGTAGATGTATATAGTGCAGATGTATATATGTGCACAGTATATAATGCAGATGTATATGTGTGTACAGTGTATAATGGAGATGTTTGTAAGTGTACAGTATATAATGCAGATGTATATATGTGCACAGTATATAATGCAGATGTATATGTGTGTACAGTGTGTAATGGAGATGTATATAATGCAGATGTATATGTGTGTACAGTGTATAATGGAGATGTTTGTAAGTGCACAGTATATAATGCAGATGTATATGTGTGTACAGTGTGTAATGGAGATGTATATATATGCACAGTATATAATGCAGATGTATATGTGTGTACAGTGTGTAATGGAGATGTATATATATGCACAGTATATAATGCAGATGTATATGTGTGTACAGTGTATAATAGAGATGTTTGTAAGTGTACAGTATATAATGCAGATGTATATGTGTGTACAGTGTGTAATGGAGATGTATATAATGCAGATGTATATGTGTGTACAGTGTATAATGGAGATGTTTGTAAGTGTACAGTATATAATGCAGATGTATATGTGTGTACAGTGTGTAATGGAGATGTATATATATGCACAGTATATAATGCAGATGTATATGTGTGTACAGTGTGTAATGGAGATGTATATATATGCACAGTATATAATGCAGATGTATATGTGTGTACAGTGTATAATAGAGATGTTTGTAAGTGTACAGTATATAATGCAGATGTATTTATGTGCACAGTATATAATGCAGATGTATATGTGTGTACAGTGTGTAATGGAGATGTATATATATGCACAGTATATAATGCAGATGTATATGTGTGTACAGTGTGTAATGGAGATGTATATATATGCACAGTATATAATGCAGATGTATATGTGTGTACAGTGTATAATAGAGATGTTTGTAAGTGTACAGTATATAATGCAGATGTATTTATGTGCACAGTATATAATGCAGATGTATATGTGTGTATAGTGTATAATGGAGATGTTTGTAAGTGCACAGTATATAATGCAGATGTATATGTGTGTACAGTGTGTAATGGAGATGTTTGTAAGTGTACAGTATATAATGCAGATGTATATGTGTGTACAGTGTATAATGGAGATGTTTGTAAGTGTACAGTATATAATGCAGATGTATATGTGTGTACAGTGTGTAATGGAGATGTATATAATGCAGATGTATATGTGTGTACAGTGTGTAATGGAGATGTTTGTAAGTGTACAGTATATAATGCAGATGTATATGTGTGTACAGTGTGTAATGGAGATGTGCATAGTAATGTGCGGATGTTTTCAGGACGTTCCGAGCTGCCCACATTCCTGCCGAGTTGCGTCCAGAAAATTCCACCCTGTATATTTTTTTCACAGATATTCAAAGGAATAAAATGAAGTGAGAATTAAACACAAATATTCTAACACTTGCGCAACCCAATCCTTAGTCATCTGGAACACGACGTTCCGGTAAACGTGGCTCTCACTGGACGCTGTTAGAAGGTGACGGGTTTTTATGGCCCCCAGCTGTTTAAATATTGCTGGGAGCGATGGTGTGAGGAGGCGTCTCAAGACACTGGAGATCTGACTTATGGCTCAGTAACAGCCCCAGAAATAACATCATTTCCATAAGTATGGGCACAGTCATGTCCCTCCGGCTGACCCCCCACAGTCCAGGATAACAAATATACCTAATACCCCCAGTCCTGGAGACCGGTAGTAGCGAATTCCAGAGGTGGGGAGAAGCGCAAGAAAAGTCTCGGAGGAGAAAAGAGCCTGTGTTGCTCGTATGAGGCTATTCTTATATTCTTCTCCAATGTATTTCAGATTCTACAGCTCTAGAATGGTCTCCATGGTTACAGACTACAAACAAACCCTGTGTAGTCTGATCCATCTTGTCATGTCTTACTTCACCCCCTCCATCCTCTCTTCTTCCTAACCTTCAAACAGTAGAAGAAGAGGCCCCCAGCTACCATATATAATACCAATGTCTTCTGAGTGGCAGAAGAGCCATTGGGCCCCCTCAGGCACCAGGGCCCAGGAGCAGCTACTACCTCTGAAGCCGCTATAGATATGCACCTTAGGCTATTGTCTGAAGGTTGAGCTACAAGTGCCCCTGTGGACCTTATCCTGCAGAAATAACCCTTATCCAGTATCACTACCTCGCGAGGTGTGAGGCCCTCATGGAGGTGCCATCCATTACTGGAGCTGGTGTGATGTTTTTACTCCTCGCTGTCTGTGGTATTGGGACGTCATGTATTGCTTATTGGGAATTTTTATCCAATGCATTTCAAAAGAGGCTGATTAAAAATCATAGTACCATTTTGTGTCTGCAGCTTCTAGGCAGAACTATATGTCACCATAGTAACAGACTACAAACAAACCTTGTGTGTAGTCTGATCCAGAAGTCATGTGTTACTTTACTCTCTCCATCCTCTCTTTGTAATCTACAAATGATAGAAAAGGCGGCAACAAAAAGTGGCACATTGGGAATTGGCCATTGGGCGCCCTCAGGAACCAGGGTCCCGGAGGGGCTGCACCTCCTATAGTTACACCCTTGAAGTGAATGTCTGAAGGATAAGCTGGATAAGGAGAAGCCCCCCTATGGGCACTATCTTGCAGTAATGACTTATAGCATTGTCTCCCACGGTGTGAAGCCATCATGGTGGTGCCCTCCATGACTGTGGCTCGTGTGATGTTTGCCCTATCTCTGTCTGCAGTATTAGTGATCGGGACGTCTGCCCTTTAATTATTTTCTAGGTAATCGAGCATGAGCATCCTGTTAATAAGATTTCCTTCATTGCCCGAGATGTGACTGACAACCGAGCGTTTGGATACGTCTGCGGAGCTGAAGGACAACATCAATTCTTTGCCATAAAGACAGCGCAGCAGGTAGAGTACGGTGTGTACGGTGTGACGGGATTATTAAGAATGTACATTGTACAGTGACCTTGCAGGAAGTTACCAAAAATGGAAAAATATTCAGTTTTGCCTTTTTCACCCTTTCTTGCAAATTTCCAATTGTTCAATGGAAATTCATTATCAAAGGACACTAAACACGGCACAGACGGAGAAGACCTCAGAGATTCTCCTTCTGGTGTCTCCCCTTCCCCTACCAATAACACAGATAAAGTCATTCACATCTCAGGTCTGGGTCTTGGCCGCCATTTTGTTCTGTCATCAGTCAGGACCAGAACATGCAGGTGAATAATTCATATACACAACACCAGACCATTACTTAGCTTGGCTCTGCTACATCTGTGTTGTGTCCAGTTACAAAGGTCCATACTAAAGACTGGGTAATAAGCATAGATTGACCGAACCAGTTTTATGGTGTCTTCCCATCTCCTCAGGCTGAACCTCTAGTGGTGGATCTGAAGGATTTATTCCAAGTCATCTATAACACAAAGAAGAAGGAAGATGAAGACAAGAAGAAGGTAAGTCCTCCCTATAAGACATAAATAACTAAGCCTTCCAAGGTAGTGAACTGGGCAGCTACAGTCATGGGTGGAGAAGGTGTTAAATTTAGGATCCCTGATGGGCTAAAGGGAAGAATAGATTACATTTAGGATCCCTGGTGGGCTAAGGTACAGAAGTTAATAATTGTGGAATCTCTGCTGCTTTGGGGCGAAGAAGATGTTAAATTTTGAATCCCTAGTGGGCTAGGATGGATAAAGTATTACATTTAGGATCCTTGGTGGGCTAGGGTGGAGAAGGTTTTAAATTTAGGATCCCTGGTGGGCTAGGGTGGAAAAGGTTCTTAATTGGTCATAGAGCAGCCAGTAATGTAGTGCCAAATAGCATCCCAGTAAACTGTATTATACAGCCTTAATATCTAGGGCAATGAAGAGATTCATTTCAGCATTCCTGGTGGTCTAGGTTAGTGAAAAGATTAATGTTAATACATCTGGTGTGGAGGGGTTATTGTAAGGGATTACTTTGGGACTCCTGGTGGGCTAGGGCATTGTCGGTGTAAAATGTATTATACCTGGTGAGCTAGACCAGTAAAAAGGGTTAATGTAAGGGGTTAATAGAAGAATCCATGAATATTTAAGATGTGAAGGGATTAATTTTTAGGATTCCTGGTGGGCTGGGCCAGTGACGGTGTCAAATTTAGTATCTAGTTGGCTAGAGCAGTAAAATGTAAAGTGTTAATGTAAGGATACATGAAGATTTAGGATTTGAAGAGGCTATGTTCTAGAATTCCTGGTAGACTAGAGCAATGAAAGTATTAAATCTAGTATCCCTGGTGGGCTAGAGTCATTATTTTTTTTAAGAAGCCACATGATGATCACAAAGTGCCTTTTTTTTTTATTACGGGTGTGTTTCTTCGACTGTCTTATAGCAATTACCATAAAATTCCAAGTGCAATTATAAAACGAAATTTAGCATTGTAGGTTTAAGGCCGGAGCTCTCTTTTATAGTCACGTAAATCAGATGATGCAAATACAGGTTTATGTAGAAACTAATACAGAGCGTATAGTAAGGAGCGTATCACACAACTCGGATTGTATCTCATCCTACATGTACCCTAGTGGTAGTCACTAGAGATGGGCGAACCTTTCACGATTCGTTTCTTTTTGGGATCAGCTAGCTCGAGTCCCTGATTCATTTCGGGTCAAACAAGTTCCGATAGTTCTTCAGACTATAGAGTATAATAGGTGGGGGGCCAGGGGAGGTGTAAAAAATAACAAACATTGATACTCGCCTTCTGTTCCCTCTTTTGGGCCTCCTCACTGCGTCCGTCCCTCTCCTCAGTGACGTCATGCACCCTGGGTCACCTCTGAGGCCCAGTCACAGGCCTCATGACATTATGACACTGGACGTGCCCATGTGACCGCTGTGGCCCAATCACAGGCCTCAGCAGTGACCTCGGGCCTATGACATCCCCAGGAGATGCAATTCTTCAGTTCTCCTGTGGGGGTGCTGCAGGGAAATTGCACACTTGTTGGATTTCTCTACAGATGAACTAGGAATGGGGTTTTCTATTTTCAGTTGAAGGACAATCCTTAGGATAGGTGCAGGTTGGTGTCAGTAGATTGTTGGAGCACAGCGCCCCCTTCATTGTTTATCAAGTCACAGCGCCATACACAGGAGTGTGGCTGTGCCTGGTACTGCAGCTTAGACCATTCAAATAGATATGGATGAACTGGGCTGCAGTACTTCATATATCAGAAAGCTATGTGGGCCTCTCCCGTAGTTCGTGGCCTGAACAGATAACTCACAGTATATACGATAACCTATGTCACTATTTAAAGGGCCCCAGGACTAATTATAAAACACGAGCGCTATAAATGATGTGATAATGCCGTTATTGCCCTGAAACCCTTCTCGAGTGCTCCGCTTTCTGGATTGACATGACAGCATTACAGCTCCCTCTTATGGACACAGTTGGAATTGCATCCATTTATTTTGTTACTTCTATTCTTACTAGTTCCATGTTGTCAGGTTACACCCAATGAGAAAGTCCTCACATAGTAATTACACGGTAACCATGGGAACATTCTCATTGTAAATTGTCTTACATACAGTATAATATAGACCTACATTTTTTTATGTTTTCTTTATTTTTTTTAGAATGAAGAAGGTAACCAGCCAGTGGAGGTAAGGCTCCGGCCATACACGCCATATAACGCGGAATCATTGATTGACATGGATATGTCTGACAAGTAATTCTGAGCAGGAATAGAATAGTCAATGAGATTAGTGACGACAACAGCAGGAAAAGAGAGAGGTGGTCTTGTAGGAGGCAGTGGCTGTATGGGATTTTAAGGAATATATGGGACAAAGTAGGGGGAGCCTTGAATTACTGAAGCCATTTACTTTCTCCCTGCTGATGTCACCCACAGGAGCACAGAAAGAGGAGGCAGACAGTTATAGAGATATGGGACACATACAAGATAGATAGATATATAAGATGATGATATAGAAAGATAGTCAGATACTGTAGATAGACAGATAAATATTGTAGATAGATGTAGACTGATCTGTAAATCGAAAGATATGTAGATAGATTCTGTATACGGATATACTGTACATAAATAGATACAGTAGGTAGATTAAATGGATACTTTAGATAGATAAAACAGATACTATAGATAGATACTGTAGATACAGTGGCGTAACTAGGAATGGCTGGGCCCCAAGGCGAACATTTGACATGCCCCCCCCGCACAAACCGCATTCCTGCGCACACTATTATGCGCCACAGTGGCCCCTGCACACAGTATTATGCCCCACAGTGGCCCCTGCACACAGTATTATGCCCCACAGTGGCCCCTGCGCACAGTATTATGCCCCACAGTGGCCCCTGCACACAGTATTATGCAGCATAGTGGCCCCTGCACACAGTATTATGCACCATAGTGGCCCCTGCACACAGTATTATGCCCCACAGTGGCCCCTGCACACAGTATTATGCCCCACAGTGGCCCCTGCACATAGTATTATGCCCCATAGTGGACCACCCATGAACAATTATTATACTCTGGGGTCTTTCCAGACCCCAGAGTATAATGATCGGAGACCATGGGGAGGATACAAACATAAAAAAGAATGCCACTTACCTCTCCCTGGCTCTGCTGCACTCCCGTGTGCTACTTTGGCCATCTTCAATGTTGGACCAGATCTCTCATGATCCAGGCCGGCGTCGCGATGCATAATGATGTCAGCTGACGTCTGGGATGTCACCAAACAGGCCTGAAGCCTGTCGGAGAGCAGGAGAGATGAGTTACAGTGTTTTTTATGTTCCCTCACCTACGCTGGGCTCCCGATCATTATACTCCGGGGTCTTTTGAGTATAATGATAGCAGTGTTTGTGGGGTTCGCGGTAGCGGCTGCCATAGAGCTCCGGGCCCCTTAATGTCCCGGACCCTGTGGCAGCTGCTACCGCGGCTACCCTGTTATTTACACCCCTGTGTAGATAGAAAGACCTGAGATATGATAGATAGATAGATAGATAGATAGATAGATAGATAGATAGATAGATAGATACTGTAGATAGAAAAAGTAATAGATACAGTAGGTAGATAAAATAGATACAATATATAGACCTGAGATACTGCAGATAAATAGATAATGTAGATAGCTAAATCTTAAACGTATTACCCAAACATGTAGTTTCAAGCTTTTTTCTGTGTCTGTAGAAGAAGCTAGCTTGCTAATGAAGTCCTGTGATTACAGCAGCCTCTGCACACAGGCTATATCTGTGCAGGGATATACAGTGCCTTGCGAAAGTATTCGGCCCCCTTGAACTTTTCAACCTTTTGCCACATTTCAGGCTTCAAACATAAGGATATAAAATTTTAATTTTTTGGTGAAGAATCAGCAACAAGTGGGACACAATTGTGAAGTGGAAAGAAATTTATTGGATATTTTAAACTTTTGTAAAAAATAAAAAACTGAAAAGTGGGGTGTGCCAAATTATTCGGCCCCCTTAAGTTAATACTTTGTAGCGCCACCTTTTGCTGCGATTACAGCTGCAAGTCGCTTGGGGTATGTCTCTATCAGTTTTGCACATCCAGAGACTGAAATTCTTGCCCATTCTTCCTTGGAAAACAGCTGGAGCTCAGTGAGGTTGGATGGAGAGCGTTTGTGAACAGCAGTTTTCAGCTCTTTCCACAGATTCTCGATTGGATTCAGGTCTGGACTTTGACTTGGCCATTCTAACACCTGGATACGTTTATTTGTGAACCATTCCATTGTAGATTTTGCTTTATGTTTGGGATCATTGTCTTGTTGGAAGATAAATCTCCGTCCCAGTCTCAGGTCTTTTGCAGACTCCAACAGGTTTTCTTCCAGAATGGTCCTGTATTTGGCTCCATCCATCTTCCCATCAATTTTAACCATCTTCCCTGTCCCTGCTGAAGAAAAGCAGGCCCAAACCACGATGCTGCCACCACCATGTGTGACAGTGGGGATGGTGTGTTCCGGGTGATGAGCTGTGTTGCTTTTACGCCAAACATATCGTTTTGCATTGTGGCCAAAAAGTTGGATTTTGGTTTCATCTGACCAGAGCACCTTCTTCCACATGTTTGGTGTGTCTCCTGGGTGGCTCGTGGCAAACTTTAAAGGAGACTTTTTATGGATATCTTTGAGAAATGGCTTTCTTCTTGCCACTCTTCCATAAAGGCCAGATTTGTGCAGTGTACGACTGATTGTTGTCCTATGGACAGACTCTCCCACCTCAGCTGTAGATCTCTGCAGGTCATCCAGAGTGATCATGGGCCTCTTGGCTGCATCTCTGATCAGTCTTCTCCTTGTTTGAGATGAAAGTTTAGAGGGACGGCCAGGTCTTGGTAGATTTGCAGTGGTCTGATACTCCTTCCATTTCAATATGATCGCTTGCACAGTGCTCCTTGGGATGTTTAAAGTTTGGGAAATCTTTTTGTATCCAAATCCGGCTTTAAACCTCTCCACAACAGTATCACGGACCTGTCTGGTGTGTTCCTTGGTCTTCATGATGCTCTCTGCACTTTAAACAGAACCCTGAGACTATCACAGAGCTGGTGCATATATACGGAGACTTGCTTACACACAGGTGGATTATATTTCTCATCATCAGTCATTTAGGACAACATTGGATCCTTCAGAGATCCTCACTGAACTTCTGGAGTGAGTTTGCTGCGCTGAAAGTAAAGGGGCCGAATAATATTGCACGCCCCACTTTTCAGTTTTTTATTTTTTACAAAAGTTTAAAATAACCAATAAATTTCGTTCCACTTCACAATTGTGTCCCACTTGTTGTTGATTCTTCACCAAAAAATTAAAATTTTATATCCTTATGTTTGAAGCCTGAAATGTGGCAAAAGGTTGAAAAGTTCAAGGGGGCCGAATACTTTCGCAAGGCACTGTATAAGCACAAGTTTAGTCACAAGAAAGAAAAAAGGAAAGCGGAGGAAGAATTGCAATGTGAACTAGAAGACAAGACAAATGATGAGTTTTGAAGGGCACTTGAATTGTTTATATGTCAGGATTTTAGATGATTGTGAAGTTTTACATTTCACTGGACTTTAAAGAGGACCTTTCATCACCTCCACCAACTCCCAACTTTGTGCATCCTTCAATAGCCGCCCCTCCACTCTGATTCTGGAACAGTTGGAATTTTCTCTCTAGCCCCCACCATTCCTGAGAGATCATTTCTGTTACTTTCAGCACAATCATGCTTGCTACTGTCAGATGGGCGGTGCTGGGCTGGAACAGACAGACATGGACTACCCACCTGACAACAGAGGGCAGAAATGTAATTAAATTAACATCACTAAATGCTCAGGAATGGTGGGGGCTAGAGAAAAAATTCCAACGGCGCCAGAATCAATGGAGGGGTGGCTATTGAGTGATGCAAAGAGCTGGAGTTGGTGGAGGTGGTGAAAGGTCCCCCTTTAAGTGCATTATCGATCACCTATGTGAATGTTGTTATATTGTAGACTTCTGTTTTTTCTCTATAGAATGGGAGCGATGCTTTGCTCAGCATTAACAATGACGTTGACAAAATCAAATTAGTAAGTATCGTCCCGGTGATCTCGTCCTCCATCTTGATGTACGGTGATTATATGGACAATGCATTTACAGCAGCTCCTATATATATTATGACTGGGCGTGGTCCAATATCAGAGAGGAGGAGGTGCAGGGGCATCGTATCCCTGCCATTGTCCTGGGTGTCCAGTAGATGAATATAGACTTCCCGTTACAGCAGCCTGTACTCGCCTATAGGCTACAATGAATTTATTGTAATGTTCACCCCCCGCCTACTTAAGGACTGTGTTAGTACAGGAACTGATGTAAGTGCATGACTGGCGTGTGTCATATATGTCGGCACGCCTGTATCCCCCGCCTCCTCTTCACTAAATCTCAATCTTTCCTTCCCTTGTCAGACCAAAAACAAAGCTTGTTAAGGCTGAATATGTGTCGGTAAGTGTAATAGTACACAGTGCAATAGTGACGTGATGGGACATGATGGATTGTGCGTGATATACAAAATAACATTTTTTTTTTTTTTTTTTTTTTTTAAAAATTGACCACTGTTCTCACTTGACTCCACCTAAAAAGCGGCCAAGTGACCAAATATTTTCAATGGGAGGAAAACTCTTATTGTTATCAGCCAGTTTCCTAGGATTTATTTCTGGAACCCTGGAAAATCATCTTCTCTAAGCCATATATTTTCCTGCAGCGGCCACTAGAGGAGAAATGTAGTATTACAGGCTGACCATACAATGCTTAGATGAGTGGGGTCTACCAGATTTATAGAGGGTGTCCCAAGTAGGGGCACATCCTTCTTTGAAGCCCTTATATCCTACTAGGACATGGGATAGTTACCTTGGCATGGTTAGATATATTTCTGGGATAGCACACTGGATCTGGGACTAATATTAAGACCTGTAGACGGTACTGTATATGCCAGCGAAGACTGCACCTTGCAGGGGTCTACAAAAACTCAAAGCCAGTGTCCCAAAAAGAATGGAAGTCAAAGGGGGGGAACCAAAGACAATGGGGAAATCTGAGGGCAAGTCTACAATACTAAAGCAATGGAGGAGTCTGCAAGTCATGAGCTTCCATAATTTTAGCTTGAAGGGAGTGTGTCACCAGAACCAGCATATCACCCCAACCCTGCAGATAGATAGGTTAGTGTCACCAGAACCAGCACATCACCCCAGCCCTGCAGATAGGTTAGTGTCACCAGAACCAGCATATCACCCCAGCCCTGCAGATAGATAGGTTAGTGTCACCAGAACCAGCTTATCACCCCAGGCCTGCAGATAGATAGGTTAGTGTCACCAGAACCAGCATATCACCCCAGGCCTGCAGATAGATAGGTTAGTGTCACCAGAACCAGCATATCACCCCAGCCCTGCAGATAGATAGGTTAGTGTCACCAGAACCAGCATATCACCCCAGGCCTGCAGATAGATAGGTTAGTGTCACCAGAACCAGCATATCACCCCAGCCCTGCAGATAGATAGGTTAGTGTCACCAGAACCAGCACATCACCCCAGCCCTGCAGATAGATAGGTTAGTGTCACCAAAACCAGCATATCACCCCAGCCCTGCAGATAGATAGGTTAGTGTCACCAGACCCCAACATATCACCCCAGCCCTGCAGATAGATAGGTTAGTGTCACCAGACCCCAGCATATCACCCCAGCCCTGCAGATAGATAGGTTACTGTCACCAGACCCCAGCATATCACCCCAGCCCTGCAGATAGATAGGTTAGTGTCACCAGAACCAGGATATCACCCCAGCCCTGCAGATAGATAGGTTAGTGTCACCAGAACCAGCATATCACCCCAGTCCTGCAGATAGATAGGTTAGTGTCACCAGAACCAGCATATCACCCCAGCCCTGCAGATAGATAGGTTACTGTCACCAGACCCCAGCATATCACCCCAGTCCTGCAGATAGATAGGTTAGGGTCGCTGGTGACTCTAACCTATCTATCTGGGGGACCGGGGTGGTATGCTGGTGCTGGTGACACACCCTTAAATTTTAGTAACTGGCCAAAAATGGCATAATGGTGGAAAAACCTAATTTGGCCATAGATCTCCAAATGACTATCCGGCTATCCTCCTCTGTCTTGTGTCACTATTGCACTACGCACTGTTGTGTGTCATTGGTCTGATCACAGTTATGACTTTATTTCCCATTTCTTTCCCATATTTTATTATGATTTACCTCGTTTCTTTAGGATAATGTTTTTACTAGTTTTTGTGTTTTATTCATTTCTTTGGTGCTTTACATCAGACGTCATCTAGAGTCTCAGGAAGGGTCTAAATCCAAGGAAACCCATTGTCTCCATACAAGGATCAGCTCAAAAGTTTCTATGTGATACAGAATGTTATTTTGTAGCACAGAAATGATATTTTGTGACATAGTGTGTTCTATGTTACCAGCTACATGCATTATCTCTAACAAAATGTGTGCACAAGATTTATTTTGTGATTCTGTGGTCACAAAACTGACTTCTGTCTGACAAAATCAATTTTTGTGACACCAAAAATTGTATTTTGTATACTCAAAAATAGGTTTCATGACACAAAATGAATTCTGTACACACAAAATAAATACCCCGAGATGATCCCTTTAGCTGATATTACTATCCCTGAGGATGACTGATATTGATCCTGCAGGGATTAGTCAGGTAAGGCTTTCTGCCCAGCCTATGTACTGTAGATAGTGACGCTCACATGATACTTTTGTACTATGGTGTGGTGACAGTTCAGGGGTTGGTATTCTCATGAATATGGCGGCCTCCTTCCTCAGGGTTGCCGCCTCGTGTGCAGGCTCAGGGTACACATCCTTATAGTGCAGTACTCAGTGGTCAGGGACTTTACACTGTAGTTTAGATACATCTAAAACTCATTAATTTTCACCATTTTTGGTAGTTTTGTGGTTCACGTCACATTTTTATTTATTCAGTGCATGCTCACCTTGTGTCCACAGAGCCACTTTAGGTGGCAAATATAGAAAATTTGCAAGATATATGTTGTATGTTCAGTAAAGGCTTGTCCAGCATTACAAAAACATTGGTGCGTTCTTCTGGAAACAGCGCCACATCACTCCACTGGCTAAGACTGGTATGGCAGTTCAGTTCCATTGAACTGAATTGGGTTGAGTTGCAATACCACAAACAACCTGTGTAGATGTGTGGTGCTGTTTTTGGAAGAAACCAGGACCATAAATGGTGGTTTTCTCTTCGTAGATGGTCGGTCTCCTCTAAACCAAAACTGTATGGAAGAGGGGCAACAGCAACTAGACATTGAACTCAAGGGTGCACATCACTTAGGACATACGTAATACAATGAAACCACCCAAAAATGGCGGTCACAGATGGATTTAGAGGGGTGGTCTTCTCAAAGATTAAGGTCTAGGGTAGTCCCTGATCATATGATCTGCATGCTCTATTGTGGTAAGTCACACAATCTCTTAATTTTTTTAAGGGTGTTGACCAGATGAATTTATTTGGTGATATGTCCACACCGCCAGACCTCAACAGTCCAACCGTAAGTACCCCGCACCAGTCACTGTACTACAAGGTGATCATTTACTTTATTTCCTCTAGTCTGCCACCTGGTGGAGGAGAAATTCATAAAAAAAATTTTCCTGCCACCCTGAATTGGATATTTGGACATCTAAATCCCTTGCATAGACAGATAGGTAATGATAACATTTTGCCTGCCTGCAGCCACCACTAGGGGGAGCTCGGGAGCTTACTGCATACTGTCTATACATTAATCTCTATAGTAACACAGTATGCAGTAAGCCTCTTAGCTCCCCCTAGAGGTGGCTGCAGGAAAAACAAAATTTTCTCATGTAATTCTATGTCTATGCAGGAGTTTTGGAGATTTATATCCAGAAAAAAGAAGGACAAAATAAAAACAATCTCTGTCTGTAACCCCATGGTTATTGTGTTGTTCACACTGTGACTATATTGTGCTGCATTAGTCATGTGACCTCTATAGTGCGTTAATCTTAGACATGGTCGATTAGTCATTAGCCGAGCTCTAGTTAGGACATAGAACAGCGAATTTTTCCAGAGATTCCACAGAATATTTTTTTTCATTTTTGTCGGCTGGTTCATGGTCACTTTGTAACTAGCGATGTATTGATTAACAGCTGGACATGCGATTTATCGGAAAGTCAGATGTTTGTATAAGAGAAAAACTTACCAAAGTTCATCTATTGCCTAAGCGAGCGTGAAATGTGGTAAATGCTGCCGGCGATCCTGTGTTATATTAATAGAATGTTGTAGAACTTTCTAATAGACTTTGTATTTCTATTCTTCTCCATGTACAAGCTCTCTGCTTGCTGTCAGTGACTGAGAAGACTCTTGTGTCCATTCAGAGGCAGTAACCCTGTACATAGCTAGTCCTGCTCTCAGCTGATACATTGTATCCAGTCTAGACAATGCTCTGTGTGGACTCCAGACTGATACATTGCAGAAAACTAGCAGAGACATTTGTGCAGCTGCTGCTGATGTATCCAGTCTAGACAATACTCTAAGAGTTAAACACTTCAGCAGCGACTGCATAAATCTATCTGCTAGTTTGTTACAATGTATCAGTCTGGAGTCCAGGCTGCTGAGCTCACAGAGCATTGTCTAGACTGGATACAATGTATCAGCTGAGAGCAGGACTAGCTATGTACAGGGTTACTGCCTCTGATTTAATTTTTATGTATATTAAACCAGAAAACTTCTTTCAGTCCTAACATTCTGGATTTTTGCAGCCACCACTAGTTCAGCTCCTGACTTGTATTCTGTGCTCTCTTAGGCTCCCCCTAGTGGTGGCTGCAGGCAGAGACAAATTTTAATAAAAACTACCGTGTACTGCTTTGATACTTGTACTTGAGATACAGTAAGTGGAGACGTTCCTCGATCACTCTGAATGAACATAAGAATCTACAGGATTGTGGAATAGCCCCAGGGGTCAGGGCATCATTTGCTCCAAAAACTATTCAATAGCGGAGCAAACAAACACATGACCCTGCAGTCTGGGCATGGACACATATGGTTACATGAACCATCTAAAATATGGGATTGTTTTCTATGTGAAACCTATTAGCTCATGGGGGACATGAGCGGTATCACTCCACACCAACCAAGATTTTCACCCTTTTTCAGTATAATATTGTATATCCCATTGTATTTGGTGGCATCTTTCAGCCCCTAGGGCAAGCGGTCATGTATTGTATTACAGGCGCAGTACGTGTTCATTACATTGTATTTTGTAAACACAGAATACAGGAAAAATATATTAAAATCATAAGATGTATCAAACTAAGACAAAATACACAAAAATACTCAGTTTATGAGCTGACGTCATTTATTCTGTGCTTACACAATCGTGTGCACAAAAAGCGCATGTTGTGTTTACAGAATGGATTTTCAGTAACACAAGTTTATTTTGTCACACAGAATATTATTTTGTCACACAGAATTTCATTTGGTGACACGCAGTTTTATTTTGTGACATAATGGGGGAATTTAATAAAAAAGGCGTTCTAGTTTTCTGGCACAAAAAGTATCATATTGGCCGTTTCCATTTTTCTATCTGCTCAACCCTTTTTAGAAAAGTGGGTGTTACAGGGGGGAGATTAAAGATGCCTCAGCCCAACAGATTTACTATAACTTATTCCAAATTGGCATGACTTGTACCTGAGATCTGCGACAGTTCCTGACTAGCATAGACTTCAGTTTTGGCACCTTATAAGAATTATTAAATGGCTGGAACCTTTGTAATAATTCAGGCTCATCTTGTGCCGGTGGGGGAATGAATGAAGACTGGAATAGGAAACAGCAACCTTAATAAAACCCCCATTGTGTTCTGTATTATCAGCTTTACAAAATACATTATGTGCAACAAAATAACATTCTGTGTAATAAATAAATAACATTCCGTCACAAATTGGTTGGTTAATTCCAGTTCACAAAGTGTACAAATGCCACCCTGCTGTTTGTTACAAATTATAACTTTGTGTCCACGAGATTTCTTTTCTGATTTTGTGGTCACAAAAATGAATTGTGTGACAAAATGAATTGAAGCATATTTATCAATGCTGTTGAACTTTGTACTGTCTAAATCTATGAATCCCACTTGTAGTTTTAGACATATGTATAAATCTGCCGGACGGACCTTCCTACATTTGTTTCACTTTCTGATGCGTCAAAATACTGGCACATTTTTCCGATGCACCAAAACTCTGTCTGAATTGAATATTTAACTAAGTTTACACTATTTTACGTCTACTTCACGCAAGAAATATTCTTATTTTTCTGTAAAATGTGTGGTAAATTTAGACACTTTTTATACCACGCCCATTCTGGGCACATTTTCCAAAAATATTGAGTCGGTTGTATGTTTTTCTTTCTGTTGCACCCCATTCCTAAATATGCCCTAAACGCCGTGCACCATAAATTGTGGTGTAAATTTAGACAGAAAAGTGTCAGATTTCTATCGATACATATTCATTGTACATTGATTGTATTTTGTTTGATGAAATTAAATTTTGTACTAAAAATGGGTTCGCGACACAAAATGGGGCAGATTGATCAATATTGATTGACCAAAATTTATGGTGCACGGCATTTATGACATATTTATAAACAGGGTGGGTCAGAAAGAACTGAAAAAAATACAAGCTCGACACTTTTGAAAAATTTGCCCCAAAATGGTCATGGTTCATAATGGGTGTGGTTTATAATGGGCATGGTCTGTAAAGGGTGTGGGTTATAAAGGGTGTGGTTTGTAATGGGTGTGGTTTATAAAGGGTGTGGTTTACAATGGGTGTGGTTTATAAAGGGTATGGTTTGTAATGGGTGTGGTTTATAAAGGGCGTGGTTTACAATGGGTGTGGTTTAGAAGTGTCTAACTTTACGACACATTTATTAAACCAAAAATAACAAATATGGCGCAGATTTCCTTGTGCAAAATAGACCAAGTTTAAAATGGTGTAAAGTTTTGAATTTACGACAATTTTCTTTGTGTGTCATAAATTCCCATCGAACTCCACATTTTTACCTCCTCAATAAGCGAGAGATGATTTGTGTTATATATTTTGCGCCAAAAATTTTAGAATTTTTGATGCGTGCGGCAAATCTTGGTTCCTTACAGAATTCGAGCTGAGTATTTCATCTATAGATTTTGTCCACATGTTTGCGGCAAGTATTTGCCTCGTAGTGAAGCGCGACACTTCATAGGATGGGATTTGAGTCAGAATTTTGTCGCTTCTAGAAACTTTCCATATTTGACGGTCCATACAACAGATTCATAAATATGTCTAAAGCTACAGGATTGATTTTTGCGCATTCTGTAAGAAAAATTTCATTTTGTGCTTAATTTAATGATCGTAGGAATTCATTTTGTCGGCACAGAATTGATATTTTTGATCACGGAATCCATTTTGTGGTCACAGAAATCATTGTGTGACCACAAAATGAATTCTGTGATCAAAAATAACCAAATTAAATTCCATAATCACCAAATTTATTTTGCGTACATTACTCCCCCCCATGGGGAAGATGTTATCTGACATACAGTCATCACAACCACCGCCGGGAACAGTCAGTGTTGCAAACCTTGGGGATAAAGGGACTGGATATGGCTAGTGACTGTGACCCTGCTTGTGATCCGGGAGGGGGCACATACTTTTTCATTGTCATGCCCTCATGTGATTTGCACGCTTGATTTCCTAACGTCTCATTTCTCTCACGTCACCAGGAAAGTAATGACATCCTGTTAGTGGACTTAAACACTGAAATCGACACCAATCAGAACTGTGTTAAAGGAAATCCTTTCACCTGCAATGGCGTCCTCCACGCTGCCTCTTCCTCCTCCTCCTCCTCTTCTCTTCCTCCTCCCAAACCGCAATCACCTTTCTCATCTGAAAACCCATTTGCTACCAATCTCAGCTTCTTCCCCGCACCTAATCCAGATCCATTCTGCGACGATCCGTTCACCTCTAAAGATCAATCCGTCTCTGTCTCTTCTCCAGTTGATTCTTCCAAATCTCTCAATCATAAAGCAGAAAATGTAAAAAGCGTCACGAACGGCCCCGCCGCAAACGGCGCTCTCGCTGATGACATTGAGTTTGGACAGCAGTTTGACCAAATTTCGGGCCAGTCTGGTAAGCAAGAAGCCAAGTCAGACCAGTGGCCCTATAACGCTAGCCAGTCAGGGCCCGTGACAAGGACTCATAATGGTGTGGTCGGGCACGGTCTATGTAGTTCTGTGAGCAAATCGCAGCCTGACCCCTTCACCGAATCCTCGTGCCAAGGAGGGGATGTGCAAAACGGATCACGAAGGAACTCCGAGGGGAGTCATAAGAAGGACAATGGCAGTCTGCATTCTGCAGACCCCATAACTATAAGCCCCCCGCCACAGAGTGCCAAGCCTGGAAGAGGAAGGAGAAGTGTCAAGGTGACTATGGTTTATAATGTGTGTGCAAGCAATGAAATGCAAGCTTAATATACACATGTAGCAGAGCCGAATGTGTTATCTAAAGGGGTTTATTAATTATGAGGCTTAATTGTTATATAAATGAAAAGTTCTAGAACCTTCTAATAGACTTTCTGTTTCTATTCTTCACCATGTACAAGATCTCTGCTTGCTGTCAGTGACTGAGAAGTCTCTCGTGTCCATTCAGAGGCAGTAACCCTGTACATAGCTAGTCCTGCTCTCAGCTGATACATTGAATCCAGTCTAGACAATGCTCTGTGAGCTCAACTGCCTGGACTCCAGACTGATACATTGTAGTAAACTAGCAGAGAGATTTGTGCAGCCGCTGCTGAAGAATCTAGTCTAGACAATGCTCTGTGAGCTCAACAGCCTGGACTCCACACTGATACATTGTAACAAACCAGCAGAGAGATTTGTGCAGCCGCTGCTGATGTATCCAGTCTAGACAACGCTCTGTGAGCTAAATACATCATCATAAGCTGCTGCAGAAAATGCAAAACCCTGCCAATTAAAGGGAATGTGTTACCAAAAATTATTTATTTTTAAGCATGTTTTTATGCTAAACATATTTTTAAGGATTTTTGATGATTTTTGAAATTTTTTCCATGTCACTAGATATTTAAAAATAAGTTCTATATCCTGCAATTTTAACTCTGGGCACTAAGCTTAACAACAAGCTGGCATTTGTCAATTCTGTACGGGGTTTTCTTTGCAGCAGTCAACTCATTTACATCACAGGCAAGGTTAAAATAGAAGATGACACCTCTATAGATAACACCTCTGTAGATAACACCACCAACCCAACATTACATCACTAATGACATGATTTAGATTCACTTACCTTTTCCAGGGGTACCGGCCTCATCATGACCCCCCAGATCAATTAATTAGAAGCAGGGCTCCGACCCCATGGTCGCTCCGCCCCTGCCCTCCTTCCCCGATCTCACAGGTAATTCATGGGGTCCGGCTGACTATGCTGCTTCTTATCACGTGACCCGGGGTCGGATGAGTCCAGAACCCACAGATCCATCATAAAGAGTCCATGAGAACAGGTCAATGAATCTAAACTCCCCAGACAACGCCCTTAAAGTGGTATCGCAGTTGGACTACCATTGGTTGTGTTGGGTTGTATCATCCGTGTGACCCATGTCCATAGAGTGCTTAAGAGTCTAAGGACATCACAGATGGAGGTCCCCCGCCTAATACCCCTCTCTTTGAACATGAGCAGAGAGCCACTTCAAACAGTAGGAGGAGCCAGAGAGTGTTTCCCTAGGTGATAACAGCTAATTGTGGTTGTGGAGACCTCCCCTTTTTTAAAGGGATCCCCTGACCCTAAGGTGATCAATCCTCGGAGTTCATCTGTAACCAAGCAAGTGTTCAGTCTCCCTACAGCGAAATTAAAGGGGTTGTGCAGGACTCGAAAAAATGGCTGCTTTCTCCTTCTCAGGAAGTGACATCATGTCCATTGGTCACATGGCAATGCCACATATCCATCTCATTAAAATAAATGGGACTGAGCTGCAGCCTGGCCATGTGACCAACAGATGTGATGTCACTTCCTGAGAAGACAACAGCCATGTTTTCGAAGTCCTGCACAACCCCTTTAAGTATTGAAATCCATGGAGCATCTGTGTAATGCTTGGATATGAAAGTAGCCGGACAGGTGGGCACATTACATGGGAAGTCATGTCCTGGACAGTACGGGCGGCCTTTTGCTTGGCATCTGTCATACCATGGAAGGTCCTGAAGACTGCGGGAACACCAAGACCAAGTGGGCTCTGATATTACGCACTAAGTCCCTAAAGGGGTTGAGCCATTACAGATACATCCTCTATCCATACAATGAGTGTCAGAACGCTGGGGGTCCCCCCACAATGAGGAGAACGGGGGACCATAAGTCTCTAAGGCCTCCACCTTGTGAATTGCTTACGTGACCGGCGCTCCATTCACTGCCATGGGGCAGCGGGCGCCACCGGAGATTACAGTTCTAGCAGCCCCATAGAAGTGAATGGAGCGCCCGTCACATAAGCAATTCACAAGGCGGAGGCATGGGAAACTTTTGGTCCCCCGTTCTCCGCATCTCAGACCCCCAACGATCCTTAATGGCACGACCCCTTTAACATTAATGCTGCTTGCCAGTGAAATAAAGGACTCTTCTACTAAGAAATAAAAAATACTTTTCTTTAATGTACATTTTAGGGGAAATCCTCCTAAACCAAATTGTTTGGATGTTTTTCTTAATTTTTAATGTAATATGTCGCTTTTTCATGCCTGATACTAATGTATGTTCCATCTATTGCTTTGCGCTGCCGGGCCCGGATAGTTCGGGTAAGTACGGGATCTCGCTGGTTATTGTATGGTGGTCAGGGAGGGTCATTTTGGTGTCATACAGTAATTTTTTGTCCGTCTCATAGACTCTGAATGGAGTAGCGGGTTACATACTAGAGCGCTGCTCCATCCAGAGCGGAGACACGGGACGCCCTGGATACATCACACGTCTAGAGATTGTGATCCCTCCGATGATAACGTTTTGTTTCTTTTTGTATTATTTTTGCAGCCTTCTTCTGATGACATATTTGGGTCAGACATTTTTTCTTCAAATTCCGGGGTGAACCCAGAAGCAGCCTCATCGGTAGCCATACCAGCCCCTCCGAGCTCAGCCCAGCCTAATCCTCTGGATTTGTTCAGTAACACCGGTCTGTCCACTGTACCGGCCATTGGAGGTCCAGGTGAGTGGGGGGCATCGAGATGATAATAATAATACATTTTATTTATATAGCGGCAACATATTCTACAGCACTGTACACATCATAGGGGTCATGTACAGACTAAATGAGACACTACAGGGTAATAAGTCAATTCACACAATAGGACTGATAAGAGCTTACAATCTATGAGGTAGAAGAGAGGACACAAGAGGTAGCAGGGGCGGCATGAGGTAGAAGGGGGACATGAGGTAGAAGGGGGACACTAGGTAGAAGGGGGACACTAGGTAGAAGGGGGACACTAGGTAGAAGGGGGACACTAGGTAGAAGGGGGACACTAGGTAGAAGGGGGACACGAGGTAGAAGGGGGACACTAGGTAGAAGGGGGACACAAGAGGTAGAGAGGGGGAAACGAGAGAGAGGGGGACACGAGGTAGAAGGGGGGACACGAGGTAGAAAAGGGGGACACAAGAGGTAGAAGGGGGACACAAGAGGTAGAAGGGGGACACGAGGTAGAAGGGGAACACAAAGTAGAGAGGGGGACACAAGAGGTAGAAGGGGGACACGAGGTAGAGAGGGGGACACGAGGTAGAGAGGGGGACACAAGAGGTAGAAGGGGGACACAAGAGGTAGAAGGGGGACACACGAGGTAGAAGAGGGACATACGAGGTAGAAGGGGGACACAAGAGGTAGAAGGGGGGACACAAGAGGTAGAAAAGGGGGACACAGGTAGAAGGGGGACACAAGAGGTAGAAAAGGGGGACAGAGGTAGAAGGGGGACACGAGGTAGAAAAGGGGGACAGAGGTAGAAGGGGGACACAAGAGGTAGAAGAGAGGACACAAGAGGTAGAAGGGGGGGACACAAGAGGTAGAAAAGGGGGACACAGGTAGAAGGGGGACACAAGAGGTAGAAAAGGGGGACAGAGGTAGAAGGGGGACACAAGAGGTAGAAAAGGGGGACACATGAGGTAGAAGGGGAACACAAAGTAGAGAGGGGGACACAAGAGGTAGAAGGGGGACACGAAGTAGAGAGGGGGACACAAGAGGTAGAAGAGGGACACAAGAGGTAGAAGGGGGACACAAGAGGTAGAAGGGGGACACAAGAGGTAGAAGAGAGGACACAAGAGGTAGAAGAGGGGGACACGAGGTAGAAGAGGGGGACACAAGAGGTAGAAGAGAGGACACAAGAGGTAGAAGGGGGGGACACAAGAGGTAGAAAAGGGGGACACAGGTAGAAGGGGGACACAAGAGGTAGAAAAGGGGGACACATGAGGTAGAAGGGGAACACAAAGTAGAGAGGGGGACACAAGAGGTAGAAGAGGGACACGAGGTAGAAGGGGGACACAAGAGGTAGAAGGGGGACACAAGAGGTAGAAGAGGGGACACGAGGTAGAAGAGGGGGACACAAGAGGTAGAAGAGGGGGACACAAGAGGTAGAAGAGAGGACACAAGAGGTAGCAGGGGCGGCATGAGGTAGAGAGGGGGACACAAGAGGTAGAAGGGGGACACTAGGTAGAAGGGGGACACTAGGTAGAAGGGGGACACGAGGTAGAAGGGGGACACTAGGTAGAAGGGGGACACAAGAGGTAGAGAGGGGGACACGAGAGAGAGGGGGACACGAGGTAGAAGGGGGGACACGAGGTAGAAGGGGGGACACAAGAGGTAGAAAAGGGGGACACAAGAGGTAGAAGGGGGACACAAGAGGTAGAAGGGGAACACAAAGTAGAGAGGGGGACATGAGGTAGAAGGGGGACACGAGGTAGAGAGGGGGACACGAGGTAGAGAGGGGGACACAAGAGGTAGAAGGGGGACACAAGAGGTAGAAGGGGGACACACGAGGTAGAAGAGGGACACACGAGGTAGAAGGGGGACACGAGGTAGAAGGGGGGGACACAAGAGGTAGAAAAGGGGGACACAGGTAGAAGGGGGACACAAGAGGTAGAAAAGGGGGACACAGGTAGAAGGGGGACACGAGGTAGAAAAGGGGGACACATGAGGTAGAAGGGGGACACGAAGTAGAGAGGGGGACACAAGAGGTAGAAGGGGGACACGAAGTAGAGAGGGGGACACAAGAGGTAGAAGAGGGACACAAGAGGTAGAAGGGGGACACAAGAGGTAGAAGAGGGACACAAGAGGTAGAAGGGGGACACAAGAGGTAGAAGAGGGGACACAAGAGGTAGAAGAGGGGGACACGAGGTAGAAGAGGGGACACAAGAGGTAGAAGGGGGACACAAGAGGTAGAGAGGGGGACACGAGGTAGGAGAGATGGACACGAGGTAGAAGGGGGGGACACAAGGGGTAGAAGGGGCGGCATGAGGTAGAAGGAGGTCACCACAAGATTTAGAAGAGGGGGACACAAGGTAGAAGAGGGGGACACAAGAGGTAGAGAGGGGGACACAAGGGGTAGAAGGGGACACAAGAAGTAGAAGGGGGGGACACAAAGGGTAGAAGGGGGACACAAGAGGTAGAAGAGGGGACACACAAGGTAGAAGGGGGACACGAGGTAGAAGGGGGGACACAAGGGGTAGAAGGGGGACACATGAGGTAGGAGAGGGGGACACAAGAAGTAGAAGGGGGGGACACAAGGGGTAGAAGGGGGACACAAGAAGTAGAAGGGGGGGACACAAGGGGTAGAAGGGGGACACAAGGGGTAGAAGGGGGGACACAAGGTAGAAGGGGGACACGAGGTAGAAGGGGGGACACAAGGGGTAGAAGGGGGACACGAGAGGTAGAGAGGGGGACACAAGGGGTAGAAGGGGGACACAAGAAGTAGAAGGGGGGACACAAGGGGTAGAAGAGGGGACAAACAAGGTAGAAGGGGGACACGAGGTAGAAGGGGGGACACAAGGGGTAGAAGGGGGACACGAGAGGTAGAGAGGGGGACACAAGGGGTAGAAGGGGGACACAAGAAGTAGAAGGGGGGGGACACAAGGGGTAGAAGAGGGGACAAACAAGGTAGAAGGGGGACACGAGGTAGAAGGGGGGACACAAGGGGTAGAAGGGGCACACGAGGTAGAAGAGGGGACACGAGAGGTAGAAGGGGGGACACGAGGTAGAAGGGGGGACACGAGGTAGAAGGGGGGACATGAGGTAGAGAGGGTGACTCAAGAGTGCTTGCACAGTGGAGCAACCGTTTTTAGGAGATAAGACAAATAAGTATAGCTGTATGAGCGGTCACCGGTCAGTGTCCTTTTATGTACAGATTCAAAGTGTCTAGACATACAAGGTCACCCATAGATAAAGGCTTCTTGTCCTATAGGATAATGTGGGGTGGGGGAGGATGAACAGAGGAGGGGAGTTTAAAAGTC
The DNA here is from genome assembly GCA_947044405.1 of Leptodactylus fallax. NCBI lineage: Eukaryota > Metazoa > Chordata > Amphibia > Anura > Leptodactylidae > Leptodactylus > Leptodactylus fallax. The sequence continues at coordinate 3,071,703 of CAMRHE010000238.1, read as the reverse complement.
GGAGGGGGGTTAGGAAGGGGGACATAGACAGAAAAGGGTAGTAACCTCTGGAGGTGTAAAACAACAAGAGCAAAGGACAATCCTATGCGACAATAAATCCCGTATAGATTCCAGAGAGCCCGCGTGTCCCTAAATTTATCTACAGTATTACGGAGGAAGGCCTTGATCTGAATATAGAGGTCCGTCCAAGATGGCGGGGCCGATCTCCACCAGAACAAAGTAATCAAACATGTAGCTTGGGGTAAGGACGTGGAGGAGCAGCCTGACACCCGTTCTCCCCACCGGCCCAGGGGGACATTTAGGAGATATTGCATTGGGTCTAATGCAGTAGATCTTTGACTTCACACCAAAAGGGGACCATAAAGGGACATTCCCAGAAGATATGATAAAGGGAGCCCCTGACAGGTGGCATCACCAGCAAGTCTTCTGGATAGAGGGATCCAGGTGTGTGATACCAGGTCATGGGAGATTGAATTTGGGTCTCTCAATATTGGATTCAATGTGAGCCCTTCCTAACACAAGGCCACATGGTCATCCAGAGAGCCGGGGGAAGTTCCCTGCTTATCCAGCCCTCCCATCGGTACACGTAAGCATGTTTAGGGGCTATAGAGGTGACATAGATATTGTACATGAGGCCTGGGGTGGAGGGGCCAAGCGGGTACAAGTGTTCAAAAACAGTAGGCCGGGGTATCATGGTGATAACTAGTAACTATAAGCCGCTGGACTCCCAAACCCAGAATGAGTAGAGATAAAGGAGTATTTATGGCTAGATCATCCACTGGAGATCAGCAGAGGTCCGACACCTGGGACCATCGCTGATCAGATGTTTCAGGAGACAGCAGTATTAGGTTGAGCCTATTCACAGAAGGCCAATCACAGCACTGTACATTGGCGTGTGGCCCTAAAATGTAAAAATTACATTTCTATTGTCTCATTACATTGTCATATATGTTACATTCATGTAGGTCAGGATAATATTTCACTTTATGACTGGAGTTAAGTAATCTTACAGTCATTTTTTTCATCCCACACCCTTCTCCCTACATATGATCAATTTTACCCAGAACATATTTCGGCAGCCACCCATGACTCGCCATACTCCTGCCAGTCAATACTGGCATTGCCTACATAGATCAGTCCAACTAAATGCTTGAAATACATGACAATTTTTCCTAAAAGCTTTCTGGAACGTTCTGGTTTATTCCAAAACATATCAAGGTCAGACATTTTTAAAGTGGATGTCCACTTTGTAAAGTCCCCTAACATAAAAAAAAACCATCAGACAATGTCCTTCTGCTGGATTCTCAGCGATCAGCTGCGATCTGAAATCCAGTATTAAGTGCTTGGTTTCCCTGCAGTGCCCCCACAGGAGAAACACAGTATTACACAGTTTTCATTGAGATCAAAGGACTCTTCATGTAATACATGGACATGCCGGGTCCTCCAGAGGAAAGTCATTCTTTGTAACCTCTTCCTGATAGATGAGGGTCCTTGAATAGAGGACAAGGACGATCCTTCTACCCCACCCTCACACGGGTAATTGACAATAACTTTTATAAACCTGACAATGTATTTTTGTTATCATAATTCCATTTTTCTCTCCCAGGCTCTCTGCCATTGAACCCACCTCAGACTCAGCAGTGGAATCCACAGCCTTTACTTTATAGTCAGCCACAAGCTACAATTCCCGCCCCGGCTCTGGCTGTACAAAATGGTTTCAGCCAACCAAGTGTGTTTTCGGCTCCACCAGCCGTGGCGTCCTGGAATCATCCGGCACCGTTTGCAGTTCCTCCGCCTGTACAAAATCCCCCCATGTGGAGTCAGCCGGTACCTGCATGGAACCAGCAGTCAACCAACCCATTCCAAGTGAACATGTTTCCAGCTAGACCGCCAACTTTACTCAACTCAACCCCCGGGACTAATCCAGTCGGGTCTTGGTTTACCGACCCCTCCACAGCTACCGCCAAGACCGGCACCGCTGAAGGAATCTCCTAAGAAGGAAAGTGATGCTTTTACTGCTCTGGATCCATTGGGAGAGAAGGAAAGGAAGAATGTGAAAGACATGTTCAAAGACTACCAGTTAGTTAAGCCACCTGCCGTGCCGGCAAGGCGCGGGGAACAGCAGAATAACTCTATAAGCACCTCAGGAGCTTTTTCCAATTATTTTAATAGTAAAGTTGGAATTCCCCAAGAAAGTGCGGACCACGATGACTTTGACATTGGTCAACTGTCTTCTAAGATTACTGGTAAGGTGCCTTTGTTGGTTTTAGGTCCAGAAGACCCGTAGTTGTAAATTATCAGAAATGAACTATTGTTTGTTATTTTCAGCTGGCAGACGAAAACATTCATTTTAGTATGGGGTAGTGTAGACTTGAATTACTGCAGTCCTTTACTTCCTCCCTGCCGAGAGGTAGATATATTAGATAGATAGATAGATAGATAGCTTGAATATTTTACTCAAACAGGTTATTACAAGCTATCTGTATGAAGTGTAGAGAAAACTTGCTATTTACTAAAGCTTTGTGATTACAGCAGCCTCTGCTCCGAAATTAGACTGCGGCTTCACTGTATCTGTAACATGCCAGAGGTGATAACCTTCTGTTAGTAAATTAGGAGAAAGTGAGATCTGGAACACAGCAGCTAAGCTTTGAAGGAACAATGTTCGCAAGGTTTTGTACATGAGAATCTAAGAACATCGGAGACACATAGAATGACTATGTCTACCACTTTTATCACAAGCAGCTAGGAAAAGTCTGTATTCTGCCGATGAGGCTGTACAACAGGTAGTATTGCATTGATAATGCAATTCTGTATGTATAGCCTGTATTCTGGTGATGCTGCTGTATACATGACCTGTGGTCTGCTGATGGTGCAGTAGAAACACCCTATATATACATCTATATTTTGCTGAGGTGTCCATACACACAGCATGTATTCTGCTGCTACACATATAACCTATATTCTACTGATGCTGCTGTATACACAGCTTGTATTCCTCTGTAAACACAGTCTGCATTAGCTGAGGATGTTGTACACGCAACCTGTATTCACATTTACACATAGTCTGTAGTCCGCTGCACACACAGCCTACATTCTACTGGCGCCACTTTATACACAGCCTGTATTATCCTGTACAGTCTGCATTCTGCTGTACACATAGACTGTATTCTGCTACAGATTATTGTGCTGATGCTGCTGTACACATACAGTAGTCTGTATTCTGCTGTACACATAGCCTGTATCCGACTTATGCAGTACATGAATTTTGCATTCTCATATGAACATGGAGGTTCAGCTGACAATACAGAGACTGTATCTAACAAGCAAATAATAATCTAATTAATCTGATGTTTTTCGACCATGAATCTGATACATAATAATTTCTTGATCTATATTTCTTCTTAGAGCCACCAAATCCAGCGCCACGAGTTCACTCACTGCCAGTATCCAAACCTGCAGAAGGGCTGTTTCCTACCCCATTTGGATCAGGCTCATTTGGGCCTCCACTGCAGAACTCCGTAAGTGACCTTGTACCTGTGAGTTTAGGCGATATCCAGGCTTTGCTTGTTATGTTCTAGGTCTTTTCAACCACGTAAACTGCAGAATACAACACCTGAGCTCTAGGAGGTATACAGTCATGGCCAAAAGTTTTGAGAATGACACAAATATGATATTTTCACATGATCTGCTGCCCTCTGGTTTTTATGTGTGTTTGTCAGATGTTTTTATCACATACAGAAATAGAATTGCATTCATATTATGAGTAACAGAAGCTTATATTGACAGTTAGAATGAGTTAATGCAGCAAGTCAATATTTGCAGTGTTGACCCTTCTTCTTCAGGACCTCTGCAATTCTCCCTGGCATGCTCTCAATCAACTTCTGGACCAAATCCTGACTGATAGCAGGCCATTCTTGCAGAATCAATGCTTTAATTTTGTCTGAATTTGTTGGTTTTTGTTTGTCCACCCGTCTCTTGATGATTGACCACAAGTTCTCAATGGGATTAAGATCTGGGGAGTTTCCAGGCCATGGACCCAAAATCTCTATGTTTTGTTCCCTGAGCCATTTAGTTATCACCTTTGCTTTATGGCAAGGTGCTCCATCATGCTGGAAAAGGCATTGTTGAGCGCCAAACTGCTCTTGGACGGTTGGGAGAAGTTGCTCTTGGAGGACATTCTGGTACCATTCTTTATTCATGGCTGTGTTTTTAGGTAAGACTGTGAGAGAGCCGATTCCCTTGGCTGAGAAGCAACCCCACACATGAATGGTTTCAGGATGCTTTACAGTTGGCATGAGACAAGACTGGTGGTAGCGCTCACCTCTTCTTCTCCGAATAAGCTGTTTTCCAGATGTTCCAAACAATCGAAAAGGGGATTCATCAGAGAAAATGACTTTACCCCAGTCCTCAGCAGTCCACTCCCTGTACCTTTTGCAGAATATCAGTCTGTCCCTGATGTTTTTTCTGGAGAGAAGTGGCTTCTTTGCTGCCCTCCTTGAGACCAGGCCTTGCTCCAAGAGTCTCCGCCTCACAGTGCGTGCAGATGCACTCACACCTGCCTGCTGCCATTCCTCAGCAAGCTCTGCACTGCTGGTAGCCCAATCCCGCAGCTGAAACACTTTTAAGAGACGGTCCTGCCGCTTGCTGGTCTTTCTTGGGCGCCCTGGAGCCTTTTTGGCACCAATGGAACCTCTCTCCTTGAAGTTCTTGATGATGCGATAGATTGTTGACTGAGGTGCAATCTTTCTAGCTGCAATACTCTTCCCAGTTAGGCCATTTTTGTGCAGTGCAATGATGACTGCACGTGTTTCTTTAGAGATAACCATGGTTAACAGAAGAGAAACAATGATGGCAAGCACCAGCCTCCTTTTAAAGTGTCCAGTGGTGTCATTCTTACTTAATCATGACAGATTGATCTCCAGCCCTGTCCTCATCAACACCCACACCTGTGTTAATGGAGCAATCACTGAAACGATGTTAGGTGGTCCTTTTAAGGCAGGGCTGCAATGATGTTGAAATGTGTTTTGGGGGATAAAGTTCATTTTCTAGGCAAATATTGACTTTGCAAGTAATTGCTGTTAAGCTGATCACTCTTTATAACATTCTGGAGTATATGCAAATTGCCATTAGAAAAACTGAAGCAGTAGACTTTGTAAAAATTAATATTTGTATCATTCTCAAAACTTTTGGCCATGACTGTACATAAGAGGACTGCTCTAGACCACCAGGGATGTTACCAATAACCTCTTCACTGTTCTAGACCCCTAGGGATATTACCAATAACCGCATTACTACCCTAGACCACCAGGGATGTTACCAATAACCCCTTCACTACCCTAGACTATCAGGGTTGTTACAAATAACCTCTTCACTATCCTTGACCACCATAGATGTTACCAATAACCCTTCACTGCTCTAGACTCCCAGGGATGTTACCAATAACCCTTTTACTATCCTAGACCACCAGGAATGTTACCAATAACCCCATCACTGCACTAAACCACCAGGGATGTTACCAATATCCCCTTCCTAAACCAGCAGGGATGTTACTGATAACCCCTTCACTACTCTTGACCACCATAGATGTTACCAATAACCCCTTCCCTACCCTAGACCACCAGGGATGTTACAAATAACACCTTCACTACCCTATACCACCATAGATGATACCAATATACCCCTTCACTACCCTAGACCACCAGGGATGTTACCAATAACCCCTTCACTACTCTAGACCACCATAGATGATACCAATAACCCCTGTGCATGTTCTATTTCAGCACTTGCCAAGTAGTGCTAAGGGGCTATGGTCCCTCTCTGGAGCCCCATCATTCTGGAGATCAGTCAGGGTGTTCTTCCTCACATGGTCTCACATCTATATTACTGAATATCTTTCATCCATTGTATTTTTTCCTTCCACAGAACTCCACAGCACATGCGATAAAGGCTTCTGATCCATTTGGGGACCCATTTGGAAATCCATTTGCTTAGGAATACATGTTTTATGTTTTGTTGTAAGTAATCTACTCATCCTCTAAGAATATCTCAAAAACGTAGCTAAAGCCCCTAATGTCAAGTGATTTCTATTGCCCTGCCATATAGAGGGTCACTGCACTGGAACCCTGCAGAGTATTGCACTCACCAACTGTGCTGAGGATTTCCAGTGATAGAGATGGAAAGCGGTAGACATTGCGGACATACATTACATTGTGAAACACGCTTAGTGACACAGTCCAAGTCCTTGTAAAGTTAATAAATAATATGACTATGTAGCTTATGCTGCCAAATTATACATATAACTAATGCCACCTTATAGTACAGATATATACTGTAACACTGTATACTGTACACATAACTAATGCCACCATATAGTACAGATATATAACACTGTATACTTTACACATAACTAATGCCACTATACAGTACAGATATAATACTGTATACAGTACACTAATGACACTATACAGCACAGATATATAACACTGTATAAAATACACATAACTAATGACACTATACAATACAGCTATATAATGTATACTGTACACAACTAATTTCACCATACAGTACAGGTATATAATACTGTATACCGTACACATAACTAATGCCACTATACAGCACATATATATAACACTGTATACAGTACACATAACTAATGAAAATATACAATACAGCTATATAATGTATACTGTACACAACTAATTCTACCATACAGTACATATACTAATGTATACTGTACACAATGCCACTATACAGTACAGATATATAACACTGTATGCAGTACACATAACTAATGCCACTATACAGTACAGATATATAACACTGTATACAGTACACATAACTAATGACACTATACAATACAGCTATATAATGTATACTGTACACAACTAATTCCACCATACAGTACAGATATATAATACTGTATACTGTACATAACTAATGCCACCATACAGTACAAATAATAATGTATACTGTACACAACTAATGTCACTATACAGTACAGATATATAACACTGTATACATAACTAATGTCACTATACAATACAGCTATTTAATACTGTATACTGTGCACAACTAATTCCACCATACAGAACAGATATATAATACTGTATACCGTACACATAACTAATGGCACCATACAGTACAGATATATAACACTGTATACAGTACACATAACTAATGTAACTATACAATACAGCTATTTAATACTGTATACTGTAAACAAATAATTCCACCATACAACAGATATATAATACTGTATACCGTACACATAACTAATGGCACCATACAGTACAGATATAACACTGTATATTTATATTTATTATGCTTACTTGTATAGTGCCATCATATTCTGCAGCGCTTTACAGATACTGTACACATAACTGATGTCACTATACAGTAAATATATATAATACTGTACACATAACTAATGCCACCATACAGTACAAATATAAAATACTATACAGATAACTAATGCCACCATATAGTACAGTTATACTGTAGACATATCTATTGTTACCATACAGTAAAGATATATAACACTCCCATACTGTGCAGATAACTAATTCTGCCATACATTACAGTTATATAACACTGCCAGACAGTACATATAATTCATGCCACTGTACAATACTCCAATAACATGTCCTTACAATGACAGCCAGAACTGCCTGATCCCCGATATTAGCTTCACTGTAGCCATCAGAGTGCCCCCTATAGACACAGCACAGTATGGCGGTATAATCTGTGCTGACTTATTTTGTAGTGATATAATATATTTCTCTTGTATTGCAGCTATGGGGAGAGCAGACACCGCAGAGCAGGGGATCATCTCATCGTCTCATCTCCGTCAGTGGCAGTCGCTGACACCTCGCACTCATCTGACAACTGATTATTATTTTAAGCCTCGTCTTATGATTGGATCAAACTGAATCTTCATCAAGGGGGAAAACTGGAAACCAAATAATATCTGCGGTGCTAGTGACTTACTATCCTCGGCCGTGGTACTTCACCCTCTTGCCTTCCTGTATGGGTGACTGCTATTTGCATACATGTAGAAATCTATTAGGCACCATTCACATTGGCTTCCATTCATAATAGAAGGCGTATGCTGCCTCAGGACCTAGATCCATCGAGGATCTAATGACCCAAACTAATATCTTGAAGGGGTAGTATGGGATTAGAATATGGCTTTGCATTTTTGTACAGAAACAGAGCCAGTCTTTTTAGTGGTTGTGTGTGGTATTGCAGCTCTACCTAATGGGATTGAGCTGCAATATCAGACACCTCCATGGACAAAAGTGGCGCTATTATAAAACAAAATCTGAGCTTGTTTCTAATTCCAGACAAGTCCCGTTAGTATTTTTGCATCTTGATATCTTTGTAAATCTAAAAAGACATCCCTGTGGGTCACTTTGTACAGCTATGCAAAGTGCAAATGAACAATCTCTACAGCTGTCCTCCTAGCGCCATCAGCAGGATGGAAGCCGTATTTATGGCATGAATGTAGACACTGGCACAGACAGTATACATCTGTCTAATGAATATTCCCTGCTGCTGTCCTGCTTAAAGGGAATGTGTCACCAGAACCAGCATATCACCCCAGCCCTGCAGATAGATAGGTTAGGGTCACCAGAACCAGCATATCACCCCAGCCCTGCAGATAGATAGGTTAGTGTCACCAGACCCAGCATGTCACCCCAGCCCTGCAGATAGATAGGTTACTGTTACCAGAACCAGCATATCACCCCAGCCCTGCAGATAGATAGGTTAGTGTCACCAGAACCAGCATATCACCCCAGCCCTGCAGATAGATAGGTTAGTGTCACCAGACCCAGCATATCACCCCAGCCCTGCAGATAGATAGGTTAGTGTCACCAGAACCAGCATATCACCCCAGCCCTGCAGATAGATAGGTTAGTGTCACCAGAACCAGCATATCACCCCAGCCCTGCAGATAGATAGGTTAGTGTCACCAGAACCAGCATATCCCCCCAGCCCTGCAGATAGGTTAGTGTCACCAGACCCAGCATATCACCCCAGCCCTGCAGATAGATAGGTTAGTGTCACCAGAACCAGCATATCACCCCAGCCCTGCAGATAGATAGGTTAGTGTCACCAGAACCAGCATATCCCCCCAGCCCTGCAGATAGGTTAGTGTCACCAGACCCAGCATATCACCCCAGCCCTGCAGATAGATAGGTTAGTGTCACCAGAACCAGCATATCACCCAGCCCTGCAGATAGATAGGTTAGTGTCACCAGAACCAGCATATCCCCCCAGCCCTGCAGATAGGTTAGTGTCACCAGACCCAGCATATCACCCCAGTCCTGCAGATAGATAGGTTAGTGTCACCAGACCCAGCATATCACCCCAGCCCTGCAGATAGATAGGTTAGTGTCACCTGACAAATACAGAATACAGCAATATTTCGACAACGCAGGCAGCACAAGGGGAAAACACCATTTTGGTCAGGTGACCCTATCCTTTGTATCTACGGGCTGGGTTGATACGCTGAGTTCTCATGACAACCCCCTTTAAGTAGACAAGTGTGGCCATAGTGCACCGTATTCTGGCGGTACAGTATTGTATAACATGCCATAGAACGAGACCCAGACTTTCCTAGACACAGAAGATGGATTGTAGTGATCACCAGTACTGCGGCTTCCTGTTTTATTGCACTTACTTGATGAGCAACCCACCAAAATGTAGGTTTGGGGTTACCACAACTGGCCCTACAAAGTCAACCTTCTCAGTTCTGCCTCCATGCCACTAGATAATGCCAAGAAACACCTAAAGACACCAGCATTGCCCAGGTTGGCAAGTAAAGATGTAGCAGAGCTGACTGTGCTATTCTTTGTGCTAAATGACAAAGTCAGCTCTTCTACATCTGTGCACCATACACTAATTCAATGCAAAAAAAAAGTGAAACAAGAAGGAATTGGGAAATAAAAGTTTACACAATGGGGAGTTTTGGGGTATATACTGTTTAGTTATACATCAGAATTGTAAACGACTAGAAAAATGGGGTGAATGGAAAAGCTATAATTGGTAACCACCAAAATACCCTATTATAGGGGGCAGGAGAACAGCTACACGGAGCATCTGTCACCCTGGAGGACCCACTTTTGTTCTGGACCTATTGATTTTTATTAGGAATAGTGTAATACTCCATTTTCCCTGTGGTGGTGCTGCAGAGAAACCACACACTTACTACCCGACTCGATCACAGCCGATCGCTGGAGGTTCAGCTTGTCATTTCGGACACTTCTAGCGAAAATTGATAGTCCAAAGTGGACATATAACTCAAAAATTCTGTGGTCACAATTTTTTTAAATCACCATCATCGGTAAGTCATTTGCTCACCACCCGACAACCCGTCTGGATTTTGGAAATGTGGACTCTTCTAAAATACCTCCAGGACTGTGGCGGCCATTTTGTAACAGAAGAAAATTTTTGTAAGCCGATTAAATATTTGATATGGAGAGAACCTAATGAACCCTATAAGCGGGAGCACGGGCTCCTCTGTAAGACCACCGGAGGGCGCGGAACCTTCCGGATTTCTTCCACAGTGACTTTGATTTCTACCACAACCAAACTCCACCTAGTTAGGGAATATTTTTGGTATCTGTTATTTTTGTCCAGTAGTTGATCTGGTATCAGCTCGGGGACGCGGATGACGACGTCTTTTGATAACCTGGACTCTTGATGAACTGGAAATAGGAAATTACCGATAAATCACATATCTAGATCTATATATATATATATATATATACATACACTTGGTAAACTGGAATTGAATTCTTGATTTGTCGAGCAGGGTCATGTGACCCTTCGTGTATTCTCCTCCTATCAATGCACTTTTTTGTAAAAGAAGCCAATCTATGATCTCTGGATATGTATGAGACTTTTCCAATCTTTCGTAATTCTTTGCCCTGTCTGTATAAACTCAAATTGTGCGCCTTATATAATGTATTAAAAGAGAGAGGTATATATTTACTTGTTTGTGCATCGTGATCGATGAGAAAATCTGAAATCAAAAACACATATTTGCAATTTTGTAAAAAATGTTTGCACATGGCGCAATTTGTTGACATATCGAAGAATATTTAAAGGGTTGTTAAAGGGGTTGTCCGGGATAAACTGATCTCAACCTTCCCCCTGCTTACCTTCTAAATTACTTAGGTTACCAAAAATCTATATTTACCTAGATCGGCAGGGCGGTTATGTGACCACCCCAAGCACATTTTCCGAAGGGAGGAAAGGGAACATCACCTATACTAACCCCCCACCCCATCATACTTACCTGTCTTCTGGTCCGAACCTTCTGGGCACGTCTTCTTGACGTCCGCCGGCCACCCAAGCCTGTTCAAGAGAGCCGGAGTGCCAGCATACACAGAAGAAATGATGTCCCGTGCCCAGAAGGTCCGGATCGGAAGACAGGTAAGTATGATGGGGTGGGGGGGTTGAGTTAGTTAGGAAGGGCTAGTAGCGGGTGGGCTAGCTAGGGAAACAAGGAGGGGGTGTGAGTGAGAAAGGGAGGGGGAGTGAGAAGGGTAGTGGTGTGAGTCAGCTCAGTGTGAGTGGCCCAAGGCATCATGGCAGTTGTAGAAAAACACAGAACAGGAAGATACCCATGTAAACAAATGCAGAAGATGCCAGGAGCTCACAGAGAAACCCAGAAATCACTCAAAACACTGCTAAAGGTATTTGTTAACCTATTAATAACACTAACAGACTTTTTTTGAAAAATAATTTTTTTGCCCAGAAAACCCCTTTAAGCCACTGGCAAACCCCATGTGGGTAGGGTGCGGTGCGGGTTTGTCAATTTTATTGGTATAACAAAAGCAGGATACATCATACCTCTAAATATGAATAATACCGCCATATCACAACCCATTACATAAATGTCTATATTCCTGCTAAAACAGTCACGGTTACTCCATATCCTGAAACCCTGAGGTCAGCCAGAGAACGGACTTTTGCTGGAGATGTTAGAATGTTAGGTCTTTCTGCGGGAAGAAAAATACATACTGAAAGAGGGGCAGAACTTAGGGTGCGCTATATGCGCCACAGCTAATTTACATATAGTAAGATCCTCCTCCAGCCCCTCCCACTTTGTTTCCACCCATTCCCATTAATGTCTCTTTGTGATGCCCCAAAACAGTATAACGACCCTACCTCATTATAATTTCCCCCTACAGTTTAATGTCCCCCCCTCCAATTGTGCCCGCAGCTCCCTCTCCAGTACAGTATACAGCCTCCCTTCCAGTTGCCCCTCAGCATACTGCCCCCTGCATTAAATTATACAGCTCCCCCTCCAGTTGCCCACACAGTATACTGCCCCTCTCCATTACAATATACAGCTCTCCCTCCAGTTGCCCTCACAGTATACAGCTCCCCATTTAGTTGCCCCCATAGTATACAACCCCTTGCAGTTGCCCCCACACTATACAATCCTCCTCCAGTTTCTCCCACAGTATACTGCACCCATCCAGTTGCCCCCACGTGTATAGTCCCCTTCCAGTTGCCCCCACACTATATAGTCCCCCTCCAATTGCCTCTCTCACCCCATCCAGATGCAGATGAGTTGAAGTCAGGCCATACCTCCCATTGACTGGGACAATGGGACAGCACCTGGAATCCAGTACTGTCCCGCTGAACCCGGGAGGCAGGTATGCAAATATTACCTCCAGAAATCTTCATTAGGTCAAAATGGGAATACAGCTGTGAAACACCCTGGACAGGACTTACTTTATTTCTTTTGAATACTATTGTATGTGTTACATGTGTGAAGGAACTGTGGTCACATGATCGTTCTGTGCAGGTCCTTAAGTCAGTGAGAGTGAGCTGCCCTATGTATAGACTATGATGTACATGACTTGCTAGTTTGTGGTTCTTCCCGATGGCATGCAGAATGGCCTTCAGTTTCTAATCAAAGGATGTAGGGGAATTGTGGCCGTGGGTCCTATGTCCAACAGGCGGTAGCTCTATATGTCCTAATGGGCACTCTGTTAGTTAAAGGCCCTGTGTAGTCTGATCATGCAGTCTTGTCCTCTCGTTCCCATTAACAAACAATACATTTGATAAATGAGTAAGATGTAGGGGACAGATGGAAGTGAATACAGCTGAAAGATCAGACTGCATAGGGTTTGTTTGTTGTCTGTTACCGTGGAGACATATAGATCTGCGTAGCAGCTGTATACACAAAACGGTAGGATATTCTTAATAAAAACATATTGTAAAGTGGCTTCATTCTTCACTTTAGATAAACTGAAGCAGTTAAAAAATTGGTTCCATAGGTAGCCTTAGGTATTATTTTGATAAAGTATACAGTAAGCTCCTGAGCTCCCCCTAGTGGTGGCTGCAGGAAAACAGAATTTTATTGAATTACTCTTTGTCTTTGGAGGGGGATTTGTGGGGCAAAATGTTGGACCTAAAATGACCAGATGATAAAAGGTCGAGGTTTTACCTTACTAGTGCAGGAAGTGATATACGGTTGTGTCACTGTACAAACATCAGGCAATATTTGGGAATTGGAACAGAACCAAAAAATTCTGTATCCCACGTCCTGTTTATACTTCAGTTAATGAATTACAATGCGATTACTAAAAGTTTTCCAAAGAAATACGCTCCAGATATTCACCCCCAGAGGTGTCTCCCGTTCACCATGGCCGCAGGACTTCAACTTTTGGGGCTGACGCTTATTGCATGTATACTATATGTGTCCGGGGATATAAGGTGAGTTGTGGTGTAAGCCATGCTATATGGGGCTGTAAATGGTTTATGGAGTTGTATACAGGGGCATGACTATAGGGGATGCTGCGGTAGCAGTCGGCTCTGGACCCTGAGGGGGCCCCAAAGGTCCCTCTACCACATAAAATATACCGGTAGGGGCCACATTACAGGTTTTGCTTTGGGGCCTAGGAGTTTCAAGTTATGCCTGGTTGTATATGTTATATTGAGCTGTATAAGCTGTATGTATGGAGTTATACTGGATATGGGATATGGAGTGGTATATGCCCTATATACTGTATGTATGGAGTTGAATATGCTGTTTGGAGTTGTATATAGAGTTGTATATGAAGTTATATATGGTATATGGAGTCATATATCCTGCATGGGGTTGTATATAGAGTTGTATATGGTTTATGGAGTTTTATATAGAGTTGTTTATTGCATATGACACTGAGTTGTATACAGACTCGTATATGTGTTGAATTTGGTATATGGAATTGTATATGGTAGATGCAGATGCAATTGAGCTGTATATGGAGTTGTATATGGTATATGGAGGTGTATCCAGTTATATTGAGTTGTATGCGGGGTATGGGGTATATATGGTACATGGAGTTATATATAATGTATATCATATATGGAGTTGTATATCGTAAATGGAGCTATGTATGGAGTCACATATGGAATATGTACAATATGGTACATGGATTTGCATATATCTTACATGGAGTGACATATAGAGGTGTATATTGTAGACGGAATTGTATATGAAGTTGTATATGGTACATGGAGATGCATATTGAGCTATATATGGGATATATTTGTATACAGTATATGTAGCAGTATATGGTACAAGAGGTTGTGTTTGGTATATGGAGGTGTATGTATCTTACATGGAGGTGTATTTGGTATAAGGTATGTGGAGTTGTACATGGAGATGTACATAGTATATGGACTTGTATGTGGCATTGTGTTGTACATGGTATATAGCACTGTATATAAAGTATACAGGATTGGTTTTGTGAATTTACAAAGGTGTAAGTTGAATATTGGGTACAATGAAAGGGGTATTCTGGGGCCACCAATGATGACCACATTGTCATTACAGCATGCCAAAAAGTGAGGTGTACCTTCAGGGCCATATCTAGCAATACAAGGAGAAGCCCCCCAAATACAATTAAAATTTCCTATACTTTAAGGGGCATCTCCTTACACTTATCGCTTATCCACAGGATATTCCCAGCATCTTGTTTGCACCTTTGTGGGGAATAATCACAAATATTTTACCCATAATCCTTCATGTTGTTCTCCCCATGGTTTATGGTCGTCTGCCCTTCACAAGGGTCCGACAGATCAGATTCTGAACTTTACCTTCTATGTTGAAACCAGACATCTAATCCCTATGTAAATACCACACAGATGTCTCCCCCTAGTGGCTATATACACTATATACCATGCTACTAAAAATTATATACTGAGGCTTAAAGGTACAAACCTGAATAAAAGTGAAGTTATCCTATAGAATATACAGCCATAGCATGGAAGAAGTGAATGATAATGATTATCTGGTGACAATAGCGCCTGTCAGGACAGATATATTAGTGAAGAGTCGGTTTTGAAGTTAAAGGGGTTTTCTGGGACTTAAATATTCATGATTTATCGTTATACGATCAGTGGGGGTCCGACACCTAGGACCCCTACAGATCAGATGGTACTCGAGTGAATGCTATGACCTCTTCATAGACTATCAAACACAGTGCCGTACATTGTATAGTGGCTGTGCTTGGTATTGCAGCTCAGCCCCATTCACTTGAATGGGAAAGAACTGCTGCTATACCATGTGACCGATGAATGTGACATCATCAGTACAGGGAAGAGGCCACAGCACTCTTGAGCTTCGTAGCCTTGTCAAACAGCTGATTGGTGGGGGTTCTGGTTGTTGGACCCCTCCAGTTACATATTGATGACCTTTCCTTAAAGAGGACCTTTCACGTTTCACGTTTCAGGTCCTCTTTAAGTGCAAGTCCTGGAAAACAGATTTAGGCTAAGGCCCCACGTATCGGGCCGCAGCAAAAAAAGTGCTGTGGGAAAAACTGCAGCAGCAATGCATTGTGGTTTTTCCCGCAGCGCTTTTCACAATTATACCTATAGCATACGTCCCAACTTTCAAAGGACAGAAAGAGGGACAAAATATGCGGTGATCTATGTGCGCCGCAGAAAATTTAGCTCCACCCACTTCTACTTTGACTCCACCCATTCTCATCTATTTTTCTATCTGTCCCCACACAGTATAATGCTCCTATAGTCACCCTAACATTATATGCCTCTACATTATAATGTTTCCCTCCAATTGCCCCACAGTATTAAGTCCCTCTCCTTGTGCCCCAGTTTAAACTGGAGGAAACTAGAGGGGGGCATTAAACTGGGGCACCTGGAGGGGGACATTAAACTATGGGGCAGCTGGAGGGTGATATTAAACAATGGGGGTAGTTGGAGGATGACATTAAACTGGGGAAAACTAGAGGCAGACATGTCCCCCTCCAGCTACCCCCATGGTTTAATGCCCTCCTCCAGTTGCCCCCAGTTTAATGTCACCCTCCATCTTACCCCAGTTTAATATCCCCCCTCCATCTGCCCCAGTTTAATGTCCCCCTTTATCTGCCACCAGCTTAATGTCCCCCTTCATGTCACCAAATTAATGTCCCCCTTCATCTGCCACCAGCTTAATGTCCCCCCTTCATCTGCCACCAATTTAATGTCCCCCCTTCATCTGTCACCAGCTTAATGCTCCCTTCATATGCCCCCAGTTTAATGTCCCCCTTTATCTGCCACCAATTTATTGTCCCCCTTTCATCTGTCACCAGCTTAATGCCCCCCTTCATCTTCCCCCAGTTTAATTGCCCCTCCATCTACCACCAATTTAATGTCCCACTTTATCTGCCACCAGCTTAATGTCCCCCTTTATCTTCCACCAATTTAATTGCCCCCTTAATCTGCCTTCAGTTTAATTGTCCGTTCATCTGCCTTCAGTTTAACTTCCCCCTACATCTGCCCCCAGTTCCCCCCTCTTGCTCACACAAGCTGTCTCTTCTCTCCTCCTTATCTTCGATCACTCTCGTTCCCAGCAGCTTTCTGTGTAACATCACACTGTCCCGCAGTATCCAGAATAGCTCCGCCCACACAAGAGTCTGATCACATGGTCATGACGTCATCAAAGGTTCTTTAGCTCCTAGGATTTAGCATCTACCATTTAGCCTTTACCCTACTCTAATAAAGTTTGTTAACAGCAAAACATTTTAGGGGCATAGCGGGACAAACTGTAAGCTATGCGGAACCGCGGGACAGCAGTGTGAAATCAGGACTGTCCCGCCAGATGCGGAACAGTTGGGAGCTATGCTATAGGGAGCTCGCCGGTGTTTCCGGAGATATAATTGATATGCTGCAATTTCCAAAACCGCAACAGTTTTGGAAATTGCAGCATGTCCGCTGTGTGTATTTTACCGTTGTGTCACTACACAGTGACTGCAAAACGCAGTGTTTTTTTTTCCGTGGCGTTTTTCTCAGCGGATATTCTTCCCTTTTTATACCTATACATTTCCGCTGGTATAATACATGCAGCGAGTTTGAATATGCAGAGTTTCCAACGCAGATTTTTTTTCTGCAATGTGTGGATGGGATTAGACAGAGTCTCATTCACTTTGCAGGGACTGTAAAACGCCGCCTTTTTTTTCTGCGTCGTTTCCACAGGGGCAAAAACGTTGGTATTTCGCAACGTGGGGCTTTAGCCTTAATGCAAAGCTGAAAAATGAGCAAACATACGGATCGGATAGGGCTGTGACAAGGGCCAAATTGTAATGGCAGTGGATGATTCCACAATGGCAGGTCTTGTGGGGTGTTCCCTACCAAAAGTGCTCCAAGGAAGGACAGCAAGAAACAGGGAACAGGATCAAGTTTCATCTAAAGGCCAAGAAACTTCTCACGGTTTTCTGAAGTTGCTCAATATTTACAACTTAGAAGAATGAAGGAAATCTATCAGAGGACCCCAGTAATGTCACAATGTGGGCAGGTGATATAGTATATACTGATATGGGGGCAACTGAAGGGGGACATGAAACTGGTGACAACCACGAAGGACACTTGAATAGTGGGGGCACGTTTTGTTAAAAACAGAACAATTTGGGATATTCGGGTCGAATCCGGCTCATGACGAAGCCATTCACTCATCTCTACACAGGAGTCCTCTCCACCATCAGGCACGATGAGCAGATTGTCGCTGCTGCAGCACGGTCGGTGTCCCGTATAGTAGACCGTACATAGATAGATAGACGTTACTAGTGCTCGACCCTATGACAACCAGTTTAAGCCCCCATGCACACAACACTGTGTGCTATGTCAGTGTGCTATCCATGTTTTTAGTTGCTAGCACAGTAACCCATTCTTTAAGCCCCATACACATGACCTCGTATTATCACCACTCCATGTAGGGGGACATGAGCCCAGGACAAAACTCAGAACAGATCCTATTCTGGGCTCATTAGTGACATGTATGGGTCTGTGGAGGTTACAGACGGGACACCGATATCATCCATGTGCCGTTCAAGAAGATTTCTCATGGACCTATACATGCACGTGTCATGGGGAAAAAATACAATAAAAAACAGACCATAATGGTCTAAGATAGTCAAAGAGTTAAAACCTGGCGATCTATGGAATTTCCCCCTTTCTTGGCAGTCTAGGG
Organism: Leptodactylus fallax; assembly: GCA_947044405.1. Taxonomy (NCBI): domain Eukaryota; kingdom Metazoa; phylum Chordata; class Amphibia; order Anura; family Leptodactylidae; genus Leptodactylus; species Leptodactylus fallax. The sequence continues at coordinate 3,053,231 of CAMRHE010000238.1, read as the reverse complement.
TAAAAGAGAGGGTAGTATTTTGTCCCTTGGTGGTCTGGTGCTAAATGAGGGGTTAATACCAGGTTGTTAAGGTGTTTAACAGCCTGCTGTAAGATAGGGGTTATTACCTGATGATCTAGTGGTCTAGAGTTAGTACCTAGTGGCCTATAATGCAGTCTAGAGTTATTACCTGGTGGTCTATGGTGTATTCTAGAGTGAATACCTGGTGGTCTATAGTGCAGTCTAGAATTATTACCTGGTGGTCTATGGCGTAATCTAGAATTAATACCTGGTGGTCTATGGTGTATTCTCGAATTAATCCCTGGTGGTCTATGGAGTAATCTTGAGTTAATACCTGGTGGTCTATGGTGTATTCTCGAATTAATCCCTGGTGGTCTATGGCGTAATCTTGAGTTAATACCTGGTGGTCTATGGTGTATTCTAGAATTAATCCCTGGTGGTCTATGGTGTATTCTAGCGTTAATACCTGGTGGTCTATGGTGTATTCCAGAGTTAATACCTGGTGGTCTATGGTGTATTCTAGAGTTAATACCTGGTGGTCTATGGCGTAATCTAGAGTTAATACCTGGTGGTCTATGGTGTATTCTCGAGTTAATACCTGGTGGTCTATGGTGTATTCTCGAGTTAATACCTGGTGGTCTATGGTGTATTCTAGAGTTAATACCTGGTGGTCTATGGTGTATTCTAGAGTTAATCCCTAGTGGTCTATGGTGTATTCTCGAGTTAATACCTGGTGGTCTATGGTGTATTCTAGAGTTAATACCTGGTGGTCTATGGTGTATTCTCGAGTTAATACCTGGTGGTCTATGGTGTATTCTAGAGTTAATACCTGGTGGTCTATGGCGTAATCTTGAGTTAATACCTGGTGGTCTATGGTGTATTCTAGAATTAATCCCTGGTGGTCTATGGTGTATTCTAGAGTTAATACCTGGTGGTCTATGGTGTATTCTAGCGTTAATACCTGGTGGTCTATGGTGTGTTCTAGAGTTAATACCGGGTGGTCTATGGCGTAATCTAGAGTTAATACCTGGTGGTCTATGGTGTATTCTAGAGTTAATACCTGGTGGTCTATGGTGTATTCTAGAGTTAATCCCTGGTGGTCTATGGTGTATTCTCGAGTTAATACCTGGTGGTCTATGGTGTATTCTCGAGTTAATACCTGGTGGTCTATGGTGTATTCTAGAGTTAATACCTGGTGGTCTATGGTGTATTCTCGAGTTAATACCTGGTGGTCTATGGTGTATTCTCGAGTTAATACCTGGTGGTCTATGGTGTATTCTAGAGTTAATACCTGGTGGTCTATGGCGTAATCTAGAATTAATACCTGGTGGTCTATGGTGTATTCTCGAATTAATACCTGGTGGTCTATGGTGTATTCTCGAGTTAATACCTGGTGGTCTATGGTGTATTCTAGAGTTAATACCTGGTGGTCTATGGCGTAATCTAGAATTAATACCTGGTGGTCTATGGTGTATTCTCGAATTAATACCTGGTGGTCTATGGTGTATTCTCAAATTAATACCTGGTGGTCTATGGCGTAATCTTGAGTTAATACCTGGTGGTCTATGGTGTATTCTAGAGTTAATACCTGGTGGGCTATGGTGTATTCTAGAGTTAATACCTGGTGGGTGTTTAATAATCTATAGCAGGGGTGTAAGTATAGGGCGTGCGGTGGTAGTAGTCACTAACCTCAGGGGTCCCCAAAGATCCCTCTCCCACTATTCTAAACGGCACACAGTATTTAGGGGCCCCATTACAGATTTTGCATTGGGGTCCAGGAGCTTCAGGTATCCCCAGACTTGATGTATTTCTGTACCTGGTATATACCAGATCCATCTAACAACTCTGTATTTCTTTCCAGATCAGAGCGGGTGCGGAGATCTGCTCAGGCTCCTCTTCCCATAAACTGTGAGATCAGTAGCTGGGGTGATTGGAGTGACTGCGACCCATGTACTAAACTGAGGGTAAATATGGACTTTGGACAGTTTGTGCACCAGTACATACATCAGGCGATTATAGAAACCTCTATCTGATATTTTCCATAGTGACCAGGAGTGAGAAGTCCTTGTCCTTGTTGCAGACAATATATATCATTGCATGGCGGTCCTTCAGATGGACCATTCACTGCCCCATAGCAGGTGGGGCCCCATACAGCCTCCCTCTGTTCTGGCTGGGGTGACATGTGGGGATCCCGCTGTATCTATTAGGGCATATAGACAGGGATTGGCTTCATGAGTCAACCACTTTATGATCACCCAATAAATTAATATTATTTTCCACCATTGCCCTTGTAGTTCCATCTATACCAGTCATAGACATACTTCCATACTTATACATACATTTACATATATTCCAAAGTAGTCACAGATCTATTACAATTGCCATTCAGTATGATTCTCAAAGTAGAGGGTTTGTCCAGGCCTAAAAAACAAGTCCAACTTCTATCAAAAACAGTGCCACACCTGCCCGCAGGTTTCATGCTCGTGGCTAAGTGGCAGTGAAGGTGGCCTTCAGAAAATGGAAGGATGTGCCGAGGATCTAGAGGACAGAGGTAGAAGAGCGACTTGATCACTTGGTAGGGGTTCCAGAGTGCCTCCTTACCAGTAGCATATCTATAGGGGGCGCTCTGTAAAAAAAGTCAGTAGGATTGATGGTCTTATTAATTACACAGCAATCCCAGTACACATTATGACTTTCTTCACACCAGTTTTTGCCCTATTATGTAAAGTTATTTCACCTGTCGCTATGTCTCCTGGTGTGTAGTACCGCTCACGGAGCATTGTGAGGTTTGGCCAATATGGAGGTGAAAGGTGTCGGAGCTCATTGGGGGAACATCAGCGTTGTACATCAGATCAGCCTTGTGGAGATTCTGTGAATGACTGCGGCAACGACTTTGAATGTGAATCAGGTAATGTATAAAAATATGCATCATTTTTAGAGGACAAAATTAGTACAGGTCACACCCAATAAAGGCAGCCAAAATGCCTCCATTAATAGCGCCATCAGAGTGCCCCCATAGACATTAGTACCAAAATAATGATACACTCCATAAGGGTAACCAAGGTGACTCCACTAATAGCGCTATCAAAGTGTTCCCATAGACATCAGGGCCAACACAATGCCACAACACATAAAAGTAGCCAAAATGCCTCCATTAATATATCCATCAGAGTGCCCCCATAGACAACAGTACCGACATAATGCTACACTCCATAAAAGCAGCCATAGTAACTCCATTAATACAGTAGCTCCATCAGAGTGCCCCCATAGATATCAGTGCCATAGGTTTAAGGTTAAAATTCTGAATGTCTGCCACTAGGAAGCGCTATCTACATATAGATTTATAAACCTCAGAGCCTAAGCTGATTTTAACAAAGACACTATTGGCTGCTCAACTTCAGTGCCTTTGATTCAGATGAATGGCAGTGCATGTAGTACACGACAGGTCCGCTCCGCTCTCTGGTTCATAGAGTGGTCTATGTAATGTAAAGCAAATATAGACAATAAATGATGGCCTTTAATCCAATGACAAATAATACATCTGCTGATAAAAATGGCAGCCATGTTGGGAGGGAGGCGCTGTTGCATTGCTATCTATGGAAAGTATGTCACCAGCAGTGGTGAAAAGTGGTACTGCAAGTAGAAATGGAAAAGTTGTGCTTACCCCCAGTGGTTGCAACCCCTGATGTGAGGTTTTGACACCAAATTGCCAATTGCAAATGTAATGTGTTGTTGCCACCAGGTGTTAGAAAAAGAGCGCCAACTTGTAACCGAACAGCTAGATCCCGCACCCTAAATTTCAAGGGTTGCACCTTCTAGGGCATTTGTGCTAAATTTTCACTCTCTGAATTCCTGAACCAGCAGATTTCATTTTGTTGGACTATTCCAGGGAGATGCATAAAACAGAGACTGCTGTGTAATGGAGACAACGACTGCGGGGACAGTTCTGATGAGCTCTGTGAAGATGGCCAAGAACCAAAACCCATCTGCCGCAATATGGATATCGAATTGTCGGAAATAGGAAGGACAGCAGGGGATGGGTGAGTATGATAATAATGCACATATTACAAGTAACTACATTGAGCCTGGTATAAAGGTGATATATCCCAGCATGCAAATCACCAGAATAAGCTGGGTGTAGACACTGAACAAGCAGGGAATGTCAGCTCTGAAGTCAGCAGAATTGTGAATGCAGCATATGAGACGTTATATATCCTATTCAATGATTCGGTTTGGTTATATTATGACATTTTTTCTCGCCTTCATTATTAAATTTATTTTATTGATTTCCCTTTATTTTAGGTTTAACTCACTTGGGGTGGATATCAAGAGAAACCCCTTCGACAATGAATATTTCAATGGTCTGTGTGACCGCATCCGTGACGGTAATACGAGGACCTATTACCGCAAACCGTGGAATGTGGCCGCTCTTGTTTATCAGGTAGTAAAGTGCACAATAGGCCGTCTCTTAATGCCCACCAATACACCTCTTGGGATACAGCCGGGAAACAGGGCTGCACAAAATGAGCACTGTATATACATTAACTTAAGTCAAGGTCAGTGCCGTTGCCTCCATTGATCCTGTTGATCTTGTGATCGCTGGGACACTAATCACATGATCAACTGCAGACAGAGGTCGCATCAGGACAAACATGCAAGTGTGCCAAGGCCAAAACTATAATACACATCCCCCAGGGTTGTCTATCCATATTTCATTTAAAGAAAAATAAAAAAAAGCCCCTCTCCATAGGATTAAAAAAGTATAATAAATAAAAAAAGTTACAGTGCCTTGCGAAAGTATTCGGCCCCCTTGAACTTTTCAACCTTTTGCCACATTTCAGGCTTCAAACATAAGGATATAAAATTTTAATTTTTTTGGTGAAGAATCAACAACAAGTGGGACACAATTGTGAAGTGGAACGAAATTTATTGGTTATTTTAAACTTTTGTAAAAAATAAAAAACTGAAAAGCGGGGCGTGCAATATTATTCTGCCCCTTTACTTTCAGTGCAGCAAACTCACTCCAGAAGTTCAGTGAGGATCTCTGAATGATCCAATGTTGTCCTAAATGACTGATGATGATAAATATAATCCACCTGTGTGTAATCAAGACTCCGTATAAATGCACCTGCTCTGTGATAGTCTCAGGGTTCTGTTTAAAGCGCAGAGAGCATCATGAAGACCAAGGAACACACCAGGCAGGTCCGTGATACTGTTGTGGAGAAGTTTAAAGCCGGATTTGGATACAAAAAGATTTCCCAAACTTTAAACATCCCAAGGAGCACTGTGCAAGCGATCATATTGAAATGGAAGGAGTATCAGACCACTGCAAATCTACCAAGACCCGGCCGTCCCTCTAAACTTTCATCTCAAACAAGGAGAAGACTGATCAGAGATGCAGCCAAGAGGCCCATGATCACTCTGGATGAACTGCAGAGATCTACAGCTGAGGTGGGAGAGTCTGTCCATAGGACAACAATCAGTCGTACACTGCACAAATCTGGCCTTTATGGAAGAGTGGCAAGAAGAAAGCCATTTCTCAAAGATATCCATAAAAAGTCTCCTTTAAAGTTTGCCACAAGCGACCTGGGAGACACACCAAACATGTGGAAGAAGGTGCTCTGGTCAGATGAAACCAAAATCCAACTTTTTGGCCACAATGCAAAATGATATTTTTGGCGTAAAAGCAACACAGCTCATCCCCCTGAACACACCATCCCCACTGTCACACATGGTGGTGGCAGCATCATGGTTTGGGCCTGCTTTTCTTCAGCAGGGACAGGGAAGATGGTTAAAATTAATGGGAAGATGGATGGAGCCAAATACAGGACCATTCTGTAAGAAAACCTGTTGGAGTCTGCAAAAGACCTGAGACTGGGACGGAGATTTATCTTCCAACAAGACAATGATCCCAAACATAAAGCAAAATCTACAATGGAATGGTTCACAAATAAACGTATCCAGGTGTTAGAATGGCCAAGTCAAAGTCCAGACCTGAATCCAATCGAGAATCTGTGGAAAGAGCTGAAAACTGCTGTTCACAAACGCTCTCCATCCAACCTCACTGAGCTCCAGCTGTTTTCCAAGGAAGAATGGGCAAGAATTTCAGTCTCTCGATGTGCAAAACTGATAGAGACATACCCCAAGCGACTTGTAGCTGTAATCGCAGCAAAAGGTGGCGCTACAAAGTATTAACTTAAGGGGGACAAATAATTTGGCACGCCCCACTTTTCAGTTTTTTATTTTTTACAAAAGTTTAAAATATCCCAAAAATTTTGTTCCACTTCACGATTGTGTCCCACTTGTTGTTGATTCTTCACCAAAAAATTTAAATTTTATATCCTTATGTTTGAAGCCTGAAATGTGGCAAAAGGTTGAAAAGTTCAAGGGGGCCGAATACTTTTGCAAGGCACTGTATGTTAAAAAATCATTTAAAAAAAAACCACAAAAATGAATTTATTTAATAGATACATTTTACTACAAATAGATCCCAACAATAGATATATTTGTTTTTTTTGACAACCATAGCAACCTGTCCAATAAATCTGTAGCATTGACTATGCCATAAAAATAACTATATAAATAAATAAAAAATGCTGCAGAGTTGATTTTTTTTTCCTCCCCAAATTTTACAAAATAAAATTTTATATTTTACCCATCAAAAATTATAGCATCATTTATGAGGACCAAAGTATGCCATAATAAATAAATAAATAATGAAGGAGAATTGATTTATTTTTTTCAATTTTTGCAAAATAAAATTTAATATACAGCATATTAAAGTAGTCTTCTAGACTAAAAATACTGATGACCTGTTCTAAGGATAGGTCCGCAAAACCTCCATCGATTAGCTGTTTTTAGCAGCTGATACACAAAGAATGGAGCAGGAAGCAGACAGCGCCGTTCCCTGTGTGGTGGCCAGACCGGATACTGCAGATCAGCATCTATTCAATTGAATGAGATCTAAGATGCAGTCACTCAGTTCAGCCACTACACAAAGAACGGCGCTGTTTGCTTCCTGCTCCATTTTCTCTGTGTTGGCTGCTGAGAAGGGTTAATTGATAAGGTGGCTCAGAGTCAGACCCCCACAGATCTGATATTAGTGACCTGTCTTTAGGATGGGTCATTAATGTGTTTGTTTAGCCTGTAAAACCCGATATATAGGGCACCTACATAAAATATAACTTTGTCCTGAAAATACAAAACCTCATCACGTCAAAAAAAAAAAAAAAAGTTATGGCAGTTGAAATGCAAAAAGGAAATTTTCAAAAAAATGTAGCCTGTCATCAAACGGTTAATAATTCCTCCAATGTTTTTTAAAGCATTAAAGGGGTTGTCCAGGCAAAAGTGGACAACGCCTTTAACTTTTAAATCAGCCAGGGGCAGTGAAAAAAATAAAAAAAAATTCATACTCACCTGTCCCTGATGCTCCGGTGTCCTCCCGGCACGTTCCGGTCCTTCTGCTGAACGGATCTCTTTCGGAGTTCCACTGAAGCCGCTGATTGGCCTCAGCAGTCAGGTGACCACTGAAGCCAATCAGGGAAGGGCCTGCAATGTCATTACCTGTGACATCACGGGTCTCTTCCTGAGGCCAATCAGCGGCTATAGTAGAACTCAGGAAGAGAACTGGGAGAAGCAACCGGAGCAGAAAAACCTGGACGCGCCGGAGGGACACTGGAGGGACATTGGGGACAGGTGAGTATGCATTTTTTTTTTTTTTCACAGTCCCCGGCTGATTTAAAAGTTAAAGGGGTTGTCCAATTCTGCCTGGACAACCCCTTTAAGTCCGCATACTAGAGCACGTTATATATAAAACTAAAAAGTGGATAAAGGAAGACAAAATAGTCACATAAAAGATCCAAAAATTACAAAAGAAAGTTGTTGTTTCTTAAACTTACAGCAGTTCTGGGTTTACGAGAAGTCTATTGTCACTATGTTACTGCCGTGTGACAGTGACCTGGGATCTATGAATTGGGACGCAAGAATCATTTTTGAATTTTTGAATTATTTCTTCTTCTAAATCTAGACCAAAGCGGATAAAGCATTTTCAACGGAAACCTATGAGGATACTGTGACCCTACTAACCAAGGTTTTATCAGAAAAGACCCAGTCGTTAGAATTCTCAGTGAATGTTAAGGTCACACCTGATAATTCGCCCCTTGGCAATGGCACCTCAATTGGAGGGAACGTAGCACTGAAACAATCAAGGAGTGAAAGCATTAAGCACGTCAAAGAATATTCCCAAAAAAAGGTAAAATATAAACTTTTTGAGAACAGCAATTTTATTGTTGCATCAAGATTTTTTTGTTGAATTAAGAACAAATGCCCCAACATTCCATTCCATTGGTCTTTTATAGAGGTAGTTCTATGTACTGTGCATTGTGGTGGACAAGTCACGTGGAATCACCTTAGATTTTGACCACTCAACCTTGTATAAAAAATAGACATGGACGAACCGACTCACCCGAATATTCCAAATTGTTCATTTTTCTACTAAACAAATGGAGATTCGTCTAGGGTGAGCTAAAATGGCTGCTGCATTACACTCTGGGATCTTTTTGGACCTTAGAGTATAAGAGGTGGAGGCCCAAAGGAGGGGACAAATATAAAAAACATTCATGCTTACCTTCGGTTGTGGCGTCTGTCTCTCTCTGGTGCTGTAATGCGCCCGGTGTCACTGCTAAGGCTATGATTGGGCCACAAGCGGTCACATGGGCACACCAAGCATCATGACGGAGTAAGAAAAGATGAATGTATTTTTTTTTGTTTTGTTTTGTATCTCCCCTGGGCCTCCACCTAAGTCTGTAGAGATCCCGGAGTATAATAGTGTTACTTTCACTTCATAACTTCGGTTGTGTTTGCTTTATTGCCGGTTCACATCTGCATTAGGTTTCTATTCGGGGAGTCCGTTCGGAAACCTATACGCATAGAAAAGCGGTTTACCTAAAGAAACCTGCGGACCCCATAGACTATAATGAGGTCCGTGAGGTTTCTGCTCGGCTTCCGCACGAAACATGCGTAGAGAAAAGTGCTGCAAGCAGCACTTTCCTCTCCGGATGTTTCCGCATGTTTTGTGCGGAAACCACACGGACCCCATTATAGTCTATGGGGTCCGCAGGTTTCCTTAGGTAAACCGCTTTTCTATGCGTAACCGGACGCAGATGTGAACCGGCCCTTAGACAGCTAGAAGTTGTATAGATAGGTTCTTAGGAGCCCTGACAGTGTCATACACTATGTTTTATAGATAGGTTCCTAGGAGCCCTGACAGTGTCATACACTATGTTTTATAGATAGGTTCCTAGGAGTTCTGACAATGTCATACACTATGTTTTATAGATAGGTTCCTAGGAGTCCTGACAGTGTTACACACTATGTTTTATAGATAGGTTCCTAGGAGCCCTGACAGTGTCATACACTGTGTTTTATAGATAGGTTCCTAGGAGCCCTGACAGTGTCATACACTATGTTTTATAGATAGGTTCCTAGGAGCCCTGACAGTGTTCTACACTATGTTTTATAGATAGGTTCCAAGGAGACCTGACAGTGTTCTACACTATATTTTATAGATAGGTTCCTAGGAGCCCTGACAGTGTTCTACACTATATTTTATAGATAGGTTCCTAGGAGTCCTGACAGTGTTACACACTATGTTTTATAGATAATAATAATAATATAATAATAATAGTCCTTTAATAGTCCCACAATGGGGAAATTCAGTGTGTTACAGCAGCAAAGATAAGCAGATACAAATACAAATACAACATGTACAGGAATGTTCCAAGGTGAGAGGCATTACATTAATAGCAGACAGACAGATAGGACGTAGCAGAGGGGGGGGGGGGATTTAACAGGCAGAGAGATATTTCAGTTCTCTGTGTGTAATGATCTCCGATAGGTTCCTAGGAGCCCTGACAGTGTCATACACTATGTTTTATAGATAGGTTCCTAGGAGTCCTGACAGTGTTACACACTATGTTTTATAGATAGGTTCCTAGGAGCCCTGACAGTGTTCTACACTATGTTTTCTAGATAGGTTCCAAGGAGACCTGACAGTGTTCTACACTATATTTTATAGATAGGTTCCTAGGAGCCCTGACAGTGTTATACACTATGTTTTATAGATAGGTTCCTAGGAGCCCTGACAGTGTTATACACTATGTTTTATAGATAGGTTCCTAGGAGCCCTGACAGTGTCCACACTATGTTTTATAGATAGGTTCCTAGGAGTTCTGACAATGTCATACACTGTTTTATAGATAGGTTCCTAGGAGCCCTGACAGTGTCATACATAGATGGACAATGTTCTCCAAATAAGGATTCTCAGAATACCCTCATACACATAAGATAAAATTTGTCCAAACTCATCTATTTCAGTGGTATTTCATAGGAATGTACATGTTGAGAAAAGCCTTCCTATGGACTTTATTGGTACCTATTCCAATAGGTGGCTATCCGTGTAAGACATGGTTAGCTCCATATCAACAGCAGCTTGCTGTTCTCAGTCATCAAGCAGGAAACACTTAGATGTCCATATGACCTCAAAGGGCATATGAGTAAGGGTTGACCTGATGACATAACTCTTTAAAAATAGCATCCAGAAAGGAAAGGGCAATGAAGGAGGTAAAAGATAATAATATAACATAAATCCAAATAATGGTTAGGGAAGGTGGTGAGGTTGAAGGAACCTACATGGTGGGTATCATGCATTATATAGGGGATTGGATGTGATGGGGCTGAAGTAACCAACACAGAGCATATTATATACTATATAGGGGTGAGAGACATTAATTTTTCTATATCTATGTCATAGAACAAAAAATTTTTAAGAGTTGCGGGATCCGTGCAGCTGGGAACTTTCCAAATGAGAACACGAAACACCATGTTATCGCCAACTTTCCTTGAAGACCTAAACCTGCTTCCTTACAAATATGAAAAGGCCGAGTATTTTGCTTTTCTGGAGATGTATGGAACTCATTATGCGGTGTCCGGGACCATTGGAGGGAAATATGAACTTGTTTATGTATTAAATTCTGAAGCTATGAGCAAAAAAGGTACACTATAGAATAGTGAAGTGGTCTCCAACCTGCTGCTTTCCAGTTTTGCAACAGCTGAAAATCAACTTTTTTAATAGTCCCAATGCATTAAACAAGAAACATGCAATAACTTTGCAAATAGTTTTGGTTAAAAAAGTTTCCTAGCATTGTATGTCTCCATGATAACAGACTACAAACAAGTCCTGTGTCATCTTATAGTCACACTCCTCTATTTCTTACTAAAATATATTCTTCAGATTAACAAAAAGTAAGGTACACATTGAGGTAGAATAATCTGATCAGATGACGCAGGGTTTTATTGTTGTCTGTTACCATAGCAAAACATAGCTCTACATTTTTAAAATATAGCAGCAATGGTAGACTGTGATCATGTTCTGGCCACATTGTACGGTACAGTAGACGTGTCTGCTCATGATCACCTGCTCCCGGACTCTTGTCGTTCTGCTTTTTGGCTTTTGACTACTCTTTGGATTGCGATTTGGTACTTTTTTGTCTCTCTGGCTTGATCCTTGGCTTGCTGACTCCTCTTCTGTCTTGTGTTGTCTTGTCCTGTTCTGTGTATTACTTATCTAGAGTAGGGTTTGTCGTCCAGTTGTCCCTGTCATTAGGACAGTTGCGGCAAATAGGCAGGGACACCGGGTGGGCCTAGTTTTAGGGCTCACTTCTCTGTCTTCCCTTTTCCTTGCAGCTGCTCTTGGGAATTACTTCCGGGTAATTCTTAACAGAACATAGTGAACCCATCGTGCAATAGTGCTTGTGTTGAACAAGTACTATGTCAGTAAAAGTACTGAGGTTCTTTAGGCCCACCAGATAAAATAATTCTGGGGAAACCACTCTCCAATAATCCCTAGGAAATAGACCATAGTAACCTTCACATTTGGGTGTCTTCTATTGGATCATTATTGTGTTAGAGCCCGGGCCCACTGGAGGATCATTTGGTACTCTGGTGGGTCAGTCCAACATCGATAACCAGACTTGTGGGAGTTTTGCGTGTTTCTTAGATGAACTACAAAACCCTTGGGTAGGTTGTTGTAAGGTGGGCTCTGTCACCCAGACACTTGTGCCCCTCAGGGGTCTCCACTTTACAAAAGGAAAACGTGAACATTTACAAATGTGATATATTACTAACCTGTATTTACCTTTCACTTTAGAGGTTACCGAATCGACCGTAACAGAGTGTCTCGGTTTTGATGCTAGCATATCCGTGACAGGGCCAGGGTTTGAGGTTACCCCTAAAGTAAAACCATCAAAATGTGAAAAAGTTTCTTCTGACACACAAGGTAAGATTTTGCAGCTAATTTTAAAACTCAATCAGTAGATACAAAGTAATAAAATAATAAATAAAAAAAACTGCCTCAATAATGTCAAATGAAACATTTAAAAAAAAATTGGACTGTCACCCTCTTTTCCCATTTACCAACAAAATAAATAAAGAAAGAAAGAAAGAAAGAAAGAAAGAAAGAAAGAAAGAAAGAAAGAAAGAAAGAAAGAAAGAAATTAGGCCTCACGCACATAGTGGGCAGCCCGACGCTCTTGTAGTGCTCTGTTCCATTCCAATATTTTATAGGACGTGCTCTAGAAATATCAGAGTAGAACAGATCATCGGAACACAATAAAAACTAGAGCTCATATCTATCTATCTATCCATCTATCTATCTCATATCTATCTATCTCATATCTATCTATCTCAAATCTATCTATTTATCTCGTATCTATCTCATATCTATCTATCTATCTCATATCTATCTATTATTATCTATCTATCTCATATCTATTATTATCTATCTCATATCTATCTCATATCTATCTATTATTATCTATCTATCTATCTCATATCTATCTCATATCTATCTATTATTATCTATCTATCTATTCCATATGTATCTATCTAACTAAAAGGTGTTTTTTTTACATTTAAACCTTCAAAACTTATGATAAAGTTTCTCTATACATTATTTGATACAGCACAGTAAGTGATGCCATTCAAAAAAAAGGCCTCCACAAAAAAATAAGCCTTTATATTTTTATGCTGATGGAAAAAAAGTTATGGCTCATGGAAAGGGGTATGAAAAACCTAGATAAATAAAAATTAAAACTGGCCATATCAAGTAGGGATTAAAGAAACTGAGTCTTGACTATTATTTCTGCTGTAAAATATCGGACTGTAAAGGCCCCGCCCCTCTGTACAAACACCCCAACCACTTTTTTCAGAAAATTAAATTAATGTCAGATATGGATATTAAGGAACAATTTTTAGCACTGTCGTGCACCAAAATTTGAAACTATTTCAACAGAGGTTTGTTGTTTTTGAATGTACCCCTTTATCTCTCATTTTATATGATAGGTGGCTCAACAAGTGAGGCAGTGATCGATGACGTCATCTCATTTGTGGAAGGAGGAACGGTAGAATTTGCATCATCTGTAGAAGAAAAGCTTTCCCATAAAAAAACGGAAATTGACTCTGATCACTTTGTGAAATGGGCGGCTTCTATAGTAGATGCTCCGGCCGTAATAAACAGGAAGGTAAGGAAATGGTTAATGACCCAAGACCTGTCCATAGATAGATAGATAGATACAAATCTATCTATCTCATATCTATCTCTCTATCTCTCTATCTCTCTATCTATCTATCTATCTATCTCATATCTATCTATCTATCTATCTATCTCATATCTATCTATCTATCTCATATCTATCTCATATCTATCTATCTATCTATCTATCTATCTATCTATCTATCTATCTCATATATCTCATATCTATCTATCTAGCTATCTATCTATCTATCTATCTATCTATCTATCTATCTCATATCTATCTATCTATCTTATATCTATCTACAGTGGCTTGCAGTATTCATACCCCTTGAACTTTTTCACATTTTGCCACCTTACAACCACAAACCTAAATGTATTTTATTGAGATTTTGAGTGATAACCAACACAAAGTAGCAGATAATTGTGAAGTGGAAGGAAAATGATACATGGTTTTCAAAATTTTAATCAAATAAAAATCTGAAAAGTCTGACATGCAAAATATTCAGCCCTCTGTACTCTGATACCCCTAAATAAAATCCAGTGAGCACAATCGCCTTCAGAAGTCACTTAATGAGTTAATAGAGTCCGGCTGTGTGTAATGTAGTCTCAGTATAAATACACCTGTTCTGTGAAGGCCTCAGTGGTTTGTTAGAGAACACTAGTGAACAAACAGCATCATGAAGACCAAGGAACTCACCAGACAGGTCAGAGATAAAGTTGAGGAGAAGTTTAAAGGGATTCTATCATTGGGGAAACATGTTTTTAACTGAAGCCACGTTGGAATAGCCTTTATAAAGGCTATTCTGCTCCTACTTTTACTTTTCTTCTCCTCACTGCCATTTGTCCAAAAAAGTGTTTTATTCTCATATGATGCTCAGGTTGCACAGGGGGGCGTTCCTGCAACCCGCCTCCAATGCTGCTTTTTCATGCCCCATGCATCTTCTTCTGTTTACCTGCGAAAGAAAAATGGCCAACGATGCATGCGCAGTCGGCTATACCTAAACCCAAAGTGGCAGGGCTGACTGCATAAAGTATTCATACCCCTAGAACTTTTTCACATTTTGTCACCTTACAACCACAAACTTAAATGTATTTTCTTGAGATTTTCAGTGATAACCAACACAAAGTAGCAGATAATTATGAAGTGGAAGGAAAATGATACATGGATTAATCAAATAAAAATCTGAAAAGTGTGAAGTGCATAAGTCTTCAGCCCCCCTATATCAATACTTTGCAGAGCCTCCTTTGGCTACAATTCCAGCTACAAGTCTTTTGGGCTCTGTCTCTACCAGCTTTGCACATCTACAGACTGAGATTTCTGCCCCTTCTTCTTCTTTGCAGCCATATTGGATGGAGCGTCTGTGAGCAGCAATTTTCATGTCTTGCCACAGATGCTCAATGGGATTTAGGTCTGGACTGTGACTGGGCCATTCTAACACAGGAATATTCTGTGATCTAAACCATTCCACTGTAGCTCGGGCTGGAGGTTTAGGGTTATTGTCTTGCTGGAAGGTGAATCTCCTTCCCAGTCTCAAGTCTTTTGCAGCCTCCAGCAGGTTTTCTTCCAGGATTGCCCTGTATTTAGCTCCATCCATCTTCCCATCACCTCTGAGCAGCCTCCCTGTCCCCCCAGCATGATGCTGCCCCCTATGTGTCACAGTGGGGATGACGGTGTGTTCAGGGGGATGAGCAGGGTTACTTTTCCCCCACACATAGTGCTTTGTATTTAGGCCATAAAGTTCACCTTTGGTCTCCTCTGACCAGAGCACCTTCTTCCACATGTTTGCTGTGTCCCCTATATGGCTTGTGGTAAACTGCAAACACCACTTCTTATGTCTTTCTTTCTACAATGGTTTTCTTCTTGCCGCTCTTCCATAAAGGCCAGATTTGTGGAGTGCACGACTTATAGTTGTCCTGTGGACAGATTCTCCCTGTACCTGAGCTGTGGATTTCTGCAGCTCCTCCAGAGTGACCAGGAGCCTCTTGGCTGCTTCTCTGACCAGTGCTCTCCTTGCTCGATCTGTTAGTTTAGGTGGACGGTCATGTCTTGGTAGGTTTGCAGTTGTAGAATACTTTTTCCATTTTTGGATATTGGATTGAACAGTACTCCTTGGGATGCTCAAAGCTTGGGATATGTTTTTATAACCTAACCCTGCTGTAAACTTCTCCACAACTTTATCTCTGACCTGTCCCGTGAGTTCCTTGGTCTTCATGATGCTGTTTGTTCACTAGTGTTCTCTAACAAACCACTGAGGCCTTCACAAAACAGGTGTATTTATACTAAGACTAAATTACACACAGCTGGACTGTTTTTATTTGATTAAAATTTTGAAAACCATGTATCATTTTCCTTCCACTTCACTATTATCTGCTACTTTGTGTTGGTTATCGCTTAAAATCTCAATAAAATACATTTACGTTAGTGGTTGTAAGGTGACAAAAAGTGAAAAAGGTCAAGGGGTATGAATACTTTTACAAGTCACTGTATCTATTGCCATGTTTAAATTATGAGATTCAGGTTTATTGTTTGGTTTTTTTTTTTTAATGTTCTAATGTTTTTGTTTTGTTTTTTCTCTTTCTCTGCAGCTCTCTCCCATTTACACCCTGATTCCTGTCGACCTAAGACACGCCTATACCAAGACAAAAAACCTTGAACGAGCGATCGAAGATTATGTGGATGAATATAATGTATGTAAATGTCAGCCATGTCAGAATGGTGGCACGCTGATACTGCTAGATGGAGAATGTGCATGCAAGTGCCCGCTGGAGTACAAGGGCATAGCCTGTGAGGAGCAGAAGCATGAGCTATTTGGGAGTAAGTGACATCATTTACACCATGAAGTTAAATATTATAAGACGTTCCAGTCACGTTTTCAAATTATTTCATTAGAAAGATAAGTTTCTAGAACTTTCTGGTTAAGCATGGAGCCAAAAAGTGTCAAGAAATGTAGAGAATTCTTCTAAATGTGTCCCGTAAGATCTGGCGTTTTAACTTCTGCCTTGCAGCCAAATATGCAAAAATACAATACAAGTATACAAAAACTAGGGATAGGACTTCCTCCATTCCATTGTCACGCGTCATCTATTGTCAAGGGATCAAAACCCAGTGAGGGCTACAGAATTGTCTTGGGGTTTTGCTACAAATGAGCAAACTGGTTCATAATGAGTCAAGTTTGTTACAAATTTTCCAAAAATGTTTCTGGAGTTCACCACCCACTGATCAATATTATACTCTGGGGTCTATCCAGGCCCAGAGTATAAAAATGGGGTCCAAGGGAGGTGTGGGAAAATAATAAACACTAATTTTCACCTTCCCTCACCTCTCTTGGGCAACCTCACGTCTACATCTTCCTCAGGCCTCTTCTGTGGTGTCATGGGCCCTGGGGGACTGCTAAGACCTGTGATTGGGCCTCAGTGGTCATGTGAAGTGATGCACCCCATTGACTTTTGAGGCTCAGTCATAGGCATCAGTGGTCCCCATGACACAGAAAAGGCTTGAAGAAGACTGAAGATGCCAAGGAACTTGCGTTGGATGCTGTAAAAGAACCCAGTAGAGGTGTGGGAAGTTGAGTATCAGTGTTTATTATTTTACCACACCTCCCCTTGACCTCATTATAATACTCCAGGGTCTGAAGAGATCCCGGAGTATAATAGCATTTCAGCTCTACAATAGGAGCCATATACCTGGGTCCAGGTGCAAAACCCCCACCGATCTGATACTGATGACCTATCCTATCGATTACTCCTCAGTATTCATTGCCCTTCAGTTTTAGCCCAAACCTTTAATTTCTTTAGCTGCACATCCTGTTATCACCACTGAACTAGAAAAACTCTTTCTTCCTCTATCTAGTAGCCCCTCACCCATCGTCCGTACGATAAACCTTTACCAACATGGATGAGACAAATCTTTGAATGCATACAGCTTATTGGCTAAAAGTTATCTAGATGTTTCTTGGTGTTTGAGCATATGCTAAGACTTCTTCACTGTGAGAGAGGGAAAAAGAACTGTTAAATTAGGCCTCAAGCTCATGACCAGGTGTGTAGGCCAAGGGGCTTCCGATATTTTAGTGGCAGTCACACAGATGACATCTAAGTGTCTTACGAGCTACATTGATTTCAATAAGGGGTTCCTTTCCATTCCAATTGGATTTCAAGGAGTATGATAAGACGTGCTCCATAATCCTTGTAACGGAACTGAGCATCAGAACCTCCCTTGGACTTCACACTAAGTCGTGTGCTTAAGGCCTTAGCTGTATCTTGTCTTTGTAGTTGTCATTCTCCTTGAGTTCCTTAGTCTAGTTGTACATCCGGAAGCAGCGAAACTCTATCGTCTTCAATCCCTAAGAAATATACCACCATCTGTAGTAGCACAGCCTTCTCTGTGTCCCTTATATAGATACTAGCCATCACCTTGACATAGCACATCTCTCATCATCCCCCATTACAATGTAGATAGCTGTTGGCCAAATACATACGCCATTACCCTATAGTAGACTTTCCATCACCTTTGCCGTTGACCGTATGCCATCACCAAACGATATATCAACATAAGATGGAATGATGGAGTCATGAATTATTACAATATTTCTAGAACGGTCCTAGAATTGGCCTTTACATCTGAGATTACATTGCCCACCCCTTATGGTAAGATAACTCACTCTTCTGTAGTTACTGATCCCCCTGTGTCTTCTTACAGAGCCTGCTAAGCCTGCAGATGGAGGCTGGAGCTGTTGGAAATCCTCTCCTACCTGCACAAATGATGAGGAGACAAGAACCCGAACTTGCAACCACCCAGAACCTCAATCTGGTGGAAGGTCATGTACAGGAGAAGCCACAAGGATTGTTCCATGCTTAAGCAACCATAAGTAGGCCCATTTGTACCTTCAAAAGAATTGAAACCTCAACATCACCCAACTGAGTCAATGAGGTCCATCGGGCACCTTCTGACCTTTACATCCATCTTACCACCAACCCTGTATTAGTCTGTTACCTTTATTATGTAATTGGCATTCTCATTAAATTCTACATATCAAGTAATCGGTTTCTTTTTTTCTCATTGGTCGTGTTTTGTGGATGAACTGCACTACGTTTACCTGTTTTGGGATGTCCACTAGTCATTAAGATTCCTAGGTATAATGCTCCTAGTCCTAGTGATGAACCCAAATGGACTACACAAGTCACTTGCACCTTTTTCTACAATTCCTGATGGATTTTGGTAGTTTATCACCCCAGGATTTCTGTGAGATGTGATTCACTAGAGATGTTTTGTCTAGATAACTTGGTAGGAACATAACACCGACTAAGGCTAATGGTAGGCTGTCTCCATGGGAAAACGTCCTTGTTATCTAAGATGGACAAGGTCAAATCAAACTTGGAGTACATAAAACTAATGATACTCGAAAGAGGAACCCAAATGTAATGCACAATTCATTTGTAGGACCCTATTTTGGTCAACTTGTGATGGATCTTGGCATTTTGCTGGTCCCAGGATTTCTGTTAAATGTGATTCTTTAGAGATTTATTCTCTAGATAAATAGGTTGGAACCCAAGAAAACATGAAACCCACCAGGAATAGTGGCTGGCTGTCACCATGGGACAAGTCCAAGATCGGTCAAGGTCAAATGAAACTTGGGGGACAGAAAGTGAATAATGCTCCAAGGAGGTCCACACATGGACTGCACAACTCACTTGTAGGACCCCCTTGTAGGCACTTTGTTGGCCTCAGGATTTTGGTGAGATGTAGTATCTCAAGAAAACATAATATCCACTGGGGCTAGAGGTTGGCTGTCATAATAGGACAAATTCCTTGTCAACAAAGGTCAAGGTCACATTAACCTTGAGGGGATAGAAGGACAGAAGGTGACTGCCTACATCAGTGTACTACAGACTCGGAAGACAAGTCCTACTCTAGAAAATGGATAGAAGAGCAACATTGATTTAGAAACACTACTGGATGACAAGGAAAGAAAATGTTTTAAGGGAAGTTTACTTGTTCTGTCAAGATGGGGAGCTGAGTGTACATTAATGAGAAATAAAATGAACTTTTTTGCTTTTATCAAATGGCTGCAATGAAACAAAGAGTGAATAATTTAAAGGGGTCTGAAGACTTTCCGTACCCACTGTATACTAGATACTGTGATTAGGATAACAACAAATTTCCTGCTCACAGTCTCACTTTAATACTGAAAGGATGACCTGGCCAGTGAATATGAGAGTAGAACATAATGCATAGCAGTTACATCCGATTTTTGCACAAACAACGGGCTATTATTTTTAACAAAAAAACATTATTTCAAAAATTACTTTAAAACGAGATGAGATTTAGCACTGCAAGGAGGACATTTCTCTCCGCCGCAGGTTTCCACGTGTAACCACATTTTAAACAGATAGGGTTTACATGTTTTGGGTCCCCAAGCGGACCCGAAGTATGGAAAAGCGAACGCTAGTGTTAACCTAGCATTAGTTTGTTTATCCCTATTTGCTATAATGTATCAGTCTGGAGTCCAGGCTGTTGAGCTCACAGAGCATTGTCTAGACTGGATATATCAGCAGCAGCTGCACAAATCTCTCTGCTAGTTTGTTACAATGTATCAGTCTGGAGTCCAGGCTGTTGAGCTCACAGAGCATTGTCTAGACTGGATATAATGTACCAACTGAGAGCAGGACTAGCTATGTACAGGATTACTGCCTCTGAATGGACACAAGAGTCTTCTCAGTCACTGACAGCAAGTAGAGATCTGGAAAACTCTGCTCTTAGGAACCTTGAGTGCTGCAGAAGTTCTTTTGTAACCTTGGCCAGATCTGTGCCTTGCCACAATTCTGTCTCTGAGCTCCTTGGGCAGTTCCTTTGACCTCATGATTCTCATTTGCTGTGACATGCAGTGTGAGCTGTGAGGTCTTATATAGAACCATCTCAAGGAGGATCAGAAGGAAATGGACAGCATGTGAGTTATATATGAGTGTCACAGCAAAGGCTCTGAATACTTACGACCATGTGATATTTCAGTTTTTTATTAAATTTGCAAAAATTTCTACATTTTTGTTTTTTTTTTCTGTCAGATGGGGAGCTGAGTGTACATTAATGAGAAATAAAATGAACTTTTTTGCTTTTAGCAAATGGCTGCAATGAAACAAAGAGTGAAAAATTTAAAGGGGCCTGAATACTTTCCGTACCCACTGTAGGTGATTCTACTGTTTCCAAATATGCCTCTTTCATTCATCTTTGGAGGCCCAGTGTCATGAAAATTGTCATTTTATTCATACACAAATGAAGAGGGTCATCCGAAGCTGAATAACAGAGACACATTTGGAAACTGTAGAATCACCTCTATCAGGTAGTGTGAATATAACATGTAGGTTTATAACAAATTTAGTGCTGACAAACTTCCTTTAAAGCTGATCTTCTTGTTAATATAGAAAAACTGCCATTGTTGCTTCAAAAATTCAAGCTAACTGAGATGTGGGGTGTTCTAGCCTCATTTCACTGGCAAGGTTACCCTTTCAGTGCCAAATCTTATTTATTTCATAATTTTCTTCAAGTAGAGTTTTTTGTGAAGAAAAAAAAAATACAAAAGGGTCTGAATTTTGATCAATCACTATGATATAAGCAGTGCAGTAAAAACAGCAGAAAAAATAGGGCAAGGGACAGGGTAAAGGAAGAAGAGGAGGAAACACTTGCGCTACTGTCACACCATCCACTACTATGTCTCCTTAGAGAGACATCACCTCAGCAGGACACCTTACAGTGTGCGTAGAGTCTAAGAGCTGTCTGCAGATGGGTTTCTCCCCATGATCTATCTTATGGGCAGGCCATATCCACACCTAGTACATGGCCATCCTTGTCAACATCACGGTCTGCTTCTCCTACTCCTCCTCCTCCATGCAGGGGCGTAGCTATAGGAGTGCAGAGGCAGCAGTCGCTATACGGTCCCTCTGCCACATAAAATATGCCACTATTCTAAATGACACAAGGTATACAGGGGATCCCATTACATGTATTGCATTTGGGGCACAGAAACTTACATCTAAAAGTTACATCTCTGCCTCCATGCCAACGTAAGTCATCCATAAGGAAATGTATGCCCCGAAAACAGCAATATGCGCCAAGTCATCTGGCAGTTGTGCAACTTAATGCTCACCTGGCCAAGATGCCTTCCCGATATCCGCTGTACTATTACAGTAGATGCCGGGTCTTTTTAAGATGGAGTCCGCTCTGCTCAATAGTAATGTAGAGAATCTCCCATAGACAGCAATACAGTTATACAGTTGTATTGCCGTCTATGGGACTTGTAATCAAATGATTGCAGGTTCAAGTGGGCTAATAAAATATAAAAAAAAAAAAGGTTTAAAAAAAAAAAATATAAAAAAAAATAAAAAAATAAGTTCAAATCACCCAATATCCCTAGAATATATATAATATATATATATATATATATATATATATATATATAAATATTACTGTGAAACACATACACATTAGGTATCCCTGTGTATGAAAACTCTAACTTATAAAACTATTTTTCCAGTAGTGGGGAAAAAAAATCAAAAGTGTCGAACCAACGTTTTTTTTCGCTGTTTGACCTCTGATAAAAATTTGAATAAAAAGTGATCAATGCAATAAACATTCCCCAAAATGGTATAACTAAAAAGTACATCTGGCCCCGCAAAAAAGACACCCTCTGCATCCCCGTAAACGGAAATATAAAAAAGTTGCGGGTGTCAGAATATGGCGACTATACGAAAAAAAAAAAAAAAAATTTGGCAACGTTTAGAATTTTTGTTAAGGGGTAAAATGTAAATAAAACTATATAAATTTGGTATCCCCAAAATCGTACCGAAACATAAAATACAGGTGACATGTCATTTTGGCTGCACAGTGAACGCCGTAAAATCGAAGCTGTAAGTCGCACAAATGCACCTTTTCTCCAATTGCACCCCATTCTGAATTTTTTTCCAGCTTCCCAGTACATTGTATAGAATAATAAATGATACCATTATGAAGAATAATTTGTCCTGCAAACATTAAGCCCCCATATGGCTCTGTGAACGGAAAAATAAAAAAGTTATGAGGATTGGAAGGCGGGGAGTCAAAAACGAAAATCGAATTTCGAATTTCACATTCCATACATTTGTAGAACATCCACACGATATGCCATAACCTACAGATAGATGTAGGTTCCACCTCGAGAAGGGGGATCCCCCCAAGCCAAAACTAGTGGACCCTGCTCTCTCTAGACTCTGGACCCCTCCTCAGCAGCCAGATTATTGGAGTGGGGGTATCTATAGAAAGGAGGAAAAGTATCACACACATCATACAAATTCTAAGGGGGTTACAGAAACAGAGGAGCATCGCTACGATGTCCATATCCTAGGAGGACGCCAGACATGAGACAATAGATTTATTTTCCATCATTTCTGAATTGTCTGATCCCAGAGTCGGAGTTTCCCAACATCTTGTTTGCTCGTGGGAAACATTCCCAGAGATTTTACCCATAATTCTTCTTGTTGACTCAGGTTTATGGACGTCTGCCCTTCACAACGGTCCAGAAGGTGAAATTGGACACATAATCCCTATGTAAATACCCCTATGTATATACTCTATATACCATGCTACTAGCCCGTGATGTGCTCAGATATAGAGGTAGAATAGTGGATATAGAATATACACCCATCAGTCATAACATTTGTTAGAACTGCAGAATGGCTAGAAAAAAGAGCGCAAATACCCACTGACACCATCAAACAATAGATGAGGCCACTCGGCCACAGTAACAAGACAAAAACAGGTCCGAACCCGGCTACAGGAATCTTAAAAAAAGAAAAGAAAAAACCACCAGTCACCCCTCTGCTTGAGGACTGGTCTTCAGATAACATGGAGACCTTAGTAAGGCAAGTGAATGAGATATCGTCTAATCTCATCGCATTATTGATGCCCCTTTTTCTGCGTTTTTTTTTTTTTTTTTGCAGCATTTTTCGCTACGTGTGGCCTTAGTTAACTTCTACTTTTAGTAGAGGGTCAAGCGGGTACCATTGGGCCTGATACTAGCCCTAGCCCAACGGTGAAGCACTCCCATTGTTACAGGGGCACTACCCAAAAGAATGCCCCAACCTCCAAGCTCAACCTGTTTTAGTCCCTAAACAGATTTTGTCCCAAGAGTAACGGGGTTCATCAGAGGCGTACAGTGCCTTGCGAAAGTATTTGGCCCCCTTGAACTTTTCAATCTTTTGCCACATTTCAGGCTTCAAACATAAGGATATAAAATTTTAATTTTTGGGTGAAGAAATCAACAAGTGGGACACAATTGTGAAGTGGAACAAAATTTATTGGATATTTTAAACTTTTGTAAAAAATAAAAAGCTGAAAAGTGGGGCGTGCCAAATTATTCGGCCCCCTTAAGTTAATACTTTGTAGCGCCACCTTTTGCTGCGATTACAGCTGCAAGTCGCTTGGGGTATGTCTCTATCAGTTTTGCACATCCAGAGACTGAAATTCTTGCCCATTCTTCCTTGGAAAACAGCTGGAGCTCAGTGAGGTTGGATGGAGAGCGTTTGTGAACAGCAGTTTTCAGCTCTTTCCACAGATTCTCCATTGGATTCAGGTCTGGACTTTGACTTGGCCATTCTAACACCTGGATACGTTTATTTGTGAACCATTCCATTGTAGATTTTGCTTTATGTTTGGGATCATTGTCTTGTTGGAAGATAAATCTCCATCCCAGTCTCAGGTCTTTTGCAGACTCCAACAGGTTTTCTTCCAGAATGGTCCTGTATTTGGCTCCATCCATCTTCCCATCAATTTTAACCATCTTCCCTGTCCCTGCTGAAGAAAAGCAGGCCCAAACCATGATGCTGCCACCACCATGTGTGACAGTAGGGATGGTGTGTTCAGGGTGATGAGCTGTGTTGCTTTTATGCCAAACATATCGTTTTGCATTGTGGCCAAAAAGTTGGATTTTGGTTTCATCTGACCAGAGCACCTTCTTCCACATGTTTGGTGTGTCTCCCAGGTGGCTTGTGGCAAACTTTAAAGGAGACTTTTTATGGATATCTTTGAGAAATGGCTTTCTTCTTGCCACTCTTCCATAAAGGCCAGATTTGTGCAGTGTACGACTGATTGTTGTCCTATGGACAGACTCTCCCACCTCAGCTGTAGATCTCTGCAGGTCATCCAGAGTGATCATGGGCCTCTTGGCTGCATCTCTGATCAGTCTTCTCCTTGTTTGAGATGAAAGTTTAGAGGGACGGCCGGGTCTTGGTAGATTTGCAGTGGTCTGATAGTCCTTCCATTTCAATATGATCACTTGCACAGTGCTCCTTGGGATGTTTAAAGTTTTGGAAATCTTTTTGTATCCAAATCCGGCTTTAAACTTCTCCACAACAGTATGACGGACCTGCCTGGTGTGTTCCTTGGTCTTCATGATGCTCTCTGCACTTTAAACAGAACCCTGAGACCAGTGGCGTAACTAGGAATGGCTGGGCCCCCCTGAACCGCTGCCCCGAATCGCCCCCCTGGACCGCCCCCCTCCAACCCCCCCCCAAAAAACCGCATTCCTGCGCACACTATTATGTGCCATAGTGGCTCCTGCACACAGTATTATGCCCCATAGTGGCCCCTGCACACAGTATCATGCCCCATAGTGGCCCCTGCACACAGTATCATGTCCCATAGTGACCCCTGCACACAGTATCATGTACCGTAGTGGCCCCTGCACACAGTATAATGTCCCATAGTGGCCCCTGCACACAGTATCATACCCCATAGTGGCCCCTGCACACAGTATTATATCCCATAGTGGCCCCTGCACTGAGTATTTTGCCCCATAGTGCCCCTGCACTGAGTATTTTGCCCCATAGTGGCCCCTGCACACACTATTATTACCCATAGTGGCCCCTGCACATACTATTATATGTCCCATTGTGGAGCACCCATGAACAATTATTATACTCCGGGATCTTTTCAGACCCCAGAGTATAATGATCGGAGACCCAGGGGAGGATAGAAACATAAAAAAACAACGTTGCTTACCTGATCCTTGCTCCGGCCCACTCCCTGCTGCTTTGGCCGCCTTCAACGTTGGACCAGGCCGGCGTCACGTGATGCGGGCAAGGCGTTGCGACGCAAAATGACGTCGGGGACGTCACCAAACAGGCCCGAAGCCTGGAGAAGCGCAGGAGAGGTAAGTACAGTGTTTTTTATGTTCCCTCATCTCCTCTGGGCCTCCGATTATTATACTCCGGGGGTGAGTATAACGATAGCAGTGATTGTGAGGTTCGGCCCGTGGCCTCACATACCGATCCCCGCTCCTGCTCACAGCCAGCTCCGGAGAATTGGAAGTGCAGGCGGCTGTGAGCGGGACTCCGGGGAACGGTAAGTATATAGGTCCCGTTACCGGCTGGGGTTATTCCAGCAGGTAACGGACTATTAAAAAAAAAAAACGCATCGGGGGCCCCGTAATGTCCCGGGCCCTGTGGCAGCTGCTACCCCGATAGTTACGCCCCTGCCTGAGACTATCACAGAGCAGGTGCATTTATACGGAGACTTGCTTACACACAGGTGGATTATATTTATCATCATCAGTCATTTAGGACAACATTGGATCATTCAGAGATCCTCACTGAACTTCTGGAGTGAGTTTGCTGCGCTGAAAGTAAAGGGGCCGAATAATATTGCACGCCCCACTTTTCAGTTTTTTATTTTTTACAAAAGTTTAAAATAACCAATAAATTTTGTTCCACTTCACAATTGTGTCCCACTTGTTGTTGATTCTTCACCAAAAAATTAAAATTTTATATCTTTATGTTTGAAACCTGAAATGTGGCAAAAGGTTGAAAAGTTCAAGGGGGCCGAATACTTTTGCAAGGCACTGTAACTTGACATTCCTGGGCCCCAGTGTAAAATCTGTAATGTGGCCGCTACCTTGTGCTCTTTAGCAAAGTGGTATATTTTATGTGTCAGAGGGACCTTTGGGGACCCATCAGGGTCCAGGGCCCGGTAGATACTGCTACTGCTGCACCCAGGGGCACACCTTACACCTTACACATCTCTTTCATTACTCTGGACATAAAGGGGGGTCCCTTGATCGGTCAGGATCTCTTTAGGTATGCCTGTCCATGAAAACATAAAAAAGAGCTCCTTTGCAATTAATTTTGCTGACGTATGACTGAGGGGCACAGCTTCAGGGTACCGGGTAGCATAGTCTAATACCACTACTATATACTGATGTCCCCGGGCAGACTTTACAAGAGGACCCACCAAATCCTTGGCTATACGTTCAAATGGCACCTCTATAATAGGCAGGGGTACTAAAGGACTCCTGAAGTGTGTCATTGGAGCAGTTAATTGGCACACCGGGAACGAGCTACAATAATCTCGCACATGTCTATCCACCCCTAGCCAATAGAAACGATGGTTTTCTCACACCCCAAATGTCCTCCCAGCACATGCTTATGGGCTAATTCTAGAACCACTTTTTGAAAGGGCTGGGGTACCACCAATAGCTCAATAACATCACCTCTTATTTGGTCTACCCTATATAACAGGTCTTGGTTCATGGCAAAATAAGGAAATTCTCGGTCAGCCCCTGGATACTGGGACTTACCATTTATCACCTTAACATTTTCTCTGGCATGAGACAAGTTTGGATTCCTGAGTTGAGCTGTACCGAAATTGTCATGGGACATCAAGTTCCGACATTTCCGGCACTTCTGTCTGGCCTTCAGTGTCGCCAGCTAGCACAGTCAGACGAAAGCTATTTTCTTCTGGGACTACCGCTATCGCTGGAACTCCACTGTCCAGAACAAAAGGCTCAGGGTCAACCTTGGGCAACCTTTCACAGACAACATCATTAGTGCATGGAACCTTCTGGTTTTTCCACAGGTTCCAAAACATAGGAAAATCTCTTCCAATAATCACATTCCCTTACGTCCTACAGCAGCACAATATGGGGTATTTCTCCCCCTGTGTGTTGTTTAGGACAGGTGGAACTTTTAATTAGCACAAAAATGTGCTTACTAACCTGCCCTATAAGAGGGCACGAGAGACCTCCCTCACCTGTGTTTTTTTCTGTCCTGTGTGAGACAGGTGGAGGAGGTCTCTTGTGACCTCTCTAGGGTTAAGGGGTTTTTTCTTACCTTGAGGTGGTCGTTTCCTTCTGTTGCCGGCCTGCGTTCGTTCTTCTTAGCGCTTCTGTCGGTAAATCTTCGGCCGGCGGTAGGCTTCGGCCTACCCGGAGGTGACGTCTGACTTTGCGACGGCCGGAACTCTTCTCTGTGTCCGGGTTCCCGTGCGGACGGATTTCGCCCGGACTCCTTCGCGCCTACTTCTGGTTCTCGGAAAAAGTGCGGTAAGTTTGGAAATTTAAAATTTAAAGGCAAAATATAGAATTGATTTTTTCTGCTTGTTGTTTGAGCCTCTGACTTAGGCTTTTGCTCCTCTATGTTTCATTATGGCATTTGACCCATTTTGGTGCTATAAATCTCAGGAAGGTAAGTAATATTTATTTATTCTTGTTCATATATTATATGAATGGTCGATTCATATCGCTGGCCTTGCTTTGCATGATTTCCTATGAATTTTTTCATTGTGGATTAGTTTTGTTTGGCTCCGCCTCCACTTATGGTTGCCTTTAAAATGTCCCATAGTCCATTTGGGTTGGGCTGTGATTTTCTGGCTCTCCTATTGCTAAGGAGTAGAAATTCTCCTCTGTGATTCAGAGATTACCCTATTTGACTATTGCGTGTGCTGTTGCTACATTTTTTGCGACGACCGACCTCCTTAAGGTACCCCTCTCTTTCTGGTTCTGGTTGCGGTTTGTAATATTGGTATTGTTATTGTCTGTGACTTTTTGTGGTCTTTTTAGATGTCTTCTTCTGCTTCCGGCTCTGGTGATGGAGATTTTAGGAGGAAGAAATCCTCCAAGCGTAAACATTTAACCTGTTTAGATTGTAAGACTCCCTTGCCTGACGGCTATGAATTCACCCGCTGTCGCCAGTGTCGTGGCCCCCCTTCTGAGGAGCCATCCATACGTGAGGTTGTGACATGGGTGAAAGAATACATGGAGGACTCTCTCAAGGCGATCCGGAATTCTATCTCCCAGATCGCCAAGAGACCACATCTTGAAAAACATCCTCTCTTGCGGGTCTCGGACGAAGATTTTCGCGTTGTGGATGAAACTTTGTCTTCTGATGACTCCGCTGAAGATACCAGCAGACCTCTCTTCCCACTCAAGAAAGTCAATAGGCTGCTGAAGTCCATCCAGTCTAAAGACCGTGATGTTGATGGGGAAGCCTCCACGTCCACCTAAAGAGGGCCTAGGGTCTTCCAAGTGGACGAGACATTAAGAAAGTTAATGTCTTCAGAGTGGAAATTTCCGGAGAAACCCTTTATAACTACTGGTAGGTTTAAGGCCTTGTTCCCCATCACAGAGTCTCAACTGGATCAGTGGGGTCCTCCCCCTAAGGTGGATATAGCGGTAGCCAAGCTATCTCGCCGCACTCTAGTACCATCTGAGGATGGAGCAAATCTGCAGGATCCTATGAACAGACGCATGGAGTGTACTCTCAAGAAGGCCTACTCAGCGGCCTCTGCTCAGACCTCTGTCGCTGTTGCGTCATGTGAAGTTTCAGCCAAACTACGGGCTGATTTGCTCCAGCTTGAGAGGGACATCGATTCTGGTGTCTCCAGAGACGAGTTACTTTCCTTCTTAACTTTGACTTCTTTGGCGGCAGAATTCCTAGCTGAGGCCTCCCATTATCAATTAAGGCTGGTGTCAAAGTCCTTGGCGCTTTCCACGACGGTGAGGAGACCCTTATGGTTAAAACCTTGGAGAGCTGATTTTATCTCCAAGTATAACCTTTGTGCCTTACCATTTGAGCCAGGAAGAGTCTTTGGTAGTAGCCTGGATGAAATTTTAGAAGGCTTGGCTGATAAAAAAGGCAAGACTCTGCCTCAGTCTTTTAGGGGCAGATTTGGCCCTGGCTGCGGCAGAGGTTTTTCACCTCGACGTGGTCAGCAGTCCCGGAGGGGCTCTAGGTATTATTCTAGAGGCTCTGGACGGAGATTTCCCAAAACCGAAGATAGAAGGAAGCCCAGTTTCTGACATGAGGAGCTGTCCTCCTGTGGCCGAAATTCCTGTCGGGGTCGTCTCTCCCTTTTTCTCAGCGCTTGGCGGGAAAAAATTCAGGACCCTTGGGTCTTACAGTTAATTCAGCGAGGTTATGCAATCGAATTTCTCTGTCCTCCCCGAGATCGGTTCGTCTTAACTCGCCGTCTTCCCTCGTCTCAGCAAGGTATTTTGGAACGCTCCATTCAAGAGTATATCCGCAAAGGAGCTCTAGAAGAAGTTCCTTCTCTAGAAGAAGGTTTGGGGGTTTATTCCCCCGTTTTTCTAGTACCAAAGCCAGCAGGCAGATGGAGGATGATTATAGATCTGAGGTATCTAAACTGTTTCATCGGAAAAAAAACGGTTCCACATGGAAACCATGAGCTCAGTTTCTTCTTTTCTTCTCCAGGGCGACGTTTTTGTCACCCTAGATCTGACGCTTATTTGCACGTGCCAATTTACCCTCCGCACAGGAAGTTCCTAAGGATTGCGGTTATAGTTTCCGGCCACAGGAAGCATTATCAGTTCTCGGCCCTCCCTTTCAGGATCTCCTCGGCTCCCCACACCTTTACCAAGGTGGTAGCTCCCATAGTAGCCGCCCTCAGGCTTCAGGGACTCTTTGTGGTCCCTTATCTAGACGACTGGCTGATAAAAGCCCAGTCATTGTCTGTTCTGCTCCAGCATTTACAGATTGCCATATCCCTGCTTCAAAGCCTGGGATGGCTCATAAATTGGGAGAAGTCAGAAGTCGTCCCCTCAACCAAAAGGAAGTTTCTTGGTTACTTCCTAGATTCAGACCGGCTGGAAATCTCCTTGGCGACTGCAAGGAAAGAGAAATTAATTACAGCGGTTCGGCAACTTTTCAGGAGGTCGAGAGCGTCCATCAGAACTTTGATGAAAATCCTAGGTCTGATGTCATCTTCCATCATGGCGGTTCCTTGGGCCTTATGGCATCTACGTCCTCTTCAAATGGAAATCCTAGGAATTTGGGATCGCTCTCTGTCCGGTCTCAACAGGAGGATTCGACTCTCCCTCAGGACCCGTCTTTCTCTCAGATGGTGGTTGCACCTCAAGGACGGAAGGTCCACGGTCCAACCTCGTTGGACCCTTTTGACTACAGATGCATCCCTTACGGGATGGGGAGCCCATCTGGACGGAAACTCCATAAAGGGAGTCTGGAGCGCTCCAGAAGGAAGGACGTCGTCAAAGGGGGGGGGGGGGGGGGGGGGGGGGGGGTTTTTTTTTTTTTTTTTTTTTTTTTTTTTAAAAAGGGGGGGGGGGGGGGGGGGGGAGCGGAAGGAGGGGGGGATGTAAAAAAAGGGGGGGGGGGGGGGGGGAGGATAATGAGGGGGGGGGGGGGGGGGGGGGGGGGGGGGGGGGGGGGGGGGGGGGGGGGGGGGGGGGGGGGGGGGGGGGGGGGGGGGGGGGGGGGGGGGGGGGGGGGGGGGGGCGCGGAAACACCACGGGGGGGGGGGGGGGGGGGGGGGGGAAAAGTGGGTGGTGTTTGTTGTGCGGGGGGGGTTTTTTTTTTTGGGGGGGGGGGGGGGTTTTGGGGGGGCCGGGTTTTGGGGGGGGGGGGGGGGAAAAGAAAAGGGGGGGGGGGGTGATTTTTTTTTTTTTTGGGGGGGGGGGGGCAAATGTTTAAAAAGTTTTTTTATAAAAAAAAAGGGGGGGGCGCCTGGGGGCCCGGCCAGGTCCTGGGGTGGGGGGTGGGCTTGGTGAAAGGTGTTCCTAGCCCCTTATACTTCAGTGTTACAGCCCTAAGGTGCATCTGGGTTCCTATTTGGCTCATAGGAGGATGCCCACCATGATACTAGTACATAATATTCCCCACTCACGTTATGTGGTCCTGATAGCTCAGAGTTTCGGGGTGCAATAGTCAGGGTGGCAGGATATTCCACAGGTCTGGCCTTGGCCCCTGGATCCTGTGATACTGGCTATGGAGCACGTGTTCCAGAATGTTCTCTCCACAGTCTCATGCTGACAAGATAATGATGCTTGACTTCCTTCAGGGCGATGGCTAGGCAGACAGGGGACAGGATCTGAATAGCTGGAGTATGTCAGGTCTCCAACCTTCCTGGACTTGAGATTCCTGCACTAAACTCACTGCTTTCTTCACAGGACATCACACTTATCTCCTCACCTCCTCCTCCTAACACTCCACACTTCTAACTCCTCACACACAGGACCTTCCTGCAGGGGTGTTACCATGGGGACCCAGTGATCAGCTGACTCCTCCCCTTTTCCCAGGCAATGTCCTCCCATTGGACATTTGGTTACTATTCAATTCTATGGGAGGTGTAATGCATGTGTGAGGCTCACTAGGTGGCGCTGTGTTGTGTGAGACTCAGGACCCCCTGCTATGTCACACAGGCTATGAAGCAACAGGAAATAATACAATGCACAGAGATCACCCTCAGCCCAGCCATAGCCAGCTCTGGGATGCCACATACTCCCCCTCTTTCACTGAGCCGACCTCGGCGACGGGCTGGGGTGAAGGTGAGAAATGTAACATAACGTTAATAAATACGAATAAAGTGCAAATGTCACTAACAGTTTAGAAAAATATAATACTTAGAAACTTGAGGTAAGACCTCCTGGCATAGTCCTGGAATGTCCATGAGAAGTCTGAAGGGTAACGGAGAGATAATTAAACTCAGACTTATGGAACCTTTTGGCGGTACCATCAGACAGTCCATATAGAAACAACAGTAGTGCAAATGGGTCCAGAGGCTCTCTGGCACAAATTTTGTGAGTGTCCATTATCATGAGAGTCTCTCTGAGAAACAATAAACAGTCCTTTCTGTAAGGAAGAGTAGGCACTCTAGCACGAATGTCCATACCGCAATGGGGTAACAGAACTTCCTTGGCTCGGTGAGCCAGGCACTATGGCTTGGATTGTTGCATATAAATGTAAATACTATATTACATGGCAAGATATTATATATATACTGTATATACACACAGGAAAAACATTAATGTAATCAGAGCAGGAATAACATATATACAGAAGCAGAGACAGTTAACCTCTTTTACCCAAGGACAGCCATGGCATCACTATAGCGTGTTGGAGGTACGCCTTTTGTGGTACGCTCAGAACGCCTAAGTGGAACGAGATTTGGATCAGGAACAGAGTCACTGAAATCAATTAAATCATCTGTCGAAGGGTTCTCTTGCACTAGAGCAATTGGTGGATAACAGCTAAATGGTAGTAGTTTAGGCGCCCACATAAGCTCAGTTAACGTTGGGTGTCTCTCTTTTGCTTCATACGGTGACAAGATCTCTGTACTCGTTGTCTCAGCTGGGGGCACCTCTGTGGGTAGTCCTTCTTTAAGGCACAGCTTCAGACGGTTTCGGTGTACTACTTGGGGCTGTCTCCCAGGTTTAGAGATCTCATACACGTCGGATTCAGGATATGGTATGGAGATGACACTGTATGGTTCTTTCTCCCAGAATGGATCCAATTTCCCATTCTGATGGTTATTCCTTAACCATACACGGTCGCCAACTTTCAGGGGCGCTGCATGGGCGCGATGGTTGTAATCCTCCTGTTGTCTCCTACGAACCTCATCCATGCGCGTTTCAACTATCTCTTTAGCTTCCTCCATACGTCGGCGGTGTTCAACAACCCAGTCTGTTATGGGTAGTGGATTGATGGTGTCAGGGACCTTCACACCAAGGGTTAAGTCTGAAGGAAGTTGACCTTGTCTTCCAAACATTAGATAAAATGGTGCGTATCCCGTAGATGTTTGGGGTGTGTTGTTGTAAATATAGGCCAAGTCCTTGATACGCTCAGGCCACTCAACACCAGGTGTAACTGCGGCTGTTCTTAGCATGCCGATGATCACTTGATTTGCCTTCTCGCACATACCATTCCCTTGAGGGTGATACGCTGTGGTTCGCAACTTCTTGCAGTCTTGGAACTGACACAGCTCACGGAACAATTGGGATTCAAACGCCGATCCACGGTCGGTGAGGATATGCTCAGGACAACCGTAATGGCGAACAAACTCTGCGTAGAAGGTCTCAGCCGTAGTTCTTGCTGTAAGATCTCTTGTAAGAGACAGCCAATGTTGTCTTAAGCTTCATTTGTCTGTATAAACTGTTAATGTTGAATGTATTTCTGTGATTCTGTTCCTTTAAGACAGCAGCCATTGTAATTGTGACATGATTCTGGAGTGAGACCCCCCCTTTTATGTCAGCCTGCCTGTTCTGCAGACAGAGTGTGAGCAGAGAAGCAGGAAGTGACGAGACAGAGAGCAGCAGCCATCTTGGCAAGTGTTGTATTGAACTGGTGTGGAGATTTTTCTGTACAGCTAAGCTGTATCTTGGTCCAGAGACAAACAGAGTGTAAAGAGACAACAGGACTAGTGAGTCCACGTGAAAGGAACTGTGCTCAGTGGCTGATCAGTGAGACTGACATTGTGACTGTGTATATGGATACCACAGATAGAGACTCGCAGTGCTGTTGATGTACTGGACGGCACCTGCTAAATCCCGGCTTACATCCCAGCTCAGTGTATGGATTCGGCAGGACTGTCAGTGTGCTGAGTGGAATCTGCTGTTGGATTACATTGCATTCAGTTGGTTTCCCTGTCTGTTAAAGAGGACTTCATTTCTCCCAAGATCCTGATAACCGTGAGGAGAGGACGCTTCACTATAAAAGAAAGGACCGACTTTGGGCCCCACCGCGCGCTTCTACGGACTGTAAGCGGTCCACCTGGACCACTGGGGAAAAGGGGGTGCACCCAAATGTGAAGTCAGGGTCAGTTAGGGATAGTTTTGAGTATATTGTTCATTCAGTGTCCATACTGCAGAAGTGGACAGAGTAAAAGTAGAAACCATTGCAGAATTTGCCTTGAAATTGTTCATGCTATATTGTATATTTTGCTTGTCTTTAGCCCTGTCATTTTACCTTTAACTAGCCTTTATTAACTTATAGTAAATATATATTTTTTTCTTGAACTACCGCGTGTGCGTTCATTTCTGGTTGCGGAGTCCAAACCACCTGCCTTGCTCTCGGTTCACAAATTGGCGTAGTCGGCAGGATCCGCTTACCAGAATGGACGGTGACGCACCCGTTCGGGAGAATGGTGCTGGAGGAAGAATGCCAGCAGGGGCTATAATGAGTCAGTTAGCTAAATTTGATGGCAATAATATGTCAGTGAGTATGTGGGTGGAACAGATACGAATGATACAGCGAATGTACCAGACCGCACCAGAAGTACTAGTAGAGCTAGCAATATTGACATTACAAGGGGATGCTAAGACCACGGTGATACTGAGGCCATTTGAACAAAGGCAGACATTTGAGCAAGTAGTCCAGATTCTAGAAACCATCTATGGAGAAACTGCATTGCTGGGGTCTCTGCAGGCTCGGTTCTTCCAGAGGGTACAACAGGAGAATGAAAGCCTTCCCCAATATGCAAATGCCCTACAAGAACTGCTCCGAGATATTCAAAGGAAGGAAAGAGGGGGGCTCGCCAGCCTTCTGTAACCCTGATCGGACTCTCCGTGACCAGTTTGTCCTGGGGATACGTGACGGCAGTTTAACTGTGACTATGCAGGATTTTATACGACGAGAGACTGATCCTAAATTCCATGATGTACAGGTAGAGGCCATCTCCCGTGCCAATAGTATGGTCCCGAGGCCGCAGACCGCAGTTGGAGTTACTTTGTCACAGGGGGCTGGTTCTGGCTCAGAGACAGTAGAAAAAGGGACGGTTAAAGAAATTCTCACAGTAATGCAGAAACTGCAAGAACAAATGGAACACTTGCACACTCGTTGTGATGAGCAGTCTATGAAAATTGCAGACTTCCAGAAGACTGGAGATGAAAGGGTGAGCCATCCACACCCAGCAAGTCAGAATCACCCACCACCCCGCTGGAGGGGTGAGGATAGGACCTACCAAAGGGGTCCAAATCATTTAGTGCAGTGCTCAGGAGAAATCGAAGGGGCTTACCGAAGGGGCCCAAACAGATGGCCAGAACGACGGGGGGATACGCTGCTGGGAGTGTGGACGGATGGGCCACGTTGCTGCTAGATGTCCAGAGCAGCGACAAACTTATGAGAGACCGCCGTTAAACTGAAGTCCCCTGCTGCTGAAGGGCGTGTAGTAGGGGAGACTGACAAGGAGACTATGTGGGGAGAATGCCCTGATGATGACCTGATCGCTGCAAGTCCTGTCATACAGGTGGAAATGGAGGGTATTCCGGTTACCGGGATGATTGACACGGGTTCCCAAGTAACGACCTTGAGTAGAGACTGTTATGAACGGTACTTCCGGCAACATGTGAAATATGATCCCCATACATTCGTACGAGTGGTCGCAGCTAACCAGTTACCAGTTCCGGTCGTGGGAGTGGCCTGGATGAATGTCCGGGTATGTGGCCAAGATCTAGGTAGGAAAGGCATTGTGGTGGTACAGGAGTCACATGAAGTAAAGGTCCCTGTCATTTTGGGGATGAATGTGTTAAAAGAATTAGATCAGATCCTCTTTGAAAAGAAAGGTCACGGTTATTGGAAAGAAACCACCACCCATCGGCCTACTCAAACAGCTTTCCAGCGGCTGATCCGGACATGTGGCTTACAGAAAAGTTCAGATGCACAGCGTCCTCTGGCTCGAATTTCAGTTCCTTTGCATACAAAAGTTACACTGCCACCCAGTCGGGAGACAATAGTGTCTATGCCCGTAGGCACCTGTCGGAAACTAGAGGGCATAGCTGTGTTGGTAGAACCACTGCAGGCAGCCGAAGGAGGTGTTGATCCGCTAGTGGCCCGTTCCTTGGCAATAGTTCGCAATGGAAGAGTACCACTTCGATGTGTAAACACTCAGGACCAGAGTGTGGACCTGACCCCAGGGAGGCTGCTGGCTAACATCTATGTGACTCCGGAGGAAGTAAGGAAAGTAACTCCAATGCAGCTGAAGCCGACTGAAAGGGATGAGTGGACCGTAACTGTGTCCATGGGAGAAGATGAGGAACCCACCTCTGAATGGAATGGCTGTGCAATTCGAGAACAGATGAAGATGGATGTAAGTTCATGTTCTCTGGAATGGGTGCAGAAGGTAGATGAGCTGTTGTGGGAGAACCAAGCCACCTTTGCACGGTATGCTGAAGATTTTGGATGTACCACAGGGATCTACCATGAGATTCCCACAGGAGACACCCCTCCAATTAGAGAGCGCTACCGACAAATTCCTCCACAGTTGTATCAGGAAGTGAAAGAACTGTTAGCTAAGATGCTACAGGGTGGGATCATCCAAGAAAGCCAGAGTCCCTGGGCGGCTCCTGTGGTGTTAGTAAGAAAAAAAGATGGGTCCATCCGATTTTGCGTAGACTATCGGAAGTTAAACGCTTGCACCGTACGAGATTCCTACCCCTTGCCACGGATTGAGGAGTCCCTCTCAGCGCTAGGGAGAGCCCGGTACTTCTCCTCACTAGATCTGGCTAGTGGGTATTGGCAGGTGCCGATGGCCACAAAAGACAAGGAGAAGACGGCATTCATCTTGCCCATGGGACTATACGAATTTAACCGGATGCCCTTCGGGTTGACAAATGCACCCGGAACGTTTCAGCGGTTGATGGAGAAATGTCTCGGTGACTTCAACTTTGAGTTCACTCTCATCTACTTGGATGACATTATAGTGTATTCTGCGACCTTTGAAGACCATCTCCACCAGTTGGGGCAAGTATTTCGAAGATTGCGGGAACATGGGCTCAAATTGAAACCCAGTAAATGTCGGTTGTTCCAATCTGAAATTGATTACTTGGGTCACCGCGTATCAGGAGAAGGAGTGAGACCATCAAGAGACAAGATAGCGGCTGTTCAAGATTGGCCGATACCGACTACCCTGCGAGAAGTGAGGGCGTTCCTTGGAGTAGCCGGTTACTATCGACGGTTTATTAAGGATTTCGCCAAGGTAGCAGCACCACTTAATGCTCTCCTACGAGGCACATCCGGTGGTCCAAAGAACCGGTCCGTGAAGTGGGGACCTGAACAGGAACAAGCCTTCCAGGCATTGAAGGATGCACTGACAACAGCCCCAATCTTGGCATATGCTGATTACCACTTGCCGTTCCAGCTATATACAGATGCAAGCCTGTATGGTCTTGGAGCAGTGCTTTCCCAGCTTCAGGATGGCCAGGAGAGGGCCATAGCGTACGGCAGCCGGTCTTTGAGAGATTCTGAAAGAAACCCCGAGAATTATAGTTCATTTAAATTGGAGCTGTTGGCACTGGTATGGGCCATGACCGAGAAATTCTCTGAATATTTGACCGGTGCTGAAGTTTTAGTACTGACTGACAACAACCCACTAGCTCACCTGGAAAATGCCAAGCTCGGGGCGTTAGAGCAGAGGTGGATAGCCCGAATGTCTACATTCAATTACCGCATTAAGTATCGGTCCAAGACAGAGAACCAGAATGCTGACGGACTTTCTAGGGTAACTGCCCAGACCCCCACAGAAGACGTGGATCATGAGTTGGAGCATGTGGAGGTGCCCGATTTCAGCAGATTTTCACAGGCCTTGACCGCCACTAATCAGTTTGAGATGGAGGGGACTGAAATGGCTCCTTTCTTTGGTCCCTCACGACAGGAATGGGCACAGATACAACAGACCCATGAGGGGCTGGCGCAGATGATCAAGTGTGTTGAGAAAGGCCAGAAGCCCTGTAGAGAGGAAAGAGAACGACTGACACGTGAGATATTATCTGTTTTGAGTCAGTGGGAAAAGTTGGAGATGAAAAATGGAGTGCTATGCCGAAAGGTCTATTTACCTTCTGAGATCGACATTCGATACCAAATTGTGGTGCCTAGTGAACTGGCTCGCTCCTTGGCAGTTGAGGCTCATAATAAGAATGGACATTTTGGTCATGAGAAGACCTTTCGTTGGTTACAGCGACTGATTTACTGCCCTGGTCTTCGTCAAATGGTCGAAGAAGTATGCCGCAGCTGTCGAACTTGTGAGATCCATAAGGCAATAGAACAGAGAGCTCCCCTGCAAACCATCGTGACCCAGGAACCTTTAGAAATCGTCATGATAGACTATCTAATGGTGGGCCCATCCAATAGCGGACACCAGTATTGCCTCGTAATGGTGGATCACTTCACCAAATTTGCGGTGGTAACCGCCACCAAGGACCAGACAGCTGAGTCAGCAGCTCGTGCTCTGTGCCAAGATTTCATTCGAGTATATGGGTGCCCCCAACGCATCCACTCCGACCAGGGCGCCTGCTTTGAGGGACACGTAATGAAAGAAGTTCAACGTATCTACGGGATAAAGAAGTCGCACACGACTCCATACCACCCTCAGGGAAATGGGGCCTGTGAAAGATTCAACAGAACTCTGCTACAGATGCTGCGGACTCTGGAGGAAGACAAGAAGTTACAGTGGCCTCAGTTCTTGTCTGAAATGGTGTGGGCCTATAACAATCAGGTCCATTCTACAACGGGGTACTCTCCTTATACACTTCTCTTTGGGCGGTCTGGGCGAAGTATAGGAGAATTACAGTTGAATGATGTGGATGGGTTCCCTCCGAGGGATCCAACCTCTTGGGTGCGGGCGCATCGGCAGAGACTTGAGACGATCCATCGATTGGTGCGGCAGCGCCTGCAAGAACATCCCCATCCTGATAAGACCCCAGTGCAAGAAGCACCATTGCAACCAGGCGACCTGGTGCTAGTTCGTGTCAAGAAACCCCAAGGGAAATTGGAAAGCAGATGGGAGGCTTTGCCGTATCGTGTTGTTGGCCGCAAGTATGCGAATGGGCCAGTGTACCAGGTCCAGAAAGAAGGAACTGATTGTGTTCGAGTACTTCACCGAAATATGTTGCGCCTGTGTCATTCTGAAGGGACAAATCACGATGGGCCTGCCAATGTGAATGAGCTCCCACAGTCAGAGAATGGAGGTGCGGAATGGGCCTCCGACGAGGAGGATGATTGTTGGCCGATCCCTGCTCCTGGGGATGTTCCACCTGTGACTACTGTATCTCCGGCCTGTGCCCCCTCTGGTGCGGAATCCGCTGGTCCTTCTCAGCCCATAGCTGCAGCACCCCATAATATACCACCGGTCCTCAGACGGACCACTAGGCCAAATGCTGGTATTCCCCCTGTTCGGTATGCGCAGGATGAGTTTGTTTGGCCTGCCATACATCGGTATACTACCACCCTGTGCATAAAAGTACAACCCTCTGGATATACAGTCATAGGCAGGGACTGCCAATCTTAAAGTGGGGGGGAATATGTAAGAGACAGCCAATGTTGTCTTAAGCTTCATTTGTCTGTATAAACTGTTAATGTTGAATGTATTTCTGTGATTCTGTTCCTTTAAGACAGCAGCCATTGTAATTGTGACATGATGCTGGAGTGAGACCCCCCCCTTTTATGTCAGCCTGCCTGTTCTGCAGACAGAGTGTGAGCAGAGAAGCAGGAAGTGACGAGACAGAGAGCAGCAGCCATCTTGGCAAGTGTTGTATTGAACTGGTGTGGAGATTTTTCTGTACAGCTAAGCTGTATCTTGGTCCAGAGACAAACAGAGTGTAAAGAGACAACAGGACTAGTGAGTCCACGTGAAAGGAACTGGGCTCAGTGGCTGATCAGTGAGACTGACATTGTGACTGTGTATATGGATACCACAGATAGAGACTCGCAGTGCTGTTGATGTACTGGACGGCACCTGCTAAATCCCGGCTTACATCCCAGCTCAGTGTATGGATTCGGCAGGACTGTCAGTGTGCTGAGTGGAATCTGCTGTTGGATTACATTGCATTCAGTTGGTTTCCCTGTCTGTTAAAGAGGACTTCATTTCTCCCAAGATCCTGATAACCGTGAGGAGAGGACGCTTCACTATAAAAGAAAGGACCGACTTTGGGCCCCACCGCGCGCTTCTACGGACTGTAAGCGGTCCACCTGGACCACTGGGGAAAAGGGGGTGCACCCAAATGTGAAGTCAGGGTCAGTTAGGGATAGTTTTGAGTATATTGTTCATTCAGTGTCCATACTGCAGAAGTGGACAGAGTAAAAGTAGAAACCATTGCAGAATTTGCCTTGAAATTGTTCATGCTATATTGTATATTTTGCTTGTCTTTAGCCCTGTCATTTTACCTTTAACTAGCCTTTATTAACTTATAGTAAATATATATTTTTTTTCTTGAACTACCGCGTGTGCGTTCATTTCTGGTTGCGGAGTCCAAACCACCTGCCTTGCTCTCGGTTCACACTCTGACAGGCACGATGACAAGGAACTTGGAGTAATGATCCACCATTGTCAGAGCGTAGCTGTAGCCGGAACGTGTGGGACCCAACTTCACATGGTCCAGAGCAACAATTTCACACGGCTTTTGAGTCTTAATTGGATGTAGAGGGGCCTTCTGATCTCTTCGACCTTCCTTGGTGATACTACAGGCGGGACACTCTCGGCACCAACTCTCAATGTCACTCCTCATCCCAACCCAATAGAAGCGACGACG
This sequence comes from Leptodactylus fallax, assembly GCA_947044405.1. Taxonomy (NCBI): domain Eukaryota; kingdom Metazoa; phylum Chordata; class Amphibia; order Anura; family Leptodactylidae; genus Leptodactylus; species Leptodactylus fallax. Next base: position 3,012,071 of record CAMRHE010000238.1, on the reverse strand, counting down.
GATGGTAGCTTCGGTCTTTTGTACCCCGAAGTGACCGGATCTGTCATGATACGCCTCAAGTATCATCTGTGCGTCTCTTCTTGGTACGAGGATCTGATGAAGCCTTTCACCTGTGACAGGATCAAGAGTGTTTCTAAGTAGAAGGCCTCGTTGGACAAACAGGCGCTTCCTCTGTCGCCAAAGGCGTTTTAATTCCACGTCATGAAGACCTCTCTTTAGACGGGTTGGTATTCTTCCTGTAAGCAGGAAATCTGACAATTCTCCTAAAACTCTGCTCTCTTCTTGGAACGTTTTCCACAGAGATGGCTCCTGGAGGGATTCGGCAGCTGTTTTCGCCAGAGATTCTCCTTCTAAAGGAACACCAATAGCAACCTGTTGGGCAAACTTGTTGTAGAATGGTGGCATCTCCACCTCTTCCCAGATGTCTTCTCGGGGTGGTTCTTCTCCCACAGGCAACCTTGAGAGTGCATCAGCGTTAGCGTTGGACTTGCCACTGCGATACTTGACAGAGAACTTGTAATTCGCGAGTCTTGAGGCTCACCGTTGTTCAAGGTCTCCCAGTCGAGCAGTGTCCAGATGCGCCAACGGATTGTTATCTGTGTACACGGTAAAGGGTGTGGCAGCCAGGTAGTCTTTAAACTTCTCTGTCACGGCCCAGACAAGCGCCAGAAGTTCGAGTTTGAAAGAACTATAGTTCTGGTCGTTCTTCTCCGCGCCTCTCAGACTCCTGCTGGCGTAGGCGATGACTCGCTCTTTGTTGTCCTGAACCTGGGACAACACTGCACCCAAACCTTGGTGACTTGCATCTGTGTACAAGCGGAATGGCTGACTGTAGTCGGGATAGGCTAGAATTGGTGGTTGCGTCAGAAGTGCTTTAAGCGCTTGAAAGGCTTCATCTTGACGCGCTGTCCAGTCTACCGGAAGCTTTCGGTTGTAGTTTTCTCTGGGACAACCGCGCAACAACTCGTTCAGAGGCTCGGCTACTTGGGCGAAGTGTGGTATGAAACGCCGGTAGTAACCTGCGAATCCAAGGAAGCTTCGGACTTCTTTGACGGTAGTTGGTCTTCGCCAGTTCTGGATTGCAGTGATCTTTTCAGGATCAGGTTGGACGCCTTGTGCGCTCACGACATGCCCAAGGTAGTGAACTTGGGGTTTCAACAGGTAGCACTTGGAGGGCTTCAACTTTAGGCCGTGCTGTATAAGTACCTTGAATACCTCGGACAGGTGACGAAGGTGTTCTTGGTATGTCCGGGAGAATACAATAACATCGTCCAGGTACAGTAGCACACTCTGGAAATTCTCATGGCCGAGGCACCTCTCCATAAGCTGTTGGAATGTGGCTGGGGCATTACATAGCCCAAATGGCATACTATTGAATTCAAAGAGTCCCATCGGGGTCGTAAACGCAGTCTTTTCACGATCTTCAGGCGCCATAGGGACTTGCCAGTATCCACTGGTTAAGTCCAGGGTCGAGAAACAGGTAGCTGATCCCAAAGCTGTTAGAGATTCCTCAATCCGCGGCAATGGGTATGCGTCTTTGTGCGTGACGTTGTTGAGTTTACGATAGTCCACACAAAATCGTAGGGTTCCGTCTTTCTTCTTGACAAGGACTAGCGGGGCTGCCCAGGGGCTGTTACTGTCCCGGATGACATCAGCATCTCGCATCTCTTGGATCAACTTTTTCACCGGTTGGTACATCGCTGGTGGTATTGGACGGTGACGCTCCTTGATTGGATGGTGGTCGCCAGTCAGAATGCGATGTTGTATGGTCGTGGTCTTACCAAAGTCCAATGGGTGTTTGCTGAATGCCTGTTGGTAACGCTTGGCCACATTGCGAACCCCATTGATGTGCTCTATAGGGGTATTGGCGTCTCCCACGTTCAATTCATCCCACCAGGACTTCGTGGCTCCATTCTGAATGTTCTCAGCAGCTTGGGTGGAACGCTGTGTGGCGGTAGAATCACCAGAGAGAATGTCTTCTGGTGCTAACCGGTGTAGCAGGGCCACAGAGTGGAACTTGTGGAGGTTCACGGGAGCATCGCCCAAGTTGACTAAGCGGACAGGAACACGTCCATTGGAAACTGTGACAAGGCTGCGGGCAGCCATGACAAGTGGTTGGCCATCTACCTGTATGGGTTGTAGCAAGGCCTCGTAGTCCTGATTTTCTATGCCCGGACGGGCACGGCACCACACCATAGTTTCTGTTCCAGGCTGTAGGGTTACTGGACGGGTATCTTGGATCCGGACTCGACCAATTTCACCTTGTTTGTTGGCGAACTTGTGCTGGGCATTGAGTACACGAATGGCCCGCTGAATGGTCTGCTGGTCACTGGGAGAAGCTGTAAGGAGAGAGGCATGCAAGGCATCCAACACTTCTGCAAAGCAATGGCGTAAAACATTCATGCCTAATATTACAACTGCAAACCTATCATCCTCTACATCAGTGACAATTACACCCTGTCTAGGCAGTTTCAAGTCCCCAATCTGGATAGTGGGTTCCCAATAACCCTGCTGTGGTATGGGCTGTCCATTGCTGGCACACAGATTTATCCATGTGTCAGGTGTTCTATTCAACACACCTAAGTCCCAATGTTCAAGGAACACCTGCTTGCGCAGGGTTGTTACCTGAGATCCAGTGTCCACCAACGCTGTCAGAGGGACGCCGTTCACCCGGATTGTGATGTGTGGGCAGGCTGAGACGAAGCGTGACAATGGCACTGAAGATTCACCTGGGCCCTTCTTCTTTCCTCCCGAGGGGCGGCCCGCTGCCTCGGGGGTGGCCCGTTTAACTGAAAACACTGAGGCCTGGTGTGTCCATATCTATTGCAATAGGTACAGTATGGCCTCTCACTCTGCGGAGGTTTCACTGAAGACGGACGTCTGGGTGGCGACTCAGGTGAGATGTTGAGACTTCGCAAAGGATCACTGGACGATGAAGACGTCTGGGTCAGACGATCTAGACGGATGGCAATCTGTTCCATGGCACGGGTCAGATGATCCACTCGGGCCAGAAGGTCATCTCTGGAGTCTGCTGGTGTAGTCTGCGCAGTTTGGGCGGCAGGTGAGGTACCCAGAGGTAGTGGCAGGACAACTGGAGCAATGCTTGTTGAGGGTCCAGGTGAGGGAGCACAGATGACTGGGCTCAGCTGGGGCTGCTCCTGTCTCAAGACCTGGATGGCAAGGGCCTTGAAGTCAGCAAATGTGATGCTGGGATGTTGTGCAGCAAGCATTCGCAACTGACTCTGGAGCAATGTGGTACCCGCCCCTTCTATGAAGCGGTCAAGCAAGATTTTATCAGAGTCCATATTTTCACGTGGATCCACTTGCACTACAGCTCTGAACGCCTCTTGGAGGGATAAAGCATAGTCCCGCAGGGTCTCATCAGGTAGTTGTCGTCTGGAAAAGAAGCGCATCTTATCTGCTGTTCTGTATTCAGAGGATAGAACTGGAAGAGAGACAGCATCTGCTCACGAAAGTCCCTGAGGGTATGCGCCTCCCCTTTGTAGCGCGGCAGCCATGGTGCGCCAGGGTAAAATGGCATGGAGAATGGTAGGCTGCTCGCCATGGGCACTGCTGGATCACTAGAAACAGATGGCACAATGTCACTTTGCTCAGTCATGTTGTTTGCAAGTATGACTGGAATTAGGTCGCCGTCTCTTTAAGAAACTCAACTGCTTGCTGGCAGGGAATGGAGACTACAACTTGGAATGCTGTCCCTTTAAGAATGCTGTAGCTATTACCAGAGTCACTGTGATGCAGGCTGACGGTGTGCTCCCCCTCTTTAATGGTGGCACTCCCCACGGACACGGTACACGAAAAACACTCGCTGGGGCCGTGGGAGGACTGAAGACAAGGACAGGGAGGCACAGTACTCACTGACAGCAACTGCAGCATGGACCAGAGATCAGCGGTGCACATCAGGGACGGTGATGCGGCACCGGAGAGTCAGAAATGGCGCTGACACGTTCGCCTTTCACTTTCTTGTATGGGTGCGCTGGAGCATTGCGCTCAGCATTCTGGGCTCTCCTAAGATGGCGGCAGATGGGTCTCCTGGCCTCATGGGCAGTGCTAAAAATCTCCCGCACTTTTGCAAGGTACAGTTAACCCTTTGTGGGCGTTCTTACACAGCGATGTGGCGCAGCAAACAAGTCCTGGGCGTTTTAACTCTTCCAGGGCTGTAACACACTGAGAGGACAGTCTTTAGGGCTTACTTCAGGGGTATAGGGCTCCCCCTCTTTGTGGCAAGCACTCTCAGGGAATAAACTTGATCTTAGCAAAGTCCACAATAAAGACCGATGCTCTGGAGACAATTTGGCGCACTTTTCGTGGCGACTTTCTCAAAATGGCACACACCCGTATCCTGTTCGTGACGCCAGTTTTTCTTGCGGTGACCAGATGGAAGGTAACGCTGCAGTTGGGATTGCGGGGTGCAAACAGCGCAGACTTGTCACGGTCTCTGGGCATGAGGGCGCAGCGCTGGTGCTGTCCCACGTTACTACCACTGGTACCGGTGATGAGGGGGCTGCACAAATGTTGGTGGTGATTGTTCCCCCGGGGCGCTTCCCCTATACTGTGCCGACTGGTGGTGTTTGGGGCGCCCTGATGTTGTCGGTGCAGAGTCAGACACAGAAACGGTTGTAAAGTTGAACTTTTACTTCCATGGGTGTGGAGGCACAAATGCTTAAACAGTTTCTTCAATACAAAACAACGGGGTACGCCTGGTGACACAGCAAAGTCCTGGGGTGCAGGGTAGACTTGATGAAAGGTGTTCCTAGCCCCTTATACTTCAGTGTTACAGCCCTAAGGTGCATCTGGGTTCCTATTTGGCTCATAGGAGGATGCCCACCATGATACTAGTACATAATATTCCCCACTCACGTTATGTGGTCCTGATAGCTCAGAGTTTCGGGGTGCAATAGTCAGGGTGGCGGGATATTCCACAGGTCTGGCCTTGGCCCCTGGATCCTGTGATACTTGCTATGGAGCACGTGTTCCAGAATGTTCTCTCCACAGTCTCATGCTGACAAGATAATGATGCTTGACTTCCTTCAGGGCGATGGCTAGGCAGACAGGGGACAGGATCTGAATAGCTGGAGTATGTCAGCTCTCCAACCTTCCTGGGCCTGTCTAGGACTTGAGATTCCTGCACTAAACTCACTGCTTTCTTCACAGGACATCACACTTATCTCCTCACCTTCTCCTCCTAACACTCCACACTTCTAACTCCTCACACGCAGGACCTTCCTGCAGGGGTGTTACCATGGGGACCCAGTGATCAGCTGACTCCTCCCCTTTTCCCAGGCAATGTCCTCCCATTGGACATTTGGTTACTATTCAATTCTATGGGAGGTGTAATGCATGTGTGAGGCTCACTAGGTGGCGCTGTGTTGTGTGAGACTCAGGACCCCCTGCTATGTCACACAGGCTATGAAGCAACAGGAAATAATACAATGCACAGAGATCACCCTCAGCCCAGCCATAGCCAGCTCTGGGATGCCACAATCATCCCTCCTCAGGGAGGCAGATCTGATTTTTTCCTGGGCAGAGAAAAATCTGAACCATCTATCCGCGGTTCACATCAAGGGCTCCCTGAACTCAGTAGCGGATCGGTTGAGTCGGGGTCGTGCCGTATCAGGAGAATGGTCACTCAATCCAGAAGTGTTTCATCAGATTACCCTGAAATACGGTCTACCGGAGATAGACCTCATGGCAACCCGACTCAATGCCAAGGTGGAGACGTTCTGTTCCCTGTACCAGGACAATCCCTTGGCAGTGGATGCCCTGTCCATCCCTTGGAGGTCCAGGCTGTCATACATTTTCCCTCCAATTCCTATGATACCCAGAGTATTGATGAAAATAAGACAGGACCAAGCCTCTGTAATAGCCATCATTCCATTCTGGCCAAAAAGAGCTTGGTTTTCCCAGCTCATGGTGATGAGTCGAGTGATATATTGGAGGCTTCCCCCCACCCAGAACCTGGTTTCCCAAGGATCACTGAAGTGCCAGGATCTGAGGAGATTCAACCTGACAGCCTGGAGGTTGACCAGTCCCTACGAATGTATAGAGGACTGTCAGAAGCCGTCCTGAAGACGCTTTCCTGTGCTAGAGCTGAATCCACCAAAAGGAATTACCAGAGGACGGCTAAGATTTTTTTTTGGAGTGGTGCTCCAAAAGAGGCGTTGATAGTTCTAATCCTTTGACTTCTGATGTTTTGGATTTTCTTCAGGATGGCTTGGACAGGGGCCTTGCCCCTGCTACTTTAAAGGTACAGGTATCGGCTTTATCCGCCCACTTAAACAGACGGTTGTCCCTGGATTCCCTGGTTGCAAGATTCCTTAAAGGAGAGGCGAGGCTGAAACCTGCGGTATCTTCTCCTATTCCCCAATGGGACCTTGCGACGGTCCTTTCAGGCCTTTGTGGTCCTCCTTTTGAACCTCTGGAAGCTACGGAGGTAAAATTTTTAGCCTTTAAAACTACTTTTTTGTTAGCCATCACATCTGCCAAAAGGGTAGGAGAGCTACAGGCGCTCTCCTCCAAAGAACCTTATATAGTATTTTTTTCGGATAGGGTCCACCTTAGGTTTTTGCCTGGCTTTATCCCTAAGGTTCCTTCACGTAATAACTATAATAATCTTTGCCTGTTTTCCTTCCGGATCCATCCTCAGAAGAGGAGTTTAAACTTCATACTTTGGATGTGGTGAGGTGTCTGCGAATTTACTTATCGCGGACACAATCTTTCAGGAGAGCTGAAAATCTCCTAGTCAATATGTATGGTAAAGACAGAGGTCTTAAAGCTTCCAGACCCTCCTTGTCCAGATGGATTAAGGAGGCAATCAAAATTTCTTTCATTGCTCAAGGGTTGCTTCCTCCAGTTTTTTGTACAGCCCATTCGACCAGGGCTGTGTCGACTTCTTGGGCTGAGAATCGCTCGCTTCCACTGGATCAAATTTGTGCGGCTGCTTCTTGGTCATCCCAGCTGACTTTCGTCAAACACTATCGTTTGGATGTCCGCAGTTCCGAGGCGACTGCCTTTGGCCAGACAGTTCTTGAGGTTGTAAGGCGAGGAAACCCTCCCTAGGGGAATTACTTGCTATATCCCCATATTGTGCTGCTGTAGGACGTAAGGGAATAATTGATTATATTGTTAATCTGTTTTCCCTTAGTCCTAACAGCAGCACAAGGCTTCCCTCCCTAAAATCTTGTTTCTTTTACTTTATAATTTACACAGGTGAGGGAGGTCTCTCGTCCCCTCTTATAGGGCAGGTTAGTAAGCACATTTTTGTGCTAATTAAAAGTACCACCTGTCCTAAACAACACACAGGGGAGAAATACCCCATATTGTGCTGCTGTTAGGACTAAGGGAAAACAGATTAACAATATAATCAACGATTATACAGTAGTAATCTATGATATATCAGCCATCTCTGCAGTGTGTGAGGTAAATACATGAGGGGACTCTGACAGGATAAATCCTGTGGTAATACTGCAGTATATACAGTATGATGTAGAATGGTGATACTAATCTTGTAGTGATGTGTAATGTGAATGTGGTGACACCAGTGCTGTGTGAGGTGATGAACCCCAATATTACACTCCCTGATTCAGCAGACAAATGTTTCCTCCAGTCCTTGTGGTGAGAAAGAGGAAGAGATGAATGAGACAGGAGGTGACATCTATTCCTAAACGTCTCCCTCCCTACAGTAACACACTAGGCACTATATACTCCTAAAGCTCAATATACACACATATACTCTTAAAGCTAAACCAGCCTATATAAATCTACACAACTACTGCACAAAGATGAAACTGCAGGAGTTATTGGTTCCCCCATCCCAAAGTCATGTCCCCCTTTGCTGATGTCTCCGGGGGTGACTTTTCCTGTATTCCCCCCCCCCCCAGCTTGCTGAACAAGACACTATGAAGTATCACAAAACTTACTATGATTACTAGCAATCTAACATAAATGCAGATTTATTTATTTATTATGCTTATTTATATAGCGCCATCATATTCCGCAGCGCTTTACAGACATTGTCAATCACTGTCCCATATAGGGCTCACAATCTAATAATATGCACATATTTCAGAGAATGGACTCAGTGTTATCTGTGTTTATATAGAGATAAGACAGGGCTTTATCAGCAAACTGCAATTAGCTGAACTGATTGTGGGCAGAGCTGTGATGTCACTTGTCCTATCACACAGGTCCATGGTTATGGAAACGCTATGTAAACAATGGGAGGAATAATTTCACATAGCAGAAAAACAGTATTGCTAAAGCAATATATTTAGGAAAAGTCTTAAATTTATGTAAGCTAGCAGTATAGATAGGATCCTTGAGATGGGAATGCCCCTTTAACTGCAGGACATCATCAGATGTCTAAAGATGGAAGGATATGCCAAGGATCTAGTGGGCAGGGGCAGGAAACAGACATGTCCTCTTGGTAGGGGTTTCAAAATGCCTCCCTACTAGCACATCTATAGGGGGCGCCCTGTAAAATAACTCAGTAGGAATGATGGTTTACAGGGCAGGAGACTTAGCAATTACACAGCAATCCCAGTACACATTATGACTGTTCACACCTGTCTTTACCTGTCGCTATGTCTCCTGGTGTGTAGTACCGCTCACGGACCATTGTGAGGTTTGGCCAGTATGGAGGTGCCCGATGTCTGAGCTCATTGGGAGAACATCAGCGTTGTACATCAGATCAGCCTTGTGGAGAATCCGAGCCTGACTGCGGCAACGACTTTTTATGTGAAACAGGTAAGTTTTAGAAAATATACATCATTATCAGCGTAAACTCTGCCCATCAGTACAGGCCACAGCCCATAAAGGATATCCATTACTAGATCCATCAGTGCCCCCATAGACAACAGTGACCACATAATGCCACATCCTACAAAGACAACCAAGGCTGCCTCCATTAATGTCTTCATCAGAGCAACCCATAGACATCAGTGCCCCCATAGGTGTAAGGATAACCTTCTGGGATCTTGGAGCACTAACTACAGACACACTTAGAAATCTCACAGCCTCAGCAGGTTCTGGCACAGTCGCCATTGGTGTCTCCTCTTCCATGCGCTCCAGTCACATGCAGGGCACCAAGCACCAGGACCCTGTTGTGACTGCAGCCTGTGCACCCCCTGTAGTTACACCCCTGATGGGAGGTTTTATCTTATATTGAAAATGACAAATCCATTGTGGTAATACCAGCAGGTGGCATAGAGTAACTAGAAGAGCGCCACCTAGTAACCAAACACCAGACCCCACTCCCTAATCCTCCAGGGATGCACCTTCTAGGGTATTTGTGCCACATTGTTACTCCTGAACCAGCAGATTTCACTTTGGACTATTCCAGGGAGATGCATAAAACAGAGACTTCTGTGTAATGAAGACAACGACTGCGGGGACAGTTCTGACGAAGTTTGTGAGGACAAAGAACCAAAACCCGTCTGCCGCACGGAGGTCCAGTTGTCAGAAATAGGAAGGACAGCAGGGGAGGGGTGAGTATGATAATAATGCACATAGTAGACGAATGGAACAATTACAGCTGGAATTTCTTATCAGATTCATGTTCTGTTGGTGGATCCATTTCCTATTCAATGACTTGGTTCCTATTATATTTTATGATGGGGTGTACCCCCCCCCCAACCTTTCTCTTCTCCATTATATTTATTTTGGTTTTTCCCTTATTTTAGGTTTAACTTCTTTGGGGTGGATATCAAGAGAAACCCCTTTGACAATGAATATTTCAATGGGCTGTGTGACCGCGTCCGTGACGGTAATACGAGGACCTATTGGCGCAAGCCGTGGAACGTGGCCGCTCTTGTTTATCAGGTAGTAAAATGCACAATCGTCCGTCTCTTTAATTGTGACTTCACTGGGCTGATATATAACTAACCCCTTAATGCCTTTGGGATCTCTTACAAGACAACGATATAACTGCGTAGCCATAGAATTGGAAAAATAAAATGAATTTAATAAAAGCATACTTAGAAGAAAAGTTCTCTGCCAATTTTTACCAATACACTTTATGATCTCAAAATATGCACTTATTTGGTAGCGTCACGACCTGTCCGATAAAATGATAGCATCAGTTACATGATCCATATACATATAAAATCCTTCAAAATAAAAAATTAACATACAGTATGTATTACTTGTCCTGTAAATACAAAGCTTTATCCAGTGACCTGTATTAAAAACTTTTTTTTGCTAAACTGCAAATAGGAAAATTTTAGTAAAAATGGCCTGTCCTCAAGTGGTCAATAAATTCCTCCAATATTGTCTAAAACACTGAAGACCTTTCACATCCTCTGACGGTATTATATATCGCTAGAAAGCTGAAGTTGTCTTTGCTGGTACGCGGCTAGTAGTTTTTGCACCGATATCCCTTCACTGTCAGAAGGGCCAAGTCTTACACTTCAGCAGCATTGCTGACAACACTCTACAATAGCCATGTACCGTCTGAGGACGTGAAAGGTCCTCCTTAAGTCCCCTTAACAGGGCATGCTACATGTACAGTAAAAATAAGTGAATGGACAAAACAAGGAATTTCTTTACGACTCTATATAAAAATAAAGAATTTTAACACCGCATGAAAAGTAATAACTTGTCATAAAAAAAAAAATGCAAATTCTAAAGTGACAGTGTTTCTGATCTTATGCCGGGTCTAGTCACGGACTGGGACAGAAGAATGCCTTTTCAATGTATTCATTATTTCTTTTTCTACATCTAGACCAAAGCTGATAAATCTTTTACGGCGGAAACCTATGACGATGCTGTGACCCTACTAACCAAGGTCTTATCGGAAAAGACCACGGCCTTTGAGCTCTCATTGACCGTGAAAGTCACTCCTGACAATTCACCCCTTGGCAATGGCTCCACAATTTTAGGGAACTTGGGACTGAAAACCTCAATGAATGAAAGCATTCAGAACATCAAAGATTATTCCAACAAAAAGGTAACAATGTATAAACGTTGACATTTTGAGAACGGGAATTTTATTGTTGAATTGAGAATAAATGGCCCAACATTCCCATGACTCGGAAGATGCCAAAGACTCATTTTATTGAGGAAGTCCTAGGTACTGTGCACCAAATAGGCAAGATGAAAATTAATTTCTATCTATTTTTGTCATAGAATAAAAAATTCCTACTAGTTTCAGGATCCGTGCAGCTGGGAACTTTCCAAATGAGAACACGAAGCATCATGTTATCACCAACTTTCATCGAAGACCTGAACCTCCTGCCTTACAAATATGAAAAGGCCGAGTATTTTGCTTTTCTGGAGATGTATGGAACTCATTATGCATCGTCCGGGACCATTGGAGGGAAATATGAACTTGTTTATGTATTGGATTCCCACGCTATGAAAACTAAAGGTACGCTATATGGTAGTGAGGTGGCCCCAACCTGAGGCTTTACAGCTGCTGCAAAACAGACAATACTAGTGTTGCAACAGCCGCAAACCACATTTTTAATTGTTCCAATGTATCTAAAAGGAAAAACGAATCAAATTGGTAAATGGTCTTATAGTTTAAAAAAATCTACCATTGTGTGTCTATGGTAACAGACTGCACAGTCTGATCTTGCAGTCACGTTCTGCTACTTCTTCCTAATAATTTGGTACAGTAACACAGTAGGGTATATACACACAGTAGAATTACCTGATCAGACTACACCAGGTGTTCGGGTTTCATGAGTATTTTATGTAACTGTCACTTTAAGCATGTCCTGCGGTGCAATGATTCCAATACACGGGCAGAAGCCACTTGTGCCTATTGGCTGTGCAGCGAGTGTTGCCCTTCTCACACCTCTTGTGGTACAGCTTTCTCATTATACGGCCCGATACCCTGCAATTAACCTAGTTGCAGACAACCACTTGTATTTGGCGGTCTGCAAACTAGTGATCAGTGTACCTTTATTGCGGACCACATGTCTTCATCATCCGTGCTGTATGTTGACAGTTTGTGATCCTAGTGTGCCGTCCATGGATTTTAGTCTCCCATAGGCTTCTATGGACCAATCCGTTCCGCAAACACTGAACAGAATAAGACCTGCTCTATATTTTGCGGCCCGGGCTCACGGCCCGCACACTTATCCGTGGAAATCACGGTCGTGTGCATGAGCCCATAGAAACAAATGAATCAGTGTACTATCTGGGGGAAAAAACACGGATAGCACTTGGATCTCACCCATGGTTGTCTGCAAGGGGCTTTACACTGGGTGGGAGTCTCGGTGGAGCTTTTCGCACCTCTTATTGCTGTAGCCTGTGTGGGGTATTTTCCATATCTGTAAATAATTTGGAGGTTACAAACTTGGGAGTCCTCCGCTGAATCACTATTGTGTTAGAAATGTGATCTCTTACTGACCTTTATCTTTCTTTTCAGATGTTACTGTCAATACCGTACTATCGTGTCTTGGCTTTGATGCTGGCTTATCCGTAGCTGCTGAAGGGGTTGATGTTGCACTTAATTTAAAGCCATCAACATGTGATAAGGTTTCTTCTGATACAGAGGGTAAGACTTACATGTAGATCTTCAGATACAATGAGCAGATATAAAATAACACTTAAAACATCACTTCATTTCAATCTAGAACTTGTATTACTGCATCTGATACTGTCTGAACTACTAGAACAACACTTCGTGAGGGTCGTAAAGAATTACTGACTTTTAGTCAAAAGTTGTCTATTCCCCAAAACGGTACCAATAAAACCTAGAGCTCTGCCCATAAAAATACAAGCCCTGACACAGCTCAGGTAACAGAGAAATGGGAACATCAACCAAACTAAGTGGTGTGTGCAGAAACAGATATTAAAGAACAATTGTTGGCACAAAGCTAGAATACAACAAAAAATTGTCCCTATTTTAAGAGTTTTGGTCTCACAAATGTACGCCATCTCTTTCATTTTATATCATATGGGGCAAAGATTCTTCTCCTGTGATCGAGAAGGTCATCTCATTTGTGGAAGGAGGAACGATAAACTTTGCATCAGCGGCGGACAGTAAGCTTTCTAAGAAGAGTCATGAAATCGACTCTGAAAACTTTGTGAAATGGGCATCATCTTTAGTAGACGCTCCGGCCATAATAAGCAGGAAGGTAAGGAAATGGTTAGCTTGATACATGGCTGTCCGATACTGTACAAGGATATGAGAGGGATGGAGAGATGACACTGGTGGATAAATTGATATGATCAATGGAAAGAGGATGTATACTAAACAAAAAAGCAGCAGCATTAGATTCATATAAAATATATTCTTCTTATATCCTGTGTTGCCATGTTTTGGTGCTTTGGATTCAGGTTTTGTATCTTAGTCTTAATATTGTAACTTTGCTTTCCTCTGCAGCTCTCTCCCATCTACACCCTGATTCCTGTCGACCTAAGACACGCCTATACCAAGACCAAGCACCTTGAACGAGCGATCGAAGATTATGTGGATGAATATAGTGTGTGTAAATGTCAGCCATGTCAGAATGGTGGCACGCTGATACTGCTAGATGGGGAATGTGTGTGCAAGTGCCCGCTGCAGTATCAGGGCTTGGCCTGTGAGGAGCTGAAGCACCAGCTGTTTGGGAGTAAGTGACGTCATCTGTAGCATTTAGTAACTATTTATGCTTTATTCTGCAAACTACCTTATACCAACATATTGACCCAGCCCACAGATGGATAGGTTGGGGTTACCTGAACCACATGGTGTCTTCCCCCTTAGAATCACTGCATCTGTTGCTGACTGGTTCTTATCCTGTGGATACGTCATCATTATCCATTACCCTTGGGTCTCAGACAACTCCTTTATGTTCTTTAGCTGCACATACACTCATCACCACTGAAGTAGAAAAATTCTGCTATATAGTGGCCACTTATCCATCATCCACGTGGTAAACTTTTACACTCACCACTAAGACCACTTTGGTAGTATGGAGACTTTTGGATGGAATTCTAGATGGGTTTTTGACTTGACTTGTGCTAGGACGTCCTTGCTATGAGAGAGGGGGCCAGAGCTGCTGTATTCAGTCTTAGCTCTGATGCTTTCTATCTCATCCCTTAGTGTACTTGTACATTGTGCAGTCACTCCTGATGTAGCAAAACCCCTTATTCATCTATAGAACAGCTCTTTACCATTCTGTCTTTATTGCTAAGTAGGCGGTGTCAGGTAGGACACCACCCACATGACAATAGACCTTAATTAGCATTTCCAGCAACAAAACTACCAGCACTAACTTCTAGAGTAAAAATTCCAAGTGTTAGAATCAGTAGGCGCCATTTATTAAAGCATGAAAGAGGTGGTGAAAGGTCCACATAAAATAGATCCTAGTCCTCACCTTGATGTAGCACATCTCTCCATCTTCACCTGTGTCTTAAGCCGCATAAACTTTAGAAAGCTGCTGGCTCAAGCTCAATAATGTGGACTGGGCAGATCACTTATATGCACTGTACAGAAAGGGCCACAGCAGGCTATACCGGCTTAGGAGACTGAGAGCCTTTGGAGTCCAGGGGGCACTTCTTAGGGCCTTTTTCAACTCGGTAGTGGCATCAGCCATCTTCTTTGGAGTGGCCTGCTGGGGGAGCAGTATATCAACCAGGGATAGGAATAGACTCGACAAACTGATTAGAAGGGCCAGCTCTGTCCTGGGGAGCCCACTGGACCCAGTGCAGGTGGTGGGTGACAGAAGGATACTGTCCGTGGTGAGCTCCATGCAGAAGAAGAAGTCCCATCCCATGCATGAGACTGTGATTGCGCTGGGCAGTACTGTCAGTGACCGACTGCTCCACCCTAAGTGTGAGAAGGAGCGCTATCGGAAGTCTTTCCTCCCCACCACGGTTAGGCTGTACAACCAACACCAACCTAAGCGGAGATCAGTCCATACAGAGAACTGAAAGATCTTAAGTTGTGGTATCCCTTCTACTTTTTTACTTCTACCTTTTTACCCACTGTAATGCCTCTACCTTGGAGCACTTGTATTATCTATGCTGCTGTAACACTGAATTTCCCCATGTGGGACTATTGAAAGATTATCTTATACCATCATACCCCTATAGCATACTCTCCATCACCCCTGTAGTAGCTCACACACCATGACTACACTATATACCAACATAAGATGGAATACTCCAGAAATATGAATTGTTACAATGTTTCTAGAATTGTCCTTTACATCTGAGGTTCTGCTGACCTCCTATCATGGTAAGATAACTCTCCCTCTGTAGTTACTGATACCCCTGTGTCTACTTCCAGGTCCTGCTAGGCCTGCAAATGGAGGCTGGAGCTGCTGGAAATCCTCCCCTACCTGCACAAATGATGAGGAGACAAGAACCCGAACTTGCAACCACCCAGCACCTCAACCAGGTGGAAGACCATGTATCGGAGAAGCCACAAGAAAGGTTCCATGCTACAGCACCAATACCTAGGCTTGGCTTTCCTGTGTTATCCCCCTTGAATACTCTTCCTAATTCCTGATCTGTTACATTCTAGTCCCACAATACTAAAATACAGTAATTCTACTTGGCATTAAGGCCATGTTCACAACACCAAATGGTGTTCCATTTGGAGCCTCTGCCCATAGTTCATTCAATTTTTATGGTAGGATTGGCAAAGCAAGTAGCCTATATGTGCCTTCAAAACAGTGTAAAACTTGACATAACAGCAGCAGACCCCCATAATGGGTCTATCAGGCACCTTATGAGCCTGACACCCGTCTCCACTCTTACCACCAATCCTGTATTAGTCTGTTTACCTTTATTATGTAACTGGTATTCTCAATAAATTCTTCAAATCAAGCAATTGTGTTATGGAAGAACTGAGCTACGCTTTCCAGTTTTGGGATGTTCTCTCATGCATAGGATTCTAGGGGTAAGGTTCTTTGGTTCCAAGGATGTGCACAACTCCCTTGTAGGAGCCCTATTTTCTGTACTTGGTACTTTATTGGCCCCAGGATAACTGTGAGATGTGATTTCCCTAAAGTTTGATTTTTCTTGATATATTATATACCTATAATTCAAGAAAACACAATATCCACCAGGGCTAGTGGTTGACTGTCAGGTGGTGTCTAGTTAAGAACTCCTATCTTCAAACCATAAGGAGGCACTACATTGCATATTGGGGCAACAATTAGACACGATGGTGGGGGGGGGCTATAAAGATGCATTATGCCTTTATACTGTGTGGGGACATGAAGAGGCATGTACTGTATGGTGAGGCACAAAGAATCACTATACTGTTTGGGGTAGGCACTATATTTTGTGGGTGCCACTAAGGGGATGTTAAACTGTGGGGGGGAGGGTCACGCAGAGTTCTGCGATCTGAGGGCCAATAAGGGTGCATTATATTGTGTGTAGGGCATTATGCTATGTGAGGACCACTAAAGGGGCATTATAATGTGTGGGGAAGGGGGAATTTCACTGTGTGGTACACAAGGGCACTGTTACTGTATAGAGGCCCATGAATACATTTGTCCATTAACAAACTCTGAGGGTGCAGCAAATAATGCAGCAGGCTACGCTATTGCCTTGATTTGACCTTTAAGTGGTGCGCTGAAAATATTCACACTAGCATCGGATCTCCATCGTTTGGAGACCACAAAGCCCAGCAAACCCCATTGACTATGAGGTCCATTGGGTGACCATCATGTTGAAACACAGTTCTGCAAGGATATTTATATAAATTTTTTTTTTTTTCTCCAATTTTTGAGGATGACCACAAATTTGCAAGTTGCCAACAATTTCATCAGTCTGCTGCGCAGTAAAGCTCTACATGGGGATCTCTGGTTTGGCAAAAAACAGGCTCTTTTAAAAGGTTATCAAGGAATAGAAAACATGACCGACTTCTTCTCAGGAATTAACATCACTTGACTAGGACTAGAGAGGTGCACCTCTCAAGATTCATTTAGTGTTTGGGTTAGGCGGCTCGAGTTCCCGATTCATTTCAGGACAAACAAGTTCGGTATGAACCACACTTTAAGTTGCTTAAGACCTAGTGTATAACACTGTCAGGGCTCCTAGGAAGCTATCTGATTTCTTGCTCTCTAATGCAATCACAGCCAAACTTATGTCAAAGTGATAGTGACGTGTATGAAAAAACGCCTTTTAGGTGTTACAACGCCCCCGGCAGCACTGAACACCCTCTCGGCCATAACACTTGAGACTGGACAAGATAAAACTCCCATGGCATTCTGGGCCAGCTCCTTCCACTGCTCTAACCTATTGGCCCAGAATTTTTCTTCCATTTGGTACGCAGGGAAGAATTCCCCCATTCTGTCTTCATGACAAAGGTCTAAGAGCACTCACATCCAGTACTCATCCCTCTGCTTGATGCCAATAAGCTTGGCATTGTATAAACAGCGTATCAAGTTTGCCGGCATTTGTGTGGATCCAGGGGCCTGCCATGGTTGGTGTTCTTGTCCAGCTTGGTCTCCTCCTCCCTCCTCCTCCTTTTTCTTGTTCCTCCTCCTCTTTTTCTTTTTCTTGTTCCACCTCCTCCTCCTTTTTCTTTTTCTTCTTCCTCCTCTTTTCCTAGTTTTTTTTTTTTTTTCTTCCTCCTCCTCCTTTTTCTTTTTCCTTCTTCCTCTTCTATTTCTTTTTTTCCTCCTCCTTCTCCTCCTTTTTCATTTTAATACTCCTCCTCCTTTTTCTTGTTCTTCATTCTCCTATTCCTCTTCCTTTTTTCTTGTTCATCCTCCTCCTTCTTTTTCCTCCTGCTCCTGTTTCTCTTTTTCTTCCTCCTCTTTCATTTTCTTGTTCCTTTTTTCTTTTTCCACCTCCTCCTTTTTCTTTTTCTTGCTCCTCCTCCGTTTTCATTTTCTTGTTCCTTCTCCTCCTCCTTTGTTTTCTTTTCCTTGTTCCTTTTTCTTTTTCATGTTCCTCCTCCTCCTTTTTCTTTTTCATGTTCCTCCTCCTTTTTCTTTTGTCTCTTCCTGCTTTTTCTTTTTACTCCTCCTCCTCTTCTTCCTGCTCGTTTCTTTTTCTTCTTCCTCCTCCTCCCTTTACTTTTTCTAGTTCCTCCTTGTCCTCCTTATCCTCCTCCTCCTCCTTTTTCATTTTCGTGCTCCTCCTCCTATCTTTTTCTTGTTCCTCCCCCTTCCTTTTTCTTTTTCCTCCTCCTGCTTTTTCCTCCTCCTCCAATACTGGTTTCCTGTTCCGCCTCCTCCTCCTCCACCTTTTTCTTTTCCTTGTTCCTCCTCTTTCTTTTCCTTGTTTTTCCTCTTCCTCCTCTTCATCCTCTTTCTTTTTCTTGTTTATCCTCCTTCTTTTTCTTTTTCTTGTTCCTCCACCCCCTTCTTTTCCCCCTCCTTCTTTTTCTTGTTCCTCCTTCTCCTCTTCCTCCTCCTGCACCTTTTCTTTCTCTTTTTTCTCCTCCTCTTTCTTTTTCTTGTTCCTTCTCTTCCTCCTTTTCCTCCTCCTCCTTCCTTTTCTTGTTCCTCCTCTTCTTCCTCTTTTTTCTTTTTCTTGTTCCTCCTCCTCCACCTTTTTCTTGTTCCTAATCCTCTTCCTCCTCTTTTCTCTTTTTCTTGTTCCTCCTCCTCCACCTTTTTCTTTTTCTTGTTCCTAATCTTCTTCCTCTTTTTTATTTTTCTTGTTCCTCCTCCTCCACCTTTTTCTTTTTCTTGTTCCTTCTCTTCATCCTCTTTCTCCTCTTTCTTTTTTGTTTTACTTCTCCTCCTTCTTTTCCTCCTCCTCCTAATTTTTCTTTTTCTTCCTCCAGCTCCTTCTTTTTCTTTTACTTTTTAGTTCCTCCTCCTCCTCCCTCCTTTGTCTTGTCTCTCATCCTCCTTCCTCTCCTCTTTTTTCATTTTCTTGATCCTCATCCTCTTCTTCTTTTTCCTCCTCCTTCTTCTTTTTCTTGTTCCACTTCCTCCTTTTTCTTTTTCTTCTTCCTATTTTTCCTAGTTTTTCTTTTTTCCCTCCTCCTCCTCCTTCTTTTTTTCCTTTTCTTTCTCCTCCTCCTCCTCCAACTCTTCCTCCTCCTCCTCCTTTTTCTTCTTCATCCTCCTCCCCCTCCCATCCTCATCCTTCTCCTTTTTCCCCTCCTCCTTCCCCCACTCCTTCTCTCCCTTCTTCTCCTCCTCCACTCCTTCTTTTTCTTGTTCCTTCTCCTCCTCTTCCTCCTCTTTCTTTTTCTTTTTCCTCCTCCTCCACCTTTTTCTTAACGTGCTTAATTTCCTCCTCCTCTTTCTTTTTATTGTTCCTCCTCTTCCTTTTTCTTTTATATCCTACTTTTTTTTTAACCTTTCCTTTTCCCCCCCTTCTCCCCTTCTTCTTTGTCTTGTTCCTCCTTTTCGTCCTCCTCCTCCACCTTTTTCTTCTTCTTATTCCTCCTCTTCCCCTTTTGTTTCTCTTTTTCCTCCTCCTCTTTTTTTTCTTGTTCCTCCTTTTACTCCTCTTTTTTCTTTTTCCTTTCCTCCTCTTTTTTCTTTTTTTTTTTTGCTCCTCCTCCGTTTTTTTTCTTGTTTTTCCATCTCCTCCTCCTCCTGTTTCTTTTTCTTGTTCCTCCTCCTCCCTTTATTTTTTCTTGTTCCTCTGTGTCCTACTTCTCTGCCTCCTCTTTCTCCTCCTCCTCCTCTTTCTCTTTCTTGTTCCTTCTCCTCCTCCTTTTTCTTTTCTTGTTCCTCCTCCTTTTTCTTTTACTTGTTCCTCCTACTCCTCTTTTTTTTTTCTTGCTCCTCCTCCTATCTTTTTCTTGTTCCTCCTCCTCCTTTTTCTTGTTCCTTCTCCTTTTTTATTTTCTTACTCCTCCTCCTCCTTTTTCTTTTTCTTGTTACTACTCCTCTTTCTAGTTTTTCTTTTTCATTTTGCTACTACTCCTAAGTTTTCCTCCTCTTCCTCCTTCTTTTTCTTGTTCCTCCTCCTCCTCCTAGTTTTTCTTTTTCATTTTCCTCCTACTCCTCCTAGTTTTTATTTTTTTTTCCTCTTCCTCCTTATTTTTCTTTTTCCTGCTCATCCTGCTCCATCTTTTTCTCTTTTTTCCTCCTTCTCCTCTTCCTTTTTCTTGTTCCTCCTCATCCTTTTTCTTTTTACTCCTCCTTCTTTTTCTTTTCCTTTTTCCTCCTCCTCCACTACCGTTTACCTGTACTGCCTCCTCCTCCACCTTTTTCTTTTTCTTGTTCCTCCTCTTTCTTTTTCTTGTTTTTCCTCTCCCTCCTCTTCTTCCTCTTTCTTTTTCTTGTTTATCCTCCTCCTTTTTATTTTTCTTGTTCCTCCACCACCCCCTCCTTTTCCCCCTCCTTCTTTTTCTCGTTCCTCCTTCTCCTCTTCATCCTCCTGCACCTTTTCTTTCTCTTTTTACTCCTCCTCTTAGTTTTTCTTGTTCTTTTTCTTCCTCCTTTTCCTCCTCCTCCTTCCTTTTCTTGTTCCTCCTCTTCCTTCGCTTTTTTCTTTTTCTTGTTCCTCCTCCTCCACCTTTTTCTTTTTCCTAATCCTCTTCCTCCTCTTTTCTCTTTTTCTTTTCCTCCTCCTCCACCTTTTTCGTTTTCTTGTTCCTTCTCTTCCTCCTCTTTATTTTTTGTTTTCCTACTCCTCCTTTTCCTCCTCCTCCTCCTACTTTTTCTTTTTTTATTCTTCCTTCAGCTCCTTCTTTTTCTTTCTTGTTCCTACTCCTAGTTTTTCTTTTTTCCCTCCTCCTTCTTTTTCTTTTTCCTTCTCCTCCCTCTTCTTTTTCTCTTTTTCCTCCTCCTTCTCCTCCTCCTCCTGCTCCTTCTCCTCCTCCTCATGCTCCTTCTTCTCCATCTCCTCCTCCTTCTCCTCCTTTTTCTTGTTTTTGTTCATCCTCCTCCCCCTCCCCTCCTTCTCCTCCTTTTTCTTGTTTTTGTTCATCCTCCTCCCCCTCCCCTCCTTTTCCCCTTCCTCCTCCCCCTCCTCCTTACCCTCCCCCTCCTCCTCCTTTTTCTTGTTTCTCCTCCTCCCTTTACTTTTCTTGTTCCTCTTGTCCTCCGTCTCCTCCTCCTCCTCCTTTTTCTCTTTCTTGTATACCTTCTCCTCCTCCTTTTTCTTTTTCTCGTTCCACCTCCTCTTTCTTTTATTTTTACTTGTTCCTCCTCCTCCTCCTTTTTGTTTTCTTGTTCATCCTGCTCCTCCTACTCCTAATCCATCGCCTCCTCCTCCATCTCCCCCTCCTCATTTTTCTTTTTCTTGTTCCTCCTCTTCCTTTTTCTCATTCCTCCTCATTTTTTTTTCTTGTTCTGTTTCCTCTTTTTTTTTCTTGTTCCTCCTCCTTTTTCTTGTTCTTCCTTTTTTTTTCTGCCTCTTCTTCCTTTCTTTTTCTTATTCCTCTTTCTTCTATTTTTTCTTTGTCTTGTCCCTCCTCTTCCGCTTTCTTTTTCTTCTTCCTCCTCCTCCTCCTTCTTTTTCCTCGTCCTCTTTCTCCTCTTCAACCTTTATCTTTTTCATCCTCCTCCTCCTTTTTCCTCTTCCTCATCTTTTTTCTTTTTCCTCTTCCTCCTCCTTTTTCTTTTTCATGTTCCTCCTCCTCCTCCTTTTTTTCTTTTTATTTTTCTCCTCTTCCTGTTTCATTTTTCTTCTTCCTCCTACTCTTCCTTTTTCTTTTCCTTGTTTCTCCTCCTCCTTTTTCTTTTTCATGTTCTTCCTCCTCCTTCTTTATATTTTTATTTTTCTCCTCCTTCTTTTTCTTCTTTCTCCTCCTTCTTTTTCTTTTTTTTCTCCTCCTTTTTCTTGTTCCTCCTCCTCCTCTTCCCTTTTCACCTTTTTCTTTTTCTTTTTCCTTCTCCTCTTCTTTTTTTTCCTCCTCTTCCTTTTTTTATTTTTTGTTCCTCCTCCTCCTTTTTCTTCTTCTTCCATCTCCTCCCCTTCTTTTTCTTTTTCTTGTTCCCCCTCTTCTTCTTTTTCCTCCTCCTCCTCCTTTTTCTTTTTCTTATTCCTACTCCTCCCATCTAATTTGTCTTCTCCCTCCTCCCCCTTCTCCTCCTAATTTTTCCTTTTCTTTTTCATCCTTCTGCTTATTTTTCTTTTTCCTGCACCTCCTCGTCTGTCTTTTTCTCTTTTTTTCCTCCTTCTCCTCCTTTTTCTTTTTCCTCCACCTTCTCCTCCTTTTTCTTTTTCCTCCACCTTCTCCTCCTTTTTCTTTTTTTTTTTGTTCCTCCTCCTTTTCCTTTTCTTGTTCCTCCTCTGCCTCTTTTTACTTCTTCCTCCTCCTCCTGTTTTCTTTTTCTTGTTCTTCCTCCTCTTTTTCCTCCCTCCTTTGTCTTGTCCCTCCTTCTTTTCCTCCTTTTTCTTCTTCTTTTTCCTCCTCTTCCATTTTCTTTTTCCTCCTCCTCCTCCTGCTTTTTCTTTTTCTAATTTCTTCATTTTCTTTTTACTCCTCCTTTTTCTTGATCCTTCTCTTCCTCCTTTTTCTTTTTCTTGCTCCTCCTCGTTTTTTTCTTTTTCCTCCTCTTTCTCCTAGTTTTACTTTTTCCTCCTCTTTCTCCTAGTTTTTCTTTTTCCTCCTCCTCCTTCTTTTTCTTTTTCCTCCTCCTCCTCCTCCTTTTTCCACTCCTTTTCCTTCTTTTTCTTTTTCCTGCTCCTTCTCCTCCTTTGCCTCTATCACCTCCTCCTCCTATTTCTTTTTCTTGTTCCTCCTCTTCTTTTTTCTTTTTCTTGTTCTTTTTTTTCCCCATTTTTCTTGTTCCTTATTATCCTCCTTTTTCTTGTTCCTCCTCCTCCTTTTTCTTTTTCTCCTCCTCCTTTTTCTTTTTCCTCCTCCTTTTTCTTTTCCTTTTTCCTCCTTCTTCTTTTTTCTCCTCCTCCACTACTGTTTTCTTTTTCTGCCTCCTCCACCTTTTTCTTGTTCCTCCTCTTTCTTTTTCTTGTTTCTCCTCTTCCTCCTCTTTTTCCTCTTTCTTTTTCTTGTTTATCCGCCTCCTTTTTCTTTTTCTTGTTTCTCCTCTTCCACCTTTTTCTTTTTCTAGTTCCTAATCCTCTTCCGCTTCCTCTTTTTCTTTTTCTTGTTCCTTCTCCTCCACCTTTTTCTTTTTCTTCTTCCTTCTCTTCCTCCTCTTCCTCCTTTCTTTTTTGTTTTCCTTCTCCTCCTATATTTCTTCCTCCTCCTTTTACTTTTTCTTAATCTTCCTCCATCTCCTTTCTCTTCTTCTTTTTCCTCCTCCTCCTTTTTCTTTTTCCTCTTCCTCCTTTCTTTTTCTTGTTTCTCCTCTTCCGCCTCCTCCTTCTTCCTCTTTCTTTTTCTTGTTTATCCTCCTCATCCTTTTTCTTGTTCCTCCTCCACCCCCTCCTTTTCCCCCCTCCTTCTTTTTCTTATTTTTCCTTTTCCTCTTCCTCTTCCTGCACATTTTCTTTCTCTTTTTCTTCCTCCTCTTTCTTTTTCTTTTTCCTTCTCTTCCTCCTCTTAATTTTTTGTTTTCCTTCTCCTTCTTTTCCTCCTCCTCCTTTTTATTTTTCTTATTCTTCCAGCTCCTTGTTTTTCTTTTACTTTCTTGTTTCTCCTCCTTCTCCTCCCTCTCCTTTTTCTTTTTCTTATTCCTCATCCTCTTTTTCTTTTCCCCCCTCCTTCTTTTTTTTTTTCCTATTCCTCCTCCTTTTTCTTTTTCTTGTTCCTCTTCCTCCTCCTTTTTTTTCTTGTTCCTCCTCCTCCTCCTTTTTCTTGTTTTTCCTCCTCCTTTTTTTCTTTTTCTTTTTTTTCCTTCTCCTTTTTCATTTTTCTTTTTCCTCCTCCTCCTCCTTTCCTTATTGCTCCTCCTCTTCCTTTTTCTTTTTCTTGTTCCACCTCCTCTTTTTTTTTCTTTTTCTAATTCTTCCTTTTCCTTTTTCTTTTTCATGTTCTTCCTCCTCCTTCTTTTTATATATATATTTTTCCTCCTCCTCCTTTTTTTTTCTTCTTCCTCCTCCTTCTTTTTCTTTTTTCCTCCTTTTTCTTTTTCTTGTTCCTCCTTTTTCTTTTTTTTGTTCTTCCTCCTCCTCCTCTTCCCCTTCTCCTTTTTCTTGTTCCACCTCCTCTTCTTTTTTCTCCTTCTTTTTCCTCCTCCTCTTAGTTTTTCTTTTTCATTTCCTCCTCCTTCTTCTTTTTCTTATTCTTCCTCCTTTTCCTTTTTCGTGTTCCTCCCCCTCTTCTTTTTCCTCCTCCTCCTCCTTTTTCATTTTCTTCTTCTTCCCTCTCCTCCTCCTTTTTCTTTTTTTGTTCCTCCCCCTCTTCTTCTTTTTCCTCCTCCTTTTTCTTGTTCCTTCTCCTCCCATCTCCTTTGTCTTCTCCCTTGTCCCCCTCCTTCCCCTTTTTCTTGTTCCTCCTCCTCCTCCTAGTTTTTTTTTCTCCTCCTACTCCTCCTAATTTTTCTTTCTTTTTCCTCCTCCTCCTTATTTTTCTTTTTCCTTCTCCTCCTCTGTCTTTTTCTCTTTTTTCCTCCTTCTCCTCCTTTCTTTTTCCTCCATCTTCTCCTCTTCCTCCTTTTTCTTTTTCTTGTTCATCCTTCTCCTTCTTTTTCTTCTGCTACCTCCTCCTCCTACTTTTTTATTTTTCTTCTTCCTCCTCCTCTTGTTCCTCCTTCCTTTGTCTTTTCCCTCCTCCTTCTTCTTTTTCTTTTTCCTCCTCCTCCTTTTTCTTCTTTCTTCATTTTCTTTTTACTCCTCCTTTTTCTTGTTCCTCCTCCTCCCTCTTTTGTCTTCTCCCTCCTCATCTTCCCTTCTCTTCCTTTTTCTTTTTCTTGTTCCTCCTCTTCTTTTTTTCCTCCTCCTCCTCCTCCTTTTTCTTGTTCTTCCTTCTAGTTTTTCTTTTTTTTCCTCCTTCTCCTCCTTTTTCTTGTTCCTTCTCTTCTTCCTTTTTCCTTTTCTTGTTCCTCCTCCCTCTCCTCCTTTTTCTTGTTCATCCTTCCCTTCTTCTTTTTCCTCCTCCTACTTCTTTTTTTTACTCCTTCTCCTCCTCCTTTTTCTTTTTCTTGCTCCTCCTCGTTTTTTCCTCCTCTCTCTCCTAGTTTTTCTTGTTCCTCCTCTTTTTTCCTGTTTTCTTTTTCTCTTTTTTTTCCTCCTCCTCGTTTTTCTTTTTCTTGTTCCTCCTCTTCTTCCTTTTTTTTTCTTGTTCCTCCTCCTCTTCCTTTTTCTTTTTTTTGTTCCTCCTCCGCCTCCTTTTTCTTTTTCTTCCTCCTCCTTTTTCTTTTTCCACCTCCTCTTCTTCCTCCCTCCTTTGTCTTGTACCTCCTGCTTCTCTTTTTTCTTGTTCCTCCTCCTCTTCTTCTTTTTCCTTCTCCTACTCCTTTTTATTTTTCTTGTTTCTTCATTTTCTTTTTACTCCTCCTTCTTATTCTTTCCTCCTTCTTTTTCTTTTTCTTGCTCCTCCTCATTTTTTTCTTTTTCCTTTTTTTCCTAGTTTTTCTTTTTCCTCCTCTTTCTTCTTGTTTTTCTTTTTCCTTCTTTGCCTTTTTCTCCTCCTTCTCCTCCTCCTTCCCCTCCTCCTATTTCTTTTTCTTGTTCCTCCTCCTCCTTTTTCTTTTCCTTGTTCCTCTTTCTCTTTTTTCTTTTTCTTGTTCTTTCTTGTCCTCCTCCATTTTCTTGTTCCTCCTCCTCTTCCTTTTCCTAGTTTCTCCTCCTCCTCCTTTTCCTTGCTCCTCCTCCTCATTTTTCTTGTTCCTCCTCTATTTTCTTTTACTTGTTCCTCCTTCTCCTTCTTCTAGTCCTTGTTCCTCCTCCTCCTCCTTTTTCCTTTTTTTGTTCTCCTCCTCTTTCTTTTACTTTTATTTGTTTCTCCTCATTTGTTTCTTGTTCCTCCTTTTCCTGCTCCTCGTTCTTTTTCTTATTCCTCCTACACCCTCCTTTGTCTTGTTCCTCCTCTTTCTCCTCCCTTTTCTTTTTCTTGTTTCCCTCCTCCTCCTTTTTCTTTTTCATGTTCCTCCTCCTCCTTGTTCTTTTTCTTATTCCTCCTATACCCTCCTTTGTCTTGTTCCTCCTCCTCCTTCTCCTCCTTTTCCTTGTTTTTCCTCTTGCTCCTCCTCCTCTTTTTTAGTTTTTTTGTTCCTACTTTTCCTTTTTCTTGTTCCTCCTGTTTTTTTGTCTTTTCCTTTTTCCTCCTCCTCCTCATTCTTTTTCCGTTTTTTCCACATCCTCCTCCTTTTTCTTCCTCCTCCTCCTACTTTTTCTCTCTTCTTTCCTCCTCCTCCTACGTTTTCTCTTTTCTTTCCTCCTCCTCTTTTTTTTCTCTTTTCTTTCCTCCTTTTTCTTTTTCTCTTTCTCCTGCTCCTACTTCTTATTCCTCCTCCTCCTTGTTTTTTGTTCCCCCTTCTCTTCCTCCTCTTTCTCCTTTTTCTTATTCCTCCTCCTTCTATTTTTCTTGTCCCTCCTCCTTTTCTTCCTCCTTCCTTCACTTTTTCTTTTTCCTCCTCCTCCTTTTTCTTTTTTTCTGTTCCTCCTCCTTTTTATTTTTCTCATTCCTCCTCCTCCTCATCCTTTTTCCTTTTTCTTCTTCCTTCTCCTCCTTTTCCTTGTTCCTCCTCCTCTTCCTTTTTCTTTTTCATCTTCCTTCTCCACCTCCTTTTTTTTTATTCCTCCTCCTCCTTCTCCCTCCTTTTTCTTGTTTATCCTCATTATCCTCCTTTTTCTTTTTCCGCTCCTCCTCCTTTTTCTTTTTCATGTTCCTCCTCCTCTTTTTTATTTTTGATTTATTTTTCCTCCTCCTCCTTTTTTCCTGCTCCTTTTTCTTGTTCCTCCTTGTGAAAGATCCTCAGTGCGCCAACACCGCGTTGGCCCACACCTGAGACTTCTTTACTAAAAACCACACTCACCGCCAGTGAGCGCTGGGTCCACAAGATAAATACAAGACAAGCTTTCTAAATTTTATTTATTTATTAACCCCTAAATGGGTCGGTATTAACATCTAACACATGCAGTTCAGAACAGATATGCAGATGTATAAAAGCATTAACAGTTACTAGTTACAATATACAGCACTTAAAATAAAAAGGGAATAAAAGTGAAATAATTACTTTACCACACATATCCTTGATGTGGCTCTATAGTCCAACACTCACACATAGCATGTGGAGATAACCAGTGGAGGCTCCTAGCAGCAGCATCACAGCATTCCAGCCTGCATGCTCATCACAGTATATCCTCAGTAGTCTCTTCTTTGTAGTCTCAGCACAGTCTTCTTCACTGACCTCTTCACAGTATTTTCCCTCACTGACCTCTCACCTCATCTTTTATACCCTTGATTACACCACCCAGAATGAGGTCACCGGCGACAGCAAGTCTGATTGACTAACGCACTCAAGTCAATATTCTTTGTAAGGAGATGGAATTAAGTGGAATGATACAATGCCGTCTATATGTTATCAACCAGGTCGGATCAACAGCCCAGGCCAAACAATACATGTGTATTTGATCACCCAGGGCTATGTAGGAATTCAATGGAGCCATTCTGGGATGAGTACAAAGCCCTATTGTTACATTGTTGCCACTACTGACAACATACACCTAGGATTAGAGCTACGCACAGTCAAATTAAATAGAAATAAGTGGGAGATACGATACCCAGAGATCAAAATACATCTTTGAGTTATAGCCATATTTAAGTGGAATCATCACACTCCTCCTTTTCTTCTTGTTTGCCTCCTCCTCCTTTTTCCCATCCTTTTCCTTCTTTTTCTTTATACCATCCTTTTCCTTCTTTTTCTTCTTCCTTCTCCTCCTTTGCCTCCTTCTCCTCCTTTCCTTTCCCCTCCTTCTCCTCCTCCTACTTCTCTTCCTCCTCCTTCTGCTCTTTCTCCTTCTCCTCCTTCTCCTATTTCTTTTCCTTGTTCCTCCTTCCCCTTTTCCTTGCTTCTCCTCCTCTCCCTTTTCCTTGCTCCTCCTTCTTTTCCTTGTTCCACCTCCTCCTTTTTCTTTTTTTGTTCCTGCTCCTCCTTTTTCTTTTTTGTTCCTCCTCCTTTTTATTTTTTTTGTTCCTCCTCCTCCTTTTTCCTTTTTTTGTTCCTCCTCCTCTTTCTTTTACTTTTATTTGTTCCTTCTCCTCTTTTTTTTTTCTTGTTCCTCCTTTTCCTCCTCCTCCTTGTTCTTTTTCTTATGCCTTGTATGTCCTCCTTTGTCTTGTTCCTCCTCCTCTTCCTCCTTTTTCTTTTTCTCGTTTCTCCTCCTTCCTTGTCTTTTCCTTTTTCCTCCTCCTCCTAATCATTCTTTTTCTGTTTTTTTCCACCTCCTCCTTCTTTTTCGTTTTCTTCCTCCTCCTCCTACTTTTTCTCTTTTCTTTCCTCCTCCTCGTTCTTTTTCTTTTTCTCCTGCTCCTCCTCCTTCTTTTCCTCCTTCTCATTTTTCTTGTTCCATTTCCTCCTTTTTCTTCCTTTTCCTCCTTCTGTTTCTTGTTCCTCCTTCTCTTTCTCGTTCCTCCTTCTCTTTCTCGTCTTTCTTTTTCTTATTCTTCCTCCTACTTTTCCTTTTTCTTGTTCCTCCTCCTTCTCTTGCACCTCTTTCTTTTCCTTCTTCCTACTCCCGCTTCTTTCTATTTTTCTTTTTCTTCCTCCTTCTTTTTATTTTTCCTCCTTCTCCTCCTTTTTCTTGTTCCTCCTCCTTATTCTTTTACTTATTCTTCCTCCTCCTTTTTATTTTTATTTTTCCTTATCCTCCTTTTTCCATTTTCTTCTTCTTCCTCCTCCTTTTCCTTGTTCCTCCACCTTCGTTTTATTGTTCCTCCTCCTCCTAGTTTTTCTTTTTCCTCTTAGTTTTTCTTTATCTTTTTCCTCCTCCTTCTTTTTCTTTTTTCTCCTCCTCCTTTTTTTCTCTTTTTTTCCTCCTTCCCCTCCTTTTTCTTTTTCCTCCTTCTCCTTCTTTTTCTTGTTCCTCCTCCTCTCTCCTTTGTCTTGTCCCTCCTCCTTTTTCTTTTTCTTGTTCCTCCTCCTCCTCCTAGTTTTTCTTTTTTCTCCTCTTTCTCCTAGTTTTTCTTTATTCTCCTCCTCCTTCTTTTTCTTTTTCCTCCTTCTCTTTCTTTTTCCTCCTCCTTTTTCTTTTTCCTCCTTCTCCTTCTTTTTCCTCCTGCTTCTTATTTTTCTTTTTCCTCCTTTTTCTTTTTCTTCTTCCTTCCCCTCCTCTTTCTTCCTTTTCTTTTTCCTCCCCCTACTTTTTATTTTTCTTATTCCTACTTCCCCTTCTCTGTCTTTTTCTTGTTCCTTCTCCTCCATCTTTTTATTTTTCCTCCTTTTTCTTTTCCTTCTTCCTCCTCCTTTTTTTCTTTATCCTCATCCTCCTTCTTCTTTTTCTTTCTTCCTCCTCCTCTTTCTTTTTCCTACTCCTCCTTTTTCTTCTTCCTTTTCCTCCTTTTTCTTTTTTTTGTTCCTCCTCCTCCTTTTTGTTTTCTTGTTCTTGTTCCTCTTCCTCTTTCTTCTCCTCTTTCTTTTTCTTTTTCCTCCTCCTCTCCCTTTTTAATTTTTTTTCATCTTCTCTTCCTCCTACTTTTTCTTTTTCTTCTTCTTCCTCCTCCTTTTTTTCTCTTGGTTTTTTTTTCCTCCTCTTCCTCCCCTCCTCCCCTTTCTTTCCTCCTCTTCCCCCTCCTCCTCCCTCTCTCCCTCCTCCTCCCCTTCCCCCTCCCTCTCCCCCTCCTCCTCCCCCTCCCCCCTCCTCCTCCTCCCCATATTTTGTGCCCAGTTTGTGTCAGCAGACTGGGCACTCCAAAACTGATAATCGGGTATCTCGGGCACAACAGTTTTTGGAGCATTCATCTCTGATATAAGCCAGGCACAGCATGTTATGCATTGAAATTACATATTCCTGGAAATATTGTCATTTTCACCTTTCACAATCAGCTGCATATTCATTTCTGGAGAATAAATTATAGCAACACTTGGGGGTTAAAAATGCTCACTGTACCCCTGGATAAATTCCTTCGGGGGGGGTGTAGTTTCCAAAATGGGGACACATGTCAGGGGATTCCACTTTACTGGCATTTCAGGAGCTCTAAAAAAAGTGTCAGGACGTCCAAAAGCTAAACTGTCTAAATCTGTGCACCAAAAAACAAATATCGCTCATTCCATTCTGTGCCCGGCTGTGCCCAAACAGCAGTTTATTCCCACATATGACATTTAGTACGTTATCCTGGGTACACCAGTGTCATACATGTGGGTATAAACACAGCAGGGCAGAAGGGAAGGAGCGCTTTGTCGCTTTTGGAGTGCAGATTTAGATGTTTGGTATCTGGACATCATGTCATGTTTGCAGAGCTTCTAAGGTACCAGAAAAATGGAATACCCTAAGGAGTGACCCCATATTGGGAACTGCACCCCTCAAAGAATTTATCAGGAGGTGTAATAAGCATTAGTGTGCATAAACTGTGCAGAGTACATTGGGTACACCAAATTCCCTACTATGTCCCCAATAGCTCCTATGATTGGTGGGGTCACTCTGGGGGTCACTTTTAGTTTATTTTCCCTTGTAAGCTCTAAATCTGGGGTGTCCCCTGATATATGCTTGCACAGCTTTTACATTCCCTTCTTGCCGCAGCCAATTATGTTCTAATGATTTGGCGATTTTGGGGGTTTTTGTCTTCACATTGTACAAGCTATATCTTTTTTTTTTCCCTGGTGATGTAGATAACCTTGGATGCTGTGGTCATGTCTTGGGGGTTATGGAGCAGGGTGTTAGCTGTTAGTCACAGCTAACACCCGCACCCGATCGCTCCCAGTGTCTCTGAAGTGCCGGCCGTAAATTTACAATTCAGTGGACTTCAGAGACCAGGACCGCTGTCCCTAAATTTATTGCGGTCCTTAACCAGAACAGCTGAAATTCACTGAGATTTTTCTGGCCATGAGGAGCACCTCTTTTAAGCCACCAGATTAACCCCTTCTCACCACAGGCATTTTTCAATTTTTGTTTCTAACTCCCTGCCTTCCAAACCCCATAACTTTTTTATTTTTCCGCTCACATGTTAATTTTTCTGAGTCATATTGGGTCTTATGACTCCACTGGTGAAATTTTTTCGATTTTCGTTTTTGACTCCCCGCTTCCCAAACCCCATAATTTTTATATTTTTACGTTCACGTATGAGGGCTTAATTTTTGCGAGAGAAATTGTTCTTCATGATGATACCATTTATTATTTTGTACAATGTACTGGGAAGCTGGGAAAAAAATCAGAATGTGGTGGATTAGAAGAAAAAGTGCATTTGTGCGACTTTCTTATGGGCTTCGTTTTTACGGCGTTCACTCTGCAGCCAAAATGACATGTCATCTGTATTCTATGTTTCGGTACAATTCCGGGGATACCAAATTTATATGGTTTTATTTACCTTTTAATCCCTTAACAAAATCTAAAACTTTGCAAAAAAAATTTTTTGTAAAAAGTCTTTTTTTGCGGGGCCAGGTGTACTTTTTACTTATACCATTTTGGTGAATGTCTATTGCTTTGATCAGTTTTTATTAAAATTTTTATCAGAAGCAAAACAGTGAAAAAACGGCCGTTCGGCACTTTTGATTTTTTTTTCCCGCTATGGTGTGCACAAAAATTTTTTTTTAGAAGTTTATACATCAGACACAGTGATACCTAATGTGTAGGTGTTTCACAGTAATATTTTACTTTTCTATGTATTCTAGGGAAAGGGGGAGTGATTTGAACTTTTAGTTTTTTTCGTCTTTTTTTTTTTTTATTATTATTATTTATTTATTTATTTTACTATTTTATTTGTTTTTTTATAAATTTCTCAGAGTTGCCATATTCTGACACCCATAACTTTTTTATATTTCCATGTACAGGGATGCCAGGTGTACTTTTTTGTTAGCTCATTTTGGGGAATGTGTAGACTGGGCGGCTCAGATACAGAGATACCTAATGTGTATGTGTTTCACTGTATTTTTTAACTTTTGTGTATTCTAGGGAAAGGGGGAGATGAGAATTTTTAATTCCCTGTGGTTTTTGTTTTGTTTTTTACTGTAATTGTTAGACACCCTAAAGGACTTGAACCCCAGGGAGTCTGATCACTAATGCTATGCTTTGCAAATTGCAGGCATTTGTATGGCAGGCTGCATAGAGCAGCCTGCCATACAAATCAATGAGAGACAAGCCTGGGAGCCTTCAATAGGATCTCGGCGGTCATAGCAACTGATTGCTGGCCCCGGATCTTGTTTCGGGTGCTGTCAATCTACACATAAATGGCGATGCTCATGTGACTCCATAAAAATGGAGCCATGGTCAGCTTTGACCAAGGCACCAGGAGCCTTAATGCCCGTGATCAGTGCAGACACTGATTGCAGGTATTAGCGCCGAGTCTTTGCGCGGCCACCAGCTGGCAACGCTGCCCAGTGAGGAGCCATCTAGCAGGATACTTGCTGCAGGATACAGTGAAGCAGCTCCTCTGTGGTGTGGCTCCTCTGATCCAGGCACATTAATTGCAAAACTGCATGGCAGCGCTTCACCTTATACCCATCAAACGAGGAGGAGAGGGAGTGGAAGCAACACCCCCTGCCACTACTACCTCCACCACCTCCAACAGTCATCATGTCTTCCTTCTCTGCTTGCACAGAATGCTGATTGTTCTCATCCAGCTCATCAAAATGAGGAGGAAGACTGCTCTTACTAGGAGAAATAGATTGCTCACCAGGTGCCACATCACTATCAGGGATCTATGTCAGTGAAGAATTGAATGAGACATGGTTAATAGTCCAGAAAAGACCTGTGGAAAATTACATGTTATATAGGAGGAGAAACACACAGAAGCCTGACTCAAGATCACATCACTCTCGGATGCAATATCCCCCTGTGATTGAGATGACCCAGCTAAATAATCAAAAACTTCATCAACATTCTCAGGAAGTAGAACAATCCTGTGGCTACTGGCGTTCCCACCAAAACCAGAAGCAGTGTTGCTCTTGCCACCCCCATTCTTATTGTTAGTAGCATGTGGGTGAGTCTTTCCTCCTGCCTCTCCTTTTGTCTGCCCTGTTTCTTTTCACTCATTTTTTTAATGCAGACAGACAATGCTTAATTATAAACAGAAAAAATAACAGATTCTTTTTTTTTTACATTTAGCAAAGGATGCAATACTAGTACCACTGCCACCACTACTATTGTACTACTGTGTGTGATTTTTTTTCACACTGTTTATGGGTCCACCAGACCAGGGTGAAAACAAAACACCAAAAAAATTTATATATATATATATATATTTTTTTAAAGATTGTTTTTTTAAGATTTGCACAGGGTAGGCTTTATATTGGGTGCAAATTGTTCAACAACAAGAAACTGCTTGTATAAAACAAAGTTATTTTTTTTAAGATTTGCACAGGGCTATATATTTGGTGAATAAAAAGAAACCGCTTGTATATAAATTAATGAAGTAATTTTTTTTAAGATTTACCCAGGCAAAAGCAGCAACATTTTCCTGTTAAAAAAAAAAAACAGTATGTGTTTAAAGGAAAAAAAAATTAACAAAATATTTTTCACTAACAGGACTGTTGTCTTCAGTACAAAAGTATGTTTAAAAAATGTGTATAGAAATGAAATTGCTCTATTGCCAGCAGCCAGTATTGTCAGACAAAATATATTATTGCCTGTCAATGAAAGAGTTAACTGTCTGCAGCAACACAGATTCCAGACAGACTCACTCACTGAACCTGTCCTATCTATGTGTGTTTGTTTAATTCTATTCTAGCACTACTAATCTGCATGTGTATTACTATTGCTCAGTTTTTTGACTTGTGCTGCCTACAGCCTAGCTAATAGCTATGAGATGCAGTCAGATAGATCACAGATGTGTTTGTATGTCCACCATTAACCCCTTCAGGTCTGAGCCAAAAGTGCGTTAAAGACCAGGCCTCATTTTTCAAAACTGACATATGTCACTTTATATGGCAATAACTTTAAGACGCTTTAACTTGCACAAGTGATTTTGAGACTGTTTTTTCGTGAGACATTGTACTTTATGTTAGTGGTAAACATTGATCAATATTTTTGTATTTATTTATAAAAAAATAGGAAATTTGATGGAAATTTGGAAAAAAAAATCTCAATTTTCAAAATGTGAAATGCTCTGCTTTTCAAACAGATAGTCCTACCCCCCAAATAAGTTAATAAATATTATCTTTTTTTATATGTCCCACTTGGACACCTGAACCAACGATATTCTAATCGCTGATTCAGCACTATAGACTGCAACACACGTGTATTGCAGTCTATACAGGAATTCAGCCTATGTAGGCTGATTTCCAGAGGTCCCGGCAGGATCAACCAGGTACTGGGGGCTTCAGGCAGCCTGGGGTCACTGGCAGACCCCAGGTTGCATATTATAGATATCGGCACCCCCGATCTCTCCGCGGGGGGGGGGGGCCGGGGCCGGGGCGGCAACATGGCGGAACCCCTTGGATGCCGCGGTCATGTTTGACCGCGGCATCCAAGGGGTTAAAACCCCGATCGGCTTAAGGAGCAGGGTGTTAGCTGTCAGTTACAGCTAACACCCTCTCCCAATGCCGCCCGCGGCACTCAGTGCCGCTAGCAAACACTTAAAATGCTGCGGTCGCTATTGACCGCGGCATCTTAAGGGTTAAACAGCAGGGATCGGTGTTACCACTGGTCCTCGCTGTTGCAGCGGGAGCCTGGCTTCTGAGCCCGCTCGATCACCGTCACGTACCTGTACGTGAGAATTCGTGAAGGGGTTAAAGCAACTAAAGGCTGAGATCACAACTGCACAAGCTTATAAAGTCCTACATAACATCAGCACTGTAAGGTCCACCTATTTTTTATGGTGTTGTCGGGGGTGGGGCTATAACCTTTAATAAGGGCATGGTATTTTCGTATTATTTTATTTACTTTTTTTTTTTTACATTGTGTCCACATAAGGTCATAACAGACCTTTGGGGACACCTGATCACAATTTTTTTTTTGTGGGGGAGGCTGATTTCCCCTGTATCTGGGCCTGGTACATTTAGCCCCAGTTGCAGGAGGAATACAGCCTCCTGCACATTACTATAGAGCTGATCTGGGTCCTGTAGGACCCAGCAGCTCTAACAGGCTCTGATCCGGTTGCATCACATGACCGCCGGGTCAGAGGGGAGCCGAATAATGGCGGCGCCCATAGCGGTGTATACAGCTCTCAATGAGCGCTGTATACACAGCAATCGGGAAGGCAGGGAAGATAATAAACCTTTCCTGCCTTCTCTAGGGAAGTTCTGGCTGAAGTTACAGGCGGCTTCCCGTTTCGTGCAGCTGCTGAAATCTGCTTGGACGTTCCGATACATCCTTGAAGAAGAAGGCACCTTCCGGATGTGAAAACCCAATTGGTGATCCGCAAGTGGTTAATAAGGCAACAAGTATTTCTGCAGCATAGAAGTGCCCAATCTCTGCTGCATAGTATAGATTTCTCCTATCCCTCAATAGTTCCTACTGGCAGTGTATTGGGCAATACAAGGGATTGTCCAGCACTATTTGCCAGTAATCCTGCCACAGACTTAATTTTATGGTTTTCACTTGCCTATAGTAATAGTAACCTCAATAAAAGTTCTGTTTTACTATTATTTATATATTAACTCCTTCCTTCCTGCTTTTTCCCTCTTCCACACTGTTACAGCAGGTGGTGCAGAGCTAGGTAGATAACACTGCGGAGACATAAACTGTTCCCTGGGATATTACTAATAAACACTCAGCAATATGCAAACAATGGCGGAAAAAAGAGCGCAAATAAACCCTATTATTGTACTACCCAAAAAAACAAAAGATTATCAAAAAATGGACGAGACATCCTGCCACAGTACCAGGACCAAAATAAATCGAAATACACAAACCCAGATACAGGAACCATAAAAAAAAAAAAAACATTTTTTTTGCAGCTTGCAGAGGTGTAACTTGACGTTCCTGGGCTCCAAGACAAAATCTGTAATGTGGCTCCTACCTTGTGCCCTTTAGAATAGAGGAATATTTTAGGTGTCAAAGGGGAACTTTTGGGACCCCTCAGGGTCCGGAGCCTAGTAGCAACTTCTACCGCTTAGGACAGGCCATAAATATGTGATCGGTGCAGGGTTAGACACATGGATCAGCTGTACCGAGCCATTACTGATGCCAGTGCTATACAGTGCACAGAGCTAGAAGCTGTTCCCTCCGTGCTCTGTATAGTGGCCACTGGTATCAGCTGCAGCTGCTGTGTCTAGTACAGGTGTGTATAGGTGTCAGAAACAGCCCAAACAGCTGATCTATGCAGGAGTCACCTGTCAGCACCCCACCAATCAGATATTTATGGCCTACCCTTAAAAAAATTACTGTCCAACCCCTTTAAGAAACATATAACAGAAAATAGGCTGCAGTTACCCAATACCAGAAGATACATTGCAGTATATGGTAGAAAAAGCACAGGTACAAAATGCTAATAAAACATCCCCTTACACCCCTATAATCCATGAGGGGGGCAGAGGCCAGCACTCCAAATATACATGGATAAAGCTTACACAAGGCGCTGGTCACATGCAGTGGCGTAACTAGGAATGGCTGGGCCCCAAGGCGAACATTTGACATGGGGCCCTACCCGAACCGGCGCCACCACCCGCCTCCCCCCAGACCTCCCCCTTCCAACCCCCCCCAAAAAACCGCATTCCTGTGCACACTATTATGAGCCATAGTGGCCCCTGCACACAGTATTATGCCCCAGAGTGGCCCCTGCACACAGTATTATGTCCCATTGTGGCCCCTGCACACAGTATTATGTCCCATTGTGGCCCCTGCACACAGTATTATGTCCCATTGTGGCCCCTGCACACAGTATTATGTCCCATTGTGGCCCCTTCACATAGCATTATGCCCCATAGTGGATCACCCATTAACAATTATTATACTCTGGGGTCTTTTCAGACCCCAGAGTATAATGATCGGAGACCCAGGGGAGGATAGAAACAAAAAAAAACAATGCTACTTACCTGTTCCTCGCTCCAGTCCACTCCCTGCTACTTCGGCCTTCTTCAATGTTGGACCAGGCCAGCGTCACGTGATGTGGGCCGGCATCGTGACGCAAAATGACGTCGGCTGACGTCTAAGACGTCACGAAAGAGGCCCGAAGCCTGCCGATGTGTAGGAGAGGTAAGTATATTGTTTTTTATGTTCCCTCACCTCCCCTGGGCCTCCGATTATTATACTCCAGGGTCTGAAAAGACCCCGGACTATAATGATAGCAGAGATTGTGGGGGTTCGGCCCGCGGCCATACCTACCAATCCCTGATACTGCTCACAGCCGCCTCTGCAGAATGGGAAGCGCAGACAGCCATGAGCAGGACCCTGGGGATCGGTAAGTATATAGGGCCCATTACCTCCTGGGGTTACTCCAGCAGGTAACGGCCTATTAAAAAAAAAAAGCATCTGGGGCCCGCGGGGCCCCGTAATGTCCCTGGCCCTGTGGCAGCCGCTTTCGCTGCTACCCCGGTAGTTACGCCCCTACACATGATAATGTGAGGCGCACAGCCCCAGAGAACAGTCAAGTGGTCACACCTCTTACTATTAGATCAGGCGGCACCTCAGCAGTAACAGCACCCTGCAAAAATAACAGGGCCCGACCGCGTCCTGCAAAAATAACAGGGCCCGACCGCGTCTTGCAAAAATAACAGGGCCCGACCGCATCCTGCAAAAAAAGGTTCAATTACCATCAGGCATTAGTCAATATTTTGGCCAAAATAAGCAAGTTTGCAAACCAATGTCATGGTTCCCCATGTGTTACATTATGTGAACTTCCGGGGGCCATGTGTGTCATTTACCTGGGTAAGAGATGTCACCAGGGGGCACTATGGGACGGGGCAGTGTGATGGATGCTGGTAATGTCCCCAGACACAACATTGGTATCTACATGATGTACCTAAATCTCAAGAATCTTCAGGAGGGGCTGGACTGAGGACGAAGGCTAAGGGGAGGCCTCACATGATGTGGGCCCGAGCGGACTGCAGCCATTGGTGGAGTCAGAGGAGAAGCAGGGTAGGGGGTGCCAGGATTGGCTGAACCGCGGGGGTTTAAAAAGGAAAGCCCGCGAAACGACAAGCAGTCGTGTGAGGAGAAGTTTAGGACAGCAGATCTCCCGCCCTCCCTCCCCTTTTTGGTTATGGCCTTTGAGTTCGTTTTTTTTTCTTTAAAAAAAAAAAAAGAGAGGGATGGTGTATTTTATGTTTAGAGAGGGGGTAGGGAACGTCACGGCAGCATGGTGGGGGGTTCTCGGAGTTGGGGACGAAGGATGTGGATGGCTGGTTGGGGGGGGAGCTCATAAGGCTTTGCTATGTGCGGTTTTTAGCTGGCCTGAGATCGGGGATCTTGTAAGTTGAAGATCCTTCACCCTGGTGGGGTGATTTGGTGCCTCCGAGCTGGGCTTATGGCTGGAGGTAAACAATTAACGGGAATATAAAGGTTAGGCCAGAGGTATGGGCTCCGAGGACCTCCTTGTCAAAAGAGTTAGAGTTGGGAACTGGCGATTGTTTTATATTGTTTATAATGTTTATATGTAGGTTTGTTAATAAAATGGCTGCTGTGGCCAATTCATTCCAACTACGGTGTCGAGTCTCATTTATACAGGTAAAATAGTTGGGGGATTGGTGGAAGGACTGAGCGATACCGCGTCTTGACGGTTTCTGAAGTTGCTCAATATTTATGACTTACACAATAGAAGAATGAAGGAAATCTATCAGAGGATTCCGGTAATATCAGAGCCATAAATAATCACAATGGGGCACATTTATTAAGCTACTTGCACCTTTTTGTGGTCTTCTTCTTCCCTGCTCTTCATTTATGAAGAATTTGCACCTTTTTTTCCAGATGTTATGCCGCCCTTGCCACTTTTGCTTTTTGGCGAGAAAAGGGGGTGTGGCCTAAATGGCGATCCTTTTCACACTGTATTTATGAGTTTCTAAAAAGGAGCAAAAAAGGTGCAAATGTCCCCCAGTCCATGGGTAGCGTAAAAGAGCCCGTCAGGTCAGAAAGCATTAAAAAAAGGGGCAAAGTGCACATAAAGGGGCATCTACACCAACTAACATGTGCACAACATGTAACAAGGAGGAACCGACATCAGAAATAATCACCACAGTAAAAAACAAAGTCAAAAAATATGACCAAAAAAGGGGCAGATGATAAATAACCCCCAATGTGGGCAGGTAACATAGTATATACTGATACAGGTGGATGGACACAATCCTCTAAGGGTCCTTGTGCCCCTCCCAGCCACTGAGCCCCTCCCACTCCCTGTGCCCCTCCCACTCCCTATGCTCCTCCCACTCCCTGTGTTCATGATGAGGTTAATAAGTGACCCTGGACACAATATATAAGGGATATTGTGGACACTGAGAGGATGTCCCAGGACTGATCACTGACATCAGGCACAATGAGGAGATTGTACTACATGCTGGGGGTGATGGCGGCATTCTGCCTGCTGTGCTGTGGGGGATCTGCGGCTGATGAGACAGGGTAAGTGTATACACCACTATATACTCTATAGAATATCTTTTATAATGAGTTCCCCCTCCTTAGAATGGGGTTAATGTTGCCCCTCTTGGCCTCCATGTCTGCTGTTATTACCAGTTAGAACATTGTGATTAATTTTGATACAAAGTAATGAAAATGTAGGTGACCAAGTATCACTGATGTGCGTCACAATCACACGCACCACATTGACTAGACTGGAAATCCCTCATGGAACGTCACCATGTAGCCGCTGCCTTGGTGTATTCCTACCATATACACAGTACCAGATCCATCTGACATCTCTATTTCTCTCCAGGTCGAAGCGGGTGCGGAGATCTGCTCAGGCTCCTCTTCCCATAAACTGTGAGCTCAGTAACTGGGGTGATTGGAGTGACTGCGACCCATGTACTAGCAGGAGGGTAAATATGGTCTCTGACTATGGATAGTTTGTGCACAAGGTGATGGTGGAAACTTCTATCCGATATCTTACTGAAGTAGTGCGGCCATAGTAACCCGGAGGGAGAAGTTTTGCTGTGAAGGCTAAATATAGGATTACATGGCGGACATTCAGATGGAGCATTCACAACACTATAACAGGGGATGCTCTTATTGAGCCTCTTCTGTCTGGGGGAGCCAAATAGGGGACCCCCTATATCTAGTGTAATTTCATGAAACAATCCTTTTATGATTACCCAATACCAGAAGGAATGTCCACCATTTCCCTTGTAGGCCCATCTATACCTGTCACAATGGTGCAGACATACTGCCATACTTATACAAACACTTCAAAGTAGTCAGAGATATAATACAATCCTCCAAATTGAAGGGTTTGTACAGGAAGTAAATGGCGCCACACCTGTCCACAGGTTGCATGTGGTATTGCAGGTCGGTCCCATTATCATTAATGGAGCTTAACTGCAGGACACAGTGTGAAATGACATCAGATGTCTTAAGATGGAAGGATATGCCAAGGATCTAGTGGGACGGAAACAGACATGTCTTATTGGTAGAGGTTTCAAAATGCCTCCCTACTAGCACATCTATAGGGGGTGCCCTGTAAAACAACTCAGTAGGAATGATGATTTACAGGGCAGGAGACTTCGCAATTACACAGCAATCCCAGTACACATTATGACTGTTCACACCTGTCTTTACCTGTCGCTATGTCTCCTGGTGTGTAGTACCGCTCACGGACCATTGTGAGGTTTGGCCAGTATGGAGGTGCCCGATGTCTGAGCTCATTGGGAGAACATCAGCGTTGTACATCAGATCAGCCTTGTGGAGAATCCGAGCCTGACTGCGGTAACGACTTTTTATGTGAAACAGGTAAGTTATAGAAACTATACATCATTATCAGCGTAAACTCTGCCCATCAGTACAGGCCACAGCCCATAAAGGATATCCATTACTAGATCCATCAGTGCCCCCATAGACAACAGTGACCACATAATGCCACATCCTACAAAGACAACCAAGGCTGCCTCCATTAATGTCTTCATCAGAGCACCCCATAGACATCAGTGCCCCCATAGGTGTAAGGATAACCTTCTGGGATCTTGGAGCACTAACTACAGACACACTTAGAAATCTCACAGCCTCAGCAGGTTCTGGCACAGTCGCCATTGGTGTCTCCTCTTCCATGCGCTCCAGTCACATGCAGGGCACCAAGCACCAGGACCCTGTTGTGACTGCAGCCTGTGCACCCCCTTTAGTTACACCCCTGATGGGAGGTTTTACCTTA
Organism: Leptodactylus fallax; assembly: GCA_947044405.1. NCBI lineage: Eukaryota > Metazoa > Chordata > Amphibia > Anura > Leptodactylidae > Leptodactylus > Leptodactylus fallax. The sequence continues at coordinate 2,971,015 of CAMRHE010000238.1, read as the reverse complement.
TATTGAAAATGACAAATCCATTGTGGTAATACCAGCAGGTGGCATAGAGTAACTAGAAGAGCGCCACCTAGTAACCAAACACCAGACCCCACTCCCTAATCCTCCAGGGATGCACCTTCTAGGGTATTTGTGCCACATTGTTACTCCTGAACCAGCAGATTTCACTTTGGACTATTCCAGGGAGATGCATAAAACAGAGACTTCTGTGTAATGAAGACAACGACTGCGGGGACAGTTCTGACGAAGTTTGTGAGGACAAAGAACCAAAACCCGTCTGCCGCACGGAGGTCCAGTTGTCAGAAATAGGAAGGACAGCAGGGGATGGGTGAGTATGATAATAATGCACATAGTAGACGAATGGAACAATTACAGCTGGAATTTCTTATTCAGATTCACAATTCTGCTGGTAGTTCCTGGAAACAGTCAGCAAGCCTATCACACCCCACTAATAGCTGAGCCGAGCACCCATCCAACTATACTGGGGCAGTTGTTTCGTCATGTAAAGGGCTATGTTAAAATCTGTGTAGGGCCCTTCGATCTATAACCCAATCTCTTCAATGTATTAGTCCTACAATGTAGCAAATTGATTTTGTGCACATAATGATTATTTCTGTGACTACAAAATGAACTTTGTGCAGACGAAACCTTTGTGACCCTAAAATAGATCCTGTAATCACAATTGTCAATTGATGACACTTCCCAGAATGCAAATCACCAGAATACATTCTGTGCAGGGAATTTCAGCTCTGAAGCCAGCAGAATTGTGAATGCAGTTGTCCATTAAGCCACATTGTAACTTTGTATCAGCACAAGTCCATGAGACCTAAAAGGGCTCTTATGAAATATACAATCCATAGACTCCCATCCATCAGCTGCCTGAAGAGACTACAGTGTCCAGACCAGCTCTGTATATTGTATAGTGGCTGTGCTTGGTATTGCAGCTCAGCCCTATTCACTTGAACCATGTACCATGGCTGTACCATGTGACCAATAAAAGTGATGTCACTAAAGAACAATATTTTTGTCCAGGAAAACCCCATATATATATATATATATATATATATATATATTATATATAATTATAATTTTTTTTTTTCTCCCCTCATTATGTATTTTATGGTTTCCCTTTATTTTAGGTTTAACTTCCTTGGGGTAGATATCAAGAGAAACCCCTTTGACAATGAATATTTCAATGGGCTGTGTGACCGCGTCCGTGACGGTAATACGAGGACCTATTGGCGCAAGCCGTGGAATGTGGCCGCTCTTGTTTATCAGGTAGTAAAATGCACAATCGTCCGTCTCTTTAATTGTGACATCACTGGGCTGATATATAATTAACCCCTCAATGCCCTATATATGTAGCCATAGAACTGGAAAAGTAAAATGAATTTAATAAAAGCATACTTAGAAGAAAAGTTCTCTGCCGATATTTATTAATACACTTTACTATCCCAAAAGCACAAAATATTATACACATTTGGTATCATCACGACCTGTCTGATAAAATGATAGCATCGGTTACAATGATTCATATACATATAAAATCCTACAAGGCTTTTTATTGTCTTCAAGACTTGCAAAATAAAAAATGAATATACAGTATATGGCGCCTACATGATGTATAACTTGTCCCATAAATACACTGCTGGGCAGTAAGGAACTCCCCCCTGACAGCACTCTGCAATAGCCTTGTACTGTCTGATGTGAAAGGTCCTATATAAGCCCTTAGATCCCCTTAACAGGGCATGCTATATGTACAGTAAAAATAGTGAATAATGGGGACAAAAGACTATTTCTTTATGACTTTATATTAAAAAAAAAAATGGCCTAACCTCCAAATTTAACACCATGAAAAGTAGTAATTTGTCATACGAAAAAATGCAAAAATATTCTAAAAAGTGACAGTATTTCTGATCTTATGCCAGGTCTAGTCACTGACTGGGACAGAAGAATGACTCTCCGATGTATTCATTATTCCTTTTTCTACATCTAGACCAAAGCTGATAAATCTTTTACGGCAGAAACCTATGACGATGCTGTGACCCTACTAACCAAGGTCTTATCGGAAAAGTCCATGAACTTTGAGCTCTCATTGACCGTGAAAGTCACTCCTGACAACTCGCCCCTTGGCAAAGGCTCCACAATTTCAGGGAACTTGGGACTGACAACCTCAAGGAATGAAAGCATTCAGAACATCAAAGATTATTCCAACAAAAAGGTAACAATGTATAAACGTTGACTTTTTGAGAACGGGAAATTGTTTTGTTGCATTGAGAATAAATGGCCCAACATTTCCATGACTCGGAAGATGCCAAAGACTTATTTTATGGAGCGAGTCCTAGGTACTGTAGCTAGTGGTGGTCCTCTAGTCAAGAGGGACATGGGATGAGCTAGAACCACACAATCTCATCGAATAAATGTGGATGGAGACTCCATGGGCTATGGGTACTGAGACACTGTTCACCAATCAGGGAGTCAGTAGCTTTATGGGTATAGGGTAAATGGAAACTAATTTTGATCTTTTTGTCATAGAATAAACAATTCCTACTAGTTTCGGGATCCGTGCAGCTGGGAACTTTCCAAATGAGAACACGAAGCATCATGTTATCACCAACTTTCATCGAAGACCTGAACCTGCTGCCTTACAAATATGAGAAGGCCAAGTATTTTGCGTTTCTGGAGATGTATGGAACTCATTATGCATCGTCCGGGACCATTGGAGGGAAATATGAACTTGTTTATGTATTGGATTCCCAAGCTATGAAAACTAAAGGTACGCTATATGGTAGTGAGGTGGCCCCAACCTGAGGCTTTACAGCTGCTGCAAAACAGACAATACTAGTGTTGCAATGGCCAAAAACCACATTTTTAATTGTCCCAATGCATCGAAAAGGAAAAATTAAACAAATTGGTAAATAGATTAAAAAAATCTACCATTGTGTGTCTATGGTAACAGACTGCACAGTCTGATCTTGTAGTCAGTTCTGCTACTTCTTCCTAATATTTTGGTACAGTAACACAGTAGGGTATATACACACAGTAGAATTACCTGATCAGACTACACCGGGTGTTCGGGTTTCATGAGTATTTTATGTAACTGTCACTTTAAGCATGTGCTGCGGTCCAACGATTCCTATACAGTCATGGCCAAAAGTTTTGAGAATGATACAAATATTAATTTTTACAAAGTCTACTGCTTCAGTTTTTCTAATGGCAATTTGCATATACTCCAGAATGTTATAAAGAGTGATCAGCTTAACAGCAATTACTTGCAAAGTCAATATTTGCCTAGAAAATGAACTTTATCCCCCAAAACACATTTCAACATCATTGCAGCCCTGCCTTAAAAGGACCACCTAACATCGTTTCAGTGATTGCTCCATTAACACAGGTGTGGGTGTTGATGAGGACAGGGCTGGAGATCAATCTGTCATGATTAAGTAAGAATGACACCACTGGACACTTTAAAAGGAGGCTGGTGCTTGCCATCATTGTTTCTCTTCTGTTAACCATGGTTATCTCTAAAGAAACACGTGCAGTCATCATTGCACTGCACAAAAATGGCCTAACTGGGAAGAGTATTGCAGCTAGAAAGATTGCACCTCAGTCAACAATCTATCGCATCATCAAGAACTTCAAGGAGAGAGGTTCCATTGGTGCCAAAAAGGCTCCAGGGCGCCCAAGAAAGACCAGCAAGCGGCAGGACCGTCTCTTAAAAGTGTTTCAGCTGCGGGATCGGGCTACCAGCAGTGCAGAGCTTGCTGAGGAATGGCAGCAGGCAGGTGTGAGTGCATCTGCACGCACTGTGAGGCGGAGACTCTTGGAGCAAGGCCTGGTCTCAAGGAGGGCAGCAAAGAAGCCACTTCTCTCCAGAAAAAACATCAGGGACAGACTGATATTCTGCAAAAGGTACAGGGAGTGGACTGCTGAGGACTGGGGTAAAGTCATTTTCTCTGATGAATCCCCTTTTCGATTGTTTGGAACATCTGGAAAACAGCTTATTCGGAGAAGAAGAGGTGAGCGCTACCACCAGTCTTGTCTCATGCCAACTGTAAAGCATCCTGAAATCATTCATGTGTGGGGTTGCTTCTCAGCCAAGGGAATCGGCTCTCACAGTCTTGCCTAAAAACACAGCCATGAATAAAGAATGGTACCAGAATGTCCTCCAAGAGCAACTTCTCCCAACCGTCCAAGAGCAGTTTGGCGCTCAACAATGCCTTTTCCAGCATGATGGAGCACCTTGCCATAAAGCAAAGGTGATAACTAAATGGCTCAGGGAACAAAACATAGAGATTTTGGGTCCATGGCCTGGAAACTCCCCAGATCTTAATCCCATTGAGAACTTGTGGACAAACAAAAACCAACAAATTCAGACAAAATGAAAGCATTGATTCTGCAAGAATGGACTGCTATCAGTCAGGATTTGGTCCAGAAGTTGATTGAGAGCATGCCAGGGAGAATTGCAGAGGTCCTGAAGAAGAAGGGTCAACACTGCAAATATTGACTTGCTGCATTAACTCATTCTAACTGTCAATATAAGCTTCTGTTACTCATAATATGAATGCAATTCTATTTCTGTATGTGATAAAAACATCTGACAAACACACATAAAAACCAGAGGGCAGCAGATCATGTGAAAATAGAATATTTGTGTCATTCTCAAAACTTTTGGCCATGACTGTACACGGGCAGAAGCCACTTGTGCCTATTGGCTGTGCAGCGAGTGTTGCCCTTCTCACACCCCTTGTGGTACAGCTTTCTCATTATATGGCCCGATACCCTGCAGTTACACTGGGTGGGAGCCTCGGTGGAGCTTTTCCACACCCCTTGTTGCTGTAGCCTGTGTGGGGTATTTTCCATATTGGTAAAACATTTGGAGGTTACAAACTTGGGAGCCTTCTGCTGAATCACTACTGTGTTAGCGCCTGGACCCAGAAGAGAATCCTCTGGTGGGCCAGTCCAACACTGACAACCAGGCCTGCGGCAGGTTCGTGTTTCCCAGACAAACCACAAAACAAGGAGAATGTGGGCTTTATTGGCCAGATACATGTGCCCCTCGGGGGTCTCCACCTCACAAAAAGAAAGCTTTTCTATATTATATATATTTAGTGATGTTACTGACCTGTATCTCTCATTTCAGATGTTACCGTCAATACCGTACTATCGTGTCTTGGCTTTGATGCTGGCTTATCCGTAGCAGCTCAAGGGGTTGATGTCGCATTTAAATTAAAGCCGTCAACATATGATAAGGTTTCTTCTGATACAGGGTAAGATTTACATGTAGATCTTCAGATACAAGGAGCAGATACAAAACAACACTTAAAATATCACTTCATTTCCATCTACAACTAAATCCAAACACAAATGACCATCACTTGTATTACTGCATCTGGTATTGTCTGAACTACTGAACATAGTTGTAAAGGGTTGTAAAGGAAAAAAACACATCAGAACTTTTCAAAAGAAAAGTGGTCTGTACCCAAAAAAAGGTACCAATAAAACCTAGAGCTCTGCCCATAAACTACAAGCCCTGACACAGCTCAGGTAACAGAAAACAGATCTAATAAAATAACTCCAACCATACCAATTGGTGTGTGCAGAAAGAGATATTAAAGAACAATTGTTGGCACAAAGCTAGAATACACCAAAAATTTCCCCTATTTCCAGAGTCTTGGTCTCGCAAATGTACGCCTTCTCTCTCACTGTATATCCTAGGGGGCAAAGATTCTTCTCCTGTGATCGAGAAGGTCATCTCATTTGTGGAAGGAGGAACGAAAACTTTGCATCAGCGGCGGACAGTAAGCTTTCTAAGAAGAGTCATGAAATCGACTCTGAAACCTTTGTGAAATGGGCATCATCTTTAGTAGACGCTCCGGCCATAATAAGCAGGAAGGTAAGGAAATGGTTAATGACCCAAGACCGGTCCATTGACCTTCAGGACAAGCAGTATTCTGTGATAGGGTATATAATGTATAGATAATATTATCCAAGATAAGGGAGATGGATAGCTTGATACATGGCTGTCTGATACTGTACAAGGATATGAGAGGATGGAGAGATGACACTGGTGGATAGATATGAGCTAGATCAATGGAAAGAGGATGGGTACTAAACATAAAAGCAGCAGCATGAGAGGATAGAGGTCTATGAGATGTATAGATACTATACAAAAAACAACAGCACTCCAGGAGAGAAAAATAAAATGGGATTCTTTATATCCCATTCATATAGCTATCTATTGATCCTTATATATTCTGTGTTGCCATGTTTCGGTGCTTTGGGTTCAGGTTTTGTATCTTAGTCTTAATATTGTAACTTTGCTTTCCTCTGCAGCTCTCTCCCATCTACACCCTGATTCCTGATGACCTAAGACACTCCTATACCAAGACCAAGCACCTTGAGCGATCGAAGATTATGTGGATGAATATAGTGTGTGTAAATGTCAGCCATGTCAGAATGGTGGCACGCTGATACTGCTAGATGGGGAATGTGTGTGTGCAAGTGCCCGCTGCAGTATCAGGGCTTGGCCTGTGAGGAGCTGAAGCACCAGCTGTTTGGGAGTAAGTCATTTGCATAAATTTTCAATCTTAATGTTCATGTAGGTAATTATAAGATGTCGAGACACATCTTCAAATTTATGTATAAAGATTACTTTTGGAATTTCCAAAAAATCCATCCTTTGATCACCTCTGAAAAGAAGTTGGGATCTGGTTGCCCCCTCCAATGAGAAATTCATATTCTCCCCAAGCTAGAGATCTCTCCTGTCTGAGCTTTCAATTCTTAAATACACTTTGGGGGAAGGAGAAATTCCATCCGAACAAGATGACACAGGAGTTTGATATATAATGAGCTTGTGTTAGAATACCTCCTAAAAATGAACTCTCAGCACTTTTATCTTACAGTATTGGGCATTACAATTCAATTAGGTTCCATCCAATGGGAATGATGGTTTTATGTCGCTGTTCTAATCAGAATTGCTATATATGAGGCAGGCATTAAATATATTGTGCTTACTTGTAGTATAACCTGACCCAGACAAAAGGGCTTTGGTTCACATTATGCCATGAGCAGAAAAGGACAACATATGCGGAGGAGTAATATCAAAATTAGACTGACTTAGTAACCCTTTATGCTCTGTTCTTCAAACTACCTTTGTACCAACATATCAACCCAATGCACAGATAGGTTGGGGTTACCTTATCCATTACCCTTGGGTTTCAGAGAACCCCTTTATGTTCTTTAGCTGCAGATACTTTCATCACCACTGAAGTAGAGAAAATTCCCTAGTCCACTATATACTAGCCCCTTATCCAAGTGGTAAACCTCTACTCTCACCACTAAGACCACTTTGGTAGTATGGAGCCTTTTGGATGGAATTCTAGATGGTTTTTGATTTAACATGTGCTAGGACTTCCTTGCTGTGAGAGAGGGCCAGAAATGCTGCATTCACAATCTTGGCTCTAATGCTTTCAATCTTGTACATGTACATGAAGGAACATTGTATAGTCACTCCTGATGTAGCAAAACCCCATATTCATGTATAGAACAGCTCTTTACCATCAGTCTCCATTGCCAAGAAGATGGTGTAACTCAGAGCTGAGTCATGCCTTCCTGCCTGATACACCCACTTGACAAAATAGACTCTAATTGGCAATAAGGTACCAGGACTGACTCCTCAGGAATAGTGGGGGGCAAGATTAAAAATTCCAACTGTTAGGATCAGTAGTCAGCACTTATTAAAGCATGAAAAGAGATGGAGGTGGTTAAAGGTCCACATTAAATGGCTCACTCCTTGATGCAGCACATCTCTCCATCTTCACCTATGTCTTAAGCTGCCATAAACTTTAGAAGCTGCTGGCCAATGCACATACCATCACTACCCCTATAGCAAACGCCATCACCCCTGTAATAGCCCACACACCATGACTACACTATATACCAACATAAGGTGGAATACTCCAGAAATATGAACTGTTACAATATTTCTAGAATTGTCCTTTACATCTGAGGTTCTGCTGACCTCCTATCATGGTACGATAACACCCTCTGTAGTTACGGATCCCTCTGTATCTACTTCCAGGTCCTGCTAGGCCTGCAAATGGAGGCTGGAGCTGCTGGAAATCCTTCCCTACCTGCACAAATGATGATGAGACAAGAACCCGAACTTGCAACCACCCAGCACCTCAACCAGGTGGAAGACCATGTATCGGAGAAGCCACAAGGAAGGTTCCATGCTACAGCACCAATACCTAGGCTTGGCTTTCCTGTGTTATTCCTGCTGAATACTTTTTCATACTCTTCCGAATTCTGATTTGTTACATTCTAGTCCTACAATCCCAAGATATGGTAATTCTACTTGGCATTAAGGTCATGTTCACACTTGTGTGCCATTTGGAGCCTCTGCCCATAGTTCACACAATTTTTATGGTAGGATTGGTGAAGTGTGCCTTCAAAACAGTGTAAGCCTCAACTTCACACCAGCAGATCCCATTATGAGTCTATGGGGGTCCATTAGGCTATCTGAGCCTTACACCTATTTATACGGTATTACTAATCCCATTGTAGTCTGTTACCTTTATTATGGAACTGGTATCCTCAATAAATTCTACGTATCAAGCAATTGGTGTCTTAGTCATTGGTTGTGTTTTATGGATGAACTGAGCTACATTTCACAGTTTTGGATGTTCTCTCATGAATAGGCTTCTAGGGGTAAGGTTCTTGGTTCCAAGGATGTGCACAACTCACTTGTAGGAGCCCTAATTTACATTACTCAATATATTATTTTTTAATTTTTTTTTTTATATATTTCTGGAGATGGACTACATCACTAAATGGAGATTTGTCTTGGAATTCAGCACACTGTTGGCTTTCTAGCAGTATATAAAACCACAAGTGCCTGAGGACATGAAAGGTCCTCATTAAAGGGGTATCCTGGAAGTGACATCACTAGAATTCAACTGGTGTCACTTCCTGTGAAGAAAGATAGGAGCATGTTTTGCATACGAAAGCGCTGCCCTAAAGGACTTTCTGGCTCCCAGGTGCTTTTTGATACTGATTTCCAGACCCTGCACTGGCCAGTTCCAGCTGCAGGACCAGACACAACCGTGCTCCTATTTAAGCAGTGTAAAGGCTTGAATAGGAGCCTTTCCCCGTCATGCTTGACACTGTGTAGTTATCTACCTTCAGTGCACACAAGAGGCGGCCCCTACAAACAACTGGTCAGTGGGGATCCCAGGCAGGTGCAAGTGGGGGTATGTGCCCCAAGAGGTGGCAACAAGCCAGTTATAGATATATAGATAAGGAGGATGAACTGAAATAGTGAACTAAGACTTTGCCTCATAATGGAAAGCCTACAGCTCTTGTCCTGGGTGTCAGACCCCACTGATATCTTACTGATGACCTATCCCAAGTATAGGTCATCAATAGAGATCCGATTCTTTACAAACCAGGTCCAACCTGTGTGTGAAAGATCCTCAGTGCGCCAACACCGCTTTGGCTCACACCTGAGACCTTTCATAAAAACCACACTCACCGCCAGTGAGTGCTGGGTTTACAAGATAAATACAAGACAAGCTTTCTAAATTTTATATATTTATTAACTCCTAAATGGGTCAGTATTAACATCTAACTCATGCAGTTCAGAACAGATATGCAAGCATTAACAGTTACTAATTACAAGATACAGTGCAATAAAATGAAAGGGAATAAAAGTGAAATGATTACTTTACCACACATCTCCTTGATGTAGTAATGTAGTCCAACCCTCACACATGCTCTGGTATGTGTGAATAACCAGTGGAGGCAGCGGCATTAACTCCAGCCGCTCAGCAACTCATCACAGCGGCCTCTCCTCATAGTAGCATCTTCATAGTAATCTCCCAGTGGTAGTCTCAGCCCAATCTCCTCCCACTGACCTCTTACCTCATCTTTTATACCCTTGATTACACCACCCAGAATGAGGTCACCGGCGACGGCAAGTCTGATTGATTAATGCACTAAAGTCCAGATCCTTTGTAAGGAGATAGGATTAAGTGAAATGATACAATGTTATCAACCATGTCTGATCTAACAGCCCAGGCTGATCAAATACAAGTGTATTTGATCACCCAGGCCTATGTAAGAACTCAATGGGGCTATTCTGGGATGGATACAAAGCCCTATTGTTAAATTGTTGCCACTACTTGACAACATACAACTAGGATTAGAGCTGCGCACATTATGAATAAATGGAACTGAGAGAGATACGCTACCCAGAGATCAAAATACAGCTTTGAGTTATAGCCATATTTAAGCGGAATCATCACACCTCCCCCTTTAGATGGGGCTTGTAGGAAGTAGGGGCCTGTGCCCCTCTTCTGAGAGCACCTCCGCCTCCAGCTTCTCAGGCTCTGGCCCCAAGGCTCCCCCACCTCCCCCCAGGGTCCCAGCAGACTCGGGCCTGGTCAGACTCCGAGGGTGGTTGAGCGGCACGCGCCTTCAATATGTCCAGACTAGGGTCATTTCTAAGGCTCAGGCCCTGAGCCACGTACACTTGGCTACCTCCTGCCTCTTCTGGGTCCGCTTTCTGAGTGCTGGCACCCTGTGGAGCCACACTCATGACCCCAGGTCTTTGGGATACCAGTTCAGAGACCCCATCCCGGCGGTCTCTCAGGGTCTCTCTCACACTAGCCACTAGTTGGGAGAGTTCTAGGAGATTCTGCACCTCCCCCTTTGCTTCCAAACCTAGGGGCACCTCTGGTTCTGGCACAGGTATGTTTGGACCCTGTCCTCCCTCCCAGACGCCTTGCCCCTTTGGGCCTACACCCTGTTCCTTCTGTACTTGGGTGGGTGATGGTGATACCTTGGGCAAATGACTGAGATCATGCTTCCCCAAACCATCCCCCCACAATACATTGACAGGTAATACATTGGACATACCCCCTTTTTGGATCACACCTCCAGTACCCCATGCCATCTGCACTTAGGTCATGGGCACTCCTGGAATAGAACTGGACAGAAGAGACGTGTATGTCTCATACCGGCCGGACTCCTCCGGCTTCAAGGGAGTGAGGCTAGTCATCCCGGTCTCAGCACCGACTCCATGTGGTGTAGGCAACGGTTCAAGGGTCGGAACGCCCTCCACCCTTTTAGCACTCTGGCTGCGGGCTAACACCGCACTACCAGCAGTCCGTCCCTCACCTGGATCGGCCATGAGATCCACATAGCCTACCTGACCACCTGGCACATGGTCAGCAGTTGGGTGCTTATCGGATGCACTGGACGAAATAGTAGAAGTCGCTTCCAGTGACTCAGAAGAGCTACCCTGTACACTTTCACAACAAGCATTGGCAATTACATCGACAGTACCTTCATTAGCAATTGTTAATTCACACCGGGCCTCAATGAGATCTTTGGTAGACATATTAACAAGCTGGGAGGGAGACGCCCCCGCAGATGTGGGTGTGTCTACAGACAAGGTCTCACTGGCTCCTAGCACGGGGGTGAACAAAGCATCAATAACATTTTTGCTGAGCTGGGTTGCAGGAAGCTCATTTGCATCTTCCCTGCTCTCAGCTGAAGGCAACTCATTAGCATTTACACTTACTGCCATGGGTAGTATCTCAGAGTGGGGGGTTACGGGCCCTCTCTGCAGATATGACAGACACATTATCAACATTAATCATAGACAGTTTATCACAGTAAATTGGGGTGCTCCCCACCCCATATTGGGACATCATAGGTCCTAAATCAGTTCCCAACAGTACATTAGCCGGCAAATCAGTCAATAGTCCCAAAGTCCACATTCCTTTTCCTGCACCCCCATCCAGATACACAGATGGGCCACCTGCTGTGGTTTGGGAAGCAGGGAAGTTCTCAGGGCGGTTGGGGCACTCCTCCTTGAAATGTCCTGTCTGGTTACAGGCATGGCACCGCCGCACCTCCCCTTGGGGTTTTGGGAAGGTCACTAGGGTGCCCAGAGTTCTTGGGACAGGGGAGGGACCACCCGGGGCATAGTTTGTCTCACCCGACCTGACGACAGACGGCTGTGGTGACCTTCGGCCTGGCTTCTCCTTCCAACTTGAGGGTCTCTGCAGGGTTGTTGGATTTTGCGCAGGGGTGGTTTGTGCCCGCTGGGAGAGCTCCATCCTTTTGAGCTCAAGCTGATACTGCCGCTCAGCCTACCATTCTGCTGCCTCAAGATCAGCCTGCCGTTCTGCTGCCTCACGATCAGCCTGCCGTTCTTGTTCTACAGCTTCCAGAAAACGGCACAACACCTGCAGGTATATGTTAGGGTCACTGGTGCCTACTTGCTGCAGGGCCGTTTGCCAGTATGAAGCCATTCTCCCAGCAAGGCTGGGGCTACTGGCCCCTCCTGGTGAAGTAATCCTTGGGACCTTGCCACACTTCCTGGCCTAGCCCCAAAATCAGGACTCTGCTCGATTCTCTGCATAGCTGTGGCTGCCTCCATTTCAGCCATACGCTCAGGATCTCCAAAAGCCTGATTCAGCAATTCTTGAGCTCTGCTTCTGAGCCCACTAGCCATCCACTGGTATTTGCCAAATAAAAGATAGGATAGAATACAAAGAGTAAGGGAGGGGAACAGCACTGTATCAAACTTTCACTGTATCTTAATGCTTGCTTTAATACCGAGCTTGTCTCATAGGATTACCATAATCCCCAGTGTCTGAGTGATAAAGGTCACCAACACACGCTGTTTATCCTAAGATCCCACTACGCTGCCACCAATGTGAAAGATCCTCAGTGCGCCAACACCGCTTTGGCTCACACCTGAGTCTTCTTTCATAAAAAAACACACTCACCGCCAGTGAGTGTTGGGTTCACAAGATAAATACAAGACAAGCTTTCTAAATTTTATATATTTATTAACCCCTAAATGGGTTGGTATTAACATCTAACACATGCAGTTCAGAACAGATATGCAGATATATGCAAGCATTAACAGTTACTAGTTACAAGATACAGTGCAATAAAATAAAAGGGAATAAAAGTGAAATGATTACTTTACCACACATCTCCTTGATGTGGTTCGGTAGTCCAACCCTCACACATTCTCTGGTATGTGTGAATAACCAGTGGAGGCAGCGGCATTAACTCCAACCTCTCAGCAACTCATCACAGCAGCCTCTCCTCATAGTAGCATCTTCATAGTAATCTCCCAGTGGTAGTCTCAGCCCAATCTCCTCCCACTGACCTCTTACCTCATCTTTTATACCCTTGATTACACCACCCAGAATGAGGTCACCGGCGACGGCAAGTCTGATTGATTAATGCACTCAAGTCCAGATCCTTTGTAAGGAGATAGGATTAAGTGAAATGATACAATGTTATTAACCATGTCTGATCTAACAGCCCAGGCTGATCAAATACAAGTGTATTTGATCACCCAGGCCTATGTAAGAACTCAATGGGGCTATTCTGGGATGGATACAAAGCCCTATTGTTAAATTGTTGCCACTACTTGACAACATACAACTAGGATTAGAGCTGCGCACATTATGAATAAATGGAACTAAGAGAGAGATACGCTACCCAGAGATCAAAATACAGCTTTGAGTTATAGCCATATTTAAGCGGAATCATCACACTGTGTATTCCAAATTGTTCAGTATTTGACAAAACTGAACAAATGCCAATTTTTGTCTCGGGTGAACTAAAATGGCCGCCACCAAATGTATTGTGCAGGAAAAATACTGAGACCTGTGAGTCACTGACATTCTAGCACGACGTGACATCATCCTCTAAGCCAGGGGTAGGCAACCTTTTTTGTTCGGCGTGCCGATTTTAATTAAAAAATCAAAGATGCGGTACTCTGAGTGCCGGTCAATAATTAAGTCTGACGACTCCTAAACTAAAGTCCTATACCATAACTCAGAAGTGCTGCCACAAGATGCTTTAGGACGCATGCGTTTACTGCTATTTCCTGAGACGCTCCTGTACTTTCCGATTAGAAGCAATGAAAGTACATGTGCAGCCCCCAATTAGTGGTAAATGTGTCCAGGAGCACCGTACGGCAGCACCGTCAGGGTGGTGACACACTATGTATCCGGATGCAGATATAGTCTTAGGCCACTAGAACTTTTACTTCAATGTAAAACTGCGTTCACATGGTGCATTTTTGCACAAAAAAATGCCTGTTTTCTGTGGAAAAACACATCCTTAATGCAGAAAATACACAATTATACAGAATAAGGTCCCATAGCGGCCCCTGCACACGGTATTAGGTCCCATAGCGGCCCCTGCACACGGTATTAGGTCCCATAGCGGCCCCTGCACACGGTATTAGGTCCCATAGCGGCGCCTGCACACGTTATTATGTCCCATAGCGGCCCCTGCACACGGTATTAGGTCCCATAGCGGCGCCTGCACACGTTATTATGTCCCATAGCGGCCCCTGCACACGGTATTAGGTCCCATAGCGGCCCCTGCACACGGTATTATGTCATATAGCGGTCCCTGCACATGGTATTAGGTCCCATAGCAGTCCCTGCACACGGTATTATGTCACATAGCGTTCCCTGCACACGTTGTTATGTCACATACTGGTCCCTGCACACGGTATTAGGTCCCATAGTTCTCTTCAGATGTGACAAACATAAAAAAAAAAAACAATGTACTCACCATTCCACGCTCCGCAGACGCTCTGTTCTCTTCGGCGCTTCTGCCTGTAGTCAGCGACCGCTGATTGAGTCTCTGGGGTCATATCGCGTCATTATGCGTAATGACGTCAGACGCAGACGTGACCTCTGAGGCCCTTTCAGCTGTCAGAAACGCTGGCTGATCTCACAGCCGCTGCGGAGCGCAGGGAGCAAGGTGAGTATTGTTTTTTGTTTCATGACTTCTCCTGAGTCTCCGCTTATTATACTCGGGGTCTGAAGAGACCCCACAGTATAATAGCAGTTTCGTTTCGGCTGTGTTTGGTCCGATCGAATCTGCTGGGTGAGGACTCGGGCTGCCGTGCCAGGGAGATAAGCCTCGTGTGCCACTCTTGGCACACGTGACAGGGGTTGCCGACCCCTGCTCTAAGCCAATAGTCAGTGTTAGGTGGATACCTTACAGTGCTGATGTCATATCTCTTATATATATAAAAATGAGTGTCTGTCTGTTCTTTATGCGCGACCAAACGACTGGACCGAGCCTCACCAAATGTGGGACACATGTACATCAGGTGTCTGGGAATATTTTGGACTGGGTCTCAGCTCTCTTGGACGTACCGTTCCTGAGATACAGTATTCCCAAAAAATGACCAACATTAGCTAATACAAGCCTGCAAGTCTTTCACTCGTATTCCAACTGCCATACACAGCCAATAAGAGCTCGCAGGCGCTTACTCTCCTCAGGCACACAGGTTTCCATAGCAACCAAGCTATTTATGACCTGTATTAGTCAATAGCAGTTCGCAGGTCCTTAAATATTCAGTCATATCACATGTATCAGCCAATATAAGTTCTCATTTATTGTACCAGGTTTCCATAACAACACAGCCATAAATAGACTGTACCTATACTGGACTCATTGGCGTAACTAGCAATGGCTGGGCCCCAAGGCGAACATTTGACATGGGACCCCCTCCGGCAACCATTCCCCCCCCCTTCACAAACTGCATTCCTGCACACAGTATTCTGTCCTTAGTGGCCCCTGCACACAGTATTCTGCCCCATAGTGGTCCCTGCACACAGTATCATAGTGGCCCCTTCATATAGTATTATGCGCACTCCCCGCTACCTCTTCAATGTTGGACCAGATGTCACGTCAGCCAGGCATGCATCGCAAATCATAATGATGTTGGACTGGTCCACCGACATCTGGGACGTCACCAAGGAGGCCCGAAGCCTGCTGAAAAGACCCCAGAGTATAATGATAGAAGTGTTTGTGGGGTTCACGGCCCACAGGCCTTACTTACCAATCCCCGCTCCTGCTCGCAGCCGCCTCTGCAGAAGGTGAAGTGCAGGCGGCCGTGAGCAGGAGTGGGGATCGGTAAGTAAATAGGGCCCGTTACCTGCTGATGTTACACCAGCAGGTAATAGCCTATTAAAAAAAAAAAAAAAAAAAATCAGGGGCCCGCTGGGACCCCTAATGTCTCGGGCCCTGTGGCAGCCGCTACCACTGCTACTGCGGTATTTACGCCACTGACTGGACTGCCATACTGGATTTCAGCATTCTTATAAATTGAAACGTTTTTAAACTACTCATGCCTCCTGCGGCAAAATGCTTGGCTGCTGCTCGAGCTAATGAAAACTCTCAGCAGACCCAAGCCTGTCTCTAATATGACAAGATATGTCACAGACAACAGCGAGCTGCTGAAACAACCCAGCAGACCCAAGCCCGTTTCCAATCTGACAAGGCATTGTCAGCCACCTGCACACCGCTGCACTCCATGTTTCCATAACAACCCGGCCATTTTTCTTCACTGCTGTAGGTCAGCTTTAAAGGGGCAGGGCGCTGTGGATGACACTGTTACACAAGGTCACATACACACAGCTTTACTCCAGGTTTTCCATAACAACCGATCGCAGGTCTTTCACTGATATCCAAACTGAGATATACATGATCACATGACGCTTATGGACCAATGGAAAATCGCGGGGTTCTTCAGTCTTGACATACACACAGCTTTAAACCAGGTTTCCATCGCAACCAAGCTATTTATGACCTCTATGACTTAATAGCAGTTCGCAGGTCCTTAAGTATTCAGTCATATGACGTACATCAGCCAATATAAGTTCACATTTCATTTACCAGGTTTCCATAGCAACACAGCCATAAATAGACTATACCTATACTGGACTGCCATACTGGATGTCAAGTGCAAAACTGGCCAATTCTTATGGGGTCACTACACAAACAAAAAATGAAATATACCCGTGCGAAGCCGGGTCCTTCTGCTAGTACACTATAAGGTGCTGTAAGCTGTAACAAGAGGCATTACATTAATGGTGGAGATAGGGAAGGGTCTGTGATTCATCTCACTACGTCATACAGAGGCCAGCTCTGAAAAGCTGATAAATTGCAATAGAATTAGACAATCTTAGGAATCAAAGCGTTTAGTTAATTTTAATCAATTACTGGCAGATTAGTGATAGAATCATAGATATTAGGAGTGAGGGAGAATAGCTGTGGTGTGTGAGCCCGACAGCAACATTGCTGCACTAATAGACAGACATAATTAACCCTTTCATTGCCAATAACCTACATTTCTGTGTTGGGCAATAGAGCAGTTTTGTCTTTCCTACAGAGTGTTTAAACATGGTTTTTACTGACAATCAAATCTTTTTAAGCGTTTTTGGGCAAAAGTTTAATTTTTTTTCATTACACACATAGAAACTGTTGTTCTAACAGCAAAAAGTTGATTCTGCCTGTGCTAATTTGACAAAAAAAACTCTTATCTAAGCATTTTTTTTTTTGTTCTCCTAACATAAAATCTCTGGCTGCAATAATCTGAAAGAAAAATTGTTTAAGGTTTTTTTTGTTTATCTGAAAAGATATTAATATATTCAGTATATGAAAAGATTCTTGAAAGGTTCCCTCATCTCTACTTGGTTGCCATGTAGGTGATCAAGCTGTGAGAATATATCTAGCTGCATAATGTAATCCATATTCCTCTGGTTATTCGTACATTTTGGCATGTTTTTGGAGCAACAAGGAGGCTGACATTGCTCCAAAGAGTTCATTTGCAAAAACAGTGATATCTTGGCGACGCAGGCAGAGATTCACAAGAGAGCAAACACTGTTTTATTCAGGTGACCCTAACCTATCTATCTGCAAGGCTGGGGTGATATGATGGTTCTGGGGACACTAACCTATCTATCTGCAGGGCTGGGGTGATATGCTGGTTCTGGTGACACTAACCTATCTATCTGCAGGGCTGGGGTGATATGCTGGTTCTGGTGACACTAACCTATCTGCAGGGCTGGGGTGATATGCTGGTTCTGGTGACACTAACCTATCTATCTGCAGGGCTGGGGTGATATGCTGGGTCTGGTGACACTAACCTATCTATCTGCAGGGCTGGGGTGATATGCTGGGTCTGGTGACACTAACCTATCTATCTGCAGGGCTGGGGTGATATGCTGGTTCTGGTGACACTAACCTATCTGCAGGGCTGGGGTGATATGCTGGTTCTGGTGACAGTAACCTATCTATCTGCAGGGCTGGGGTGATATGCTGGATCTGGTGACACTAACCTATCTATCTGCAGGGCTGGGGTGATATGCTGGTTCTGGTGACACTAACCTATCTATCTGCAGGGCTGGGGTGATATGCTGGTTCTGGTGACACTAACCTATCTATCTGCAGGGCTGGGGTGATATGCTGGGTCTGGTGACACTAACCTATCTATCTGCAGGGCTGGGGTGATATGCTGGTTCTGGTGACACTAACCTATCTATCTGCAGGGCTGGGGTGATATGCTGGTTCTGGTGACACTAACCTATCTATCTGCAGGGCTGGGGTGATATGCTGGGTCTGGTGACACACTCTCTGTAAGTGAAAGACATAGAACATTTCTTAGCATTTCTTGCATGGCTGAGCATTGGTGTACTGGGGTATATTAGACTCACCAGTTCTGTTTATTACATTCCAAACTGTGTTATTTCCATTGTACACATGGGTCATATTGTAGTTTGTATTAAAAAACCTAAAAATGTGATAGTATCAGAAAATTATTTGTTTTTGGGCTGTCTGTGTCGCACCTCATGGACCCATTGTGGCTGAGCTTCATGATCCTGACCTCCTCTACCCCTGCTGACCAGTCAGACCATGCAGCTTGCAGCCAAATATGCAAGATACAATACAAAAAGTATACAAAGACTAAGGTAAACTGATACAACTTCCTCCATTCCATTGTCATGTGTCCTCTATTGACAAGAGGTCAAAACACAGTGAGGGCTACAGAACTGACTTGGGTGTTTAGTAGAAATGAGCAAACTGGTTCATAATGAATCAGCTTTATTACAAACTTTCCAAAAAATCTTTCTGGAGTTCACCACCCACTAATCATTATTATACTCTTCAGGCCCAGAGTATAATAATGGGGTCCAGGGGAAGTGTGGTAAAATAAAAAATACTAAACTCACCTTTCCTCACATTTCCTGGACAACCTCTCATCTCAGTCCTCTACGGGACTCTTGCAGCGTCTGCTGTGGCATTACGTATGGGCCCTGGGGGACCACTAAGGCTGGTCAGAGTATAATTTTCAGCTCTGGGGAACTGCAGCTCTGCAATAAGAGCAGAGCTGTTTCCAACCATATACCGGGGTCCAGGTGCAAGAACCCCACCGATCTAATACTGACAACCTGTCCTGTGGATAGGTCCTCAGTACCTATTGCCCTTCTGTCTCCAACAAAACCTTTAATTTCTTTAGCTGCACATCCTGTTATCACCACTCAAGTAGAAAAACTCTTTCTTCCTCTTTCTAATAACCCCTCACCCATCGCCCCTATAGTAAAAATTTACCAACACCTTTGACTGCATACATCTTATTGGCTAAAAGTTATCTAGATGTTTATTGATGCTTTTTCATATGCTGGGACTTCCTCGCTATGAGAGAGGAAGTCTGCTGCTTTCACAGTCTTAGCCCTCATGCACACAACCAAGTGAGCAAACCAAGGGGGTCCTGTATTTTTGACATCCGAGTGCCCTCTGTGCTTCATTGCTTTCAATGGGGAGTTCCACTGTAATCCATTTTAGGATAGTAATTTGGCCTCAGCGGTCATCATTTTACTTTGTGAGGCCGGTGTGACCCATATGACCAGTAAGGCCCAAATACAGGTGTTAGCGGTCTTTGACTTCATTGAAGAGGTATGAAGACATGTGCTGGAGCCCATGAGAGGTGAGTAACATTTTTTTTATTCATTTACTCACCTTCTCTGGGCCTCCACTCACTATACTCTGGGGTCTGAAGAAATTCCTGAGTATAATAATAGCACTTTCATTCTGGACGTGTTCAGTCTGAATGAAACCGGCAGGGGAATCTTGCATTAAACCTCGAATTATAGGAGGAGGACTAGTGGAGCACAGTTTATAAACTTATACAGTGCTGGCCAAAAGTATTGGCACCCCTGCAATTCTGTCAGATAATACTCAATTTCTTCCAGAAAATGATTGCAATCACAAATGCTTTGGTAATAATATCTTCATTTAATTTGTCTTCAATGGAAAACCACAAAAAGAATTGTCAAAAAGCCAAATTGGATATAATTCCACACCAAACATAAAAAAGGGGGTGGACAAAAGTATTGGCACCCTTTGAAAAATCAGGTGATGCTTCTCTAATTTGTGTAATTAACAGCACCTGTTACTTACCTGTGGCACATAACAGGTGGTGGCAATAACTAAATCACACTTGCAGCCAGTTGAAATGGATTAAAGTTGACTCAACCTCTGTCCTGTGTCCTTGTGTGTACCACATTGAGCATGGAGAAAAGAAAGAAGACCAAAGAACTGTCTGAGGACTTGAGAAGCAAAATTGTGAGGAAACATGAACAATCTCAAGGCTACAAGTCCATCTCCAAAGACCTGAATGTTCCTGTGTCTACCGTGCGCAGTGTCATCAAGAAGTGTAAAGCCCATGGCGCTGTGGCTAACCTCCGTAGATGTGGACAGAAAAGAAAAATTGACGAGAGATTTCAACGAAAGATTGTGTGGATGGTGGCTAAAGAACCTCGACTAACATCCAAACAAGTTCTAGCTGCCCTGCAGTCCGAGGGTACAACAGTGTCAACCCGTACTATCCGTCGGCATCTGAATGAAAAGGGACTCTATGGTAGGATACCCAGGAAGACCCCACTTCTGACCCAGAGACATAAAAAAGCTAGGCTGGAGTTTGCCAAAACTTACCTGAGAAAGCCAAAAACTTTTTGGAAGAATGTTCTCTGGTCAGATGAGACAAAAGTAGAGCTTTTTGGGAAAAGGCATCAACATAGAGTTTACAGGAAAAAAAAAGAGGCCTTCAAAGAAAAGAACACGGTCCCTACAGTCAAACATGGCGGAGGTTCCCTGATGTTTTGGGGTTGCTTTGCTGCCTCTGGCACTGGACTGCTTGACCGTGTGCATGGCATTATGAAGTCTGAAGACTACCAACAAATTTTGCAGCATAATGTAGGGCCCAGTGTGAGAAAGCTGGGTCTCCCTCAGAGGTCATGGGTCTTCCAGCAGGACAATGACCCAAAACACACTTCAAAAAGCACTAGAAAATGGTTTGAGAGAAAGCACTGGAGACTTCTAAAGTGGCCAGCAATGAGTCCAGACCTGAATCCCATAGAACACCTGTGGAGAGATCTCACAATGGCAGTTTGGAGAAGGCACCCTTCACATCTCAGGGACCTGGAGAAATTCCAGCAGAGCATTGTAAGAAACTCATTGATGGTTACCGGAAGCGGTTGTTCGCAGTTATTTTGTCTAAAGGTTGTGCTACCAAGTATTAGGCTGAGGGTGCCAATACTTTTGTCCGGCCCATTTTTGGAGTTTTGTGTAAAATGATCAATGATTTGACTTTTTTTTTCATTCTCTTTTGTGTTTTTTCATTGCAAGCAAAATAAATGAAGATATTATTACCAAAGCATTTGTGATTGCAATCATTTTCTGGAAGAAATTGAGTATTATCTGACAGAATTGCAGGGGTGCCAATACTTTTGGCCAGCACTGTAGGAGGAAGATTAGTGGAGCACCGGCTATATAGTTATAGGAGGAGGAAGAACACACAGATGCCTGACTCAAGATCACATCACTCTTGGAAGAAGTATCTTCCTCTGCCTTAGATGAGCAAGATAAGTAATCAAAATCTTCATCTTCATCCATCCTCTACTTCCACCATCACTGAAATGCCTCATGTTCCAGCCCACAGCATTTTATATACAGTATGTGACATCAACAATGTAAGATGTCCACCTATGACAACGAAATGCTGAGGGGCTGTGAGGCGATCTCGGGTAACACCAGAATGTCACAGTGACTCACTGACGTGTTTTCACCGCACGATGCATGTCGCGGCAACAATTTTAGTTCATCCGAGACAAATCGGCAATTATTCGGTTTCATTAAAAAGCAAACAATTTGGAATGTTCAGGCCAAAGCTGGCTTGTAATAAATCAGTTCGCCCATCTTCTATTTTGCCATGAAAGGGTTAATGTTTTCCTTGCTGACAGTAGAAGTCTGTGCATGGTAAATCTACTCACTCCAGTGAACTAGAGGGCAGGGGGAATAAATTTACCATATACAGACTTCTAGCCATCAAAGGGAATCAGAAAGGAATCAAAGAACTTTATCCATCCCTAGTGTGGTGAGGGTGACGTGTGGGCCCCCCTGGCTTCTGGCCTGGTCGCAGCTTCAACCACTGCAAACCCCTATACTTTTACAAGAGCTATGTGAGGCTTGAAGGTTTTTTTTTGGAGATGGTTCAACACTTAAAAGTCAATATTTTATTAAATAATGGAATTCTCCAAAGAAATCTCCAACTAGTATAAATATTATAGGTCTCTTATGGTGCCTGCATGGTATTGCATCACATTTATGGTGTACGCTGCACAGGGTAAGTGCACCATACAGCATAAAGGACCTGTCCGAGATCAGAAAGACATGGCTGCTTTCTTCTAGATATAGCACCACCGTTATCCATGGGTTATATGTGACGTTGCAGCTTAATTCCAGTGAAGTAAGAAGGACGGCCCTGCAAAACCAGGATTGGATCCAAGGAAAATTCCACTGTTTTAGAACCTGTTGTGGTTTGCTCAACTCTCCCAAATTTTTGTGAGACTCCCAAAAAATGGAGAGACCTCCCAGACTCCTTCAGGAATTGGAAAATATCCCAAGTGGGGTTATTGGGATACACTGAGGGCCACAAGGAGGCACTATATTGTGCATTGGGGACACAAGGAAGCACCATATTGTGTATGTGGGGACCACAATGAGGCACTATGGTGTGTGGGTGGGCTATAAGGATGTGCTATACTCTATGGGGGGCACAAGTAGGCACTATACTTTGTGGAGGGCTATAAGGAGTCACTATACTGTGTGGGGTAGGCTAAAGGGATGCATTATACAGTCTAAGGACCACAAGGTGGCACCATACTATGTGTGGGGACACAAAGAGGTAGTGTACTGTGTGGGGAGCACAAGGAGTCCTATACTGTTTGGGGATCAAAAAGAGGGACTCTATTTTGTGGGGGCCAGCAAGGGGATGTTTAACTGTGTGGGGGCCACTGTGGGGCATTAAACTGTGTGGGGGTCAATAAGAGGGCATTATACTATATGGGGAGCACTAAGGGGGCATTATACTGTGTAGGGACCACTAAACAGGCATTATACTAGGTATAGCTGTAGGGGCCAAAGGCAGGTTTTATTCAGGGGCCCATGAATACAGTTGCTAATTAATAAACAGTATATGAAACCTACATGATTCTTTTTGACCTGCAAACAGGGGAGCGGATTGTAATCTGGGAACGTGACCTGAAAAATTTCAGAGCGCTACACACGCCATTGCTATTTTCTCTGTGAAATCATTTTCCAAAAGCTGGCAAAATGGGGCTTGTTTTCTCAAAAAAAATGCATAAAAAGCTGTACCAGGGCTGCTAAGACAAACCTGAGGACTGAGCTAAGATGGATATATGGATATATACGTGATGTCACTTCCTGAGAAGAAAAAAAAACGGCCATGTTTTCCAATCCTGGATGACACCTTTAAAATATTAAACTTACATCGTAACTACCTATAGGTGTCACTAGAGAGATAGATTTCTTCCTTGCATGCTTGGCATACTTTTCCCAGAGAGCTCCACCTTTAAGGGCTTTTCTGGCCCCCAGGTGCTTTTTTATACATATTCTCGGACTCTGTACTGACCAGTTGATCCAGCCGCAGGACTGGAAGAAGCCTTGATCCTATTCAAGCAGTGTAAGGGAGGTGTTCCCTTCCCCTCATGCATAGTTATCTACCTTTAGAGCACTGATGTTGACCCCAGGGGCGTAAATATCGGGGTAGCAGCGGTAGCGGCTGCCACAGGGCCTGGAACATTATGGGGCCCAGAGCCCTGTGGCAGCCGCTACCGCGAACCCCACAATCACTGCTATCGTTATACTCTGGGGTCTTTGAGACCCCTGAGTATAACGATCGGAGGCCCAGGGGAGGTGAGGAAACATAAAAAACACTGTAACTCACCTCTCCTGCGCTCCACAGGCTTCGGGCCTGTTTGGTGATGTCCCAGACGTCAGCCGACGTCATTATGCGTCGTGACGCCGGCCTCACTCACACGAGATCTGGTTCAACATTGAAGATGGCCGAAGTAGCGCACCGGAGTGCAGCGGAGCGAGGAAGAGGTAAGTAGCATTGTTTTTTATGTTTGTATCCTCCCCTGGGTCTCCGATCATTATACTCTGGGGTCTGAAAAGACCCCAGAGTATAATAATCATTCATGCGTGGTCCACTATGGGGCATAATACAGTGTGCAGGGGTCACTATGGGGCATATTACTGTGTGTAGGGGCCACTATGGGGCATACTACTGTGGGCAGGGGCCACTATGGAACATACTACTGTGTGTAGGGGTCACTATGGGGCATAATACAGTTCGCAGGGGCCGCTATGGGACATAATACTGTGTGCAGGGGCCGCTATGGGGCATAATACCGTGTGCAGGGGCCGCTATGGGGCATAATACCGTGTGCAGGGGCCACTATGGGGCATAATACCGTGTGCAGGGGCCACTATGGGGCATAATACTGTGTGCAGGGGCCACTATGGGGCATAATACTTTGTGCAGGGGCCACTATGGGGCATAATACTGTGTGCAGGGGCCACTATGGCGCATAATAGTTTGTGCAGGAATGCAGTTTATGTGGGGGGGGGGGGGGGGGGGGCGGCGGTTCGGGGGGGCCCCATGTCAAATGTTCGCCTTGGGGCCCAGCCATTCCTAGTTATGCCACTGGTTGACCTCTTCAGACAACCGATAAGTCGGGATCCCAGGCAGGGGTGGCACTGAGTGAAGCAACTGGGGCATGTACCCCATGGGTGGCAAAGGGGTGGCAACAAGCCAACTGAATTGAACTGAGCCTTTGCCTTGTGTGGCAGAAACTCTAGCTATAGCTCTGGTCCCGGGTGTCAGACCCCCACTGATACCTAAGTGATGACCTATCCCGAGGATAGGTCATCTATAAAAAGGGACTGGATAGGTAACTATCATGTAGTAGGTTCTGGTCATTACACCCGAGGTCCAAACAGGATTTGTGGCAAATTCAGATGCATTATGGCCCCTAAAGAGGCAATAAGCAAATGGGCACGAGTCCTTCACTCTAAAAGACTTGTTTTCTTACAAGAGTAAGGGGCATCACAAGTAAGATCCGCACAGGATACCGTTTGACCTAAGGCCGGCCCTTGCGAGGTAGCTCATAGGAACAGAGCGCATCCAGCCCCACCCAGTACAGTAGCTTGCAGCACCGAGGCAGCAGATCCACTGATCAGTGCAGGGTCCAGGAATCGGACCCCCACCGATTGGATACTGGTGAATAGGTCATCATATAAAAAAGTAGCTGAGGCCGAAAAACCCTTTTAAAAACCTTACCCGATGCTGAATCTCCAATAAAAAGAATATTTGAGGGTGGACACGGCTTTACTGGAAAGTCAGAAATCTTATCTGAGCAGGAAGAGTAAAAAGTGAAGTTACTGCAATACAACTCGGGAGGAAGTTGTATATATTTGCTTACATTGCACTCTCTGGACAGGGTAAATACTTCCCGTTCGGAGGACTCCGAATACATGACACTTCATATGTCTCTTATATGTTGGCAAAAATACTAAGATGTGGATTCACTAAGTCACAATCGGTTTGGCGCTATCTAGACTTGGGTGCGGAGACTACGGAATTTCCCGATTCTTCACCCTTAACCAAGGTAAGGACCTTCTGTGGATTCCCAGGTTACGCCTTACAGAATAGACTGGTGGCAAGAGAGAACCCGGAAGTGAAATTATTATACTGTGAGGTCTCTTTAGACCCCAGAGTATAATAGGTGAGGGCCTGGTGGGGGTGTAAAATAAAAAACATTTATACTCACCTTCCCGAGCAAAATACAGGTACAAGGCAAAGGTCAAGATCATTATCAGAACCTCAAGAAATAGATCCAGGAAAGGGCATAAACCTCAATCAGCAGACAAGTGCGGTGCGCAGATTCCCATAGATTATTGCTAGGCCTGATGTCATAAGTGGGAACTTGTGCACCCAACACTACCAGCTGTGGTGAGAGGAGATGGACACAATTTACCTCCATCCCCTCCCTGTTAAGTGCTTATAGTATATGTCATAGAGCATGCCCACAACACGCTCCCATAGAGCATGCCTGCAGCACTCTCCCATAGAAGTCAACAGGTTATTCCTAATGTCCATGTGTCTACTGTAAAGCAAATCTCTGAACTGCTGCTCACAGCTCAAGATGGCTGCCCTATAAATATGTACAGAAAAAAATACTATAGATTGGTACATTCTCCTTTCTAATTGAATTACACTATAATTTATGCTCCAACTAAAGGAATGGAATTAAATTAAAACGAGACAGGGAACAGAAGAAATACCCTGATGGTGAAGCCCTATGGCCCATTCTCCCCATAGGGTGCTGGTTGGGCCTGGTGGTCTCTCGTACTATTACATGACCTTACTTTGTGCTATTAGTTGCTACATAAATATCTATTAAACAGGAAACTTTCTGTAGCAGTAAATCCAGATAATGGATCTATGATAAGAGGGAATGTGAGACAAGCCAAAAAAAAGAGGAAGTGTAGTGAGCACAGCCTCCAGTCCATGCAAGGATAATCATTAAGCTTTAGTCTACACTCCAGCGCCAAACAGGGCACACAGCAGCACAATGGTGAGTACAATGCATGGGGCAGGTGTATCATACAGTAAGCTACTTGGGGTCTTCACCTGTAGCATTATTGGGTCCTGTTATTCGGCCAAGTTGGAGAGCCAGGAGATGACCTCTACAGCGCAGGAGCTTGTCACTGTGGATTAGAGCAGGGAAGAGTCACTGTAAGAAAGGGCTACTAAAGTAACTGTAGTAGTAGTAGTAGTAGTAGTAGTGGTAGTAGTGGTAGTAGTAGTAGTAGTAGTAGTAGTAGTAGTAGTAGTGGTAATAGTGGTAGTAGTACTAGTGGTAGTAGTAGTAGTAGTAGTAGTAGTGGTAGTAGTACTAGTGGTAGTAGTAGTAGTAGTAGTAGTAGTGGTAGTAGTACTAGTGGTAGTAGTAGTAGTAGTAGTAGTGGTAGTAGTACTAGTGGTAGTAGTAGTAGTAGTAGTAGTAGTAGTAGTAGTAGTAGTGGTAATAGTGGTAGTAGTACTAGTGGTAGTAGTAGTAGTAGTAGTAGTAGTAGTAGTGGTAGTAGTGGTAGTAGTACTAGTGGTAGTAGTAGTAGTAGTAGTAGTGGTAATAGTGGTAGTAGTACTAGTGGTAGTAGTAGTAGTAGTAGTAGTGGTAGTAGTAGTAGTAGTAGTAGTGGTAGTAGTACTAGTGGTAGTAGTAGTAGTAGTAGTAGTAGTAGTAGTGGTAGTAGTGGTAGTAGTAGTAGTAGTAGTAGTGGTAGTAGTACTAGTGGTAGTAGTAGTAGTAGTAGTAGTAGTGGTAGTAGTAGTAGTAGTAGTAGTGGTAGTAGTACTAGTGGTAGTAGTAGTAGTAGTAGTAGTAGTAGTAGTGGTAGTAGTGGTAGTAGTGGTAGTAGTACTAGTGGTAGTAGTACTAGTGGTGGTAGTAGTAGTAGTAGTAGTAGTAGTAGTAGTGGTAGTAGTGGTAGTAGTACTAGTGGTAGTAGTGGTAGTAGTAGTAGTAGTGGTAGTAGTGGTAGTAGTACTAGTGGTAGTAGTAGTAGTAGTAGTAGTGGTAGTAGTACTAGTGGTAGTAGTAGTAGTAGTAGTAGTAGTGGTAGTAGTAGTGGTAGTAGTACTAGTGGTAGTAGTAGTAGTAGTAGTAGCAGTAGTAGTGGTAGTAGTGGTAGTAGTACTAGTGGTAGTAGTAGTAGTAGTAGTGGTAGTAGTACTAGTGGTAGTAGTAGTAGTAGTAGTAGTAGTAGTGGTAGTAGTGGTAGTAGTAGTAGTAGTGGTAGTAGTAGTGGTAGTAGTACTAGTGGTAGTAGTAGTAGTAGTAGTAGTAGTAGTAGTGGTAGTAGTGGTAGTAGTACTAGTGGTAGTAGTAGTAGTAGTAGTAGTGGTAGTAGTACTAGTGGTAGTAGTAGTAGTAGTAGTAGTAGTAGTGGTAGTAGTGGTAGTAGTAGTAGTAGTAGTAGTAGTAGTGGTAGTAGTGGTAGTAGTACTAGTGGTAGTAGTAGTAGTAGTAGTAGTAGTAGTAGTAGTAGTGGTAGTAGTGGTAGTAGTACTAGTGGTAGTAGTAGTAGTAGTAGTGGTAGTAGTACTAGTGGTAGTAGTAGTAGTAGTAGTAGAGTGTCTGTATGTAGAGATATGTATGTGCCCTCTTGTGTTCACTTATATGGGCGCACTGTAATGCAGTACATCAGCGCTGTATGGCAGCATTATTGAAGTACTGCATGAGGTTATTATTTAGGCACTGCGTTGCAGATGTAGTGGACACCATTGGGTGGCACTATTTTTACTATCACACTACACTATTACAATTTATTATACACCATAATACATTATATCATACACTATATCATGCATTACCATACACTATGTCATACACTATCATACATTGAATCATACACTATATCATGTAATATAGCATACACTATCATACACTATATCATAATAATAATAATAATAATAATAATAATAGTCCTTTAATAGTCCCACAGTGGGGAAATTCAGTGTGTTACAGCAGCAAAGATAAGATAAGCAGATACAAATACAAATACAACATGTAATATAGCATTCACTATCATACACTATATCATACACTATAATACATTGTATCATACACTATCATACATTGCATCATACACTATCATACACTATCATACATTGTATCATACACTATCATATACTATAATACACTGTATCATACACTATCATATACTATAATACACTGTATCATACACTATCATATACTATAATACATTGTATCAAACACTATCATACACTATATCATACACTATCATACATTCTATCATACACTATCATACATTCCATCATACACTATCATACACTATATCATACACTATCATACATTGTATCATACACTATCATATACTATAATACACTGTATCATACACTATCATATACTATAATACATTGTATCAAACACTATCATACATAGTATCATACACTATCATACATTCCATCATACACTATCATACACTATATCATACGCTATAACACATTGTATCATACACTATCATACGCTATAACACATTGTATCATACACTATCATACGCTATAATACATTGTATCATAAACTATCATATATTGTATCATACACTATATCATACACTATCATACGCTATAACACATTGTATCATACGCTATATAATACACTATCATACGCTATAACACATTGTATCATACACTATCATATGCTATAATACGTTATATCATACACTATCATATGCTATAATACATTGTATCATAAACTATCATATATTGTATCATACACTATATCATACACTATCATATGCTATAATACGTTGTAACATACACTATCATATACTGTATCATACACTATCATACATTGTATCATACACTATATCATACACTAACATACACTGTGTGGCACATGTTAAGGAGATGAAACTCCTAAACCCTTCATCCAATTTTAATGTGGATACTCTCAAATGAAAGCTGAAAGTCTGGACTTTATGTCCATGTCCATTATATAACTATAACTTGAATATGTTTCAGTAAACAGGTAAAAATAAAACTAAATTTGTGTCAGTGTCCAAATATATATGGACCTAACTGTATGTATGATTTATTTTTCACTATAAGGCCGAGGCCCAACGTTGCAGAAAATCAGCTTTTTTGTTGCAGATTTTGCTGCAGTTTTTTTGAGCCAAAGTCAGGGTTGGGTTTAACAGAAGAGAAAAGTATAAGTGATTATTTTATATTTCCTATTCCTTTTCAAACCACTCTTGGCTTTGGCTCAAAAAAACGCAGCAAAATCTGCAAAAAAAAAAAAACAGGTTTTCCGTAACATGTGGTCTTAGCCTAAATCACACTATTAATCCCTATTAATATTAGGAATCCCACTACAGGCTCACATTTCTTTATAGCAGTGAATAACCACTAGATCTATTACACCCGTTACACAATGGAGCATTATATTTGGATGGTTTGGTTACAATTATGTAACATGAATGTGAAAACCATCTTCCTCTTTCACGAGACTGAATAAGACATGAAGCTACTAAGTGCAATGTCTACAGGGTTTTACAATCCTCAAACTTTACAGCCAAAGGAGAAGGTTATGGGGAACACTGGACAATTGGTCACAGGCTCTCGGACCCTGCTGGCATCTCTAGCCTGGATACAAGATGAGATACGGCAGGACATGGAGGTATACAGGATCTGTATGGTATCCTGCAGTACATTTACCACAGATGTTACAGCTGAGCCTGTAGTCTGGATACAAGATGAGATACGGCAGGACATGGAGGTATACAGGTTCTGTATGGTATCCTGCAGTACATTTACCACAGATGTTACAGCTGAGCCTGTAGTCTGGATACAAGATGAGATACGGCAGGACATGGAGGTATACAGGTTCTGTATGGTATCCTGCAGTACATTTACCACAGATGTTACAGCTGAGCCTGTAGCCTGGATACAAGATGAGATACGGCAGGACATGGAGGTATACAGGCTCTGTATGGTATCCTGCAGTACATTTACCACAGATGTTACAGCTGGGCCTGTAGTCTGGATACAAGATGAGATACGGCAGGTCATGGAGGTATACAGGCTCTGTATGGTATCCTGCAGTACATTTACCATAGATGTTACAGCTGGGCCTGTAGTCTGGATACAAGATGAGATACGGCAGGACATGGAGGTATACAGGTTCTGTATGGTATCCTGCAGTACATTTACCACAGATGTTACAGCCGGACCTGTAGCCTGGATACAAGATGAGATACGGCAGGACATGGAGGTATACAGGTTCTGTATGGTATCCTGCAGTACATTTACCACAGATGTTACAGCTGGGAGGGACTGTAGTTTGGATACAAGATGAGATACGGCAGGACATGGAGGTATACAGGTTCTGTATGGTATCCTGCAGTACATTTACCACAGATGTTACAGCTGGATCTGTAGTCTGGATACAAGATGAGATACGGCAGGACATGGAGGTATACAGGTTCTGTATGGTATCCTGCAGTACATTTACCACAGATGTTACAGCTGGGCCTGTAGTCTGGATACAAGATGAGATACGGCAGGACATGGAGGTATACAGGTTCTGTATGGTATCCTGCAGTACATTTACCACAGATGTTACAGCTGGGCCTGTAGCCTGGATATAAGATGAGATACGGCAGGACATGGAGGTATACAGGTTCTGTATGGTATCCTGCAGTACATTTACCACAGATGTTACAGCTGGGCCTGTAGTCTGGATACAAGATGAGATACGGCAGGACATGGAGGTATACAGGTTCTGTATGGTATCCTGCAGTACATTTACCACAGATGTTACAGCTGGGCCTGTAGCCTGGATACAAGATGAGATACGGCAGGACATGGAGGTATACAGGTTCTGTATGGTATCCTGCAGTACATTTACCACAGATGTTACAGCTGGGCCTGTAGTCTGGATACAAGATGAGATACGGCAGGACATGGAGGTATACAGGTTCGGTATGGTATCCTGCAGTACATTTACCACAGATGTTACAGCTGGGCCTGTAGTCTGGATACAAGATGAGATACGGCAGGACATGGAGGTACACAGGCTCTGTATGGTATCCTGCAGTACATTTACCACAGATGTTACAGCTGGGCCTGTAGCCTGGATACAAGATGAGATACGGCAGGACATGGAGGTATACAGGTTCTGTATGGTATCCTGCAGTACATTTACCACAGATGTTACAGCTGGGCCTGTAGCCTGGATACAAGATGAGATACGGCAGGACATGGAGGTATACAGGTTCTGTATGGTATCCTGCAGTACATTTACCACAGATGTTACAGCTGGACCTGTAGCCTGGATACAAGATGAGATACGGCAGGACATGGAGGTATACAGGTTCTGTATGGTATCCTGCAGTACATTTACCACAGATGTTACAGCTGGCCTGTAGCCTGGATACAAGATGAGATACGGCAGGACATGGAGGTATACAGGTTCTGTATGGTATCCTGCAGTACATTTACCACAGATGTTACAGCTGGGCCTGTAGTCTGGATACAAGATGAGATACGGCAGGACATGGAGGTATACAGGTTCTGTATGGTATCCTGCAGTACATTTACCACAGATGTTACAGCCGGACCTGTAGTCTGGCTACAAGATGAGATACGGCAGGACATGGAGGTATACAGGTTCTGTATGGTATCCTGCAGTACATTTACCTGAAATGTTACAGCTGGACCTGTAGTCTGGATACAAGATGAGATACGGCAGGACACGGAGGTATACAGGTTCTGTATGGTATCCTGCAGTACATTTACCACAGATGTTACAGTTGGGCCTGTAGTCTGGATACAAGATGAGATACGGCAGGACATGGAGGTATACAGGTTCTGTATGGTATCCTGCAGTACATTTACCACAGATGTTACAGCCGGACCTGTAGTCTGGCTACAAGATGAGATACGGCAGGACATGGAGGTATACAGGTTCTGTATGGTATCCTGCAGTACATTTACCTGAAATGTTACAGCTGGACCTGTAGTCTGGCTACAAGATGAGATACGGCAGGACATGGAGGTATACAGGTTCTGTATGGTATCCTGCAGTACATTTACCACAGATGTTACAGCTGGGCCTGTAGCCTGGATACAAGATGAGATACGGCAGGACATGGAGGTATACAGGTTCTGTATGGTATCCTGCAGTACATTTACCATAGATGTTACAGCTGGACCTGTAGTCTGGATACAAGATGAGATACGGCAGGACACGGAGGTATACAGGTTCTGTATGGTATCCTGCAGTACATTTACCATAGATGTTACAGCTGGACCTGTAGTCTGGATACAAGATGAGATACGGCAGGACATGGAGGTATACAGGTTCTGTATGGTATCCTGCAGTACATTTACCACAGATGTTACAGCTGGGCCTGTAGCCTGGATTCAAGATGAGATACGGCAGGACATGGAGGTATACAGGCTCTGTATGGTATCCTGCAGTACATTTACCACAGATGTTACAGCCAGGCCTGTAGTCTGGATACAAGATGAGATACGGCAGGACATGGAGGTATACAGGCTCTGTAGATGTTACAGCGGTGCCTGTAGGTCCTGAACACTCCTAGGTTGGTGACGTCCCAGCTGGCCCTATAAATGCTGGATTGGTGATACATTTGGTGAACAGGCAGGGCCAGGAAGTGTTGTAATCTGGTGGAGACATTCCTGGGGAACCCTTGTGTGTGTGGGCGAGTATTATCCTGCAGATACCAGTTGTCTGCCCTGCCATGAGAGACAACACATGTGGCAGTGTCAGGATGTCCTGTACATATCATTGAGCTTTTAGTGTCCTCGTATCACTACTAGGGGTGACTGACTGTTCTATGTGATGGCCCCCAAATCATCACACCAGCAGAGGGCAGTGTGTCACTCCACAGCACAGGCAGGATTGAAACACTCACCACGAGGCCTCCATACTCCAACCTGGCTGTCATCGGATCCAAAACAAGGACAAATAATGGACACTGTGACACTAAAATTTAACGCCCTTTTCTGACGGTAGCAATCTAAAAATTTCTATCTAGGTGTGGTATTTTTTTTGCCACTTAATGTATTTTAATTCACTTATGTTTTTATCAACATTAACATTTTTCTGAAATCTGGTCATTTGAGTTAAAACTGAATGCTATAGTGTATTCTGGTTGTGTGGTGGACTCACTTTGTCTAGGTCATTGTATATGACCGTATCCTGAATGTACATGTACTGACATTACTGACATATCACTCACGCAGTGCACACAACTGTGCAAAACCCAAAGACACACACAAAAATCAGACCGGCACAAGTCAAAAACAAATATTGGCAAGAGTATCAAGAGCCGAGGAAAAGTGAAAGTTACACAAGTGCTGGGGATTGTGGAGTCCTTCACTGCACCCGATACAACCGAACCCGTGTAACTAAAGGGGAGACCCGTCATTAACTGTCAAAAACTACAAAAATAGAATCTTTATTAACCCTTTAATACCTAGGCTGGATGTTGCTGTAAAGGGAATACACACTGTGGTCCCCCATAGATAAACTGTTTGAGAGGCCATGGCTGGTGGTAGAGGACAGTGCGGTAACATACTGCTGGTAGTGGAGTACTGTACTGTAACATACTACTGGTAGTGGAGTACTGTACTGTAACATACTGCTGGTAGTGGAGTACTGTACTGTAACATACTGCTGGTAGTGGAGTACTGCGCTGTAACATACTGCTGGTAGTGGAGTACTGTGCTGTAACATACTGCTGGTAGTGGAGTACTGTGCGGTAACATACTGCTGGTAGTGGAGTACTGTACTGTAACATACTGCTGGTAGTGGAGTACTGTACTGTAACATACTGCTGGTAGTGGAGTACTGTACTGTAACATACTGCTGGTAGTGGAGTACTGTGCTGTAACATACTGCTGGTAGTGGAAGACTGTGCGGTAACATACTGCTGGTAGTGGAGTACTGTGCGGTAACATACTGCTGGTAGTGGAGTACTGTGCGGTAACATACTGCTGGTAGTGGAGTACTGTACTGTAACACACTGCTGGTAGTGGAGTACTGTACTGTAACATACTGCTGGTAGTGGAAGACTGTGCGGTAACATACTGCTGGTAGTGGAGTACTGTGCGGTAACATACTGCTGGTAGTGGAGTACTGTGCGGTAACATACTGCTGGTAGTGGAGTACTGTACTGTAACACACTGCTGGTAGTGGAGTACTGTACTGTAACATACTGCTGGTAGTGGAGTACTGTGCGGTAACATACTGCTGGTAGTGGAGTACTGTACTGTAGCATATTGCTGGTAGTGGAGTACTGTACTGTAACATACTGCTGGTAGTGGAGTACTGTACTGTAACACACTGCTGGTAGTGGAGTACTGTACTGTAACACACTGCTGGTAGTGGAAGTTTGTACTGTAACATACTGCTGGTAGTGGAGTACTGTACTGTAACATATTGCTGGTAGAGGAGTACTGTGCTGTAACATACTGCTGGTAGTGGAGTATTGTGCTGTAACATACTGCTGGTAGTGGAGTACTGCGTTGTAACATACTGCTGGTAGTGGAGTACTGTACTGTAGCATATTTCTGGTAGTGGAGTACTGTACTGTAACATATTGCTGGTAGTGGAGTACTGTGCTGTAACATACTGCTGGTAGTGGAGTACTGTACTGTAACATACTGCTGGTAGTGGAGTACTGTGCTGTAACATACTGCTGGTAGTGGAGTACGGTACTGTAACATACTGCTGGTAGTGGAGTACTGTACTGTAACATACTGCTGGTAGTGGAGTATTGTACTGTAACATACTGCAGGTAGTGGAGTACTGTACTGTAACGTCCTGCTGGTAGTGGAGGACTGTACTGTAACACACTGCTGGTAGTGGAGTACTGTGCTGTAACATACTGCTGGTAGTGGAGTACTGTGCTGTAACATACTGCTGGTAGTGGAGTACTGTGCTGTAACATACTGCTGGTGGTGGAGTACTGTACTGTAAAATACTGCTGGTAGTGGAGTACTGCGTTGTAACATACTGCTGGTAGTGGAGTACTGTACTGTAACATATTGCTGGTAGTGGAGTACTGTACTGTAACATATTGCTGGTAGTGGAGTACTGTGCTGTAACATACTGCTGGTAGTGGAGTACTGCGTTGTAACATACTGCTGGTAGTGGAGTACTGTGCTGTAACATACTGCTGGTAGGGGAGTACTGTACTGTAACATACTGCTGGTAGTGGAGGACTGTGCTGTAACATACTGCTGGTAGTGGAGTACTGTGCTGTAACATACTGCTGGTAGTGGAAGTTTGTACTGTAACATACTGCTGGTAGTGGAGTACTGTGCTGTAACATACTGCTGGTAGTGGAGTACTGTGCTGTAACATACTGCTAGTAGTGGAGTACTGTACTGTAACACACTGCTGGTAGTGGAGTACTGTACTGTAACACACTGCTGGTAGTGGAAGTTTGTACTGTAACATACTGCTGGTAGTGGAGTACTGTACTGTAACATATTGCTGGTAGAGGAGTACTGTGCTGTAACATACTGCTGGTAGTGGAGTATTGTGCTGTAACATACTGCTGGTAGTGGAGGTCTGTACTGTAACATACTGCTGGTAGTGGAGTACTGTGCTGTAACATACTGCTGGTTTTGGAGTACTGTGCTGTAACATACTGCTGGTATTGGAGTACTGTGCTGTAACACACTGCTGGTAGTGGTGTACTGTACTGTAACATATTGCTGGTAGTGGAGTACTGTGCGGTAACATACTGCTGGTAGTGGAGTACTGTACTGTAACATACTGCTGGTAGTGGAGTACTGTACTGTAACATACTGCTGGTAGTGGAGTACTGTACTGTAACATACTGCTGGTAGTGGAGTACTGTGCTGTAACATACTGCTGGTAGTGGAAGACTGTGCGGTAACATACTGCTGGTAGTGGAGTACTGTGCGGTAACATACTGCTGGTAGTGGAGTACTGTGCGGTAACATACTGCTGGTAGTGGAGTACTGTACTGTAACACACTGCTGGTAGTGGAGTACTGTACTGTAACATACTGCTGGTAGTGGAAGACTGTGCGGTAACATACTGCTGGTAGTGGAGTACTGTGCGGTAACATACTGCTGGTAGTGGAGTACTGTGCGGTAACATACTGCTGGTAGTGGAGTACTGTAACACACTGCTGGTAGTGGAGTACTGTACTGTAACATACTGCTGGTAGTGGAGTACTGTGCGGTAACATACTGCTGGTAGTGGAGTACTGTACTGTAGCATATTGCTGGTAGTGGAGTACTGTACTGTAACATACTGCTGGTAGTGGAGTACTGTACTGTAACATATTGCTGGTAGTGGAGTACTGCGCTGTAACATACTGCTGGTAGTGGAGTACTGCGTTGTAACATACTGCTGGTAGTGGAGTACTGTACTGTAACATACTGCTGGTAGTGGAGTACTGTGCTGTAACATACTGCTGGTAGTGGAGTACGGTACTGTAACATACTGCTGGTAGTGGAGTACTGTACTGTAACATACTGCTGGTAGTGGAGTACTGTACTGTAACATACTGCTGGTAGTGGAGTACTGTACTGTAACATACTGCTGGTAGTAGAGTACTGTACTGTAACATACTGTTGGTAGTGGAGTACTGTGCTGTAACACACTGCTGCTAGTGGAGTATTGCGTTGTAACATACTGCTGGTAGTGGAGTACTGTACTGTAACATATTGCTGGTAGTGGAGTACTGTACTGTAACACATTGCTGGTAGTGGAGTACTGTGCTGTAACATACTGCTGGTAGTGGAGTACTGCGTTGTAACATACTGCTGGTAGTGGAGTACGGTACTGTAACATACTGCTGGTAGTGGAGTACTGTACTGTAACATACTGCTGGTAGTGGAGTACTGTACTGTAACATACTGCTGGTAGTGGAGTACTGTACTGTAACATACTGCTGGTAGTAGAGTACTGTACTGTAACATACTGTTGGTAGTGGAGTACTGTGCTGTAACACACTGCTGCTAGTGGAGTATTGCGTTGTAACATACTGCTGGTAGTGGAGTACTGTACTGTAACCTACTGCTGGTAGTGGAGTACTGTACTGTAACATACTGCTGGTAGTGGAGTACTGTGCTGTAACACACTGCTGCTAGTGGAGTATTGCGTTGTAACATACTG
Organism: Leptodactylus fallax; assembly: GCA_947044405.1. Taxonomy (NCBI): domain Eukaryota; kingdom Metazoa; phylum Chordata; class Amphibia; order Anura; family Leptodactylidae; genus Leptodactylus; species Leptodactylus fallax. The sequence goes on along the minus strand of CAMRHE010000238.1, from coordinate 2,933,033 downwards.
CTGGTAGTGGAGGACTGTACTGTAACATACTGCTGCTAGTGGAGTACTGTACTGTAACATACTGCTGGTAGTGGAGTACTGTGCTGTAACATACTGCTGGTAGTGGAGTACTGTGCTGTAACATACTGCAGGTAGTGGAGTACTGTGCTGTAACCTACTGCTGGTAGTGGAGTACTGTGCTGTAACATACTGCTGGTAGTGGAGTACTGTGCTGTAACATACTGCTGGTAGTGGAGTACTGTGCTGTAACATACTGCTGGTAGTGGAGTACTGTGCTGTAACATACTGCTGGTAGTGGAGTACTCTGCTGTAACATACCCTAACCCTGGGTTCCTTCATGACATTGAGCGCTCTTCCACCCTACTGGGAGACGTCACAGTTCCTGGGGGACTGCTGAGGTCTGTGATTGGGCCTCAGTGGTCCCATGGAACATGCAGAATTCATATTAACATAGTAACATAGTAGATGAGGTTGAAAGAAGACACAGGTTATGACACTGGCACTCCCCTGGGGCCCATGATGTCCCCCAGGAAGCCAGAAGGGGATCCCAAGAGAGCGCCAAATGCTGCAAGGAAGCCCATTAGATTTGAGGCAAGGAAAGTGTTGTATTATGTTTCTTCACCTCCCAGGTCATCCAATTATTATCCTCTGGGACCTAAATAGACCCCAGATTATAAAAGTAATTTGTGATGGCAAAACCCAGAAGTTTTGGGTCAAGTCTTTTGGAAAATTGGAGATGAATATGGTTCATTCCAAACTGGTTTACTCATGCCTTCCCTCGATTAACCTGTTGTAGTGTACTGCCCTGCCGCTGCTATGCTAGAAGACAACCCCAGTAATAACCTGTAAGTGTTCTTTCTACAGAATAGAATACACTGTACTTAGGCCAACATTAGCACTACAAGTGACATCTTCTCTGATTGAAGCTACTCATTATTCCTTTTCTTCTCTATCCAGCCCAGCCCACCATGACGTCTCCCTGCAGAATTTACTGTCCAGGCGTCTTTGCATCCTCACAAAGTAATAGTGCCCAACATGCTATAATTGGTCAATTCTGTGTCCAACACTTTAGTATTACCTTCCTTAGTTCCCCACTTAGGAAGGTATACAATTGGTAGCGGTCTGATTCCTGGGTACCCCAAATAACCATCTGAATGAAGGGGGTGCAACAGCAATCACTCCCAAATCAATATTGTAGCCCTAACAAAATCCTCTAAATTTGTTACTGTGAAAATTACTGAGCGATTATAAGATATGTGAATATTACTGAAGGCAGTCAGAACCTGTCTGCAACTGCAGAATCTGCCCCTCCATCGGGATCTGTCTTCTCCATCAGAATCTATCCTCCCTACCAAGGATCTGTCCCTAATCAGAATCTTTCCGCTCATATCAGGATCAGTCTGCCCCATCGTGACCAGTCCAACCCATCAGGATCTGTCCTCCCAAAGAAGATTAATCCTTCACCTCAGGATCTGTTCATCCCATCAGGATCTGTCTGATCTATTAGGATCTGTCCTCTCCATAAGGATCTGTCCTTAGCCTTTGGATCCATCATCCCCATGGAGATATGTACTCCCCATTAGGATCTGTCCTCCCCATCAGGATTTGTTGTCCACATCATGATCTGTCCTCATCAGGATCTGTCCTCCCCATTCAGATATGTCCTCCACATAAGGATTTTTCCATCTTATCATGATCTGTCTTCCCCATTAGGATCTGTCCTTCCCATCATGATCTGTCCTCCCCACCATGATCTGTCCTCCTCATTAGGATCTGTCCTCCCCATCAGGATCTGTTCTTCCCATCATGATTTGCCCCCCAGGATCTGTCCCCCCCTTGATCTGTCCTCACTATCAGGATCTGTCCTCTCCATTAGGAACTGTCCTCCCCATCAGGATCTGTCCTCCCCATCAGGATCTGTCCCCATCAGGATCTGTCCACCCCATCAGGATCTGTCCTCCCCATTAGGATCTGTCCCCATCAGGATCTGTCCACCCCATTAGGATCTGTCCCCATCAGGATCTGTCCACCCCCTTAGGATCTGTCCCCATCAGGATCTGTCCACCCCATCAGGATCTGTCCACCCCCTTAGGATCTGTCCCCATCAGGATCTGTCCTCCCCCTTAGGATCTGTCCCCCATCAGGATCTGTCCACCCCATCAGGATCTGTCCCCCATCAGGATCTGTCCACCCCATCAGGATCTGTCCTCCCCATCAGGATCTGTCCACCCCATCAGGATCTGTCCACCCCATCAGGATCTGTCCTCCCCATTAGGATCTGTCCTCCCCATCAGGATCTGTCCTCCCCATTAGGATCTGTCCACCCCATCAGGATCTGTCCTCCCCATCAGGATCTGTCCTCCCCATCAGGATCTGTCCCCCCATGATCTGTCTTCTCCATCAGGTTCTGTCGTTCTCTTCAACATCTGTCCTCTACACTCAGAGTTACTCAGAATCTTGTGATGTGAGAAGATCTCTTGCGGGCCTTGTGACCATGGGTAAGGTCACATGAAAGTTCTTTAGTTTTTTGATTTCTGATGAATGTATGGCAGAGAGGATGAGATTAAAGATGTCCCTAATATGAAGCAGTTCTCCTCAATCTCCTCCCCATTCTTTCCAATACTCCTAGTTTCCTTCATAGGGTTTTAAATTCTACGTCAAAATTTCCACACCCACAAAGTCATATATACATTTCATAGCACCATACACTTTTCTACAATGTGTACATGACATTGTTTGCCCCTGATGACATAACAGTGATGTCACCAAGGTCGTGGCATGATTACCCACTACTGAGCTTTTTTGTAGGCACACAAAGCATTCTACATGGACTACTCCTGCTAAAGAGTAGCATTATTATCCACCATGCCCCAACCTGTGACATCATGACCTGTGATGTCACCACGCATTTTGAAATCTTATAAGAGATATGTCAGACACTGCCCATTTTGAAACCCCTGTGATGTCATAACCTTGGTGACATCATTATCTGCACTTGTACCCTACGGTGATCCTAACATCCCACATCATTGACAATTATCCCAATAATGTCCCCTTAATGTCACATCTGTGATGTCATCAAAAGTTATAAATACACCTCAACTCGTATGTGTTCCATCTCTTCTGCACTGTGGCAGTTGGCAGTTTACAGGCCAGGAACTCCTAGCGACATCACAACCAACACTCCCACTTGTGACATCATCACCCATTCTGTGGTCTTAAACAGGATATGTCTAGTAATATCAAATACTAGTGCTCATTATGATGACACCATCACAGTGACATCACTTTCTTCATGTCACCACTTGCACTGTAGCCTTACAGGGGACTCACTAGCCCTTGCCCCTGACAACCCTCCAATGACATCATCAGGAGTAATAATGACTTTGATCACCAACTATGGAGGCTTAAAGGTGACACGCCACCTCTGGCATAGAGGACTCCTGCTCCTGGATCCATATTTCAGTCTTCTATAGTGCCCTATACTCATCTTTAATCCTGGTTTCCAGGATTGCTTAGCCCGGGCTCAGACAACAAATCCAGGAATCCCTCTAAAATAAGAATGATTTTCCTTCTCTGGAAAATTTTTTTTTTTACTTTCTTCTTCCCACATGGGGAAATTATTGGTTAAAGTTTGTGTCATGCAGGGTGAGTATGACAACACTTCCTGTCCTGTGCTCTGGTGGTTCAGTGTTGTCATAGGAATATTGTCATACTTGGCAACTCACCCGAAACGTCCAGTAGGCCCCTGTAAAAAGTGACCTCTTGCTGCCCCAGAAGTGTGGGCGAATCTCCAGGACCCATCAGAATGATCCCATAATAATTCCTTTAGGACAGGCCATGAATATTTCACAGGTGGGAGTCTGACTTGTGAAATCCCCGCCGATCAGCTAAATAAAGGGAACCTTTCATTGTTTATCCAGACACAGCACCATGCATACGGTTGTGGCCGTAGCTGGTACTGCAGCTTAGTCCAGTCCTAGTAGTTCCTCAATGGGCATCATCTAGAAGGTGCCTTTACTCTAAGTGAAAGGTCTGTGGTCAGCTAATAATAATTGTGAAATATTTTATCCTTTTTAACCCTTTTATGATTGGTCACATTCATCACACATTCGGCACGGCAGAGCTTTGCATACGACTCTCTGTGTCAAACTACGTGCCTTTGTTATGAAGACACCTGAGGGTTTAAGACTTCCGAGCTGTGTTGTATCATGCAAACATGGCACATAGAGGATTCATTGTGCTGGGTCGTGTCCCACAGTCTATAAACAAATGTTCTTGACAGTACAGAAGACCTAAAAAGAGGAAGGATCCCAATAGCGGCTCACGCTGGTGACATGTCTCATGATGGCTGTGTCCTCTGTGACTAATCCTAAATTATATTAGGACTTATTGATAAAAACAAAGAAATGTGATGTATAAACCGCCCGGAGATCAGGGGTTCACTGTGGGTGTGGTCTCTAAAACCCCTGGTGAACTAAATATATCAGGGGTACTGACCAGGGTCTGACATCAGGAGATTGAGCTGAACAGTAGCTGAAGGTGTCCAGTGTCTACATATGTTAAGACATGCCTCTAACTCCAAACATGCCCACTTTGACCCCACCAAGGCCCTTTGTACCCCTATATAATAATAATGAGCTCTTCTGTGGAACATACAGTGATGAAGCCTCCTTAGTACTCACATACGATATAATGCCGCCACACAGTATAACGCCCCCTTTGTGCTTTTGCATAGTATAATGCCACCTTAGTGGCCTCCACACAGTATAATGTTCCCTTAGTAGCCTCCACAGTATAATGCCCCCTTAGTAGCCTCCACAGTATAATGCCCCCTTAGTGGCCTCCACACAGTATAATGTCCCCTTAGTGGCCTCCACACAGTATAATGTCCCCTTAGTGGCCTCCACACAGTATAATGCCCCCTTAGTGGCCTCCACACAGTATAATGTCCCCTTAGTGGCCTCCACACAGTATAATGTTCCCTTAGTAGCCTCCACAGTATAATGCCACCTTAGTGTTCCTCACACAGTATAATGCCACCTTAGTGGTCCTCACATAGTATAATGCCCCCTTAGTGGCCTCCACACAGTATAATGTTCCCTTAGTAGCCTCCACAGTATAATGCCACCTTAGTGGTCCTCACACAGTATAATGCCCCGTTAGTGGCTTTCACACAGTATAATGTTCCCTTAGTAGCCTCCATAGTATAATGCCACCTTAGTGGTCCTCACACAGTATAATGGCCCCTTAGTGGCCTCCACACAGTATGTTGCCCTATTAGTGTCCCCCATAATATAATGCCCCCTTAGTGACCTCCGCACAGTAAAATGCCAGCCTAGTTGCTCCCACACTGTATAATGCCCCCTTAGTGTTCCCACACAGTATAATTCCCAAACACATTATACTGTCCACTTAGTAGCCCCACACGGTGTAATATCCACATATAACACCAGCTTTTTTATCCCCATACAATATATTTCTCCCATACAGTATAATGTGCCCTCAGTGTCCCCCACATGGTATAATATCCTATTGGTGTCTTCATGCAGTATTGTGCCCCTCAATGCCCTTTACACAGTTTAATTCGTCCTTAGTGTCCGCACACAGTATAATGCCTCCTACACACAGTATAATGCCATTTGTGCCCCCCCTCCACATAATATAATACCCCTTAGTGTCCCAACACAATATAACATCCCATTAAAGCCACCACACAGTACAATGACCCCACAGTGTCCCCACTGGAGGTGTAGGGGACATAATAACACTGACCGTGGTCAGGAGAAGCTGTGCAGGCAACAAGGACAATTGCCAATCCCTACTACTATAGTAATGTATCTGTACTAAAGGGACAGTGGTCAGGAGATCGGTCCTGCCCGCTGGGGTCTGCACAGTTGGCGGCCACAGTCTGGGGAAGTTGCAGGCTATACATTTCCTCTGCAGCAGCCACTAGAGGAGAAATGTAGTATTACAAGCTGGTGATTCAAATGGATATCTACAATGTAATACAAGGACCTGGTCGTGCAAAGCACTTAGAGTCACTCTAGCTAGTAGAGGGTAATCCTGAGCGGTGCCTCCTACACCTTGTTTAACATCTGCTGTATTTGGGCATATAAAAGGGGGCTGTTATCTAAGACAAAAAAATATTAATAGATGAGAAAATAAACTATTTTGTAAACCAACTTTTTATGTCAAACATATTTGTAAATATTTTTTTTTAATTTTACAAATCACTATCTTTATTTTTAAAAAGTACTATATCCTGCAATTTTCACTGTGGCCACTAAGCCTAATAATAGACCAACATTTTACAATTCTGAAGGGGTTTGCATCATTTACATCAGTAGAAGCATTACAATAAAAGATAACACCTCTATAGATAACGTCACTGACCCATCATGACAAAGGGATAACTTGAAGCTTCTGGAACCAAAATTTGTAATGGGGCCCGGACTTACTAGGTGCTAAGTATAATATTGGTGTCTTCTTATGTTGTAGAGAGGTCTTTGGACCCCCACATGCTCCAGGGCTCGATAGTGATTGCTACTTTTGTACCCCTATAGCTACGCCCCTGCATCATTACATCACTACTGACAATAGACGATGTCACAGATTATCTCCTCCCCCTTCCTGCACTGAGCATGTCTAGAAAACTCGCCCATAGACCTCATTGAGTCGACTCCAGACTATTACTGCCTATGGCCATGACTGTGCTGTAAAGCAGATCACTAAATGCTGTTAACACAGCAAAGGAGAAGCTCAGGCAAGATGGCCGCCCCCATAATCATACATAAAATGCAGAAAATAGAATAAAAAAATCAGAAAATAGAAACAGATTAATAAAAAGTGATAGATTTCACCATCTGGTTATAATAAATAAATATAAAATAGGTGACACCGTCCTTATAACAACACTTTGTGAATCCAGCACTAGTGGTCACATAATGTAGAAAGAGGAACAGCCATAGATATGTCTTCTGTATGTGCCAGGAACAGTATTATATACTTTATTATGGCCCTAATTCAGCATTACAACAAACTAAAAGACAGGGAGTGTTCACAGCTGAGCTTCTGTCACATGTGCAGTTTATCCCCAGGTCTGTTTGCTTTTTGTCCACGACTTGGCATGTACTATTCTAGATAAACAGAGGACAGGTCGGGCAGTGTTCATACCTTTCTTGTAGTATGTATTCGCTATTAATGCTGGAAACTTTGCTGTATACAACATACATATCCATAGCCTATGATGGGCCGGGAATATGCTAACATACCCTAAGCATCAACATACCATAAAACATGTGTATCATACAGAATACATAAAGACTTTTTTTTTATAATGGAAGTCAATGGGTGACCTACTGTATGGAACTGTAGCACAAGTGGGGTCCTATACTTTGGAAAGTGCATGGGCCCCTACAATGGCAGGCACCATAAGGGCAGCACGCTGCATTTGGATTATATGTAGTTTCCATTGAACTTGAAGGGGTTTTCTGGGCAAACTGGAAAACCAAGGGGGTCCAGGGGTGGGGTAAAATAAAAAAAAAAGAAGCAATATTCACCTACCCCCAGTCTGATGTCTGGTTCCTTGTTCCATTTGTGACCACACTGGTTTGGCCAGAAGTTAATCAGGTCAGGTAACCACTGCAGCTGAACATCACCAATATGGGAAGAGAATGGACTCGGGGACCCAACACCAGAATGGAGCACTAGGGTTAGGTATCGCTTCTTTTGGATCACCGTCGAGACCTCTGAATGAGCCTCTTCAGTCACAAGGGGCACACCAAGCAAAAAAAAAATCTAAATGTACAAGTTGCCGTTCCTATATCATTTCTCCCCTCTGAAAAAAATAAAAAAGGAACAAAAAGAAATATGTATGCCGCAATGGTACCAATGAAAACGTCAGCTCATCCTGCAAAAAGTAGCCCTTATACAACTCTGTAGAGTAAATAGGAAGAAATTATGGGCTTCAGGATATGGCAATGCAGAGAAAATTTAGTTTTTTGAATTTTTTTTAAAACCTTAAAACTTTACAAAAACTACATAAAATTTGGTTACAGATCCGCAGAAGAAAAGTAACCTATCGTTTATATCGCACAGTGAATTCTATAATAACAAACTCAATAAGATTCTGGACTGTTTTTTTCAATTCTACCCCCCTTTAGAATTTTTTTTGCCTTTCCATATGGAATATTCAATGGTGCCAATAAGAAGTACAACTTGTCCCACAGAAAACAAGCCCTAATATGGCTATGTGAACAGAGAACTATAAAAGCTATGGGTTTTAGAAGGAGGAGAAGAAAAAAAGGAAACAAAAAAATAGTAAATTTGCGGCGTTGCTAATGGCTTCATGATGTCATCCGTCTGATGATACATCCCTTTAGCGCTACATTGTTGCTTTTCCTATACTTCTATTTTTATTGTTTTCACTTTCAGCTTCCCATTATTTCCAGTTCCTTATTATACATTACTTCTATATCAACAGCGCGATTGTTTGTGATTTGGCAGCCGGCGACATTGAATCCAAGACAAAGTAAGAAAGTTTATTCAGCTTCCTTGTAACTCAGGTGTATAGAGGTATGCATTCTGCAGGATTAGTCGCTGACTACAGCATTATAGTGTTGATACTACGTAGACGTTGGACATGTGTGTGAGTATTAGCTGCATCATACATATATAGCATGTATCTACGTGCTGCTGTTTATGTGTTTGCTATATGTAGTGATAGTTATTGTAAAGTACTTCATTATATCTATTGATGGAGCTGACTGCCTTCAGGAAGCTGAGATATAGGGAGCTGTTAGGTGGAGTCCTCATGTTGAAGAGCTGACAGTCTCTGGTGATCGTCTTTCGACAAAATAGTGAGGCACAAAGTATTGCCAATGGTTTTAGGGAAAACTGGTGACTACTTATTTAAGAAAAAATACCGAATGTTAGCTCACTTGTATATACTTTATTACTATCCGCTTCTCCCTTCCAAATCCAACCCCTAGCAGCCAGGTCTTCACAGGTTACAGAGAGCAGTGAGCTATGCTCAGTGCCCTAGAAGAGAGCAGGTCACAATATGACTTGCCCAAACCTTGTAAGTCCTGACACGTCTCCTCTGCCTCCTACATAACATTGCATTTGCTATATGTAAGGAATTATATATCTGTATTTAACTATATTTAACCAAATATATCTAAATTGCATATGACACTATTTATCTGGATGCTGTATAATACTATTTATTTGGACACTATTCCCTATTGATCTGGGTACAGTATGATACTATTTTACCTGGGTGCTGTATGACAATCACAGACAGGCGAACCTGTGAAAATACGTTTTATTTTGGTTTAGGGAGGTTCTGTCCAAAGACTTTTTCTGGTTGAATAAATTCTTTACTAATCAGAGTTTAAACTGGCTTAAATCATAGTGTATAACACTGTCAGGGCTCCTAGGAACCTATCTATACAACATAGTGTACAACACTATCAGGGCTCCTAGGAACCCATCTATACAACATAGTGTATGATACTGTCAGGGCTCCTAGGAACCTATCTATAAAACACAGTGTATAACACTGTCAGGGCTCCTAGGAACCTATCTATAAAATATAGTGTAGAACACTGTCAGGGCTCCTAGGATCCTATCTATAAAACATAGTGTATAACACTGTCAGGGCTCCTAAGAACCTATCTATAAAACATAATGTATGATGCTGTCAGGGCTCCTAGGGACATATCTATAAAACATAGTGTATAACACTGTCAGGGCTCCTAGGAACCTATCTATAAAACATAGTGTATGACACTGTCAGGGCTCCTAGGAACCTATCTATAAAGCATAGTGTATAACACTGTCAGGGCTCCTAAGAACCTATCTATAAAACATAGTGTAGAACACTGTCAGGGCTCCTAGGAACCTATCTATAAAACATAGTGTATAACACTGTCAGGGCTCCTAGGAACCTATCTATAAAACATAGTGTAGAACACTGTCAGGGCTCCTAGGAACCTATCTATAAAACATAGTGTATGACACTGTCAGGGCTCATAGGAACCTATCTATAAAACATAGTGTATGACACTGTCAGGGCTCCTAGGAACCTATCTATAAAACATAATGTATAGCACTGTCAGGGCTCCTAGGAACCTATCTATAAAACATAGTGTATAACACTGTCAGGGCTCCTAGGAACCTATCTATAAAACATAGTGTATGACACTGTCAGGGCTCCTAGGAACCTATCTATAAAACATAATGTATAGCACTGTCAGGACTCCTAGGAACCTATCTATAAAACATAGTGTAGAACACTATCAGGGCTCCTAGGAACCTATCTATAAAACATAGTGTAGAACACTGTCAGGGCTCCTAGGAACCTATCTATAAAACATAGTGTAGAACACTATCAGGGCTCCTAGGACTCTATCTATAAAAAATAACAAAGTATTCCTTTTATAGGAGCAGAATGCCACACTAACATGATGTTGGTATTGGACAAAGCAAAAGTGCGATTGTTTCATTTTGTTGTTAGTATGGCAACAGTATGGCAGTGGCAACTATAGAATTTGAAGATAAATTTATAGTATAGTGTTAGTGTGTCTGGCGGTTGAAACTGTGATGAAGAAAAAGCCACCAAAAATTATCTCTTTATGGGAGCAAATGTGATACAACTATGGAGTTGGTATTGGAAGAAGCATGGCATGGGGTCTTTTGAGGTAGGGACCTTCAGCAATGGCATGGGGGGTTTTGATTAACATTTTTTATTTTTGAAAATTGAAATTTTACAAATGTAATTTATACATTGCCAAGTATGAGCAAAGGTAATATAAAGTAAAGATGATAAGCAAACTAAATATTTGCAATTGACAGCATGTACAGAAATGTCAAATAGAAAATAAAAGGGTATATAAATGAATAGAGATAGTATTACACATATCAGCATTATGAAAACGCAATTATCAATAACCTTTATCACAGGTAGTTTAAGGATCAAAGTCTTTATTGACATATTTCAAATCTAAGAAATAAAAAGAAAAATAAATCAAATCAAAAAGATCGATATAGTTCTTCAGTCAGAACAAGCATGGTATGCGTATGTGTATGGGACAATATTATGCTCATGTGTCCTTAATGTCAGTAGTCTTAATTATTATAGTAACAACAGAACTATAGTTAAAAAAAATTTAAAAAAAAGGAACCAGAACGAGGGGGGAATGGTTCAGGGACACTCGATTCATGTGAGAGGATCAAAATGAGAGTAGCCACAGACTTGAGTGAGAGATCAAAGACCAGTGATAAAATCACTTGCAATAAAGGAATTCCAAAGATCCCAAGTATTAGTATATTGGAATGTCCTATCTGCTCTCTAAAGCCTGAGTTTTTCATATTTGTGCAGGGTGTGCATCTCCTTTAGCCAATAGTATATTGAGGGAGGAGATATATCTTTCCACAGTTTGCGAATTAATACTTTGGCAACATTATGTGGAGAGTTAGGGGGTGTCTGATTTTCGAAACGCGGTGGTCGAATATACTAAACAGGAGTAGTTTAGGAGTGAGAGTTACATGAGTTTCAAACATATGGTGTTCAATTCAGATGCCCATTTAGCAAGGTACGAGGGGGGGTGTGGAAGGGTTATTTGGCATGGGGGTTTTTGAGGTGGGGATCTTTTTTAAAACAATATTTTTTTATGACAACACTGTGGCACTAGAGATGACAAATCTGTTCAAATCAAACCGGATTCTACACAAATTTTCCAAAAGTTTCGAACACAAAACTTTGAGGGTTCATCACCCACAAACCGGAAGTAAAATTAGTATACGCTTGGGGTCTCTTCAGATGCCCAAGTGTAATAGGTGGAGGTCCAGTGGTGGTTTTAAAAAAAAAAAAAAAAAACATTTATACTCATCTTCTCTCTCTTCTGCTGGGCCTCCTTGTGGGATCCGACACTTTCTCTCGGTCCTCTTCTGGCCTTTTCCAAATTCCTGAGTGATGTCATGCACCCGGGGTCACCACTGAGGCCCAATCACATGGGGAGAGTTGAGCGTCATGATGTGAGAACACCAGACGAGTATAAATGTTTTTTTTACACCTCACCTGGGAATACACCTATTAGAGACACCAGAGTATAATAATTTTACTTCCGGTTTTATCCGAACAAGTTCAGACTGAATTGAACAGGAGGGTTGACTCATCCGAACCCAAGGCAAATCAAATCTTCAGAGGTTCACCCATCTCTTTTTGGCACCAACAGTTAGGAATAGTAGAACGAGATGGACCAGTCTTCTAGAGATGTCTGGCAGTGGTGGAAGATGTGGCAACATGAATGGTAGTGGAATAATGTGATGGCAAGAGATGATGGCCGGCTCTTTAGGAGTAGGAGGCATCATCAAAAGTACAATAAGTGAAGCATGATACATGGAAATGGCAGATATATTTACTGGTATCAGCTGGAGCTATGTAAATCATATTCCAGATACTGTACTGGGCCTGGCTGCTGCTGCTTTTACTCCTGATACCTATAGCTGTGGCACTGGCAGAGCAGGTGGAGCGCTGGCTGAGTGAGGTGGACTGAGAGAAGGCAGAAGCCATCTGGGTACACGTGCAACTCTCTATCCTGATAATATGCCAATGTTCCCTTCTTTTGGGGGGTATAGAAGAATTCACCCAGTTTGGCTTTATAGCGATCCAGTACTCATCCCTCTGCTTAATGTAATAAGCGTCATCATCATCTTAAAACAAAGAAGGGTAAGCCTTCTCCCCTAGCTGTGACATATCAACACCCCCCTGCATCCAAAGGAGAGTCTTCCTCTTCCAGGTCCTCCATCACCACAACCCTGACCCATTTCTTCATCCTCTTCCAATTCCCCTTGCATCAACCCAGGATGATGACTGAGGCCAAGAGATAGAAGCTATTCTTCTTGTTTCATCATATATTGCATGAGTGTGTTTCCTGTAAGATATATAATAAAGGGATGATATCACTGATACTGCAGTTGCCCTTGCTGATAAATGTGGTGGTCTCCTCAAAAGGCTTCAGAAGGTGACACACTTCCCTCATAAACCTCCAATGGCGGATCCCAAACTAATATATTGTCCCTGTGGTCTATTGCATGCAGAAATCATTCACTACCTTCTGCTGCTTACACAGATGTTTCAGGATGTGCAACATGAAATTCCATTGAGTTGGAACCTTGCAGATGATTCACGAGTAGAGTGTTTTTTCGCTGCAAGTCCAGCAGGGTGTTTTTAGCCACATAAGATCAGCTATAATTCGCAGACACCTTTCTGGTCATGAGAAGCACCTCCTTTAAGCCGCTATATATGTTAATAAAATGGTTGACCACCAAATTTAGAACATGTACCATTACAACCATGAAACGAGAGAGAAAGACTGGAAGCAACACCTTGCGCTGGTGAAGATGGAGGCAGGAAATGGTTCACCAAGGAGGAACCAAAAGAGGCGGATGGACCTTGTATTGTCCTTGTCTATAATTGCTGCTCCACGGTTGTCAATGGTGGCGTGCACCTTTCTCCACACTGACATATCCAAAGAAAGGCCCAGATTCTCCAACACATGGCAATATAAAGCAGGGACAGCTTTCCTAGAGATATAATGAAGGCTAGGTATCCTCCATCAAGATTGACCACATGCCATCAGTTGGCGATATGCAGTGGAATCCACTAAGTGGTACGGCAGAGACTGTTCTCTTGGTTGATGCACCTCATAGACTTCTTGCTCTGACCACCCTCTAAGAGTTTACACAAAATTTTTTGGCAGGAGGACTTTGTGGCGGAATCCGCCTCAAAATCCTTCTCAAAAAACGCTTCCAGAGGCGTAGCTAGCGGGGGGGGGCAGAGGGGGCGGCTGCTCCGGTCCCACTGACTCTTTGGGGCCCACCCCGGGGCCGCCATTAATACATCCTTTATTTCTAACTAGATCGGTGTCTGTAGACACCGATCTAGTTAAAACACTTCCTGCAACTTAACAATATTGTAAACCGCAAGCCAATACAGGCCTGCAGTTTACAAGACGTTGAGACCACAGACGGATGTCAGCTTCTCAGCATGGGCGGCGTGATGACGTCACAATATCGCGCCACCTGCGCTCAGACACAGACGTCCTGTGCGTGGACAGGGAGGAAGCGGCGGCTCCATTCATCAAGATCGCAGGTAGGTGAGTAGGAATTTTTTTTGTGGGTATATTAATAGCATAGGTCCCAGTGGGGGAATCCCGAATTTACACAGCTGTACGGTCCCGCGTAGCTTACAGTTTGTCCCGATATGCCCCTGAAGTGTTTTGTTGTTAAACTTTATTAGGGTAGTGTAAAGGCTAAATGGTAGATGCTAAATCCTAGTGGGTAAAGGACCTTTGATGATGTCATGACCATGTGATTAGACTCTTGTGTGGGCGGAGCTATTCTGGATACTGTGGGACAGACTGTGATGTTACACAGAAAGCTGGGAACAGAGAGTGATCGAAGAGACAGAGAGACAGCATGTGTGAGCAAGAGGGGGGAACTGGGGGCAGATGTAGGGGTCAGTTAAACTGAAGGTAAATGAAGGGGGCAATTAAACTGCTGGCAGATAAAGGGGGACATTAAGCTGGTGGTAGATGGAGGGGGCAATTAAACTGGGGGCTGATGAAGGGGTCATTAAGCTGGTGACAGATGAAGGGGACATTAAGATGGTGGCACATAAAGGGGGACATTAAACTGGGGGCAGATGAAGGGTGACATTTAACTGGGGGCAACTGGAGGAGGACATGTGAGAGGTAGCTGGAGGGGGACATGTCTCCCTCTACTTGCCCCCCAGTTTAATGTCCTCCTCCAACTACCCCCAATGTTTAATGTCACCCTCCAGCTGCCGCAGTTTAATGTCCCCCTCCAGCTGCCGCAGTTTAATTTCCACCACTAGTTTCCGCCAGTTTAAACTGGGGCACGAGGATAGGGACTTAATACTGTGGGGCAATTGGAGGAGAACATTATAATGTGGGGGCATATAATGTTAGGGTGATTGTAGGAGCATTATACTGTGTGGGGGCACATGGAAAAATAGATAAAAGTGGACAGAGTCAACATAGAAGTGGGTGGAGCTAAATTTGCCACGGCGCGCATAGCACGCTTCATATTTTGTCCCTCCTTCTGTCCTTTGAAAGTTGGGAGGTATTTAATAGTATAAAGGGTGGTTAGGAGGGGGAAATATAACTATAAAGGGAGGATTCATTAGGGGGCATTATGATGATGGGGGGTCATTTATATAAGGGTCATTGGGGGGCATTATGAATACAAGGGGGGAGGTTATTGATATATGGGGCCATTAGGGGGCATCATTTATATTACGAGGCATTATGAACATAAAGGGTGGTCATTGATGTAAGGGGTCATTAAAGGTGCAGTATTTGTATCAGGGGCATAATATGAGGGGGCAATTAATTTAATTAAGGTGGCACTTGGGCTTTATTAAGGCTAAGGCCCCACGTAGCTGGCTGCTGCAGGAAAAACTGTGGTGGTAACATTGTGGTTTTTGCGCTTTTCACAGAAGGTCCGCAGAGTTTTCCCCTGTGGACTTTCTGTTTTTAATACACCTATACAGAAACTGCCAGCGTTTCCATAGGTATAAGTGGCATGCTGCAATTTCCAAAACTGCAACGGTTTTGGAAATTGCAGTGCGTCTGCTGCATATATTTTTTCGCAATGTGTGGATGGTATTTGCTAAAATGCCACGTTTTTTTTCTGTGGGTTTTCGCCACATGGGGCCCCATCCCATCCCCACTTTGCAGTAAAATATGCGCAGTGGATATGCTGCGATTTCCAAAACAGTCACAGTTTTGGAAATCGAAGCATGTCAGTTATACCTACGGAAACGCCGGCGGTTTCCCTATAGATATAATTGAAGCAGAAAGTCCACAGAGGAAACCTCTGCAAACATTCTGTGCAAAATGCTGCAGGAAAAACCGCGATCAATAAGAGATAAGTGATTTCCCACTGACCAGCTGTATGAGGGGCTATGGCGCCTGTGTATATCACACGCTGTCTGTTTATAGTGACCGTGTGATGTAATTCTAGCCTTGTCACATAGACGTGTATAGGACGAGGCTGTAGTTACATTACATGGCCGCTATGAAAAGAATGACACTATATAAACAGAGAAGGGGTCACGGCGCTTACACAGGTACCACGGTTCATTCAAACAGCTGATCCTGGAGGTCCCGGGTATTGGAACCCCAATAATTTTTTTTTCCCTTTTTTTTTTTTTCCTTTTTAATTAGGATACACCTGGGGTATTATTAATAAGGGGCACTATTTACAGGGGGTGCACAGGGAAGTTATTAATTTAAAGATGTACTTGGGGGTATTATTCATTATGGGGGGGTATATTATATATTATATAATTGGGGTAGCAGCAGGATGGGGGTGCAGGTGAGGACAATGTGGGTCAGGTGCCTGGAAAAGTGAGGAGCCAAAGATGTCTGTGTTGCAAACTTTACAGAGACTGGAAGAAGTGGTCATGGCCATCCAGATGAAAGAGATGGGGAATATGAACGATTAGTCAGAGACGTCACCTGTAAGTCAGTAAATGTTACTGCCCTGTATTCACCTAAATCATCTGCAGAGCCCTGTGTAGAGCTGCTATATACCACTATACGCTCACCATATACTGATAGTATCAGTATACGAACATGTCCAAGTTGGGGGCCCACTTGGACATGTTCGACCCCTGTGCTAAACCCCTAGCTACGCCTCTGACGCTTCCCATTCATTTCAGAGGGAGTCAGAAGCAGTTTTTTTCCTGTGGCTGAAAAAAATTAGCTAGGGGAAATAAAAAAAGCAACATGACCTATTTTCAGGTGGATTCCCCCTTGTAAAACCTATTGAAATCAATCGGAGATGTAAAAACGTGTTGCGGTTTTTTGACACGGTTTTTGGTGAAACCCCATCAAAATCCATTAGAGTTTGTTTGAAGCGGATTTTCCAGGTCTAGATTTATGTGCAGAGGACATGCAGAGGACAGCAGAGCAGGAAGTCTGTAAGGTGCAGCTACAGAACAGGAAGTGATGTCAGTTAAGGGGAGCCTCATTTAATGGTACAACAGAATAGAGGCACTTCCCATCTCAACACATGCAAATGTCCATTCACTCCATTCGCAAAAATTGGGTTATACACCCATCGATTTATCATAGTCCATAGTCTGGTCATTCTAAACTGGTGTTAGCACCATGAGCCTCATGAGATTCGTCAACAGGCTTTGGTTCCTGAACCTATTATTATACTATGAGGTATCTTCAGACCCCAGAGTATAATGATCGGAGGCCCCAGGGAGGTATGGAAACATAAAGAGCCCATACTCACCTTTCCTCTCCTCTCTGGGACTCCGCCGTGGCATGTGGTCTTCTTATCAGCATCTGCCAGCCTCCAGGGTGCATCAGTGGCCCGGGAGACTTCTGGGGCCTGTGATTGTGCCTCAGCATTCACATGTGGAACGTTGAAGCCATGACACTTTGTTGCCAACATCATGACATCTATAACCTGACATGACCCCATTGGGGCCCAATCACAGACCTCAGAGGGTGCAAATGCCACCAAGGACACCAGAAGATGCCAGGAAAGAAGAACGGACACCATGGCAGAGCCCCGGAGAGGGAAGAAAAGGTGAGTATGAGCTGTTTATTTTTTTTCTGCAACCCCCTAATAATTTAAAGGTGAGGAATGCCAAAAATCTTGGGTTTAGCCGAACCCAAATTTCTGGAAAACTTGTAACCAGCAGTTACTGAGGTAGACAGGTTTTTAGTTCAAACAGTTGCACAGTAGCTGAACTTCAAAATTGCGTCTTTGCCCTCCTATTTATAGGGACACATCACAGAACGTGATCACTCAGAACTCCATCTGCGCCAAATACTCAGCAACAACAAAAGTTCTGTTCCTCCTGAAGGAAGGAACCCAAAGCTAAGGAGCACCACCCTGACCAACCATACCAATACCTCCACATGGCACTGCGACGTCCTCGTGGCACACAGCTACTTGTGAATCACAATTTGAGTGAGAGACTCTCATACACAGAATGTCCCATTCAGTAACAGCCCTGGACTCCGCACTGCCGATTCAGCTACTTCTCCTAAAAGAGATAGTGTCCAATACGAAGTGTAAGAGGAAGGGGTGTACAGGCAAGTAAAAGGGTAAATGTAAGTATGCACGAGGTGCTTTAGGGAGCAGCACATCCGGTGTTCTTAGTGCACCGTATTTAGTCACTCACCAGTCACATTTTGTTTATAGGCAATAAGGTAGTACTTATGTCACTGCTAGGTACTATTGTGCTGTAAAAACTCCACCAAACTGCTGTGACACAAAGCCTTCACCTGTGGGATTTGATGTAGTCATCCTGTAGATTATGGCATCTGATAATGGCTGCACCACTTCCTGTTTAAACTTAATTTACAACAATAAATGGTATGAGATTGTGACAACATCAGCCCACACTCTTCTCACCCACGGGTAGATAGACGGGTATAGATATATGCTATGCTGCAATTCTTCCCACATATACAGGTATTACCAATGTACCGATACAGATATATATGGAATTCCCGTCATTGCGCGTTCTAACAGAATGAGAATTCACAATACACAGCCTATCAGGAGCAGGATTTCAATCGTGTGATATATGACCAAGCCACAAGTTAGGGCATTGAGGCCCTGGTCCTGGATATAAATATCTTCTTAACCAGGGGGTAGCTACAGGGGGTGCAGAGGTAGCAATCGCCACTTCCCCCCCATGAGCTAGAATGAAGAGCTACTCTGTATCCTACTGTGGTAGACTGAAGAGACACTGCAAGAATGTATCTGACAATGGTGGACTGCATGAGCTACTCTGTCAGAGCGTATCCCACTCTGGTGGACTGAAGACTTTCTCTGAAAGGGTGTCTCTAACTATGGTGGACTTAACAGTCACCCTGTAAGAGTGTCTCCTACAATAGGAGACTGTAGAGCTACTCTGTAAGATCATATCCCACTCTGGTGGACTGAAGATCTACTCTGTAAGAGCATGTGCAACTCTGGTGGACTGAAGATCTACTCTGTAAGAGCATGTGCAACTCTGGTGGACTGAAGATCTACTCTGTAAGAGCATGTCCAACTCTGGTGGACTGAAGATCTACTCTGTAAGAGCATGTCCAACTCTGGTGGACTGAAGAGCTACTCTGTAAGAGTGTTTCCCACTTTGGTGGACTGAAGATCTACTCTGTAAGAGCGTCTCCCACTCTGGTGGACTGAAGATCTACTCTGTAAGAGCGTCTCCCACTCTGGTGGACTGAAGATCTACTCTGTAAGAGCGTCTCCCACTTTGGTGGACTGAAGAGCTACTCTGTAAGAGCGTCTCCCACTCTGGTGGACTGAAGATCTATGCTGTAAGAGCGTCTCCCACTCTGGAGGACTGAAGATCTATGCTGTAAGAGCGTCTCCCACTCTGGAGGACTGAAGATCTATTCTGTAAGAATGTCTCCCACTCTGGTGGACTGAAGAGCTACTCTGTAAGAGTGTTTCCCACTTTGGTGGACTGAAGATCTACTCTGTAAGAGCATCTCCCACTTTGGTGGACTGAAGATCTATGCTGTAAGAGTGTCTACCACTCTGGTGGACTGAAGATCTATTCTGTAAGAGCGTCTCCCTCTCTGGTGGACTGAAGATCTATTCTGTAAGAGCGTCTCCCACTCTGGTGGACTGAAAATCTACTATGCAAGAGTGTCTCCAACTTTGGTGGACCGAAGATCTACCCTGTAAGAGCATGTCCAACTCTGGTGGCAGAAAAGCTACTCTGTAAGAGTGTCTCCCACTCTGGTAGACTGAAGATCTATTCTGTAAAAACGTCTCCCACTCTGTTGGACTGAAGATCTATTCTGTAAGAGCGTCTCCCACTCTGGTGGACTGAAGAACTGCTCTGTAAGAGCGTCTCACACTCTGGTGGACTGAAGATCTACTCTGTAAGAGCATCTCCCACTCTGGTGGACTCAGTTTATCCACACTTTATACGAACTCCCATTCCTTTCAGTGGTGAATACTACTACAGTAGGTAATACTACATTTCACCTGCAGAGGGAGCTGTAGGAGAAATGAGTGACTAACCACGGTTCCCCCAAGATTAATGGCTGATTGCAGAGTCTGATCAAAACTGTACCAGGTCTAGCAAGTTGGTGGAGCGTGATAACTCTTTGATGTTGAAACAAATTTTTGCCCAAGAACAAAAAAATTCCAAATACAATCTAAAATAGAAAGTCAAATTTTTTTGCCAATGTTCCTTGAGAAATATATGCAAATTAGTTCCCCTCTGAAAGGAGAAGGAAAATCTGAGGAAATTCACTTCGTTTTACATACCAGTGAGTGGTATTTGCTCCTGCGTTTTGGGAGACGCTTATTTGCTTCAAAGGCCCGTAGAAAATGCTGACACGTATAACAATAAAGCTAAAAATATTATCCATTATTATGATGAAATTGCAATAAATACTTAAACTAAACGTCGCAAGACGACAAAAGAGGGAACCGTAAAAAAAAGGGAAGCACAAAACTGAGAACTCTGCAGTTATCGTGCAAGATGAGATTATGCTAATAGGGAAACATATTGACACGTTGCGTGATAAACGCCTCGAAACTTCCCTCAGCCCACGCAAATGGCTTGTCTACAAATAGAATATATACGAATAAAGGAGTATTCAAGGGAATATTCCAGGCAAAACTGAGGTTCATGCTGGGCATGTCTTTGGGATATTTTGAATCCATGATGTCCCCTCTGGCTTTGCACTAAGCCCAACATAGTAATGTTCCTATAACCCCTTTGTGCTCAGCCCCATACTATTACTATATAGTTAAAGCTCAGCGCCGTACTAGTATAACACTATAATGGTGTGGGCTCGGGAGCTATGTGCACACCATCACAATTCAAATTACAGCTCACACCACAAAAAACAAGCCCTCATACATGGTGCTCCCTAGCAAATTTTATGTATCGACAAATGGGGTTTTATATTGTAAAATTAGTAAAAAAAAAAAAAAAAATTGCAACTTGAAATAGCCATAATCAAAATGTCCATCAGATAAAAAGTTACTTTAGTAAAAAAAAAAAGTCACTTTAGGAAACATCACAAAAATGAAAGCCAAATAACAATGACAGAATTCACACTGCGTCTTATCACCTGCTCTTCCTAGACATTTTTTGTTTTTACAATTTGTGTTTTTTTTTACTCCTGGCTTTCCAAAACCCATAACCTTACAATGTTTTTGTTACATGAGGGCTTATTTCTTGAGGGACAAATTGTACTTGGTACCATTTAATATTCCATATGAGATACTGAGAAGGTAGAAAAAAAATTGGATGTATTCGGAGTTGAGAAAAAAATTCAATTGCACCATTTGCTTATGAGTTTTGTTTTAACGGCCTTCACTATGTAGTAGAAATGGCACGTTGCCCCATATTCTGCATGTCGGTACGATCAAAGCGATACCAAATTTATATAGTTTTTGTAATGTCTTAATAATGTCTTTACAAAAATTTTTAATTTAGAAAACATTTATTTTAATATTATATTTACTATTAATATGTAAGTTTTTCATAGTTCTATGTGGCTCTATTTGCGGAGGAAGCTGTAGTTTTTATTCAAACTATTTTGGAGATTTTCTGATGTTTGTTCACTTTTTATTCATTTATTTTAAGGGAGACAAAATGGTAAAAACTGTGCATCACCCATTTTTTATTTTTTTCTCCCATTATTTTTATATGTGATCTAGGGAAAAGGGGTGTGATTTAAACGTTTAGGTTTTAAATTTTTTTTTTTATATTTATTTACATTTTTTTTATTTTTGGCATCCATTTTTAGTACAATATACTGCAGTATTAATATATTGCAGTATATTGTAAAATCTCTTCACTTCTATTACACACTTCCTCTGGCAGTCTGTAATAGAGAGAGTGTACTAGTGATAGGTCTGGCAGCCTTCAGTAGGCTCCCAGCTGTCATAGTAAAGTAGTAGAGGTACTACTAGAGGCAAGGTGAGTATAACTGTTTACTCACCTCCCCTGGGTATCCACCTAGAGCATTTCCGGCTTGTGCCAAACAAGCTTGGCCCGAAAAAAACCAGAAAGGCCATAGCTCACAAAACAAATCTTGTGCAGTTCCACCAAATCTATTGGGGAGTTATATTATAATGGCCATTCAGTTTAGAAAACTAATTTTTATCTACCCTGTTAAAAAATTCTGAGTTAGTAGAAGATGGGAGTCCTTAGAACAGAATCCTCTGTTTCTTTCTCTCTGGAGGACTTGACCTGTCCTGCATTACACAGACAACCCATTGATATGAATGGACACTGTGTAATACTATATTTCTCCTGTGGTGGCGCTGCAGGGAAATCAAATGCTTCCTTGGCCAAAGTGAATAATCCATTTTATGGTTTGCAGTCTTTGAAGAGCTGTCATGGTGGCTATATGGGTGGTCACCCAGTATTTCCACAAATAGATACAACTAAGGACAGTGGAAGGGTTAATATAAACTAGGTTGACTTGATGTTTTTTTGGTGGAATTGCTGGACATTCACATTAGATACAATTACATTAGATACAATTACATTAGATACAATGACGTTCTAATTGTATTGTAAAGCCTCCTGGCACAGCTATTAGTTTACCGCCTGCTATATCTGTATTTGTCATGGACCTTAGTCGGTCTAACAGCAATAAATAGCATAACAGGTAGGTGACATGGACCTCTTATCATATTACTTCCCCTAGGTAGTAAGATATATGGGACCAAAGCTACACCCGATCACTTAACATTGCTATTCTAGCCGTAATCCGCCCAAATATTGTGTACTGTATAGCTCAGCTATGATGGGAGGGGCACTTATAGCCCCCAGCACATACATCAAGCATATCTATAGGAATATATTCAATCCAAATCCCATTGGCCCCGTATATGTCAGTAATCAACTCGGCATATATGTTATTTCAATATGGGAGCCTATGGGCGGTCTACTGGCACCCAATGGATGACATTGCTGCATGGGTGCTGGTATTGTTCCTGTCAGCCATAATGGAATCTGATGGAGGCAACAAATGGAGTGCCCAACACTGGAGTGAACACAACCTAAAGGACTGTGCTCACGTCAGTACTGTACATAGGACTGAGTTCACATTGCAGTTGCAGTACATGGCACATATGCCCAACATATCCATAGGGCTCCATTTACACAGTGTGTGCCAAAGAGTGTCCTTTTAGGCTCACATCGGGTGGTGTGAATTAGCATACCCATTCTTTTACTGCATGGGATACCATAGTAGGCTATAGTATTAATACAGAGACATCCTACAAAAAGCATATTGCAGAGTATTTTTATATAATGGGAGCCCATAGGCAAGATGTGCCATAGAATGCCTATACATTGTCATATGTCAGGGGCTTTGGTTAGAGGTATATTCTGGCAGTGTTAGCTGACATGTACCTCTGATGTATACTGCACTGTATACTGGGCACCATGGAGCATGGCCAATTGGGGAATTTATGAGTCCACAGAGCCACTGCAGACTGTGCGGTGCCCCCGATTCCCCACATGGTAACCCATAGTGAATAAGTTGCATAGTGTTCCACATACAGGTAACGCCCTATACCTGACACGTACGTATTTCCTGTGCTGCTGAGTTAAGAAATCACTGTTCACAGCCTGTGACCAGCACCACCATCGACACTACACCACAAATACAGCACATACAGTATACCGTGTGTTACTGTGTGACGGGTGCTGCGTGCAATGTGAAAATTATGTTTTATAGTCTAAAATATGGTTATTTCATTTGGCACAGCCCAACCTGCACTCAACTCTTCAGTTTGTAAACCCTGGGCAAGTCAAAATGACCGTGTACAGAACTAGTGTGTCCTTGTGCAGTGGTTTATTACAGTGTGCCACAAGGCAGCTTTATTCCAGGTCAAAACTACATTACATTTCAAGTCAGATTCATCCAGAAATATCCACAATACCTCCCTAAAATGTCAATTTTGGGTCACCTTTGCCTAAGCACTGACCCCTTTAAGGTCTGTGAGGTATGAGATACAGACCCATGAAAGAAGGTACAGCATGCTGCAGAAACTTCCCTAATTCCCTCCTGCCCTTCTCGCACTCAGCAGGTGTCCCCACCTGGACCCCAATAGCCTTATCTGCTGACATTGTTCCATATCTCCCTGTTGTAGAAGTCACCGACTGCTCCTGCAGGGAAGAAGAAGCAACCAGTGACTGTAGGGGACCTGATGTGACTAGTATGGTGGGGGCAGTGGTGCAGGTACTGCGACTATTAGGGGACTAAGGTCGTTTCTGTAGTGACTATAATGGAAGGTCAGAAGGACTGCTGTGACTACTGGGGACACTATTGCTGGGACTATAGTTGGTGTAGAAATAGGGGCCTGCTATGATGGCTGGGGAAATGGGAGAGGAAAGAAGAGATGAGCACAGTTTTTGCTAGCAGAGGGTCCCCGATTGGTCACTTATGCCCATTATGATTACTGGGGAGGGTGGATATGTCATAAGTGATGTGTAGGCACACCCTCAAGTGCGGAGAACTTGCTCCATCTGCTATCGAACACGCTAAGGTTTAGACCTGAACAGCTGTATGTAAGAGCAGCAGCTCTGTGCAATAGTCAGGAAGTGGCTTCACTCACCATGGCTGCGACAGGTTTCTATGACTCCACGTAACCCTCTTTTAGTACATTTCCTCTCTCTCGACATTCATCGGGCGGAATCAGGGAAAGTAACAGATCTTTAGAGGAAATTGAAGACATCTTCTAACATGACACAAGATGCCTCCAGTAGGGGGTCCTTCCTGAAAAGTCGTATGAGATTGAAAAAAATCTGGGGGCTAGTAAAAGATTTACATTACTTTTATGGTGTCAAGGCAGTGGAGATGACATTGAGGCAACGCCAAATTATCAGGGCCAAATAATCATTGGCAGAGAGGCCACAATGGTCCCCACAACAGTAGGGCTTCTACCTGCAAGCATTATCAGTCAGGCAATCTGGTTGGTATTACTATAAATTCAGAGGCTAGAAATCTAGAGGATCAGTTCTGAGGTAAATAAATCTGTGGGGCCATGTCGAACACCGGTTCTCGGCTTTTACCTGGACTTGTTTAGTGTGCATCGGTATATTACAACTACTACTGTATAGGCACTGCTGGGGCTGGGTCCTGAGGGGCTGAACCCTTACTTGGCCTCTGATTCAGGGATTCTCTATTTCGCATGATCACCTGCTTATATTTGATAAATATTGAGTGCCAGTCACAGTGACCCCTCAATAAGTAGTAGCCACTGTACTCTTCACAAACATCAGCCATCATCCCTCTCCCCCACTGATGTTCATTAAACTATATAATATGTACTATCATTTACCTCAGACCTCCATCCTCTTCTAGGCTGCAGTCTAATCCATGCCATGTTATAGCTCCCAAAAATTATTGCCATGAGCTACTCAGGGGTCAGCATTGGCAATACTCTCTCTGCATACTAGTCTCTCTGGAAGTGTACCTCTGAGGTAAATGAAACTTTGAGTTTGTAAAACTCCAGAATAACAACTCAGAGCTGCAGCTCTGGATATTTCCTTTTATCTCCATTTAGCTCAGAGTTGCATCTCTGGATATCTTTCATCCTTTTCTAGTCTGCAGTCATTCCAATGAGCTATCCAAGAGTCGACATGGGAAATACTCACTCTGTGCAATAGCAGCTCTGAGGTAAATGAAACTTTGAGTTTAAGTAAAACTTCTGAATTTTTTTCTCAGATATGCAGCTCTAGATATCTCCTTTTATTTCCACTTACTTCAAAACTACAGCTCTGGATATCTCCATCCTCCTCTAGGCTGCAGTCTAATCTTTACCATGTTATTGCTCCGAAGAATCATTGGCGCCATGAACAACTCAGGAGTTAGTATGGACAATATTCCCTCTGCACATTAGTTTCTGGAACAGGGGCTCTGAGGTAATTGAAACTTTGAGTTTATCTAAAGATCCAAAATTTTATCCCAGAGGTGAAGCTCTGGATGTTTTTTCTTTTTTCATTTATCTCAGAGTACCCTGGATACCTCTCCACCTTCTTCTAGCCTGCAGTCTAATTCTTGCCATAATATGGAGCTACCTGGGAGTCATCATGGGAAATATTCCTTCTGTTCAGGAACAGGAGCTGAGGTGAATGAAGCTGAATTTATGTAAAGTTCTACTATGTTACTTCAGAGCTGCAGCTCTGGATATCTCCTTTTATCTCCATTTACCTCAGAGCTGCAACTCTAGATATCTCCTCCATCCTCTTCTAATCCTTTCTGTGTTATCACTCCCAAGAATCATTGCCATGAGCTACCAAGAGTCAGCATGGGAAATACTCCCTCTGTACAACAGTCTCTGGAACAGCAGCTCTGAGGTAAATGAAACTTTGAAAGTAAAGTAAAGCTCTATAAGGCTCGGTTCACATCTGTGCTTGTACTCCATATGGAAATTGGCTGGCTGGCTTTTCGCTCCACATTTTTCGCCCTTTTCGGGTGGAAACTGAACGGAAACCAAAGCGGTTACCTTAGGAAATCCGCGGACCCCATTATAGTCTTAAGGTAACCGTATTGTTTATGCGCATTAGGTGTCCGTTCGTGGGGTTCCCAAGCGGATCCCCTGAATGGAAACCAGGCGCAGATGTGAACCTAGCCTTAGAGATAGTTAGATAGATAGATAGATAGATAGATAGATAGATAGATAGAATGTTGCAATTATATTATCAGATAAGAGTCCCTATTAAGGTTGAGGGTGATTTGTCATCACAAAAACATCACAGTGCATAAGAGTGTTTGCTGATAGCATAATAATTGTCATGCAAAGAAGTCATAGACCTATAGAGTACCAGCATTCACTTGGCTGTACAGGAAGATACTTCGTATAGAAACTCTACCAATCAGCTCTGTTGCAAGCCTCAAGTCAGGAAGCCTTTGAAATAGCTGTGAGTATGTGAGGGCAGTGTAGCAACATCTCACTTCGTCTTTCCTTTATGCTTGCAGGAAAAAAACACAAATGTGAAGTCCCTCACAGCTATGTTTAATGCTGCACCCAGTCCCATGGAGGGAGCCGACAAGTCCCCGGGGCCTCCTCCGTTAAATTCCTTTCAAGCAAGAAGAGCAGAATTTGCAAAAGGTAACAACTCCACCCCAGGAACCTTCCCCAAGAAACCTCTGCAGGTTCCCAAACCTGCATCTGATGAAGCAAAACCCCCAGTACTAAGACCAGGAGGTATCAACAGAATTGGAGGTTCTATTCATGGAGCAAATCAAGACTCGGACAGGAAACCTGTGTTTCCCAAACCATCAGGATTTAAGGCTTTTGAACAACAGAAGGATGAACCAAAGGCACCATTTCCAAAACCCATTGGAGGTAAACAATTTATGACCACTAATTCTCCCCAAGAACATAAGTTTGGGGTCAAGCCACCCATTCCAAGTGAGCCAAAAGAAGATCATCCAAAACCAGTCTTCCCCAAGCCATCAGCTATAAAAATTTCAGAGAATGAGTCGAAACCCTACATGCAGAAGAAGCCGCCATTTGGGGCAAAGCCTTCGTTGAATACTGTAGGATCACCAAGTGAAGCCAATTCCAACAAACATGGTTTAGCCACAAAGACATTCTCAAATTCCATGGAAAATAAGCCTATAAAGCAAATAAAAGAAACTACAGAAGAAAATCCAGCACCAGGTCCTACGACTCAAGCCTTTCTTGGAAATCCATTAAGACCAACTGGGATTAAACCGCTACAGAGCCCATTTCTTAAGCAAAACACTGATGAGCCGAATGACAGGATAAAGCCCAGTACTCTTGTAAAAGATTATCAGTCCAAAGCCAACCATGATGGAGCCAACACGCTACCAGCTGCATCAAAATTCCCAAGAATACCATCAACGAGCCAAATATCCACTGCCTCAGACAACTTAAAGGAACAGAAGGATTCATCGGAACCAAAGCGAAAACCTCTGGCGACCCCGGCTCAACTAGGCCCTCCACCTCAAAAGCCAGCGAGACCTCCAAACGTAGACTTAGAACGATTCAGAAGTGCAAAGACCATGGGTAAGTTGGATTTTAAGTTTTGTAGCCGATAAAAAGCAGAATAAGTGGGTAAAGGTTTGGCTTTCGTTTTGATAAAAAAAAAAAATTAGTTTATATTTATTTTCGAAGTCAATTTTTGGTTTCTGAGTTATTTCTATGTAAATTTTTGATTTCTATTGCCAATGATTTGTGTTTCTCTGTAATTCGGATTTATATTTAAAGCTGTAAAGGAAGGGTTTCAGCAATATGTGAAATACCAATAGGCAAAAATTGTTTTTGCCAACTTCGGCCAAATTTATGAATCTAAATTAAAGTATTACCTTTTTGTTTGGGGGGGTAGAGGACTACTGACAAGGCTGCCGTTACAGTTCCCACATTGGGCCATATACTGTAAGACTAGGGTACTTAGGGCCCAACAGAGGGAATGAGGCCCCAACTTCTGAAGTGCATATGTGCCATCAATGAGGACTTTATATGACCAGCACTACCAGCTGTACTGTCACCATTATCTGAGGTTGTCCATCATTTTAAGATGCTGGTAGAGGACTTTTTGTCTTGCTATACACCCAAGGTGGGAGACTGGATGTCTGCCTTGCATCTTGGGGATGGTCTCCCCTTGGGTGGTGCTTCTTGTTCTTGTAGTTTCTATATTTTTGCATAACTATTCAGATATCCTATATAAAGTCTGTCTGACAACCACTGCGGAGATTGTAATGGTGACCACAATTGTTGTCAACCAGCTCTGTCAGCAGTAGATGTAACCGAAATACAGCGGAAGGGAAAGGAACACTTCAAAAACCTCTTTCCATCGCCGTTTTGCAGCTCAGAAATACCCTTTTTCTCGTTTTTCTTACTTATTTCTTTTATGCCATGTCCGCTTGTTTTTGGAACTTCCTCAACTCTGTGTTTCTGTATCTAATATTACACATTGTGATAGGCTATATAAGATCCCGCTGACGAAACCTGTTTTATCTCTGCATACAATTCTTCCTGCCTGAAAGTGTTTGTCATGCGAGGAGATCATAAATGGAGGAGATCTAGCTACCACCACGGACTTCTTTTCTGTGTCCCGACACGCTGATATTGCAGGTTTCACTTCTCGGTTTAAGCAATCGCTTGACTATTTACCAGCACTGAGATAAAGCTGTTGAGAAATGCAGACAATATAGAGAAGTGAGGGTGCGGAGAGCTTGATGTGTTGGACGTCCTGTGTAGATGGTCAGGGTGCCTAGACCTAAAGATTACATCCCAAATCTAGCACTTGGTGCCCAAACCTATGGAAAGGCAACTGCTCAGCATGTAGCTGCATCCCCTTATTATTGGGCTGACACGTTTTCCACTTTTTTGGGGACAGAGGGAATAGTAAATTGTCCCCAATGACTCCCTGTAACTTAGGATCCTTCAACCTTGACTCTGGACAGGCAGGTGGCGTGAGCACAGCCGGCTATTGACTGCTAATATTACTGGATTTTTAATGATTTAGAGGATATTTGTGACGGACCACGGTTGTCAGCCTTTATAAAGTTGGAGTCAGGTGAAACAGAGGAGTCGGAGTTGGTAGTTTGGCTTACTGAATCCACAGCCCTGCTGGTCGGGGTCTTCTAGTGTTCATACCGATCAGGTCAATAATCCGTCGAGCTTTGGCGATCCTCTGGGTGCTATATGACAATGTTATTTTGGCACTGTATGGTTGTATTAGTTGGACCCCCATGGCATACTATAAGTGGGTACCAATAGCAGGCACTGCACAGGGCATAGAGAAATCCAAGAATAGCCCGCACTAGAGAGCTACTATGATTCCCAAGAGGGAATTTCACTTCCTCAAACCACAAAAGGAACTTTACATGCAGATACCGTGTGTGAACTTTGCCGTAAATTGACTGTCCGGCCCAAAATTGATTTTTCATACTGTGAAAAATGTGATCTGTCAGAGTCTGGCGGGATACAAAGATGTAACACTGCCAAAATACAGAAAAGGAAAGATACAATGGGGCAGATTTATTATACCGTGTATGCCAGTACGGCATAAAGTGGCAATCAGTTGCGCCTATCAGTTTTTTTTAACAAAAAATTGCAACATTTTCAATTTCTGCGCCGTCCTCAACGATTTCCCAAAAAGGGGGCTTCATGGATGGGCAGGGGGTGCAAGGTATGTCATAATTTATGACATAAATGATGCAGGAAATGGTCACCAGCTATGAGATGGCGTACATTTCCCTCCAGGCAGAGGGGATGCCTCCTTTAATAGTAGGCATGTGCCTCTTCCTATATGAGGGGCACCCTCCACCCACTCTGTGGTTATGAAGACTGGCGGTAATAACCCCAGTCTTTATAAATCTGCCCCAATGTGCTCATGCACAGATTACGCTAAATTGCAGAGGAAGACAGCGGGCTACGACTTCAGCCGACATCCTCCAGTGACAAGTTCCGCTATCCCCTGCACTTCCCTATTTCTCGGCAGACAATTCCTCTGACTGTTAGGTCTATAAACTTCCCATTTTTGTGCAATGTTAGAAAGTACAGTGTGAATAATTAACAGAGGAGTCGGTTGTCAGACCTTGCCACAGGTCAGAGCTGACCCACTGATTAAGCATTGTGTCGCCCCCTTCAGTTTCATGGGTGCAACACAATAGAGTAATCATGGGAACCTGCATCTGGTTGGACGTTTCTGCAAAGCAAATAATGCAAAATAATCGACTCCATGGACTCTACAGTAAAGGAGATGATTCTGGGAATGTCTTCTGCTGTAACTTTAGCACCCATTATTACGTCATGGACCTGAAGGTGATACTGTATTTTACACCCCATAACTTACTAAAATGACCTGCTAATTGTAGTGTAGCAGGTTTGGACTCTCTGTGTCACCTAGCTGGTTTAGTTTGTCTACGTGGTAC
The DNA here is from genome assembly GCA_947044405.1 of Leptodactylus fallax. Taxonomy (NCBI): domain Eukaryota; kingdom Metazoa; phylum Chordata; class Amphibia; order Anura; family Leptodactylidae; genus Leptodactylus; species Leptodactylus fallax. The sequence goes on along the minus strand of CAMRHE010000238.1, from coordinate 2,902,059 downwards.
CCTGGTATTCATCCTTTCATCCATGGATCTTGACTTTACTGCAGGGTACCACCAGGTCTTTACCTCTAGGAGCAGTCCCAATGTAGGTGATGGTGATAGCTTTCCCAAAACTGAGGGATCAGGCATAAGAGTAGTCAAGTATGGACCGAGGTCAGGGCTGGCGGAGTACATTCACAGTCAGTGGTGTAGACAACAAGTCAGGTCAGGCAGCATAAGTTCAGCGGTCAGGAACAAGCCAGGGTCAGACAAGGTAATCTGAATAGGGATGAAGTAGCAGAGATGGAGTCAGGTAACAAGCCGGGGTCAAATACAAGTAGTCAGACAAAACATAAGTAAAGCACACCATTGCAGGAAATAGCAAGCTATAAACTTGTGTTGCAGGCAACTTTCTGTGGGAGAAGCTACCTGCAACATAAATAGCTCAGAGGTGGAGAAGACAGAGTCAACTACATTACTGTGTTTTAGCCAGGTGTAATACTGCACAGTAAGAATCCTTTCAGAAATAGAAGGGTTAATAGTTTATATTTGTCAATTACCAAAATGAAGTGAACAAAGAAAAGAGAAATGTAAATCCCATCAGTATTTGGTGTGACTTTGCGCTTTGGAGGAGGAGTCCTGGAAGTGATGATCCGGCCCCCACAGATATAGCCTTGATCTCATCATCATCCAGTCTGTCTGAGGTGACATGAAGAAACAGACGGATTGGAGTAAGTCTACATCCACAGAAGATCTGTGCTTAGTTCTCCAAGATGGCGGCGGCAACAACCTCCCTGCCGAGTTCTGCCACAAAATGTCTGCAAGTACCAAGAATTGATGGAAGGCAAAGGGTAAAGGTCACACCGAATATTGACAAGATTTACCTTTCTCTTTTCTTCATTCACTTCATTTTATTCATTGAAAAAAAAACTATTAATAGATAGATAGATAGATAGATAGATAGATAGATAGATATGAGATAGATAGATATGAGATAGATAGATATGAGATAGATAGATAGATAAATAGATAGATATGAGATAGATAGATAGATAGATAGATAGATAGATAGATAGATAAATAGATAGATATGAGATAGATAGGAGATAGATATGAGATAGATAGATAGATAGATAGATAGATATGAGATAGATAGATAGATATGAGATAGATAGATATAGATGAGAGATAGATAGATATGATATAGATATGAGATAGATAGATATGAGATAGATAGATATATAGATATGAGATAGATAGATAAATATATAGATATGAGATAGATAGATAGATAGATAGATATGAGATAGATAGATAGATATGAGATAGATAGATATGAGATAGATAGATAGATAGATAGATAGATAGATAGATAGATAGATATGAGATAGATAGATATGAGAGAGATAGATAGATAGATACATGATAGATAGATAGATACATGATAGATAGATAGATAGATAGATAGATAGATAGATAGATAGATAGATATGGGATAGATAGATAGATAGATAGATAGATAGGAGATAGATAGATAGATAGATAGATAGATAGATAGATATGAGATAGATAGATAGTTTATTTGTTTATTTTAGATTTCCCAAACATATTACACAAGAAGTAGAATTTCAGTGTGTAATTTACCAACCAGGGTTGACTATATGCGGCGTAGCAGTACCCCAGCCCTAATACTTGAAGGGTCTAGTACAGATTTGACCCAGAATTTACACCTCTAATTTCATATGGAGGCATGAAATAATTCTAAATATTGCAGTATTTCCAACCAATGTAAGTAGTAAGATACAGTATATGTAACCACAAAGATACTCAAGCATAACGCATGCACAGTAATATGAGAGTCCGTACGGTCACGCTCGAAGTGTACTTTAAATTTTCAAGTCTTCCAAAAAGCAGAGGAGTAAAAACAAAAAGACTGAGATAGGATGAAGAGCCACAAGATGGAAGAAGAGATACAAAAAGAGGGAAGTGAAAAAGCGTGAAAGATCACACCGAGGTCAGGACAAAAGAAAGATGACGACAAACTGAAAGGAAGAGAACTGGAAATTGAGTCTTTTAAAGTTAGTCAATTACCAGAACCAGCATATCACCCCAGCCCTGCAGATAGATAGGTTAGTGTCACCAGAACCAGCATATCACCCCAGCCCTGCAGATAGATAGGTTAGTGTCACCAGAACCCGCATATCACCCCAGCCCTGCAGATAGATAGGTTAGGGTCACCAGACCCAGTATATCACCCCAGCCCTGCAGATAGATAGGTTAGTGTCACCAGAACCCGCATATCACCCCAGCCCTGCAGATAGATAGGTTAGTGTCACCAGACCCAGTATATCACCCCAGCCCTGCAGATAGATAGGTTAGTGTCACCAGAACCAGCATATCACCCCAGCCCTGCAGATAGATAGGTTAGTGTCACCAGAACCAGCATATCACCCCAGCCTTGCAGATAGATAGGTTAGTGTCACCAGACCCAGCATATCACCCCAGCCCTGCAGATAGATAGGTTAGTGTCACCAGACGCCAGCATATCACCCCAGCCCTGCAGATAGATAGGTTAGTGTCACCAGACGCCAGCATATCACCCCAGCCTTGCAGATAGATAGGTTAGTGTCACCAGAACCAGCATATCACCCCAGCCCTGCAGATAGATAGGTTAGGTTCACCAGAACCAGAATATCACCCCCAGCCCTGCAGATAGATAGGTTAGTGTCACCAGACCCAGCATATCACCCCAGCCTTGCAGATAGATAGGATAGTGTCACCAGAACCAGCATATCACCCCAGCCCTGCAGATAGATAGGTTAGGTTCACCAGAACCAGAATATCACCCCAGCCCTGCAGATAGATAGGTTAGTGTCACCAGAACCAGCATATCACCCCAGCCCTGCAGATAGATAGGTTAGTGTCACCAGAACCAGCATATCACCTCAGCCCTGCAGATAGATAGGTTAGTGTCACCAGAACCCGCATATCACCCCAGCCCTGCAGATAGATAGGTTAGTGTCACCAGACCCAGTATATCACCCCAGCCCTGCAGATAGATAGGTTAGTGTCACCAGAACCAGCATATCACCCCAGCCCTGCAGATAGATAGGTTAGTGTCACCAGAACCAGCATATCACCCCAGCCTTGCAGATAGATAGGTTAGTGTCACCAGACCCAGCATATCACCCCAGCCCTGCAGATAGATAGGTTAGTGTCACCAGACGCCAGCATATCACCCCAGCCCTGCAGATAGATAGGTTAGTGTCACCAGAACCAGCATATCACCCCAGCCTTGCAGATAGATAGGTTAGTGTCACCAGACCCAGCATATCACCCCAGCCCTGCAGATAGATAGGTTAGTGTCACCAGACGCCAGCATATCACCCCAGCCCTGCAGATAGATAGGTTAGTGTCACCAGACGCCAGCATATCACCCCAGCCTTGCAGATAGATAGGTTAGTGTCACCAGAACCAGCATATCACCCCAGCCCTGCAGATAGATAGGTTAGGTTCACCAGAACCAGAATATCACCCCAGCCCTGCAGATAGATAGGTTAGTGTCAGCAGACCCAGCATATCACCCCAGCCTTGCAGATAGATAGGATAGTGTCACCAGAACCAGCATATCACCCCAGCCCTGCAGATAGATAGGTTAGGTTCACCAGAACCAGAATATCACCCCAGCCCTGCTGATAGATAGGTTAGTGTCACCAGAACCAGCATATCACCCCAGCCCTGCAGATAGATAGGTTAGTGTCACCAGAACCAGCATATCACCTCAGCCCTGCAGATAGATAGGTTAGTGTCACCAGAACCAGTATATCACCCCAGCCCTACAGATAGATAGGTTAGTGTCACCAGAACCAGCATATCACCCCAGCCCTGCAGATAGATAGGTTAGTGTCACCAGAACCAGCATATCACCCCAGTCCTGCAGATAGATAGGTTAGTGTCACCAGAACCAGCATATCACCCCAGCCCTGCAGATAGATAGGTTAGTGTCACCAAAACCAGCATATCATCCCAGCCCTGCAGATAGATAGGTTAGTGTCAACAGAACCAGCATATTACCCCAGCCCTGCAGATAGATAGGTTAGTGTCACCAGAACCAGCATATCACCCCAGCCCTGCAGGTAGATAGGTTAGGGTCACCAGAACCAGAATTTATTTATTGCTGAGTACTATAAAATCGATCAGAGCATCACATGGCCAAATCCCCTATAATGACTTTGAAAAAAAAGCGTAAAAATTTTAAGTAAAAAAGCATAAAAAATAACAAAAATATTGTTTCCCTTACAAAATGTATAAATGTATAAAACAATTGAAAAAAAATATATACATATTTGGTAACACTACATTAAAAAAAGCCAAAATAGCCATTGTTTTGGTCATCCTGCCTTCTAAAAAAACAATATACAAAGGGACCAAAAATACATGTACCTTGATACTAATAACAACTGCATGTCAGTCCACAAAAAACAAGCCCTCACATAGTTCTGCTGAAAGAAAACTAAAAATGTTATGGATCTTTAAATACAGCTAATTATTTTGTAAAGCAAAGTAGTAAAACATTAAAAAATTATATATATATATATATATATATATATATATATATATATATATCTCTTATATAAATAAAAATGAGTTCCTGTCTGTCTGTCTGTCTGTCTATCTGTCTGTCTGTCTGTTCTTTATGCGCGACCAAACGACTGGACCGATCCTCACCAAATTTGGCACACATGTACATCAGGTGTCCGGGAATATTATAGACTGGGTCTCAGCTCTCTTGGACGTACCGTTCCTGAGGTACAGTATTCCCAAAAAATGACCAGCATTAGTCTATACAAGCCTGCAAGTCTTTCACTCATATTCCAACTGCCATACACACGGTCACATGTCCCTTATCAGCCAATAACAGCTCGCAGGCGCTTACTCTCCTCAGGCACACAGGTTTCCATAGCAACCAAGCTATGTATGACCTGTATTAGTCAATAGCAGTTCACAGGACCTTAAATATTCAGTCATATCACGTGTATCAGCCAATATGTTCACATTTAATTTACCAGGTTTCCATAACAACACAGCCATAAATAGATTGTACCTATACTGGACTCAATGGTATAACTAGCAATGGCAGGGCCCCAAGGCGAACATTTGACATGGGACCCTCCCCCCCCCCCGCACAAACTGCATTCCTGCACACACTATTATGCCCCATACTCTCCTCAGGCACACAGGTTTCCATAGCAACCAAGCTATGTATGACCTGTATTAGGGTGGGTTCACACCTGCGTTTGAGTCCGTCCGTTGCCAATCCGAGAGAAAATCTCGGCGAACAGGATTGGCATCGGATACAGACAGGTCAGCGACGCATTGGTTAAAAACCCATTCATTTGAATGGATTTTTAAAGCAATGCGAGGGTGTCCGATTGCACCCTCTGCGCTGCGAAACCGTTTTTTTTCCTCGGACACGAAGTCCTGCATGTCCGACTTTGTTTCCGACGAAAAAAAAAGGATTCGCAGCGCAGAGGGTGCAATCGGACACCCTCGCATTGCTTTAAAAATCCATTCAAATGAATGGGTTTTTAACCAATGCGTCGCTGACCTGTCTGTATCCGATGCCAATCCCGTTCGCCGAGATTTTCACTCGGATTGGCAACGGACGGACTGAAGCGCAGGTGTGAACCCACCCTTAGTGAATAGCAGTTCACAGGACCTTAAATATTCAGTCATATGACGTGTATCAGCCAATATAAGTTCACATTTAATTTACCAGGTTTCCATAACAACACAGCCATAAATAGACTGTACCTATACTGGACTCAGTGGCGTAACTAGCAATGGCAGGGCCCCAAGGCGAACATTTGACATGGGACACCCCCCCCCCCCCCGGCAACCCCCCCACGCACACAAACTGCATTCCTGCACACACTATTATGCCCCATAGTGGCCCCTGCATACACTATTAGGCCCCATAGTGGCCCTTGCACACAGTATTCTGCCCCATAGTGGCCCCTGCACACAGTATCATAGTGGCTCCTTCATATAGTATTATGCGCACTTCCCGCTACTTCTTCAATGTTGGACCAGATGTCACGTGAGCCAGGCATGTATCGCAACGCATAATGACGTCGGACTGGTCCATCGACATCTGGGACGCCACCAAGGAGGCCCGAAGTCTGCTGAAAAGACCCCAGAGTATAATGATAGCAGTGTTTGTGGGGTTCACGGCCCACAGGCCTTACTTACCAATCCCAGCTCCTGCTCACAGCCGCCTCTGCAGAAGGTGAAGTGTAGGCGGCCGTGAGCAGGAGTGGGGATCGGTAAGTAAATAGGGCCCGTTACCTGCTGGTGTTAAAAAAAAAAAAAAACATCAGAGGCCCGCCGGGTCCCCTAATGTCCCGGGCCCTGTGGCAGCTGTTACCACTGCTAAACCGGTATTTACGCCACTGACTGGACTGCCATACTGGATTTCAGCATTCTTATAAATTGAAACGTTTTTAAACTACTCATGTCCCCTGCAGCAAAACGTATGGCTGCTGCTCAAGCTAATTAAAACTCTCAGCAGACCCAAGCCTGTCTCCAATCTGATAAGGTATGTTACAGACAACAGCGAGCTGCTGAAACAACCCAGCAGACCCAAGCCCATCTCCAATCTGACAAAGCATTGTCAGCCACATGCACACAGCTGCACTCCAGGTTTCAATAACAACCCAGCCATTTTTCTTCACTGCTGTAGGTCAGCTTTAAAGGGGCAGGGCGCTGTGGATGACACTGTTACACAAGGTCACATACACACAGCTTTACTCCAGGTTTTCCATAACAACCGATGGCAGGTTTTTCACTGATATCCAAACTGAGATGCACATGATCACATGACACTTATGGACCAATGCAAAATCACAGGTTCAGTCTTGACATACACACAGCTTTACACCAGGTTTCCATAGCAACCAAGCTATTTATGTCCTGCATGAGTCAATAGCAGTTCGCAGGTCCTTAAATATTCAGTCATATGACGTGCATCAGCCAATATAAGTTCACATTTCATTTACCAGGTTTCCATAGCAACACAGCCATAAATAGACTATACCTATACTGGACTGCCATACTGGATGTCAAGTACAAAACTGGCCAATTCTTATGGGGTCACTACACAAACAAAAAATGAAATATACTGTGCGAAGCCGGGTCCTTCCTCTAGTATATATATATATATATATATATATATATATATATCTTATATATATAAAAATGAGTTTCTGTCTGTCTGTCTGTCTGTCTGTTCTTTATGCGCGACCAAACGACTGGACCGATCCTCACCAAATTTGGCACAAAAGTACATCAGGTGTCTGGGAAGATTTTAGACTGTGTCTCAGCTCTCTAGGATGTACCGTTCCTGAGATACAGTATTTCCAAAAAAATGACCTGCATTAGCTAATACAAGCCTGCAAGTCTTTCACTCATATTCCAATTGCCATACACACGGTCACATGTCCCTTATCAGCCAATAAGAGCTCGCAGGCGCTTACTCTCCTCAGGCACACAGCTTTACTTCAGGTTTCCATAGCAACTAAGCTATGACCTGTATTAGTCAATAGCAGTTCACAGGTCCTTAAATATTCAGTCATATCACGTGTATCAGCCATTTAATTTATCAGGTTTCCATAACAACACAGCCATAAATAGACTGTACATATACTAGACTGCCATACTGGATGTTAAGTGCAAAACTGGCCTATTCCTATAGGCCCACTACACAAACAAAAAATGAAATATACCCGTGCAAAGCCGGGTCACCCCCCCTGCACAAACCGCATCCCTGCATACACTATTATGCTCCATAGTGGCCCCTGCACACACTATTATGCCCCATACCCATAGCAGCCCCTACACACTATTATGCCCCATAGTGGCCCCTGCACACACTATTACGCCCCATAGTGGCCCTTGCACATACTATTATGCCCCATAGTGGCCCCTGCACACACTATTATATGCCCCACAGTGGCCCATGAACAATTATTATACTCTGGGGTCTTTTCAGACTCCAGAGTATAATGATCGGAGACCCAGGGGAGGATACAAACATAAAAAACAATGTTACTTGCCTTTCCCTGGCTTCGGCGCACTCCCTGCTACCTCTTCAATGTTGGAACAGATGTCACGTGAGCCAGGCATGTTTTGCAATGCATAATGACGTCGGACTGGCCCACCGACGTCTGGGAAGTCATCAAGGAGGCCCGAAGCCTGCTGGAGTGCAGGAGAGGTAAGTAACAGTGTTTTTAATGTTCCCTCACGTCCCCTGGGCCTCTGATCATTATATTCTGGGGTCTGAAAAGATGTTAAACCAGCAGGTAACAACCTATTAAAAAAAAACAAAAAAAAAAAAAACATCAGGGGCCTGCCGGGCTCCCTAATGTCCAAGGCCCTGTTGCAGCCGCTACCGCTGCTACCCCGGTATTTACGCCACTGACTAGACTGCCATACTGGATTTCAGCATTCTTACAAATTGAATCGTTTTTAAACTACTCATGCCCCCTGCAGCAAAACGCATGGCTGCTGCTCGAGCTAATGAAAACTCTCAGCAGACCCAAGCCCGTCTCCAATCTGACAAGGTATGTCACAGACAACAGAGAGCTGCTGAAACAACCCAGAAGACCCAAGCCCGTCTCCAATCTGACAAGGCATTGTCAGCCACATGCACACAGCCACACTTCATGTTTCCATAACAACTCAGCCATTTTTATTCACTGCTGTAGGTCAGCTTTAAAGGGGTAGGGCGCTGTGGATGACACTGTTACACAAGGTCACATACACACAGCTTTACTTCAGGTTCTCCATAACAACCGATTGCAGATTTTTCACTGATATCCAAACTGAGATACACATGATCACACGACGCTTATGGACCAATGGAAAATCACAGGTTCTTCAGTCTTGACATACACACACCTTTACACCAGGTTTCCATAGCAATCAAGCTATTTATGACCTGTATGAGTCAATAGCAGTTCGCAGGTCCTTAAATATTCAGTCATATGACATGTATCAGCCAATATAAGTTCATTTACCAGGTTTCCATAGCAACACAGCCATAAATAGACTGTACCTATACTGAACTGCCATACTGGATGTCAAGTGCAAAACTGGCAAATTCTTATGGGACCACTACACAAACAAAAAATGAAATATACCCTTGTGAAGCCGGGTATTTATATATTTGGCTCCTCCCTAGATGTAACAACCAGCAGAATAATGGTGTCATGTCAAAGCTGTAAAAACACAAAACCAAATAAACAAATAAAAAATAAATCTACATTTTTAAGTCCATAAAAGGAAGGAAATTTTTTTTATCTGCAGACAGCAAAACCCATAAGTTTTTTCTAACCTTTTTTTATTTTCAGATTGTAATTTTTTTTAAATTCTATTTTCTGTACATGATTATGAGGCGGCCATCTTGCCTGAGCTTCTCGTCTGCTCTGTTAACAGCATTTAGTGTTGTGCTTTACAGCAATAGTCTGCCAGAGCCGACTCATTGAGGTCTATTGGGAAGTTTTCTAGACATGCTCTGTGCAGGGAGACAAGCTGTGACGCCATCTATTGTCAGTAGTGGATGTTATGATGGTTTGTGGTGCTATCTATAGAAGTGTTATCTTCTATTGTAAACCTGTCTGTGATAAACATGAGGTGACTGACTGCTGCAAAGAAAACCCCTACAGAATTGGCATCAGTCTATTATTAGGCTTAGAGACCAGAGTGAAAATTGCAGGATACAGATAGTGACATGGAAAATAAAAGATAAAATTATCAAAAATTCTTCAAAACATGTTACACATACCATCTTCTCTTTAGGAGCCATAACTTTTTTACTTTTCTGTTAACATAGTCAGATGAGGGCTTGCTTTTTGCAGGACAAGCTGTTTTTGTTAATGCCACCATTTTATTTTTCATATAATGTACCAAGAAACTGTAAGCAAAATATTTGTGGGGTGAATGCATTTTTTTAAATTATTTTTTACTATTCTTAAAGTTTTGTTTTTTTTAAAAAACTTTTAAAAAATCGTTGGCATATTCTGACACTCGTTTCGATTATGGAGCTGTATGGGGATTGTTTTTGTAGAGTGAGCTGTAGTTTTTATTGGTGTCCATTTAGGGTACATATAACTTTTTATAATAGTTTGGAAGGATGGGGAGAGGTGACCAAAAAACAGAAATTCTAGCCTGATGTTGTTTTTCCTTCTTTTTTATATTACGCTGGTCATTCTGAACACAATAGTTACTGAATGTTGATCGGTTTTGTCTAGAATGTCCCTTTGGCTATGAGAAAATTCTGCTGTCTTCCTGCACCGCTCTCACATATGAACCTGTGGTTAAAAAACGGTCCTCACTGGTTTTCTGCAGACAGGTGATAGACCGACAGTGTGAGGAATTCATCTTCTTTGGGCTTTTTCATGTTTTCTATGTTATTATATTGAAGAGTATTTAAAGGGGATTCTCAGTTTAAAAACTCCTTGTCATAGAGAATTCTGGAGTAATAGAGGGGAGTCATCCTCATTGTCTGGAGAGCGATTAGAAAGGGCCTGTCCCATCCTTCATTGCATAGACAATTGATGTAAATGGACATAGTGTAATGCTTCATTAAGCCTGTGGTGGCGCTGGAGGGAAACTGTACCCTGGTCCTCTACACCTCCTATAACTGTACCCCTAATCCTCTGCACCCCCTATAACTGTACCCCAGTCATCTGCATCTTCTATAACTGTACCCCTAGTCCTCTGCACTCTCTATCACTGTACCCCTGTTTATCTGCACGTCCTATAACTGTACCCCTGGTCCTCTGTACTTCCTATAAGTGTACCCCAGTCCTCTGCACCCTCTATAACCATTCACTTGATTCTCTACACCTCCTATAACTGTACCCTGGTCCTCTGTACCACCTATAACTGTACACCAGTCCTCTGCACCCCCTATAACTGTACCCCTGTTTATCAGCACCCTCTATAACTGTACCCAAATTCTCTGCACCCACTATAACTGTATCCCTGGTCCTCTGCACCTCCTATAACTGTACCCCTGGTCCTCTGAACTTCCTATAAGTGTACCCCAGTCCTCTGCACCCGCTATAAACATTCACTTGATTCTCTACACCTCCTATAACTATACCCTGGTGCTCTGTACCACCTATAACTGTACACCAGTACTCTGCACCCTCTATAATTGTACCCTCATCCTCTGTACCCTCTATTACTGTACCCCTGTTTATCAGCACCCTCTATAACTGTACCTCTGGTCCTCTGCACCCACTATAACTGTGCCCCAATTCTCTGCACCCACTATAACTGTACCCTGGTCCCCTGCACCTTCTATAACTGTACTCCTGGTCCTCTGCACCCCCTATAACTGTACTCCTGGTCCTCTGCACCCCCTATAACTGTACCCTGGTCCTCTGCACCTCCTATAACTGTACTCTTGGTCCTCTGCACCCCCTATAACTGTACCCCTGGTCCTCTGCACCTCCTATAACTGTACCCCTGGTCCTCTGCACCCTCTATAAATTTACCCCTGTTCCTCTTTATCTACTATAACTGTAACCCTGTCCTCTGTCCCCACCCCGATAACTGTAGCCCTGGTCCTCTGCACTCTCTATAGCTGTACCCCTAGTCCTCTGCACCCTCTATAACTGTACTCCTGTCCTCTGTAACCTCTATAACTGTACCCCTGGTCCTCTGCACCCCCTATAACTGTACCCCTGTCCTCTGCACTCTCTATAACTGTACCCCTGTCCTCTGCACCCTCTATAACTGTACCCCTGTCCTCTGCACTCTCTATAACTGTACCCCTGGTCCTCTGCACCCCCTATAACTGTACCCCTGTCCTCTGCACCCTCTATAACTGTACCCCTGTCCTCTGCACCCTCTATAGCTGTACCCCTGGTCCTCTGCACCCTCTATAACTGTACCCCTGTCCTCTGCACCCTCTATAACTGTACCCCTGTCCTCTGCACCCTCTATAACTGTACTTCTGGTCCTCTGCACCCTCTATAACTGTACCCCTGGTCCTCTGCACCCTCTATAACTGTACCCCTGGTCCTCTGCACCCTCAATAACTGTACTTCTGGTCCTCTGCACCCTCTATAACTGTACCCTGGTCCTCTGCACCCTCCATAACTGTACCTCTGGTCCTCTGCACCCTCTATAACTGTACCCCTGTCCTCTGCACCCTCTATAACTGTACCCCTGTCCTCTGCACCCTCTATAGCTGTACCCCTGGTCCTCTGCACCCTCCATAACTGTACTTCTGGTCCTCTGCACCTCTATAGTTGCACCCCTTGTCCTCTGCACCCTCTATAGCTGTACCCCTGGTCCTCTGCACTCTCTATAACTGTACCCCTGTCCTCTGCACTCTCTATAGCTGTACCTCTGGTCCTCTGCACTCTCTATAACTGTACCCCTGTCCTCTGCACCACCTATAACTATACCTCTGATCCTCTGCACCCTCCATAACTGTACTCCTGGTCCTCTGCACCTCTATAGTTGCACCCCTGGTCCTCTGAACCCTCTATAACTGTACCCCTGGTCCTCTGCACCCTCTATAGCTGTACCCCTGGTCCTCTGCACTCTCTATAACTGTACCCCTGGTCCTCTGCACTCTCTATAGCTGTACCCCTGGTCCTCTGCACCCTCTATAACTGTACCCCTGGTCCTCTGCACCCTCTATAGATGTACCCCTGGTCCCCTGTACCCTCTATAGTTGCACCCCTGGTCCTCTGAACCCTCTATAACTGTACCCCTGGTCCTCTGAACCCTCTATAACTGTACCCCTGGTCCTCTGCACCCTCTATAGCTGTACCGCTGGTCCTCTGCACCCTCTATAGTTGCACCCCTGGTCCTCTGAACCCTCTATAACTGTACCCCTGGTCCTTTGCACCCTCTACAGCTGTACCCCTGGTCCTCTGCACCCTCTATAGCTGTACCCCTGGTCCTCTCCACTTGCTACATAACTGAATAGACTGTTACTGTTCACAACTTACACCCCAGCATTCTGTATATGTGAAACCCTGCCTATAAGAAACAATAACATATATCATGGTGGCTTTTTCACAGGCTCCTTTTAAAGTGATACCAGAGGAAGACAGGAAGCCACAATGCTGATAACCACAGTCCTTTCATAGAGATAGCCTAAGGCTCTCCTTATGAGACAGTTCTATTCAATGTCAGGCTGAGTCTTTATTAATATTAACTATTCCTATAACTGGCAGTGCCCATACAAGTGCCATTCACAGTGTCCCCATAACCATACTTGTAAGCTCAACTGGAACATATGGGAAAAAAGTAAGAACACCTGGAATTATAGAACTGGGAAAATATCCTGGAGTATTTGCATTGGGTAAACGGCCAGTACCCACTTTCACTCTTTGTATATAACTATTTTTGGCCAAAATAAGAAACCATTGACTGGTGGGGCAAGGACACATGTGACACTTGGCTTCACAATGTGGCTTCCTTCCATACTGCAGCAGATGTTACAGTACCGCAGATCTTCCCTGGCTAAATACACAGCTGGGTACAAGAGTAACTATTCAGGTCTCTATACTGAAGTGACGAGAGATGTCCATTGCCAAGACGGATGCACGGACACAGAACGCTGACTACAATGGGACAGTGCTGCAGTACCTACATTCGCCACTACAGTTTGTAGTGAGCAGTGCGGCTCGTGGTATGGAAACATCACCGGGAGTCGTAGTGTCTCAGTACAGGTGATCTGCGGGGGTCCAAGGTATTGGAACTCCACAAATCTACTATTGACAGCCTATCCTAGTAAGGCCGAGAGAGAGGGACACTATAGGACATCTGTTGGTTCCAAGAATCGGCACATGTTGAAGTGTATGCTTGGTAAGCAGGGGTCCTGCTTGGCAATGGACATCTTTTGCAAAGTTACCCTTGTACCTAACTGTGTGTTTACCCGGTGAAGATCTGCAGTATGCAGACTGATGCCCAGGTGCTGGTCCAACTCCCTTTTGCTACCATGTGCTTCAGATTCAAAGGACACACCACCAGCGACTTATACTGCCCTGGGAACCTCTGATGACATTACCCAATGTGGCTGCTTTACCGCCTCGGGTGTACCCAGAGAGATAGATCATCAACAGTAAAATCCCCGACAACCACTTTAATGGGTCTTTTTAGAGCTCTGGGGTCAGTATTACTCTTATTCGAAGGCATAGTTGCCTAAAGTCCCAACTTTGTCAAGAATGTCCCATATTTTTTAGTAACAATCCCACCAAATTTGGCTTGACCTAACCCAAAAAGAGCAGGGTCTAGTGAAGTCTTGGACTGAGGTCCCTTGGACCCACCAGATAAATGATTCCCGGTGCCCACCTTCCAAAAACCTATAGGAAATAGACCATAGTAGCCTTCAAATTTTGGAGTTTTCTGCTGGACCATTCTTCTTGACCCACTGGAGGATCCTCTGGTACTCTGGTGGGCCAGTCCGACACTGGACTTGTGCAAACCACTGCACAAAAGTGAGTGCTCCCAAGCGGGTCAGGGCTCATCTCTTTGTTTGTTACCAAAAAAATGTTGGCGTGTGTGCAAAAGTATGGTTATGTTTTTGGGTATTCTGGTGTGGGCCAGTACTTACTTAGAGGGTCACGTTCAGGGTCTGGTTCAAATACTGGTAAAGTGTCCTATAGAAATGGGTGGTCATATAATACATGTCGTATGTGAACTGTTCTTACGTCACTCCCTAGATATAATGTACAAGAAATCTCTAAGGTCCAAGCATAGTAATCAGCCTCATAAAGGTGCTGGACGCAGAACCAGAGGACCTTTCCAGCATTTTATAAGCTTCTTCCAGGTCATAAAAATTGAACCACTTGACCTTTAGGCCAAACTGGAGGATTCCAAAACCGGTGCAAAGGAAAGTTGGAGCAGTTGTCGATAACAACGCGTTAGATTAAGGGCATCTGTTCCGCTTTTCGCTTCGCACCAGTTTTAACCCATTGTTAGGCTCCAGCCTAAAGCAGTAATTGTATTTTCTATGACAAATTATCCTTCTACATCGTCACATAGATGAAAAGCAGAGAAAGAGGAAGAAACAGATGGTAATAAATGTACAGGAAACCAGGCGACCATATATGAGAATTGTAGGGATCTGTTTGCCTTGAACGGTAATTGTCGCACTATATAACTGCGTAAGGGAAGTCGTAGGATGAGACAATGTATATCCTGCTGTAAATTATACAGATTAGAAATCATCAGAAAATTGTAAGGCCAACGGGAGGATGTAGCTCATGGTCTAGGTACTGTATATCCTTCAGACAACTCATATTATAGCATTTAGCTGTACTAGAGGGGTCCTCTTGCCACTAATCCTAAAATAGTCTGTAGTGACTTCCGTCTCCTGGAGATGGACCAGGTCTGTTGTAGACTGTATTGACTTCTATGGGAGAGTTTTCTAGGCATGCTCGGTGACCTGAACAAAGGTTACTGCACAGAGAGGGAGTAGATAAGTTGTGACATCACCTATTGTGACTAGTGGATCATATACATGATCACTGTGATCATCGTTGTGCTGTAAGTGAGGTGACTGCTGCAAAAGAAACATCCTACAGAAAACAGAAGTCCCGGCATATTACTTGCCTTAGAAGCCAGAGTCAGAAATGCATTATTTTTAGGAATTAAAAAAAAATATATGGAAATATTTAAAAACCTCACCAAAAATTCTTTAAAAATATGTTTAACATAAAAACTGATTATAAAAATAAGTCATTTTCTGGCGACACATTCCCCTTAATATATTTTAGTCGATACAGAATAATTCTGCTCATGAATATAAATAACTTAATACTATTTTGTTACTACAAATATGTAATTTGTTATGTTTTAATAGATTTGAACAATATTTGTATGTTTAATGGTAAAAAAAAAATTGTCAACGCAATATAGATGTATTAGGGCTTATTACGTTGGCCCCAGCTGTCTAGCATAGCTTTGCCTATGGGGCCACATGACATAAATGTACGTCAAGGAGCCCCTATATAGAGCAGTTCATTATGTACATTTACGATACATTGCACCAAGAGGGTGAAGGGGTTGTTGCTGTTGCTCCCACTTTGACGGACAGAGTCGGCTATTTCTTTGACAAGCCGCTGTGTACATTTCCTCTGTATTGGTAGCTGCAGGTGAAATGTTGGGCCTGTAGCTGATCTGTAGGCGAATTTAGGTGAATTTTTGCCAATATGTAATACACATTCAGCTATATCTGCCCCCTATTTCTGTAAATAAGGAACCTATTCACACCTTATGCAGACCAACATATGTCCGTGGTAACAGACTACCAACAAACCCTGTGTAGTCTAATCCTACAGTCCTGCCCTACTTCTTGCTAACCTACCCGTTGTATACCAACAGGACAGATCGAAGGGAATATGACTGCAGGATCAGACTACACACAGATTGTTTGCAGTCTGTTACCATGGAAACACATAGGTTTGTATAGTAAGCACACCCACAATAAGAAATGTTCACGTAATATTGCAGAGTTGCTTGAAATATGTGCAAAGTTGCTTCATATTTCGTTTTCTACGCACTGCAAAAATAAAAGATCATTGTGAAAGTGGACGCTTCCTTTAACAACCTCCATTTAACTTGTCTTTAACTTTTTTTTTTTTTTGCACTTACTTTTGGTGAGAGAAAAAGGAAGGAAGATTGAGCTGGGGAGTTACTGTATATAGATGAATATAGAAAAGCTACAAGAAATTGAGTATATGCATCTTTTAATTTGATATAGTGATACCTACCCAAAAGGCCACTCCTATGAGAAAGACCTCCCCCCCTTAGGCTAAGGCCCCACATTGCGGAAACGCAACTTTTTTTGTTACAGATTTTTCTGCAGTTTTTTTTAGTCAAAACCAAGAGTTGCTACAAAAGGAACAGGACATATATAGGAATCGCTAATCCACTCTTGGCTTTGACTTGGAAAGCGCAGCAAAATCTGCAACAAAAAAAGCTGCGTTTCCGCTTTCTGCGTCTGGCTCAGATATATATTCCTGGCACATAACTCCGCTGCCTTATGTACATTTTAACCCTTTAGCCATCAATCACATGTTAACCTTACACCAGTAACTTTGTAACCCTCTCTACATTCCAGCGTTCATAACTTTTTGCATTTTATTTCACTGTAGCTTTATGAGACCTTGTATTTTGTGGGTACATGAGACTTTTTGATCAGTTTTTATTACTTTTTATTTTTGCGAGGTGAGATGATCAGAAAACATCAATTCTGGGATCTTAATTTTAAGGTTTATCATGTAGAATAAATAACATACTCTTTTTATTTTAGGGGTTTTTACAGATGTGGTGAAACCAGTTGTGTGTTCTTTTTTTTTTTTTTCGTTAACAAGGGGGAAAAAGTCCTTATTTACTTTTTTTTCCTGCAAATTGACTTTGGTGCTGTGATCAGCATTGACTGCAGCATATACAGTGCCTTGCGAAAGTATTCGCCCCCTTGAACTTTTCAACCTTTTGCCACATTTCACGCTTCAAACATAAAGATATAAAATTTAAATTTTTTGGTGAAGAATCAACAACAAGTGGGACACAATTGTGAAGTGGAACGAAATTTATTGGTTATTTTAAACTTTTGTAAAAAATAAAAAACTGAAAAGTGCCCTGGGGTCATCTGAAAGCACAGGAGAATAATAATGTCATTTTCTCCTCTCCCTGCACTCAGCTGCTCATGTTCTTCTGTATACTGGTTAAAGTGAAGCTGTGAGTATATACAATAGAGTACAGTGGGTACGGAAAGTATTCAGACCCCTTAAATTTTTCACTGTTTTTTTCATTGCAGCCATTTGCTAAAAGCAAAAAAGTTCATTTTATTTCTCATTAATGTACACTCAGCGCCCCATCTTGACAGAAAAAAACAGAAATGTAGATATTTTTGCAAATTTATTAAAAAAAGAAAAACTGAAATCTCCCATGGCCATAAGTATTCAGACCCTTTGCTCAGTATTGAGTAGAAGCCGCTTCGTTTTGAGCTAGTACAGCCAGGAGTCTTCTTGGGAATGATGCAACAAGTTTTTCACATCTGGATTTGGGGATCCTCGGCCATTCTTCCTTGCAGATCCTCTCCAGTTCCGTCAGGTTGGATGGTGAACGTTGGTGGAGCCATTTTCAGGTCTCTCCAGAGATGCTCAGTTGGGTTGAGGTCAGGGCTGTGGCTGGGCCAGTCAGGAATGGTCACAGAGTTGTCCCGAAGTCGCTCCTTTGTTATTTTAGCTGTGTGCTTAGGGTCATTGTCTTGTTGGAAGGTGAACCTTCGGCCCAGTCTGAGGTCCAGAGCACTGGTTGAGCAGGGCCTGGTTTTCTCCTCACATACCGCTTAGAATTAACGCCAAAAAGTTCAATCTTCGTCTCATCAGACCAGAGAATCTTATTTCTCATAGTCTGGGAGTCCTATGCGGGCTTTCATATGTCTTGCACTGAGGAGAGGTTTCCTTCGGGCCACTCTGCCATAAAGCCCCGACTGGTGGAGGCTGCAGTGATAGTGACTTTGTGGAACTTTCTCCCATCTCCCTACGGCATCTCTGGAGCTCGGCCACAGTGATTTTTGGCTTCTTCTTTACCTCTCACCAAGGCTCTTCTCCCACCATTGCTCAGTTTGGCTGGACGGCCAGGTCTAGGAAGAGTTCTGGTCGTCCCAAACTTCTTCCATTTAAGGATTATGGAGGCCACTGTGCTCTTAGGAACCTTGAGTGCTGCAGAAATTCTTTAGTAACCTTGGCCAGATCTGTGCCTTGCCACAATTCTGTCTCTGAGCTCCTTGGGCAGTTCCTTTGACCTCATGATTCTCATTTGCTCTGACATGCCCTGTGAGCTGTGAGGTCTTATATAGACAGGTGTGCGCCTTTCCTAATCAAGTCCAATCAGTTTAATTAAACACAGCTGGACTCCAATGAAGGAGTAGAACCATCTCAAGGAGGATCAGAAGGAAATGGACAGCATGTGAGTTACATATGAGGGTCACAGCAAAGGCTCTGAATACTTATGGCCATGTGATATTTCAGTTTTTCTTTTTTAATAAATTTGCAAAAATATCTACATTTGTTTTTTTTCGGTCAAGATGGGGCGCTGAGTGTACATTACTGAGAAATAAAATGAACTTTTTTGCTTTTAGCAAATGGCTGCAATGAAACAAAGAGTGAAAAGTTTAAAGGGGTCTGAATACTTTCCGTACCCACTGTATATATATATATATATATATATATATATATATATATATAACAGTCATATGAAAAAGTTTGGGCACCCCTATTAATCTTAATCATTTTTAGTTCTAAATATTTGGGTGTTTGCAACAGCCATTTCAATTTGATATATCTAATAACTGATGGAAACAGTCATATTTCAGGATTGAAATGAGGTTTATTGTACTAACAGAAAATGTGCAATATGCATTAAACCAAAATTTGACCGGTGCAAAAGTATGGGCACCTCAACAGAAAAGTGACATTAATATTTAGTAGATCCTCCTTTTGCAAAAATAACAGCCTCTAGTCGCTTCCTGTAGCTTTTAATCAGTTCCTGGATCCTGGATGAAGGTATTTTTGACCATTCCTCTTTACAAAACAATTCCAGTTCAGTTAAGTTTGATGGTCGCCGAGCATGGACAGCCCGCTTCAAATTATCCCACAGATGTTCAATGATATTCAGGTCTGGGGACTGGGATGGCCATTCCAGAACATTGTAATTGTTCCTCTGCATGAATGCCTGAGTAGATTTGGATCATTGTCTTGCTGAAATATCCATCCCCGGCGTAACTTCAAATTCGTCACTGATTCTTGTACATTATTCTCAAGAATCTGCTGATACTGAGTTGAATCCATGCGACCCTCAACTTTAACAAGATTCCCGGTGCCGGCATTGGCCACACAGCCCCAAAGCATGATGGAACCTCCACCAAATTTTACAGTGGGTAGCAAGTGTTTTTCTTGGAATGCTGTGTTTTTTGGACGCCATGCATAACGCCTTTTTGTATGACCAAACAACTCAATCTTTGTTTCATCAGTCCACAGGACCTTCTTCCAAAATGAAGCTGGCTTGTCCAAATGTGCTTTTGCATACCTCAGGCGACTCTGTTTGTGGCGTGCTTTCAGAAACGGCTTCTTTCGCATCACTCTCCCATACAGCTTCTCCTTGTGCAAAGTGTGCTGTATTGTTGACCGATACACAGTGACACCATCTGCAGCAAGATGATGCTGCAGCTCTTTGGAGGTGGTCTGTGGATTGTCCTTGACTGTTCTCACCATTCTTCTTCTCTGCCTTTCTGATATTTTTCTTGGCCTGCCACTTCTGGGCTTAACAAGAACTGTCCCTGTGGTCTTCCATTTCCTTACTATGTTCCTCACAGTGGAAACTGACAGGTTAAATCTCTGAGACAACTTTTTGTATCCTTCCCCTGAACAACTATGTTGAACAATCTTTGTTTTCAGATCATTTGAGAGTTGTTTTGAGGAGCCCATGATGCCACTCTTCAGAGGAGATTCAAATAGGAGAACAACTTGCAATTGGCCACCTTAAATACCTTTTCTCATGATTGGATACACCTGGCTATGAAGTTCAAAGCTCAGTGAGGTTACAAAACCAATTTTGTGCTTCAGTAAGTCAGTAAAAAGTAGTTAGGAGTATTCAAATCAATAAAATGATAAGGGTACCCAAATTTTTGCACCGGTCAAATTTTGGTTTAATGCATATTGCACATTTTCTGTTAGTACAATAAACCTCATTTCAATCCTGAAATATTACTGTGTCCATCAGTTATTAGATATATCAAATTGAAATGGCTGTTGCAAACACCCAAATATTTAGAACTAAAAATGATTAAGATTAATAGGGGTGCCCAAACTTTTTCATATGACTGTATATATATATACAGCATGTCATGTGCCAGCGCCCTGGATAGCAGTAGAAGTAGCTTGTGCGGGTCTGTATTATATACTGCTGTTTGGCACTAGTATATTAGTAACATAGTAGACAAGGTTGGATAAAGACACAAGTCCATTAAGTCAAACCCACCAAGTTGATCCAGAGCAAGTAAAAAAAAAAAAAACAAGGGTGACGCCAATTGCCCCATCAAATTCCTCCCCAACTCTAAATATGGCAATTGCACTAAACTGAACTGAAGTAAATTAATGGGTCGGAGGAGGCATGGGCGCACAGCACCAACATCCATGTGCCATCTGTGCCGTTCAACCACTGACTGTCATGTGCATGAGAACTAAGTTTCTGGATCAACATCCTCTCCCTTTGAACTTTTAAAGACTTCAGACATCACCACATCCTGTAGCAGCTCCATAGTCTCACTGCTCTTACTGTAAAGAAGCCCCACCTATGACTACGGTGAAACCTTTTTTCCTCTAGATGTAGAGGATGCCCCCTTGTCTGGGTTACAGTTATTGTGTGGTACTATTTGCACACAATATGATGTTATTATGGTACACATGCTGTACAGTCCCTTTATGTTGGCAGTGTATAGTTTTATTATATAAGTGGTAGATGGCAATTTTTTGTGAGTATTGTATGGTACACTTCTGTATGGCCACTGACATTCGTACGTTCACACTGGGTGTTGTGTGGTGCTGTGAGATATACAGACTTATAAATATATTTTTAGAGTGTGACTAAGTGATTCAGAGAAGTGTGAAAAGTTTGCTGTGACTTCTCAAGCCCTACCCTACACTACATTACCTTACACTACACCTAAACTACACAACACAACCCTACCCTACACTACCATACACTACACTACACAACACTACATTACCTTACACTACACCTAAACTACACAACACAACCCTACCCTACACTACCATACACTACACTACACAACACTACCCTACACTACATTACCTTACACTATACCTAAACTACACAACACAACCCTACCCTACACTACCATACACTACACTACACAACACTACACTACCCTACACTACATTACCTTACACTACACCTAAACTACACAACACAACCCTACCCTACACTACCATACACTACACTACACTACACAACACTACCCTACACTACATTATCTTACACTATACCTAAACTACACAACACAACCCTACCCTACACTACCATACACTACACTACATAACACTACACTACCCTACACTACATTACCTTACACTACACCTAAACTACACAACACAACCCTACCCTACACTACCATACACTACACTACACAACACTACCCTACACTACATTACCTTACACTACACCTAAACTACACAACACAACCCTACCCTACACTACCATACACTACACTACACAACACTACACTACCCTACACTACATTACCTTACACTACACCTAAACTACACAACACAACCCTACCCTACACTACCATACACTACACTACACTACACAACACTACCCTACACTACATTATCTTACACTATACCTAAACTACACAACACAACCCTACCCTACACTACCATACACTACACTACATAACACTACACTACCCTACACTACATTACCTTACACTACACCTAAACTACACAACACAACCCTACCCTACACTACCATACACTACACTACACAACACTACCCTACACTACATTACCTTACACTACACCTAAACTACACAACACAACCCTACCCTACACTACCATACACTAAACTACACAACACTACCCTACACTACATTACTTACACTACACTTAAACTACACAACACAACCCTACCCTACACTACCATACACTACACTACACAACACTACACTACCCTACACTACATTACCTTACACTACACCTAAACTACACAACACAACCCTACCCTACACTACCATACACTACACTACCCTACACTACACATTACCTTTACACTACACTACCATACACTACACTACCCTACCCTACACTACACTACCCTACACTACACTACCATACACTACACTACCCTACCCTACACTACCCTACACTACACTACCATACACTACACTACCCTACCCTACACTACACTACACTACCCTACACTACCATACACTACACTACCCTACACTACACTACATTACCTTTACACTACACACTACCCTACCCTACACTACACAACACTACCCTACACTACCATACACTACACTACACACTACCCTACCCTACACTACACTACCATACACTACATTACACTACCATACACTACACTACACACTACCCTACCCTACACTACCATACACTACACTACACTACCATACACTACACTACACACTACCTTACCTTACACTATACTACCATACACTACACACTACCCTACCCTACACTACACTACCATACACTACACTACACACTACCCTACCCTACACTACACTACCATACACTACACAACATTACCTTTACACTACACTACCATACACTACACAACACTACACTACCCTACCCTACACTACCCTACACTACACTACCCTACACTACACTACCATACACTACACTACACTACCCTACCCTACACTACACACTACCCTACCCTACACTACACTACACAACACTACCCTACACTACCATACACTACACTACAAACTACCCTACCCTACACTACCATACACTACACTACACAACACTACCCTACCCTACACTACACTACACTACCCTACCCTACACTATCCTACATTACCCTAAACAACACTACACTTACCTACCCTACACTACACAACACTACCCTACACTACCTTACACTACACCTAAACTACACAACACAACCCTACCCTACACTACACAACACTACCCTACACTACATTACCTTACACTACACCTAAACTACACAACACAACCCTACCCTACACTACCATACACTACACTACCCTACACTACCATACACTACACTACCCTACACTACACAACATTACCTTTACACTACACTACCATACACTACACTACCCTACCCTACACTACCCTACCCTACCCTACACTACCATACACTACACTACCCTACACTACACTACCATACACTACACTACCCTACCCTACACTACCATACACTACACTACCCTACATTACCTTTACACTACAAACTACCCTACCCTACACTACACAACACTACCCTACACTACCATACACTACACTACACACTACCCTACCCTACACTACACTACCATACACTACACTACACTACCATACACTACACTACACACAACCCTACCCTACACTAACATACACTACACTACACAACACTACCCTACACTACATTACCTTACACTACACCTAAACTACACAACACAACCCTACCCTACACTACCATACACTACACTACACAACACTACCCTACACTACATTACCTTACACTACACCTAAACTACACAACACAACCCTACCCTACACTACCATACACTACCCTACACTACCATACACTACACTACCCTACACTACACAACATTACCTTTACACTACACTACCATACACTACACTACCCTACCCTACACTACACTACCCTACACTACCATACACTACACTACCCTACCCTACCCTACCCTACACTACACTACCCTACACTACCATACACTACACTACCCTACACTACACTACCATACACTACACTACCCTACCCTACACTACACTACCCTACACTACCATACACTACACTACCCTACACTACACTACATTACCTTTACACTACACACTACCCTACCCTACACTACACAACACTACCCTACACTACCATACACTACACTACACACTACCCTACCCTACACTACACTACACTACCATACACTACACTACACACTACCTTACCTTACACTACACTACCATACACTACACACTACCCTACCCTACACTACACTACCATACACTACACTACACACTACCCTACCCTACACTACACTACCATACACTACACATTACCTTTACACTACACTACCATACACTACACAACACTACACTACCCTACCCTACACTACCCTACACTACACTACCCTACACTACACTACCATACACTACACTACACTACCCTACCCTACACTACACACTACCCTACCCTACACTACACTACACAACACTACCCTACACTACCATACACTACACTACACACTACCCTACCCTACACTACCATACACTACACTACACAACACTACCCTACCCTACACTACCCTACCCTACACTATCCTACATTACCCTAAACAACACTACACTTACCTACCCTACACTACACAACACTACCCTACACTACCTTACACTACACCTAAACTACACAACACAACCCTACCCTACACTACCATACACTACACAACACTACCCTACACTACATTACCTTACACTACACCTAAACTATACAACACAACCCTACCCTACACTACCATACACTACACTACCCTACACTACCATACACTACACTACCCTACACTACACAACATTACCTTTACACTACACTACCATACACTACACTACCCTACCCTACACTACACTACCCTACACTACACTACCATACACTACACTACCCTACCCTACACTACCATACACTACACTACCCTACACTACACTACCATACACTACACAACACTACCCTACCCTACACTACACTACACAACACTACCCTACACTACACTACCCTACCCTACACTACACTACATTATCATACACTACACAACACTACCCTACACTACACTACCATACACTACACTACTCAACACTACCCTACACTACACTACACTACACTACACTACACTACCCTACACTACACTACCCTACCCTACACTACACTACACTATCATACACTACACAACACTACCCTACACTACACTACCATACACTACACTACTCAACACTACCCTACACTACACTACACTACACAACACTACCATACACTACACTACCTTACCCTACACTACCATACACTACACTACCCTACATTACCCTACCTTACACTACACTACCATACACTACACTACACAACATTACACTACACACTACTCTACACTACCATACACTACACTACACTACACACTACCCTGCACTACACTACCCTACACTACACTACCCTATACTATCCTACATTACCCTACACAACACTACACTTACCTACCCTACACAACACAACACTACCCTACACTACACTACCCTATCCTACACTACACTATCCTATGCAACACTACCCTACACTGCCCTACTCTACACTACATTACATTACATTGGAAACCTACATCTATACCCTGGTTATTTCAGTTGCTCCAAAAAGATCTGCTCCTTGCCTTGGGCAACCTTAAAGAGGACCTTTCACCACCTCCACCAACTTCTTCATCTTTACATCCTTCAATAGGCCCGCTCCACTGATTCAGGCACAGTTGGAATTTTTCCTCTAGCCCCCACCATTCCTGAGTAATCTATGCTCCCATTATACAATGAGGCTTTCTACTATCGAGTGGGCAGGTCTCAGACTATCTGCTCCAGCACAGGACCACCCAACTGACAGAAGAGAGACTAAGTTGCAAATTCAGTGCTGAAACTAATCACACCAATTGCTCAGGAATGGTGGGGGCATCAGTGGAGGGCCAGCTATTGAAGTATGCAGAGAGTTGAAGTTTGTGGAGGTGGTGAAAGGTCCTCTTTAAACTGGCCCTGATCATAGGAGTGGTGGTGTGACTAAAGTGATGACATCACAGGCTTAATGATGTCACCACCTTGCTGCCTTCAGATGTGTTGATAATGTCATCAAGGGAATGTCATGGACAAGGCTGATGGATCCCCTATAGAGGATAAAATCATAGGGATGATATCACAGGTGTGAAGATATGATAACCAACAGTGTCACTGATATTATCTACACTGTCCCATTTAAGACCCCAAAATGAGTAGTGATCTCATAAGTGTGAGTTGCACCTGGAATTGACATCATTACCATTGATGATGTCACTAAATAAATTGTCATGGATATTGGTGGCAGCTCAAAGGTCAGAGCCAGTGACACTGCATGAGTACATGTCAATGATAGACTCCCAACATCTCATTGTATATAATGTAGGCACAGATAGTACTGCTTCCCTGTCTCACACTGTAAATAATGTAGGCACAGACAATACTGCCTCCCTATCTCTCTATATAGATGTAAGAACATATTGTACTGCCTCCCTCTATTTCCCTATAAATGATGTATACATAGATAATACTGCCCCCTTTGCTCTCCCTATAAATGATGTATGTACAGATGGCACTGCCTCCTTGTATATTATGTATACATAGATAATACTGCCCCCTTTGCTCTCCCTATAAATGATGTATGTACAGATGGCACTGCCTCCTTGTATATTATGTATACATAGATAATACTGGCCTTTTGCTCTCCCAATAAATGATGTATGTATAGACTGTACTGACTCCCTGTTTCTTCTTGTGAATGATGTAGGTACAGATAGTATTGCCATCTGGTCTCTTCCTGCAAACACATACTACTGCCTCCCTATCTCTCACTGTAAATGATGAAGGAACAAGCTGTTCCGCCTCCCTCTGTAAATGATGTAAAGTAGGCACAGATAGTACTGCTTCCTATTCTTATACTTCACATTAAAACTATATATAGTATTGCCTCCCTGTCTAATCCTGTAAATGATGAATGCACAGATATTACAGTCTCCTGTATCTCACAGATAGTACTACAACTCTGTCTCTTCCCTATAAATGATGTAGGTGCATCTAGTAGTGTCCCCATCTATCTAACAAAAAAAAAATAAAGAAAAAAAAAATAATATTTATTGATTATTTAAAAAAAAAAATTTTAATATTTTTTCCTTCCTGTTTCTCCTTATAAATATTAAAGGGGGAAAGTGGTGTTGTCTCCCTATAAATTATGTAGGCCCACATAGTGTTGCCTCCCTGTCTCACTATAGAGCTGTATACTGTAAGAGCGGTCACACTATGGAGCTGTATACTGTAAGAGCGGTCACACTATAGAGCCGTATACTGTAAGAGCGGTCACACTATAGAGCCGTATACTGTAAGAGCGGTCACACTATGGAGCTGTATACTGTAAGAGCGGTCACACTATAGAGCTGTATACTGTAAGAGCGGTCACACTATGGAGCTGTATACTGTAAGAGCGGTCACACTATAGAGCTGTATACTGTAACACCGGTCACACTATGGAGCCGTATACTGTAACACCGGTCACACTATGGAGCCGTATACTGTAAGAGCGGTCACACTATGGAGCTGTATACTATAAGAGGGGTCACACTATAGAGCCGTATACTGTAAGAGCGGTCACACTATAGAGCTGTATACTGTAAGAGCGGTCACACTATATACTGTATACTGTAAGAGCGGTCACACTATAGAGCTGTATACTGTAAGAGCAGTCACACTATAGAGCCGTATACTGTAACACCGGTCACACTATGGAGCCGTATACTGTAAGAGCAGTCACACTATAGAGCTGTATACTGTAAGAGCGGTCACACTATACTGTATACTGTAAGAGCGGTCACACTATGCTGTATACTGTAAGAGCGGTCACACTATAGAGCCGTATACTGTAAGAGCGGTCACACTATAGAGCCGTATACTGTAAGAGCGGTCACACTATAGAGCTGTATACTGTAAGAGCGGTCACACTATAGAGCTGTATACTGTAACAGCGGTCACACTATAGAGCTGTATACTGTAAGAGCGGTCACACTATAGAGCCGCGTATACTGTAAGAGCGGTCACACTATGGAGCCGTATACTGTAAGAGCGGTCACACTATGGAGCCGTATACTGTAAGAGCAGTCACACTATAGAGCCGTATACTGTAAGAGTGGTCACACTATGGAGCCGTATACTGTAAGAGCGGTCACACTATAGCGCTGTATACTGTAAGAGCAGTCACACTATAGAGCTGTATACTGTAAGAGCGGTCACACTATAGAGCTGTATACTGTAAGAGCGGTCACACTATAGAGCTGTATACTGTAAGAGCAGTCACACTATAGAGCTGTATACTGTAAGAGCAGTCACACTATAGAGCTGTATACTGTAAGAGCGGTCACACTATAGAGCTGTATACTGTAAGAGCGGTCACACTATAGAGCTGTATACTGTAAGAGCAGTCACACTATAGAGCTGTATACTGTAAGAGTGGTCACACTATAGAGCCGTATACTGTAAGAGTGGTCACACTATGGAGCTGTATACTGTAAGAGCGGTCACACTATAGAGCTGTATACTGTAAGAGGAGTCACACTATACTGTATACTGTAAGAGCGGTCACACTATAGAGCTGTATACTGTAAGAGCGGTCACACTAGAGCTAGAGCCGTATACTGTAAGAGTGGTCACACTATAGAGGCGCCGTATACTGTAAGAGTGGTCACACTATGGAGCTGTATACTGTAAGAGCGGTCACACTATAGAGCTGTATACTGTAAGAGGAGTCACACTATACTGTATACTGTAAGAGCGGTCACACTATAGAGCTGTATACTGTAAGAGGAGTCACACTATGGATCTGTATACTGTAGGAGCAGTCACAATAAAAGCCCATGCTCCCACCAAACAAAAAAAAAAAAAAATTAAAATAATAAAAAAAAACTTTTATTTTAAAAAAAAAAAAATCTAAAAAATATAATTTTTTTACACAAAAAAAAAAAAAAAAAAAAAAAATAATAAAAAAAAAAAAACACCAAAAAAACAAAACAATATTTTATAGAAAAAAAAAAAAAAAAAAGGGGCCCCCAAACAAAAAAAAAAAAAAAAAATCTCACAAAAAAACCCCCCCCCCCCCCAAAAAAAACCCCCCAAATCAATTTATATTCAATTTTTTTTTTTCTTACCAAAAAAAGACGTAGCCAGCGAAAAGAAATCATCTGCACTGTCCGCTGCATTACCACCGCCACCACCACTAGTAAAATCCCCGTCAGGAGCTCCAGCAATCCCCAGCTTACCGCCCAGGAACATCAGGTATCCACTACTTATTACTAATAGTTACATGAACAGGATATAGCGGTGTAGCCGGGATTTCCGTCACCTAAAGCAAAGATTGTGATTGCTACACCGACCCTGGTTGTACATGATCTGTCCATGAGACTGTTCACATTGAGGGATGGCCATGGTTGCACAGTGTTCGCAAATTCACATATAGTGTATACATATATTAAGCTCAGATATGAATTAAGGAAGTGCACTGGCTATTATTAGGATCACAATCACATTGAAGATCGAGCGCAACCTCAGAATGAAGCAACGTCTGCAGAAAAGAGGAATCCATGAGCAGCTGGTAGAGGGCTCGGCCGGGCATCTGTGCCCCCGAACGTCCTATGCTAAAGCTAATAACATCATATGAGGAAATTGCTATTTATACAAGATTATATTTATATGCCAGTGCGTGTACGCTATGCAGCACACGGGGATATCCCCATCATATGAAGTGATGGCATATTTGCTAGGGAACATCATAACATCCTGCCTGGCAGGGATCTGACCTCTGGGTTGCTTGCTAGTGTCTCCACAAGTGTCTCTTGTTCTCCATCCAGTCCAGACCACCATGATAACGTTTTACGATTGCTGGAAAACACCTTAGGGCTAAGGTCCCACGTAGCGGGCTGCAGAAAAAAATGCTGCGGGAAAAAACGCGGTGGAAACACATCGTAGATTTTCCCGCAGCACTTTTCACAGAAAATCCGCAGAATTTTCCTCTGCAGACTTTCTGCTTCAATTATACCTATAGGGAAACCGCCGGC
This sequence comes from Leptodactylus fallax, assembly GCA_947044405.1. NCBI lineage: Eukaryota > Metazoa > Chordata > Amphibia > Anura > Leptodactylidae > Leptodactylus > Leptodactylus fallax. The sequence continues at coordinate 2,871,377 of CAMRHE010000238.1, read as the reverse complement.
TTTTCCATAGGTATAATTGACATGCTGCGATTTCCAAAATGCAAGGTTTAAAGCCCCACGTTGCCAAAACGCATCGTTTTTTTGTTTCAAATTTTGTTGCGGTTTTTGAACCAAGTAGCTCCTTCATTCTGAGGATGGTGAGGGTCCTGGCAGCAGAACCCCCACACAAACAGGAAGCAATGGCATATCATAGTAATATGCCCTTTAGAACTCTTTAAGTTTATTATGTGATGTCAGAATGTAAAGAATTGTCTTTTCCTGCACTAAGTACTTTTAAAGTCATTGCCATTCTATGGTAGAAAACAGAAAGAAGACCGTCATACTGTAAGTGACGCAGAATGATGACTAAATGGTGGAATAATATTTCATCCTACAAATAACACATCCTCATACACAATCTTGGAATTAAATACTGTCCCCTAGTGGTGAGGAAAAATATTTCTGAAAGAAAATACAGTATTCTACTACAGGGATAATACACACAGTACAGGGATAATACACACAGTGATGTCACAGTACAGGGATAATACACACAGTGATGTCACAGTACAGGGATAATACACACAGTGATGTCACAGTACAGAGATAATACACACAGTGATGTCACAGTACAGGGATAATACACACAGTGATGTCACAGTACAGGGATAATACACACAGTGATGTCACAGTACAGGATAATATACACAGTGATGTCACAGTACAGAGATAATACACACAGTGATGTCACAGTACAAGGATAATACACACAATGATGTCACAGTACAGGGATAATACACACAGTGATGTCACAGTACAGGGATAATACACACAGTGATGTCACAGTACAGGATAATACACACAGTGATGTCACAGTACAGAGATAATACACACAGTGATGTCACAGTACAGGGATAATACACACAGTGATGTCACAGTACAGGGATATTACACACAGTGATGTCACAGTACAGGATAATACACACAGTGATGTCGCAGTACAGGGATAATACACACAGTGATGTCACAGTACAAGGATAATACGCACAGTGATGTCGCAGTACAGAGATAATACACACAGTGATGTCACAGTACAGAGATAATACACACAGTGATGTCACAGCACAGGGATAATACACACAGTGATGTCACAGCACAGGGATAATACACACAGTGATGTCACAGTACAGGGATAATAAACACAGTGATGTCACAGTACAGGGATAATACACACAGTGATGTCACAGTACAGAGATAATACACACAGTGATGTCACAGTACAGAGATAATACACACAGTGATGTCACAGTACAGGGATAATACACACAGTGATGTCACAGTACAGGGATAATACACACAGTGATGTCACAGTATAGGATAACATATACAGTGATGTCGCAGTACAGAGATAATACACACAGTGATGTCACAGTACAGAGATAATACACACAGTGATGTCACAGCACAGGGATAATACACACACTGATGTCACAGCACAGGGATAATACACACAGTGTTGTCACAGTACAGAGATAATACACACAGTGATGTCACAGTACAGGGATAATACACACAGTGATGTCACAGTACAGGGATAATACACACAGTGATGTCACAGTACAGAGATAATACACACAGTGATGTCACAGTACAGAGATAATACACACAATGATGTCACAGTACAGGGATAATACACACAGTGATGTCACAGTACAGAGATAATACACACAGTGATGTCACAGTACAGGGATAATACACACAGTGATGTCACAGTACAGGTATAATACACAGTGATGTCACAGTACAGGATAATATATACAGTGATGTCGCAGTACAGAGATAATACACACAGTGATGTCACAGTACAGAGATAATACACACAGTGATGTCACAGCACAGGGATAATACACACAGTGATGTCACAGCACAGGGATAATACACACAGTGTTGTCACACTACAGAGATAATACACACAGTGATGTCACAGTACAGGGATAATAAACACAGTGATGTCACAGTACAGGGATAATACACACAGTGATGTCACAGTACAGGATAATACACACAGTGATGTCACAGCACAGGGATAATACACACAGTGATGTCACAGCACAGGGATAATACACACAGTGTTGTCACAGTACAGAGATAATAGACACAGTGATGTCACAGTACAGGGATAATACACACAGTGATGTCACAGTACAGGGATAATAAACAGTAGTATTCTCTAATTGGTCCCACCTAAGTGGATACATAACTAATGTTCATTAACACCAGTGATGTGTATTGATTGTCTGGGGTGACTGTCATTGGTTATAATAGAAACTAATAGAAACCTGAATTATTTCTTATTACTTCACAGAAGCACAAATGAAGATTTCAGGAATGAGGATGGTATGTACAATATGGGATATATGTTTTCTTCCAAGTTGCAAAGGTCAATATTTGAGGGTTATGTTTGTGTTCTCTGCTCATACGGGATGCCTGTCCTCCCAAGTAATGCTGGCCGAATATTTCTGTGTATCTGCTCAGTAAAGGCTCAGTTTCCCTGAAGAACTACTGGAGGGACATTGAAACAGTGCATTGTATTTACTGAAATTAATAGCCATCTGTTAGTTTTTGAAGATGGCAGCAATGTACAGTAGCTCTGTCTTATATAGGGCAGGGTCGGCCATGCTATCTGACAGAGATGACTTGTATTGGCTTCGTAACACTCGACAAAACCCAGGAAACCCCATATATTTACCCCTAAAATAGTTTTAGTTCAAGGTTAATATAAAATGACCCTCAGTCAACCCCTTCATAATTTGATGTACTCTAAAGATGTATATCCCTTTAAATATACCTTTACAAACAGCTACATAGCAGTCATATAGAAATGATCAATCCCAGCTGAGTAGTGGAGACAATTGTATCCAATCTACAGTAGACAATGCTCTGTGAGCTCAACAGCCTGGACTCCAGACTGATACACTGTAGCAAACTAGCAGTGAGATCTGTTCAGTTGCAAACATCTTCATTTTTAACATTACATTATTATCACATTATTTATGGTATTTTTGCTTTATTTTGCAGGAGGCTTTGTCGATGATATAGTAAGTATTACTGCTGAGGAGAAAACCCTGTTGCTACATTTTTGGGGTGTAAGATCCTGTTCGATTTTAAAGGGATTGTACAGCATTAGAAAAACATAGAAATCACAGTTTTTTCTATATGCAAATTAGCTCTTTGGAGCAATGGCAGCCCCTCGTTGTTCCAAAAAGCTTATTTGCACATTGCAATATCTCGGCAATGGTGGCAGCGATTCACAAGCGGAAAACACAGTTTGTTTCAGGTGATCCTAACCTATCTATCTGCAGGGCTGGGGTGATATGCTGGTTCTGGTGACACTAACCTATCTATCTGCAGGGCTGGGGTGATATGCTGGGTCTGGTGACACTAACCTATCTATCTGCAGGGCTGGGGTGATATTCTGGCTCTGGTGACACTAACCTATCTATCTGCAGGGCTGGGGTAATATGCTGGGGTCTGGTGACACTAACCTATCTATCTGCAGGGCTGGGGTGATATGCTGGGGTCTGGTGACACTAACCTATCTATCTGCAGGGCTGGGGTGATATGCTGGGTCTGGTGACACTAACCTATCTATCTGCAGGGCTGGGGTGATATGCTGGTTCTGGTGACACTAACCTATCTATCTGCAGGGCTGGTGTGATATTCTAGTGACACTAACCTATCTATCTGCAGGGCTGGGGTGATATGCTGGTTCTGGTGACACTAACCTATCTATCTGCAGGGCTGGTGTGATATTCTGGTTCTGGTGACACTAACCTATCTATCTGCAGGGCTGGGGTGATATGCTGGTTCTGGTAACACTAACCTATCTATCTGCAGGGCTGGGGTGATATGCTGGTTCTGGTGACACTAACCTATCTATCTGCAGGGCTGGGGTGATATGCTGGGGTCTGGTGACACTAACCTATCTATCTGCAGGGCTGGGGTGATATGCTGGTTCTGGTGACACTAACCTATCTATCTGCAGGGCTGGGGTGATATGCTGGGGCCTGATGACTATAACCTATCTATCTACAGGGCTGGGGTGATATGCTGGGTCTGGTGACACTAACCTATCTATCTGCAGGGCTGGGGTGATATGCTGGGGTCTGGTGACACTAACCTATCTATCTGCAGGGCTGAGGTGATATGCTGGGGTCTGGTGACACTCCCTTTAAAAGAATATTAAAATTTTAAAGCACTTTTTATTTAACTCAGGCTGACCCCTTTAACCCAGAATCTATATACTATTCAGTACACCATTATACCTCACTGATACAAGGGCACTTTGCAGATCTGTAGGGCAATATCCCAGACTGCTAGATGAAGAGCTAAAGCTGCAGCCCCAACAATGTCTCCCATGGATCCTGATGAGGTCCTCCTGTCATTGTAGAGACAGATACACATATACATAAGACAGTGACATGTATATAGCTAACTGACATGTATATAATCGGGACATCAAACCCAAGGATGACAGGACACTGAACCAGTACAAGGACATGTGATGAGAGCGTTGTCACAGAAGACAGAGACTGACACAGAACTACAAGGATGAGGAGCATGTCTCCAAAAACGATGGGCTCACCAACAAATATCAACTATCCTCTTCAGTCTAGTTAAATATCCTATTCAGAAATTATATCTGTGTCTAGGAAAGCTGGGTTCCACCCAATATGACCATTCTAGATGTTGTCCCAGCTCCCATTAAGGCTGCAGTGCATCCATAGGGTTGCCTCTTCTTTTCACCAAAAATAACAGACAAAATGTAATATCCCTGGTGTCTAGAGGTACTAAAGGGTTATTATCAACATTACTGGTGGTCTAGGGCAGTGTAAGGGTAAATATAAACATCCTGGTGACATAGGGCAGAAACTTCTGGAGGTCTAGGGCAGAGAAGAAGTTACTGTCAATATCCCTGATAATCTAGGGCAGTAAGAGGTTAATTTAAGAATCCCTGGAGGTCTGGAGCAGGGAAGGGGTTAAAGTTAAGACATTAAGGGTTTAATGTAGGCAACCTTTGTGGCATAGAAGGTCTTACTGTCAATATTCCTTGTTGTCTATGGCAGTGGAAAGGTTAATTTCATCCTGGTATCCGGGAGATACTGAAGGGTTATTGTCAACATCACTGGTGGTCTAGGGCAGTAAAAGGGTGAATGTAATCTCTACAGACACAGGGCAGATAAGAGGTGAGTGCCGAAATCTTTGGTGGTCAAGAGCAGTAGAGAGGTTACTGCTAATATCCCTGATAATCTAGGGCAGGAAGGGGATACATTTGAGCATTCCTGTTGGTCTGGGGCAGTAAGAGATAAATTTAAGCATCCCTGGTGGTGTGGGGCAGGGAAGAGGTTAAAGTTAAGTCATTAACAGATAATCATCCCTGGTGGCATAGGGAAGGGAAGGGGTTATTATCAATATCTCTGACAATCTAGGGCAGGAAGGAGATAATTTAAGCATTCTTCTTGGTTCAGGGCAAAGGAGGTAAATTCAGGCATCCATACTGGTCTGGGACAGGGAAAGGGTTAAGGTTAAGTCATTAAGGATTTAATATAGGATTACTTGGTGGTACAGGGCAGGGAAAGGGTTACTGTCAATATCCCTGATAATCTATTCTAGGGGGTAAATTTAAGCATAGGGCAGGGAAGTATCCCTTGTGGACTGGAGCAGTAAGAGGGTTAATTTAAGCATCCCTGGTGGCATAGGGCAGGGAAAGTGTTACTGTCAATATCCCTGGTGGTCTAGGGCAGTGGTGCTTTGTCCCATTCAAGTGTACATCTGCTGTTACTTGTATGCCATTTGGATGTACCAAAGAGGCCATATATGGAAGCAATAATGGCAGCCACATTGGTTGTCACACAACATTCCTAGAGAGAAATAGACGTAAAAAGTGGCCGATTACAATATTTAACATGTTTACAGGCAACAAATACTCAAGGACTTTGGACAATCCTTTCTTTATTGGATCGGCCCCTGATAAACTGATGACATCATGACCTAGTGCTGGAATCCCAATGATCAGCTGTAACCTCTGGGAGAATTCCCTACAGCACCCCCACAGGGAAAATGAAGCATTACACAGTACAATGATTTGCCCATGGATATGGACAATCAGAGTCCTCCAGGGAGAGAGACACTCTTTGTAGGTGCTCAACATGTCTAGATGAGTATCCTGAAGAAGGCCCCCATTGCCCCAGAATTTTCCTACAGTTTATGTGGCCCTATAAGACCTGTTTTACTAATACGAATTGTTCTTTTTAAGAGTGAAGAAAGTGATGAAGAATGTTATGAAGGAATCGATGAGCATAGGTAAGTACATGGCAAAAACTTCTCTTTCTATGGTCACATACGGCAGTAGGATACAGGATATGCTGATATATACAGTCAGAATAGGCAATATGAACAAGGCCCAGCCCTCCTGCTACTATACTACTGTAGTACGGCCATGTAAAAAATTTTTTTGCAAAATTCTCTTCATTTCTTAACCAATTCATGACTGGGCTATATTCTCAGGTTTATGACCAGAAACATTTTCAGGTTTACAATTTTTTTGGTGGTAGATAGGCCTTTATTTGAAGTCATTTTTATTTTTGCTATTTTTTTTTCTTTCTTTAAATAGCTGTAAAAAAAAAATAAAAATAGGGGGGTGCTACTAAAATATTTTAAATATTTTTTTTAATTTCTGATTTTCCCGGTAGTTGGGGTTGATATATTTGCCCCAGTTACAGGAGTAATACTGCTAGTATATAATGCCGATCTGATCCGGGTGCTTTAGTACCTAGCAGTTCCTGGTCCCTGTATACCCAGCACTCATTGATCAGGAAGGCACAGTAAAGGGACAGTAAAAACCGTCAGTGCCTGCTCTATGGAGACCCAGCTGTCACTGACAGCTGGCTCCCCGCACCTTCAGTTGCACCATCTTGCAACATTTACTGCATACTATATATACATGAAATGCAGTAATAAGACAGAATACAGAAAGCTCCCTCTAGTGGCGGCAGAATCCATTCACAAATAAGATCTATCTAGAATGACTATGTTATCAATGACCATCATAGGCCAGCACACTAGAGAGATGATAGGGGTGATCCTCCTTTTTGCAGTCAGATCTACCCTTATATCAGCTTTTCCTTCCAGTGCTCAGTACAAGAGAGAGCAAGAAGAGAAGAAAGAGAAAAAGAGGAAGAAAGAGCTGGAGCAAGCTAAGAAGGAGCAAAAAGAGAAGGAAAAGAAGGAACAGGAGATAAGAAAACGGTTCAGGGTAAGTACTAACAACCCTCCTCTATAGAATCGCCCCACGTAAAGTGATGGCCGCTATTGTTTTACTTTCTAAACCTAAGTATTTTATTATTATACCCCTTCCCGACATCAGCGGTAATAGTAATAGTACAGGAGATGTCGGGTCTTTAAACATGGCGGCCACTGCTCTGAAGCAGAGCGGCTGCCAAAGTGGCCAGATCTCACTTGTTCAATACAGCCGCTGCTAATACAGATGTGCTGCAGTCTATGGGTCAAACAATGTAATCACAGGGGTCTAATAAACCAGTAAAAAAATGTAAAAAGTTTTTAAATTTTTTTAAAAAATTTAAAAAAGAAACTAAAAATTCTAATCATCCCCTCTTAGCCTGGAACAGTTGGGAATTTTTTTTAAAACATCACAAAAACTATATAAATCTGGTATTGCTGTAATTGGAACGACCCACAGAATACAGGAGACGTGTCATTTTGACCACACAATAAATGTTGTAAAAACAAAACCAAAACCAAACTAATTATACCCCATTCAGAATTTTTTTACAGCTTCCCAGTACATCGTATGGAATATTTAATGGTACCATTACAAAGTACAATATGTTCTGCAACAATAAAGCCCTCATACGACTCTGTGAGCAGAAAAATTAAAAAGTTATGACTTTTGGGAGTAAAAAATAAAATCGAAAAATAGCTGCGATGGGAAGGGTTATAGTGACTGGAGCTCTGTTTTTCTGATACAGATCTCCAGATCTCCATAATTAAACGATACTGTTCTGTCTACCTGCCGCCACCACTAGGGGGGGGGCTCAGGAGCCTTCTGCATACTGTTTATGCATTGAACTCTATGATAACATAGTATGCTGTAAGATCCTGAGCTCCCTCTAGTGGTGGCTGCAGGCACACAACTAAAGACTCTCTTAGTCTCAGATGTTACACAGTGATATAGTCCTTGCAACGAAGGAATTGCAGCTGAAAAGTTGTGATCTTAAGACGATCACCAATGACTGTAAGTCCCTACAGTACTGTAAGTGACGGAAATAAAGCAAACAGTATTTTACACCAAGACCTGGAGACCCCTCCCCATTATAATATGGCTCCCGACTCTTCCTGCAGTTAACCCAGAGTATAGATGTCATTCATCAGGCCAAGGCCAACACCGACTATAAAGGCGGCAAAAATGAACTCAGCTTCAAACATGGAGACGAGATTGAAATCATACGAGTTACCGATAATCCTGAGGGGAAATGGCTCGGCCGGATGAAAGGAAATTGTGAGTATCAGTCAGAGCAGTGACAAGTGGAGGCCAAATCTCAGGGAATGGCCGAGGGAAGGTCAAAAAGTCAGAATACAGGTAAAGGCAGCACGGTGGCTCAGTGGTTAGCGCTGCTAGTGGCTCAGTGGATAGCGCTGTTGTTGGTGGCTCAGTGGTTAGTGCTGTTGGTGGCTCAGTGGTTAGCGCTATTGGTGGCTCAGTGGATTGCGCTGTTGTTGGTGGCTCAGTGGTTAGTTCTGTTAGTGGCTCAGTGGATAATGCTGTTGTTGGTGGCTCAATGGTTAGCGCTGTTGGTGGCTCAGTGGATAGTTCTGTTGGTGGCTCAGTGGTTAGCGCTGTTAGTGGCTCAGTGGATAGTGCTGTTGTTTGGGGCTCAGTGGTTAGCGCTGTTAGTGGCTCAGTGGATAGTGCTGCTGGTGGCTCAGTGGTTAGAGCTGTTGGTGGATCAGTGGATAGTGCTGTTGTTGGTGGCTCAGTGGTTAGCGCTGTTAGTGGCTCAGTGGATAGTGCTGCTGGTGGCTCAGTGGTTAGAGCTGTTGGTGGATCAGTGGATAGTGCTGTTGTTGGTGGCTCAGTGGTTAGCGCTGTTGTTGGTGGCTCAGTAGTTAGAGCTGTTGGTGGCTCAGTGGATAGTGCTGTTGTTTGTGGCTCAGTGGTTAGTGCTGTTGGTGGCTCAGTGGATAGTGCTGTTGTTGGTGGCTCAGTGGTTAGTATGATGGTGCTATATCAGTAAGAGAAATTAATAAAATAAAGGGAAATAGTCGCCAGGTTTGGGTCCTAAACCAGCAGCCTGTCCTTGTGGACTCATCTCAGGGAAATTACAACATAAAAAAAACTCCTGAATGGTACAATGTACAGGACTAAGGTCACCATGTTTGGGGCCCTAAACCCCAGCAACATAAGGAAATTCTACAGGTTTAGGGGCCCCAAGTTCTCTTTAAGCACAATGTTCCATCACAAAGTTAGAGATAGGCACCTCCTTCTCTCCAAGTATTATCTCTCTCACTTTCTTTCTCTACTTTCTTTATGTCCCTGTTTCTTGTAGTGTCTTTTTCTTTCTTTCTTTCTTTCTTTCTTTCTTTCTTTCTTCCTTCCTTTTCTTTATCTTTCTTTTTTTCTTGTGCTTTCTTTCTCTTTCTCTTCCTCTTCATTTCAACCTTTCTTTCTTTTTTCTTTCTTTCTTGCCTTCTTTCTAGTTCTTTCTTGTTCTTTCTTTCTCATTTTCTTTCTTCTTCCTCTTCCATTTCATCCGCTTCCTTTCGTTCCTTCTTTCTTTCTTATTCTTTCTCCTCTTTTCATGTATGTTCTTTCCTTTTCAACCTTTCATTTACTTTTATTTATTTTCTTTCATTCTTATTTTCCTTCTTTGTTTCTTTCTCATTCTTTTTTTTTCTTGTAATTCTTTCTTCCATTCTTACTTTCATTTTCATTCTTCCTTTTCTTTGTCTTTCTTTTCTTTTTTCATGTGCTTTGTTTCTTTTTCTTTCTTTCCTCCTCTTCATTTCAACCTTTCATAGTTTTTCAATCTTACTTCTTTCTAGTTTTCTTTCTTTCTTGTGCGTTCTTTCTCTTTTTATTTCATCCTTTTTTATTTTTCTTGCTCTCTATTTCTTTCTTTAATTTTTTATTGTTCTTTCTTTCTTCTTGCTTAATCTTTCTCTTCTCATTTTATCCTTCTTTTTTCTCATTTCATTGAATCCTTTTTCTTTCTTTCTTTTGGTCTTGCCCTCTTTCTTTTCCTTCCTTCCTCTCCCTACTTCAGTCTTCTATACTGTAAGCCTTCTATACTCACTCAGCCTTTCTTCCTTCCTCTCTTTCTTGCTCCCTGTCTTTTTTGGTATATTTATTTCCCTTACACATACTCCACAGTAGACAGCCGCCCTTGTGACTTCTCGTACAGTCAGTGATCCATTGAGAAAAAAAATGGCCAAAGAAGCGATATCACATTCTCACTCTATATTTGCATAAAATATTCCTTCATTCAGATGGATATATAAAAACAGCGATGGTGAAAGTAGATTATGACTCTCTACCGAAAAGGAATCCGACAACTCGCACTCCTGTGAAAGTAGAGAGCGACCAAGATATCTATGATGACGTTGGAGAGCAGGACTCCATCAGCAAGTAGGAGACACATTTATCTTATCTTCCTCACTTCATCTTCTACTTTCCTTTGAATATATAAGGACATCTTTTCTGTCTCCCAGGAGATCAGCCATATCCCCTTCTTCTCTTCCCCTATTGGCTGTAGCAGGAGCATCCCCCCATACCCTGTCTATAATATTACAATAGAATAGTTAAGCCCCACCTCTGCTTATCTGCAATTGATGGCCTATCCTAAGAATAGGCCATCAATTATTAAATCTGGAAAACCCATATCTATCTATAGAGCTATACAAATGTGTACATATATATTTGCTAAATTATTTTTCCCATTTTTCTTATTCCAGTCACAGCCTGGGTGGAAATTCACGTAAGTACCTCTTTATATAAGGCCTTATGACATACTGCATGGACATAGGGATACAGTATTCAATGCAAGTTCTTGGATGACTACCTGTGACAGCAGTGCACATATCATTTATTTGCATAGATTTTCCACCACCGCCGCCTGAAGATGATATCTATGACGGTGTTGATGATAGCCCTCCGGAGAGGTAGGTGGCAACCATCAGTACATGCATTTAAATGGGTCTCCTTGTTAAACATGGCAGTGTACATGGTGCTATGCTCTCCATGCGACGTCTGTGACAAAGGAGGCGCTGCTTCAGGGAGTTCTTTACTATAGGACTCAATAGACAGGAAGACCACAGTGTCCATTAAGAAGGCAATAGTTGCATTAAGACTTGCAGGGGGAGAGATTCTTTCTCTAAGAGGAAGTTCAGCAGAAAAAAAACACTTTATATCAGTAGGATCCACAATTTGTACAGGGGTTGTCCAGAGCAGTAACCCTGCACATAGCTAGTCCTTCTCTTAGCTGAGAAGTGGAGACAACTGTATCCAGTCTACACAATGCTCTGTGAGCTCAACACATCAGCAGTTGAACAAATCTCTCTACTTATTCATTACAATGTATCAGTCTGGACTCCAGGCATCTGAGCTCCCAGAGCATTGTCTAGACTGGATACATGAGCAGCAGCTACACAAATCTCTCTGCTAGTTTGTTACAATGTATCAGTCTGTAGTCCATACTGTTGAGCTCACAGAGCATTGTCTAGACTGGATACAATGTATCAGCTGAGAGCAGGACTAGCTATGTACAGGGTTACTGCCTCTGAATGGACACCAGAGTCTTCTCAGTCACTGACAGCAAGCAGAGATCTTGTACATGGGGAAGAATAGAAACAGAAAGTCTATTAGAAAGTTAAAGGGTTTTTCCAATACTTATATACTGTTGACCTATCTTTAGGATAGATCATCAATATGTGATTGATGGGGATTCAGCACCCTGGACCCCCACAGATCAGCTGGTTGAATCGGATGCAGCACTTGAGAACGCTGTGGCCTCTTCAACCAGCTGATCAGCAGAGGCCCCAGGTGTTGGATCCCCACCAATCAAATGATGATCTCTCCTAAGGATCTGCCATCAATACGCAGAGTAATGATGTCAATCTTTATTTATATAAACCAGAAAACCTCTTCAAACACATTTAGCCCCAGGCACTCCTATGGTCCTATAGGCAGGAAGTGAGATAGTTGCTAGGCAGCCCGAATTGTGACAACCTGCAAAACACATTAGCATAGAGCTGCAAAAAGACCAAGAAGCTGATTCTGAGATGTGATAGGACGCAGGATAATTCCCATATATAACTGATGACATATTCAGCGTTCCTTTATTTTTGTCACGCCACTTACCTTCTGTCTTTCTGACCTGATCGCTCCATCCTACACTGCAAAGCTCTGTACCACAGGAGGAAGAGAAAAGCAGCTCCACGTTGTGGGATATCTTTAGGAAGCGGAGGGGCACTGAGAACAAAAAGAAAAGTGTACAGGATAAAACTGAGCAAGAAGATTACGAAGATGCCGAAGGGTCTCAGTAAGAGTATAAAAGCTTCCCATAGAGCAGCTCTGCTAACAGCCAGCGCCCTGACTAATCCCTAGTGTAACCAGCGCCCAATACCAATCAATCCGCTATTAATCATGTGCTTACCTATCAGATTAACCCGCCAGAATGATTAATACAAGCTTCCTATACACTAACAGGAGGACACACCAGTGCAACCAAGGACACATGATAACCAATTCTATGTGCCTCATCTATTAGGGTGACCGCCTGCCATACATACACTCCTGGGTTTAAGACCTGGAACAGACCTAATGATAAAATAAAGGGGGTTCCCTCTGTAATTTACTAAAAGTTTTATCAATTGTGATAAAAATTGTATAATTAATATATTGCTATATTTTGGAAGTCTCTCTGGATGGAAACTGTGACTTGCATGACAGGGAAATCTGTGGATAGATGATGTGACTTTTTTCCATAATAATGTGATATACCAGGGCAGAGGTTAGACAGGAGGGAAACCACTAGGGTGAGTATATTAGACAGCTTTTTATTCTGTTATTTTTACTATTTTTGCACATATACGTTACTTTGGATACCGACTGAGAAACCGATTCATTGATTGGATTATATTTACCACCACAATCCCCAAATAATACAGTGTGATTCTAGGACTGTATTGCATCGCCTTCACAAACCAATTTTGTAACTGTCCTGATGTATCAAAATTTTTTTAAAAATGAATCAACTTTGAAAACAAACTTAGAAACTTACTATCATCTTGTGTCAACAGTTCCTATGCATCGCCATAGCAACAGACTACAAACAAACCCTGTGTAGTCTGATCCTGCAGTCATTCTCCATCCCATAGGTCCAAATGTACATGTAAGTTTAAGGAGGTGTACAAAAAAATCAGCAGAGTGAGGATAGGTTCACACTTGCGCCGGCACTCCGTCTGCCGTGAATCCGACCTAAATGTCGGAAATCTGGATAGGGAAAGGTTTTTCGACACTTTGCTTAAAACCCCATTCACTTGAATGGGGTTTTAAAGCAATGCGTGGGTGTGCGCTTACACCCTCTGCGCCGAAGCCGTTTTTTTTCGTCGGAAACAAAGTCGGACAAAGACGCACTTTGTGTCTAACGAAAAAAACTGGCTTTGCGGCGCAGAGGGTGTAAGCGCACACCCGCGCATTGCTTTAAAAACCCATAGAAGTGAATGGGTTTTTAATCAAAGTGTCGCAAACCTTCCCCTATCCAGTCCCTATCCAGTTTTCTGACATTTAGGTCGGATTCGCGGCGGACGGAGTGCCAGCACAAGTGTGAACCCACCCTAAGAATGCTTTCAAAAATAAAAGGGTTAATAGTTTATTTTTGTCAATGAACAAAGTGAAGAAGAAACGAGAAATGTAAATCCCATCAATATTCGGTGTGACCTTTACCCTTTGCCTTCCATCAGTTCTTCTCAGTACTTGCAGTCAGATTTTGGCAGAACTCGACAGGGAGGTTGTTCCCGCCGCCATCTTGGAGAACTAAGCACAGATCTTCTGTGGCTGTCGCTTGCTCCAATCCGTCTGTCTCTTCCTGTCATCCCAGACAGACTGGATGATGTTGAGATCAGGGCTATATCTGTGGGGGCCGGATCATCACTTCCAGGACTCCTCCTCCAAAGGGTAAAGGTCGCTCCAAATATTGATGAGATTTACATTTCTCTTTTGTTCATTCATTTAATTCCTGAAAGCATTCTTACTGTGCAGCGCTATTTTCCCCCACCTGCCTAAAACGCTCACATAGTAGTGTATGTTTGCATAAAGCAGGGGACAGGTGGAAGAAAGCATGACTACAAGGTCAGACTACACAGGGTTTGTTTGTAGTCTGTTACCATGGAGACCAATGGATTTGTATAGGAACTGTAACCACAAAACAATAGAAGATTTATAATCAAGGCCAATTACAAAGTTGCTTCATTTTTCAGCATCAAAAGAAAAAAATTTGTTGTGAAGTTGAACACAGAGTTGAAGAATTTTTCAGTCCTCCTCAGTCCTAACTCAACACCAACCAACCCCATGATCTTTGCGTTTCTACTAACCGTTGCAATGTTTGCCCCACTGTAATGCATTGGCAGTGACACTATTTTGACACCATTTTGCTTCCTTCTCTTCTGAAGTTTTTATGTTCACAGCTTGTTAATAACATGAATATCAATGTAATGGCTTACATGAGTTTACTGTGGGTCCGATATAAAAATCTGAAATTCTCATTGTTTTGACAGCAAACAGAGATCTTGAATTGAGAAATGGATATAAAAGTACCAAACCCTGAATATCCCAAGACTTAGAGTCTAGATAACAAATGACATAAGAAAACATTGTGAGGGTCTCCCTCCATTCTCTTGTAGGGGACCTACAGAAACCATTATAGGAATATACTCGCTCCCGTAATCCCCATAGAAGTGAATGGAGAGGGTTACGCACCTGCACAGCCGGCTCTCCATTTATTCTCGGTCCCCTAAGTAGATGGGATGGGGTCGGGGACCCCAATTCTTAGCATAGGTCTGGATCCCAGTGCTTGGCCCCATATCTCTTAGATATTCGTGGCATATTCTATGGCTATTTGGATCTATGGCATCACATACAAGTCTCTTAGTTGTTCTTATGACTTTTTCTTCATTCTTTGGAGCCGTTCTTAGATATTATAGTGTTTTCCATAAGTGACAGCGCTACATGGCAGCGATGACTCCGCGTACATTGATAGATGGGCGCGCTCCCATCCAGGTGTCATAATGATATAAGACCAGTGAGGCGTGAAGCAGAGAGCGCCTCCTGTCTGTGTCATGTCACTAGCTCCAGTTGACAAGATAAGCCCCTTACACATGGCTGGGCTGTCACAATCCCCTCCCCCAGTGTGCAGGTGCTAAATAATACAGGGAAGTAATAGGAAGAGAATTCACATTGTTTTATATTAACACAAACCTCTCTGTGTTTACAGGGCAAATTCTACCTTTGGTAAGTAATCGTGTGCCTAATGTACAGAAATATCCAGTGTGAATGTGCCCGAGACAAAGAAGATTACAGTATTAGAATGAGGGTTCATATACATGGTACTAGAATTATAAGACAGTCATTAGATAGATAATAGATAGATAGATAGATAGATAGATAGATAGATAGATAGATAGATAGATAGATAGGAGATAGATAGATATGAGAGATAGATAGATAGATAGATAGATAGATAGATAGATAGATAGATATGAGATAGATAGATAGATAGATAGATAGATATGAGAGATAGATAGATAGATATGAGATAGATAGATATGAGATAGATAGATAGATAATAGATAGATAGATAGATATGAGAGATAGATAGATATGAGATACATATTAGATAGATAGATAGATATGAGATAGATAGATAGATATAAGATAGATAGATAGATAGGAGATAGATAGATAGATATAAGATAGATAGATAGATAGATAGATAGATAGATAGATATGAGATAGATAGATAGGAGATAGATAGATAGATATGAGATAGATAGATAGGAGATGATAGATAGATAGATAGATAGATAGATGGATAGATAGATAGATAGATAGATATGAGATAGATATTAGATAGATAGATAGATATTAGATAGATAGATATGAGATAGATAGATAGATAGATAGATAGATAGATAGATATGATATAGATAGATATGCAATAGATAGATATGAGATAGATATTAGATAGATATGAGATAGATAGATAGATAGTTATGAGATAGATAGATAGATATGAGATAGATAGATAGATAGATATGAGATAGATAGATAGATATGAGATAGATAGGAGATAAATAGATAGATATGAGATAGATAGATAGATATGAGATAGATAGATAGATAGATAGATAGATAGATAGATAGATAGATAGATAGAGACTTTGTTACATTGCTCACACAAAATAGGTTGTCTAATGTGAATAACTGCTTGAAGGCATTCCTTCTTCTTTCCAAGTATAATCCTGATATTCTACAATACAACACACACAGATGTAGCAGAGCTGAATTTGATCTTGCATTGTTTCTATTGTCCGCTGACTGAACATTTTGGCTGATTTCTTGCACAGAGAGTGATGTCTATGATGATGTGGACTCCAGTGACTTTCCTCCTCCTCCAATAGAGAGCAGGTAAGCAGTACTGTCTATAAGGTCTCAGTACAAGTGCAGAGTGCCACCTTGTGGAGGAGTGATTTAGAGCACTTCACCTTTTCAAGTGGAGTACCCCTTAAGCCTCATGCACACAGTCAGTGTGCTAGCCTTGTTTTTCATGGCTAGCACATGGATCCATTCATTTCTATGGCCCCATACAAACAACCGTGTATTTTATATAGATAACACCACTGCCCCATCATTACATCACTACTGACAATAGATGATGTCACAGCTTATCCCCTCCTCCTCATTTAACTGAGCACTTTCCCATAGACCTCAATGAGGCTGCTCCTGACTATTGCTGCCTATGGCCATGAGACTGCTGTAAAGCAGATCACTAAATGCTGTTAACAGAGAAGAGAAGAAGTTCAGGCAAGATGGCCGCCCCCATAATCATATGCAGGAAATAGAATCTAAAATCAGAAAATAAATTAGAAAAAGTCATCAGGTTTTAATAAATAACAAAAATTGGTGAAACATTCCAGATGAAGGAGATGTCTCCTAAGGATTGCTTCTGACCATAAACCCTTATGACTTGTGGTGTCCATAGTTTACAGCCATGAATTTGAATACAAAGGTCAAAAGCCACAGGAGGCGGTGAGCCCTACAAACAAACCTGAAAGTCAGGATTACATGGGGACACACTGCAGGATTTCACTGCAAAAATTCTCCTGTGTGTCTACAGTGACTACTGCTAGAATTATTATTATTATTATTATTGTTATTATATTATATATTATTATTAGCATCATTATAGTATATTATTATTATTATTATTATATTATATATTATTATTAGCATCGTTATAGTCATATGTTATTATTAATTATTATTATTATTATTATTATTATTATTATTATTATATTAATTTTTGCATCATTATAGTCATATATTATTATTGTCATTATATTATTAGATTATTTATTATTATTAGCATCATTATATCAATATAATATTATTATTATATTATATATTATTATTAGCATCATTATAGTAATATTATTATTATATATTATTAGCATTGTTATAGTCATATATTATTATTGGCATCATTATTATTATTATTAGCATCATTATAGTAATATATGATTATTATTATTATATTATTATCTTCATTATAGTCATATATTATTATTATTATTATTATTATTATTATATTAGCATCGTTATAGTCATATATTATTATTATTTGCATCATTATTATTATTATTAGCATCATTATAGTAATATATGATTATTATTATTATTATATTATTATCTTCATTATAGTCATACATTATTATTATTAAATTATTATTATCATCATTATTATTATTATATTATTAGCATCGTTATTGTCATATATTATTATTATCATCATTATTATTATTAGCATCATTATAGTAATATATGATTATTATTATTATTATTATTATATTATCTTCGTTATAGTCATATATTATTATTATTATTATTATTATTATTATTTTATTATTAGCATCATTATAGTCATATATTATTATTAATTATTATTATTATTATTATTATTATTATTATATTAATTTTAGCATCATTATAGTCATATATTATTATTGTCATTATATTATTAGATTATTTATTATTCTTAGCATTATTATAGCAATATAATATTATTATTATATTAGATATTATTATTAGCATCATTATAGTAATATTATTATTATATATTATTAGCATTGTTATAGTCATATATTATTATTGGCATTATTATTATTATTATTATTATTATTATTAGCATCATTATAGTAATATATGATTATTATTATATTATTATCTTCATTATAGTTATATATTATTATTATTATATTAGCATCGTTATAGTCATATATTATTATTATTAGTATCATTATTATTATTATTAGCATTATTATTATTATTATTATTATGATTATATTATTAGCATCGTTATAGTCATATATTATTATTATTAGCATCATTATTATTATTATTATTATTATTATTATTATTAAGCATCATTATAGTAATATATGATTATTATTATTATTATTATATTATTATCTTCATTATAGTCATACATTATTATTATTATATTATTATCATCATCATCATTATTATTATTATTATTATATTAGTAGCATCGTTATTGTCATATATTATTATTATTATCATCATTATTATTATTATTAGCATCATTATAGTAATATATGATTATTATTATTATTATTATTTTTATTATATTATCTTCGTTATAGTCATATATTATTATTATTATATTATTATTAGCATCGTTATAGTCATATATTATTATTATTATCATTATTATTATTATTATTATTATTATTAGCATCATTATAGTAATATATCATTATTATTATTCTGTATTTTTCAGTTTACCAGTGATCCCAAAACAAGGGAAATCAGCCGACTACAAGACATTGAAAAGACTTGAAAAAGAAGAGAAAGAATTCAGGAAAAAATTCAAGGTACCTTATGTGATCAAAGGGGATGTGCGAGTTCTCCTGACATATTTACTAAATACTTGTATTCTCACTATAACAATAATTCTACAGACTCTGTGTTGTGCTGTTCCTCTGTTACTCCTCCTAGAAATTTATGAATAAATTGATAACTCATGCATTACCCGGAGGAATAATAGAGGAATGCTACAAAATTATTGTTTTATGGGAAATACAAGTATTTACTAAAACAGACATGTCAGGAGAGCAAGGGCTTGCTGTGTATACAGTATATAAGGGATTATGATACTAAATATCCAAGAAATATATATGGTATATATAATGGGGTATATATAATGTTATGTTTTAGCTTTTATTAATATTTCTGTGGTGTCTCCATGTAACAAACTTGCGATTCACCATTGTTTTTGGGTTTCATTTTTATGATATTTACTGTGTGGTGAAAATGACAAAGCATAATTTTTCTGAGATTTATATCTTTTTCTAAATTTACATAATTTTTAAAAATTTGTTACCAGTTTTATAAAATAAAAAAAAAAAACTTAAAAATTGCTTGGGGCCCCATATTCTGAGACCCAAACCTTTTTTGTTTTCCTGTGGATGTTGTCTAGGGCTTATTTTTTGCGGTGTGAGATGTAGTTTTTGTTGGTACCATTATGAGGTACATACTGACTTTTTGATCATTTTTTATTCCTGTTTTGGGGGAAGAAAGTGAGAAAAAAACTATAATTCTGGCATTGTGTATTTTAACCACACTCACCATGCCAGATAAGTAGTGCAGAATTGTAATAATCTTGATGTGGCGATGCCAGTTATGCTTATTGTCCTCTGGCAGGGCCTAATAGGAATCTGTATATGGCTGCTTTATAGTTACCAAGATTTGCCTTGATCTGTCAAGTGATGGTTGCCCTACTGTATGTGAGAGCAGGATATGAGAAAGGGAGAAAAGCTGAGCTCTGAGATATAGTTACAGGAGTAAATCCTGACAGGACTCCTAGGAGAGACAGTGAGAGTCCTGATTACTCCGCCCACACACAATGTTTGATAATGAGAGACCTGATTACTCCACCTACACACAATAGTTGACAGTGAGGATCCTGATTACTCCGCCCACACACAGTGATTGACAGTGAGGGTCCTGATTACTCCGCCCACACACAGTGATTGACAGTGAGGGTCCTGATTACTCCACCTACACACAGTGATTGACAGTGAGAGTCCTGATTACTCCGCCTAATGATTGACAGTGAGAGTCCTAATTACCCCGCCCACACACAGTGATTGACAGTGAGGGTCCTGATTACCCCACCCAATGATTGACAGTGAGAGTCCTAATTACCCCGCCCACACACAGTGATTGACAGTGAGGGTCCTGATTACCCCGCCCAATGATTGACAGTGAGAGTCCTAATTACCCCGCCCACACACTGTGATTGACAGTGAGGGTCCTGATTACCCCGCCCACACACAGTGATCGACAGTGAGAGTCCTGATTACCCTGCCCACACACAGTGATTGACAGTGAGAGTCCTGATTACACCACCCACACACAGTTATTGACAGTGAGAGTCCTGATTACCCCGCCCACACACAGTGATTGACAGTGAGAGTCCTGATTACTCCGCCCACACACAGTGATTGACAGTGAGAGTCCTGATTACTCCGCCCACACACAATTTATTTATGTGTTTATTTTAATGGGATTATATATGTGCACAGTTTTGCAACATTACCATCATGACTGCACCCATTAACCCCTGTTTAAGTACAAGTATATGATTTGTATTCTACAGTTCACAGGTGACATTCGAGTGTTGTCCTCAGTCCAGGTAGTGGGCAGCCTGGCATCAAAGAAATGGGGATCCAAGGACTTACCTCTAAAGCCTGGAGAAACACTGGACGTGATACAACATGCAAATGACGGCACGCTTCTATGTAAAAATAGTGAGGGCAAATGTAAGTACATAGGAATGTAAGGCACGTGGTTAACACACATTTGGCTCCCTCCAGTGTCTCCCTCAGCTTCTACATCATCATCACCAGTGCTAAACTGGCTGTATCAGCAACTAGTGGTCCACAGTAAGCACTGCAATGGTTCTGCCACCTAGTGGCTACATATGAGGCTACATGACATCAGTTTTACCCATCTACATGAATCACATCCACATGAATGAACCCGTCAGGGATAATAAGTTATCAGGTTGCCATTTTTACTTGCATCTTTTGACATTTGTACATGTTCAGATCTTATGTGATTATAAAATATATGTATTCCCCCAGATGGTTATGTATCGAGAGGCAACATAATCGATAAGTAAGTATTGGCACTTATGTATTTATAGAACAATAAACAATTGTAACTAGATCTCAGCAGATAAGTAGTTAGAGCCGCCGGCGACCTCCTTACTGTCCCCGATTCAGTGGGACAGTCCCCGATTTTGGGTGCTGTCCTGGGCGGTGGGAGGCATGTCCCAAGTGAGGTCACTACAGATCCCGAGCCGTCAGCAACAGAGACCAAAGTGGACACTGCGGGAATGGGCAAGGTAGTTTTTTCGTGGTGCTTTAAAGTGGGGGCCGCAAAGGGGCACTGACGGGTCACAAGGAGGGTGCATTATAATACTCTGTGGGGCATATAAGATTGTCGTTCGACTTTGTGGGGGTTACAAGGGGGACAATCAGCTGTGTGGGGACCAAATGATGACATTCTACTGTGCGGTGGCCAGTGTGGGGACATTATACTGTATGGGGGGCCACAAGGGGGGGATTCTGCTCTGTGGGGGCCACAATGGAGACATACTACTGTGTGGGGGCCACAAAGGGGAAATTCTACTGTGTGGGGGGTACAAGGGGGGAATTGTGCTGTGTAGGGGCCACAAGGAGGACACTTTGCTGTTTGGGGGGGGTCACAAGGAGGACATTCTACTGTGTTGGGTCCACTAAAGGGGTATTATACTGTGGGGGGGAGAGAAGGTCTGGGTGGGATTGAGTGGGTCTATAGGGGCATGGGAGGTGAGGCATGAGTGCGGCCCCATGTGGCACCACACTAAAAGGCTATTAACCCCTTAGGAGCCATGGTACATGTCACAAATATATGTTTTACTGCTATTATCCAGTATCTATCTGATGATGAATCCATATAAACCTCTTTATGACTCCATGTAAAGGGGTGGCCATCACTATAGGGGGCTGCAGAGGTAGAAATTGGACCCAGGCCCTGGTACAGAGTGGGCTAGTACCCTTTTACCCAGGAGCTTTCAATGATATTTCTGACCCCCATAGAAGTCTACAGAAGTGCAAGATGGATCTTAGGCCATAAACAACTTGTAGGTATAGGCCCCGCTTCCAGAACCTTCCCCCTCCCCAGTTAGGAGAATGTTCACTTTCTGTTGTCGCTACCAGAGTAGCCTCATTCACCTCTATGGAGAGGGACAGAGTAGGCTCCTGCTGCTCCCTGGCCAAAAAACAAAAAATGAAAGACCCTTATTGTAGGGGAACTGGGGGTCAAACCCCCACCTAACGCAACTGAAATATTCCATTCATCTCAATGATCATTTGTTGTTCTTTGCAGTGACGGGGATATCTACGATGATATTGGAGAGGGTGCGTATATCACACATGCATTGCTAGGATTGATAGTACTAAACTGCTGCTTGAATTCTATTCATTCATAAAGGCTTTATTCCTAGTGACATCATTCAGTGCCCATTCATGTGACATCACCAGGGCTGCACTTTGCACTTATACCTATGGGCTGCCCTCTGGTGGTCAGTCTCCACTGGTTGATGGACTAGCGTAGTTATTCAGGTTGCTGTAGTATACGGTATGAGGATTGCTATTAGTGGCAATAGTGTGCATATAGACGTTTATGATAGGGCACTATATGCTATATTACGTTGGCACTGTATGGCGCAGTTGTATAGGTGCAGCTATATGAGCCCTTTATTGTACTGTCTGATGCCGGACATATTGCTTAGGAGGATTCTAAAGCTCCAAGTACTTTATAGCAGAGACAACTTAGATGTGAATTTGATACTGGACATCACATCATCACATTCACCTGAATGCTAGAGAGATGCAGTACCATTTATGGCCACTACACAATTTAGGGCGCTGTGCCTGTTCCTCCATGATCATCAGGGGTGCTGGAAGTATCTAAAGAATCACACCGGATGGTGACCAACTAGAAATGCCACATAATGGTCAAATCATACTTCCATACAATTGACTAAATCATAATGCTACATTGTGCTGTCATCACCATGTACTACAAGTACCAGAGCCATACAAATACCACCAACTCAAATAGTACTGCCATACAGTGCAGAAATAATGCTACCATCTGGTGATCAAATAATACCACTATACAGTGCAGAAATAATACTACCATATAGTGATCAAATAATACCACCATACAGTGCAGAAATAATACTACCATATAGTGATCAAATAATACCACCATACAGTGCAGAAATAATACTACCATATAGTGATCAAATAATACTACCATACAGTGCAGAAATAATACTACCATATAGTGATCAAATAATACTACCATACAGTGCAGAAATAATACTACCATATTGTGATCAAATAATACTACCATACAGTGCAGAAATAATACTACCATATAGTGATCAAATAATACTACCATACAGTGCAGAAATAATACTACCATATAGTGATCAAATAATACTAGCATACAGTGCAGAAATAATACTACCATATAGTGATCAAATAGTACCACCATACAGTGCAGAAATAATACTACCATACGGTGATCAAATAATACTACCATACAGTGCAGAAATAATACTACCATATAGTGATCAAATAATACTACCATACAGTGCAGAAATAATACTACCATATAGTGATCAAATAATACTACCATACAGTGCAGAAATAATACTACCATATAGTGATCAAATAATACTACCATACAGTGCAGAAATAATACTACCATATAGTGATCAAATAATACTACCATACAGTGCAGAAATAATACTACCATATAGTGATCAAATAGTACCACCATACAGTGCAGAAATAATACTACCATACGGTGATCAAATAATACTACCATACAGTGCAGAAATAATACTACCATATGGTGATCAAATAATACCACCATACAGTGCAGAAAAAGACTACCATATAGTGATCAAATAATACCCCTATACAGTGCAGAAATAATACTACCATATAGTGATCAAATAGTACCACCATACAGTGCAGAAATAATACTACCATACGGTGATCAAATAATACTACCATACAGTGCAGAAATAATACTACCATATGGTGATCAAATAATACCACCATACAGTGCAGAAAAAGACTACCATATAGTGATCAAATAATACCCCTATACAGTGCAGAAATAATACTACCATATAGTGAACAAATAATACCCCTATACAGTGCAGAAATAATACTACCATACATTGCACAACTAGAACCACCATGCAGCACAAAAATAATACTCCTATACAATGTACACTTAAATTCAAAATGCACTGCAGAAATAATACCACTATATAATGCTCACATAGTACCACCGTCGTACATAATGTGATCTAACAAGCAGTGCCATGCAATGTTTACATAATACTGTAATAGTGCTGTATAATTATTTTTGGTGGACACAAGTCTCTGGTCCTATCTGTGGTGCTCCTTTTAGCAGGGGTGACTACAGGACCTGGGTGTGGTATGGGCCTATACTATTGGTGAGGTATTCACATTTTGTCCTTTCTATCCACAGACTGCATCTACGACAATGACTGAATCCTTCACAATATGTCTCATCGACCGCATTCACATCTACATCATCTGCTGGCCATAACAACATCCAAGAAAAACTTTGCACAAATTCTCATGTGTATAAAAAAAAAATGCAGCCTTCATCCAAAAACGGAATCTGATTGGTCGCTGCGGTCAGTCTGTGGTATTTTTGTACACAAAAAATGTAAAAAGTCCCTGCCACATCTCGATAGTAAAAAACATATAAAATTTCAATATTTTCTAAAAAAAAAAAAAAATACTAAAACAAAACAAATAAAAAGATATAAAGAGGAATCATTATATATATATATTATATTTAAAGGGGATGTCTAGTTTATAAAGCTCATTTTTGTACACCCCATAAGGGTTAACATGATCTGGTACTCACAAAGAGTGTCCTTTACTCTGGAGGACCCGACACGTCCATGGATTACATGGACAGCCTATGGATTTCAATGAGACCTGTGTAATACTTCATTTCACCTGCGGTGGCACTGCAAGGAAGCCAAACAGTGCCAGGTTTATGTACAGATCACAGCTGATCGTTGGGGATCAAGATTTTGTATCACAATTTCAATGAGATATTTTACTGAGATTTACAAACCCTAACATTATCACATCCATCATTTCAGGGAAGTCTTGTCCTACCCTGAGACATGATGGGAGTGAAAGGTGAATTTAGACTGCCGCAGCAGAAAATTTAACAAACTGGTGTATGTGGACAAACCCTTATGAGCTGAACACACTGCAGTAGGTGCGACCTGGAGTCCTGTGTCACAGCAGAGGTGACACATTGTAACGGCAGCATTTATTGTCAGCTCTGTATTTGCACTTGCCTAGACTCCTGCTGTATTTATTAATGGCGAAACGTTGCGCTCTATGTACAGAAATAAATCTATTGTTCTGTCGTCGACTTCCTTAGTCTTTTTCTCCTTAAAGTTATCACTTTAAATCTAAGCCCCTATCTCCAACTTAAAGGGGTTGACCAAGGATAGATAAATATGTATCTGTTTATGGCTGTGTTTGGAATTGCAGGTCAGCTCCAAGTGAATATGGCCAATCTGCAATACCACACACAACCTGTGGAAAGGAGTGGTGCTGTTTTTTTGACAAAAAAATGACCGTGTGGTTACATTATACACTCACTGACAAAAAAATACCACACCTAGATAGAAATGTCAGATTGCTGCAAAACTTGTCCTGCAGTTCTGTCTCAGGCCGATATGTAAATGATTACAAGACCACTCTGATTACAAACTGGGTCTTGCCACAAGAGGGCGTAAAAAAGTGCTTCCCCCGCTGCCCTATAAAAAGGCTCTTAGAGGCTACTTTTTGGTAGTGTACCTTTTGGGGAGAGATCACCTTTAGTGATGAATCCAGGGTCTATCTGGGTCTGACAATGGTCAAGATGGAGAATGGTGGCTCTGTGATGAGTGCTTCAATCTTGCCTTTGCTGCCCCTTGCTGGTGTGATGATGTGGGGGCCATCACACAGGACTGTCGGTCACCCCGAGTAGTGATACGAGGATATTAACACCTCAGTGATACGTACAGGACATCCTGACACTGCCACATGTGTTGTCTCTCATGGCAAGGCGGACAACTGGCACCAGCAGGATAATGCTAATCCACACACACAAGGGTTCCCCAGGAATGTCTCCACCAGATTACAACACATCCTGGTCCTGCCCGTTCACCAGATTTATCACCAATCCAGCATTTATGAGACCAGCTGGGACGTCACCAACCTACAGGTGTACAGGATCTACAGGCCCCGCTGTAACATCTACAGAGCCTGTATACCTCCATGTCCTGCCGTATCTCATCTTGTATCCAGGCTAAAGGTCCAGCTGTAACATCTGTGGTAAATGTACTGCAGGATACCATACAGAACCTGTATACCTCCATGTCCTGCCGTATCTCATCTTGTATCCAGGCTACAGGCCCAGCTGTAACATCTGTGGTAAATGTACTGCAGGATACCATACAGAGCCTGTATACCTCCATGTCCTGCCGTATCTCATCTTGTATCCAGACTACAGGCCCAGCTGTAACATCTGTGGTAAATGTACTGCAGGATACCATACAGAACCTGTATACCTCCATGTCCTGCCGTATCTCATCTTGTATCCAGGCTAGAGGTCCAGCTGTAACATCTGTGGTAAATGTACTGCAGGATACCATACAGAGCCTGTATACCTCCATGTCCTGCCGTATCTCATCTTGTATCCAGGCTAGAGGTCCAGCTGTAACATCTGTGGTAAATGTACTACAGGATACCATACAGAACCTGTATACCTCCATGTCCTGCCGTATCTCATCTTGTATCCAGGCTACAGGCCCAGGTGTAACATCTGTGGTAAATGTACTGCAGGATACCATACAGATCCTGTATACCTCCATGTCCTGCCGTATCTCATCTTGTATCCAGGCTACAGGCCCAGCTGTAACATCTGTGGTAAATGTACTGCAGGATACCATACAGAACCTGTATACCTCCATGTCCTGCCGTATCTCATCTTGTATCCAGACTACAGGCCCAGCTGTAACATCTGTGGTAAATGTACTACAGGATACCATACAGAACCTGTATACCTCCATGTCCTGCCGTATCTCATCTTGTATCCAGGCTACAGGCCCAGGTGTAACATCTGTGGTAAATGTACTGCAGGATACCATACAGATCCTGTATACCTCCATGTCCTGCCGTATCTCATCTTGTATCCAGACTACAGGCCCAGCTGTAACATCTGTGGTAAATGTACTGCAGGATACCATACAGAACCTGTATACCTCCATGTCCTGCCGTATCTCATCTTGTATCCAGGCTACAGGCCCAGCTGTAATATCTGTGGTAAATGTACTGCAGGATACCATACAGAACCTGTATACCTCCATGTCCTGCCATATCTCATCTTGTATCCAGACTACAGGCCCAGCTATAACATCAGTGGTAAATGTACTGCAGGATACCATACAGAACCTGTATACCTCCATGTCCTGCCGTATCTCATCTTGTATCCAGGCTACAGGCCCAGCTGTAACATCTGTGGTAAATGTACTGCAGGATACCATACCGAACCTGTATACCTCCATGTCCTGCCGTATCTCATCTTGTATCCAGACTACAGGTCCGGCTGTAACATCTGTGGTAAATGTACTGCAGGATACCATACAGAGCCTGTATACCTCTATGTCCTGCCGTATCTCATCTTGTATCCAGACTACAGGCCCAGCTATAACCTCCATGTCCTGCCGTATCTCATCTTGTATCCAGGCTACAGGCCCAGCTGTAACATCTGTGGTAAATGTACTGCAGGATACCATACCGAACCTGTATACCTCCATGTCCTGCCGTATCTCATCTTGTATCCAGACTACAGGTCCGGCTGTAACATCTGTGGTAAATGTACTGCAGGATACCATACAGACCCTGTATACTTCCATGTCCTGCCGTATCTCATCTTGTATCCAGACTACAGGCCCAGCTGTAACATCTGTGGTAAATGTATTGCAGGATACCATACAGAACCTGTATACCTCCATGTCCTGCCGTATCTCATCTTGTATCCAGGCTAAAGGTCCAGCTGTAACATCTGTGGTAAATGTACTGCAGGATACCATACAGAACCTGTATACCTCCATGTCCTGCCGTATCTCATCTTGTATCCAGGCTACAGGCCCAGCTGTAACATCTGTGGTAAATGTACTGCAGGATACCATACAGAGCCTGTATACCTCCATGTCCTGCCGTATCTCATCTTGTATCCAGGCTAGAGGTCCAGCTGTAACATCTGTGGTAAATGTACTGCAGGATACCATACAGAGCCTCTATACCTCCATGTCCTGCCGTATCTCATCTTGTATCCAGGCTAGAGGTCCAGCTGTAACATCTGTGGTAAATGTACTGCAGGATACCATACAGAACCTGTATACCTCCATGTCCTGCCGTATCTCATCTTGTATCCAGACTACAGGCCCAGCTGTAATATCTGTGGTAAATGTACTGCAGGATACCATACAGAGCCTGTATACCTCCATGTCCTGCCGTATCTCATCTTGTATCCAGACTACAGGCCCAGCTGTGACATCTGTGGTAAATGTACTGCAGGATACCATACAGAACCTGTATACCTCCATGTCCTGCCGTATCTCATCTTGTATCCAGGCTACAGGCCCAGGTGTAACATCTGTGGTAAATGTACTGCAGGATACCATACAGATCCTGTATACCTCCATGTCCTGCCGTATCTCATCTTGTATCCAGGCTACAGGCCCAGCTGTAACATCTGTGGTAAATGTACTGCAGGATACCATACAGAACCTGTATACCTCCATGTCCTGCCGTATCTCATCTTGTATCCAGGCTACAGGCCCAGGTGTAACATCTGTGGTAAATGTACTGCAGGATACCATACAGATCCTGTATACCTCCATGTCCTGCCGTATCTCATCTTGTATCCAGACTACAGGCCCAGCTGTAACATCTGTGGTAAATGTACTGCAGGATACCATACAGAACCTGTATACCTCCATGTCCTGCCGTATCTCATCTTGTATCCAGGCTACAGGCCCAGCTGTAATATCTGTGGTAAATGTACTGCAGGATACCATACAGAACCTGTATACCTCCATGTCCTGCCATATCTCATCTTGTATCCAGACTACAGGCCCAGCTATAACATCAGTGGTAAATGTACTGCAGGATACCATACAGAACCTGTATACCTCCATGTCCTGCCGTATCTCATCTTGTATCCAGGCTACAGGCCCAGCTGTAACATCTGTGGTAAATGTACTGCAGGATACCATACCGAACCTGTATACCTCCATGTCCTGCCGTATCTCATCTTGTATCCAGACTACAGGTCCGGCTGTAACATCTGTGGTAAATGTACTGCAGGATACCATACAGAGCCTGTATACCTCTATGTCCTGCCGTATCTCATCTTGTATCCAGACTACAGGCCCAGCTATAACCTCCATGTCCTGCCGTATCTCATCTTGTATCCAGGCTACAGGCCCAGCTGTAACATCTGTGGTAAATGTACTGCAGGATACCATACCGAACCTGTATACCTCCATGTCCTGCCGTATCTCATCTTGTATCCAGACTACAGGCCCAACTGTAACATCTGTGGTAAATGTACTGCAGGATACCATACAGAACCTGTATACCTCCGTGTCCTGCCGTATCTCATCTTGTATCCAGACTACAGGTCCAGCTGTAACATTTCAGGTAAATGTACTGCAGGATACCATACAGAACCTGTATACCTCCATGTCCTGCCGTATCTCATCTTGTATCCAGACTACAGGCCCAGCTGTAACATCTGTGGTAAATGTACTGCAGGATACCATACAGAACCTGTATACCTCCATGTCCTGCCGTATCTCATCTTGTATCCAGGCTACAGGCCCGGCTGTAACATCTGTGGTAAATGTACTGCAGGATACCATACAGAACCTGTATACCTCCATGTCCTGCCGTATCTCATCTTGTATCCAGGCTACAGGCCCAGCTGTAACATCTGTGGTAAATGTACTGCAGGATACCATACAGAACCTGTATACCTCCATGTCCTGCCGTATCTCATCTTGTATCCAGGCTACAGGCCCAGCTGTAACATCTGTGGTAAATGTACTGCAGGATACCATACAGAACCTGTATACCTCCATGTCCTGCCGTATCTCATCTTGTATCCAGGCTACAGGCCCAGGTGTAACATCTGTGGTAAATGTACTGCAGGATACCATACAGATCCTGTATACCTCCATGTCCTGCCGTATCTCATCTTGTATCCAGACTACAGGCCCAGCTGTAACATCTGTGGTAAATGTACTGCAGGATACCATACAGAACCTGTATACCTCCATGTCCTGCCGTATCTCATCTTGTATCCAGACTACAGGTCCGGCTGTAACATCTGTGGTAAATGTACTGTAGGATACCATACAGAACCTGTATACCTCCATGTCCTGCCGTATCTCATCTTGTATCCAGGCTACAGGCCCAGCTGTAACATCTGTGGTAAATGTACTGCAGGATACCATACAGAACCTGTATACCTCCATGTCCTGCCGTATCTCATCTTGTATCCAGGCTACAGGCCCAGCTGTAACATCTGTGGTAAATGTACTGCAGGATACCATACCGAACCTGTATACCTCCATGCCCTGCCGTATCTCATCTTGTATCCAGACTACAGGTCCGGCTGTAACATCTGTGGTAAATGTACTGCAGGATACCATACAGAACCTGTATACCTTCATGTCCTGCCATATCTCATCTTGTATCCAGACTACAGGCCCGACTGTAATGTCTGCGGTAAATGTACTGCAGGATACCATACAGAACCTGTATACCTCCATGTCCTGCCGTATCTCATCTTGTATCCAGGCTACAGGCCCAGCTGTAACATCTGTGGTAAATGTACTGCAGGATACCATACCGAACCTGTATACCTCCATTTCCTGCCGTATCTCATCTTGTATCCAGACTACAGGTTCGGCTGTAACATCTGTGGTAAATGTACTGCAGGATACCATACAGAACCTGTATACCTCCATGTCCTGCCGTATCTCATCTTGTATCCAGGCTACAGGCCCAGCTGTAACATCTGTGGTAAATGTACTGCAGGATACCATACAGAGCCTGTGTACCTCCATGTCCTGCCGTATCTCATCTTGTATCCAGACTACAGGCCCAGCTATAACATCTGTGGTAAATGTACTGCAGGATACCATACAGAGCCTGTATACCTCCATGTCCTGCCGTATCTCATCTTGTATCCAGAGTACAGGCCAGCTGTAACATTTCAGGTAAATGTACTGCAGGATACCATATAGAACCTGTATACCTCCATGTCCTGCCGTATCTCATCTTGTATCCAGGCTACAGGCCCAGCTGTAACATCTGTGGTAAATGTACTGCAGGATACCATACCGAACCTGTATACCTCCATGTCCTGCTGTATCTCATCTTGTATCCAGACTACAGGCCCAGCTGTATCATCTGTGGTAAATGTACTGCAGGATACCATACAGAACCTGTATACCTCCATGTCCTGCCGTATCTCATCTTGTATCCAGGCTACAGGTCCAGGTGTAACATCTGTGGTAAATGTACTGCAGGATACCATACAGAGCCTGTATACCTCCATGTCCTGCCGTATCTCATCTTGTATCCAGACTACAGGCCCAGCTGTAACCTCTATGGTAAATGTACTGCAGGATACCATACAGAACCTGTATACCTCCATGTCCTGCCGTATCTCATCTTGTATCCAGACTACAGGCCCAGCTGTAACATCTATGGTAAATGTACTGCAGGATACCATACAGAACCTGTATACCTCCATGTCCTGCCGTATCTCATCTTGTATCCACACTACAGGTCCAGCTGTAACATTTCAGGTAAATGTACTGCAGGATACCATACAGAACCTGTATACCTCCATGTCCTGCCGTATCTCATCTTGTATCCAGGCTACAGGTCCAGGTGTAACATCTGTGGTAAATGTACTGCAGGATACCATACAGAACCTGTATACCTCCATGTCCTGCCGTATCTCATCTTGTATCCAGACTACAGGCCCAGCTGTAACATCTGTGGTAAATGTACTGCAGGATACCATACAGAACCTGTATACCTCCATGTCCTGCCGTATCTCATCTTGTATCCACACTACAGGTCCAGCTGTAACATTTCAGGTAAATGTACTGCAGGATACCATACAGAACCTGTATACCTCCATGTCCTGCCGTATCTCATCTTGTATCCAGATTACAGGTCCAGCTGTAACATCTGTGGTAAATGTACTGCAGGATACCATACAGAACCTGTATACCTGCATGTCCTGCCGTATCTCATCTTGTATCCAGACTACAGGCCCAGCTGTAACATCTGTGGTAAATGTACTGCAGGATACCATACAGAACCTGTATACCTCCATGTCCTGCCGTATCTCATCTTGTATCCAGGCTACAGGCCCAGGTGTAACATCTGTGGTAAATGTACTGCAGGATACCATACAGATCCTGTATACCTCCATGTCCTGCCGTATCTCATCTTGTATCCAGGCTACAGGCCAAGCTGTAACATCTGTGGTAAATGTACTGCAGGATACCATACAGAACCTGTATACCTCCATGTCCTGCCGTATCTCATCTTGTATCCAGGCTAGAGGCACCAACAGGTCCTAGTGCCTGCGCCCAATTGTCCAGTATGTCCCAATAACAGGCCATCTGGTTCCCAGCAGGGATAACACTGGAGTTTTATCAGGACCTCACAATCAACTCACTGTCTAGAAAAAGGTTTGTTAATAATTCAGACTACCAGTCATATAATGGTCAGTAATAGTGTTACTCTTCATGTACACACATTGCCGCTTATCCTGACAGGTGACAATGTAAGGGTACCTTCAGTGTCCATTATTAATGTCCGTTGCTCTGATCCGTCATAGGATAAGACTTTTGCTGTGGAGAGACTTTTGCTGCAAAACAAGTGCTCTACTACAGCTGCTCACCACTAGAGGGCTCCCTTTACACACATATAATATTACGAGGCTTGAGCAGGGTCCATATGCTTCTCGATAATACAGTAATATCAACCTCTCTGCCAGGGGCGTACGGAGGATTCTCCAGGGAAGGGGCCGAACTCTCCACATACAGTAGAATGCCCTCTTAGTGCCCCAAGTGAATATGGCTAATCTGCAATACCACACACAATCTGTGGAAAGGATACACTACAAGCACCAGACTTACTACATGGATATCGTCCGGAGCCAAACTTACCAGTGGTTCTCCACCTGCGGTGCACGATGTCCCCTCTGCTCAGTAAGGATGAGCGGCCGTGCACGACCAAAGTGGGGAGTAATGAATGCAGCTCACTGCTCACTCCTTGGACAGTCTATGGTTACATTGTGGTGTTTGTAGCTGTGGGGGCCTAAGGGGCCCATTATACTGCGTGGAGGTCACAAGGAGACACTATACTGTGTGCGGATGACAAGAGCGACTTTATACTGTGTAGGGTCAGAAAAAGGGGGCCATTACACTGTGTAGGGGTAAAACAAGGTGATTAAATAGCATGGGAGCATAAAGGGGCCATCGTACAGCAATCCTATCAGGTGTGCCCTGCAAAAACCACACAATTTCGGATGTTTTTTTGCTATGGCGGCGTTTAGAGGAACACATTGCTGCATCTTTTTCACCGCAAAGGGGCCCAATGAGTCTCTGTTGCCCAAAACCCATAGAAACCTGGTGGTGGGCCTGTATGAAACCTACAAGTAGTTTAACAGATTGATTACTATTGACATACCGATGTAGCACAACATTTTTTTTTTACGAAATACAGATGTTTTTGCGGACAGTAAAAACCACTGTTGTGTGTATGTAGCCTTACTGATATGAGAAGTGGTACTGTGCAGTGTCCGTAAATATGGGACAAGAGAAGTGGTACTGTGCAGTGTCCAAGAATATAGGACAAGAGAAGTGGTACTGTGCAGTGTCCATAAATATAGGACAAGAGAAGTGGTACTGCGCTGTGTCCATAAATATAGGACAAGAGAAGTGGTACTGTGCAGTGTCCATAAATATACAAGAGAAGTGGTACTGTGCAGTGTCCATAAATATAGAACAAGAGAAGTGATACTGTGCAGTGTCCATAAATATAGGACAAGAGAAGTGGTACTGTGCAGTGTCCATAAATATAGGACAAGAGAAGTGGTACTGTGCAGTGTCCATAAATATAGGACAAGAGAAGTGGTACTGTGCAGTGTCCATAAATATAGGGCAAGAGAAGTGATACTGTGCAGTGTCCATAAATATACAAGAGAAGTGGGACTATGCAGTGGCCATAAATATACAAGAGAAGTGGTACTGTGCAGTGTCCATAAATATACAAGAGAAGTGGTACTGTGCAGTGTCCATAAATATAGAACAAGAGAAGTGATACTGTGCAGTGTCCATAAATATAGGACAAGAGAAGTGGTACTGTGCAGTGTCCATAAATATAGGACAAGAGAAGTGGTACTGTGCAGTGTCCATAAATATAGGACAAGAGAAGTGGTACTGTGCAGTGTCCATAAATATAGGGCAAGAGAAGTGATACTGTGCAGTGTCCATAAATATACAAGAGAAGTGGTACTGTGCAGTGTCCATAAATATAGGGCAAGAGAAGTGATACTGTGCAGTGTCCATAAATATACAAGAGAAGTGGGACTGTGCAGTGTCCATAAATATAGGGCAAGAGAAGTGGTACTGTGCAGTGTCCATAAATATAGGACAAGAGAAGTGATACTGTGCAGTGTCCATAAATATACAAGAGAAGTGGGACTGTGCAGTGTCCATAAATATAGGACAAGAGAAGTGGGACTGTGCAGTGTCCATAAATATAGGACAAGAGAAGTGATACTGTGCAGTGTCCATAAATATACGACAAGAGAAGTGATACTGTGCAGTGTCCATAAATATACAAGAGAAGTGGTACTGTGCAGTGTCCATAAATATAGAACAAGAGAAGTGATACTGTGCAGTGTCCATAAATATAGGACAAGAGAAGTGGTACTGTGCAGTGTCCATAAATATAGGACAAGAGAAGTGGTACTGTGCAGTGTCCATAAATATAGGACAAGAGAAGTGGTACTGTGCAGTGTCCATAAATATAGGGCAAGAGAAGTGATACTGTGCAGTGTCCATAAATATACAAGAGAAGTGGGACTATGCAGTGGCCATAAATATAGAACAAGAGAAGTGGTACTGTGCAGTGTCCATAAATATAGGGCAAGAGAAGTGGTACTGTGCAGTGGCCATAAATATAGAACAAGAGAGTGGTACTGTGCAGTGTCCAAGAATATAGGACAAGAGAAGTGGTACTGTGCAGTGTCCATAAATATACGACAAGAGAAGTGGTACTGTGCAGTGTCAATAAATATAGGACAAGAGAAGTGGTACTGTGCAGTGTCCATAAATATACAAGAGAAGTGGTACTGTGCAGTGTCCATAAATATAGGACAAGAGAAGTGGTACTGTGCAGTGTCCATAAATATACAAGAGAAGTGGTACTGTGCAGTGTCCATAAATATAGGACAAGAGAAGTGGTACTGCGCTGTGTCCATAAATATAGGACAAGAGAAGTGGTACTGTGCAGTGTCCATAAATATACAAGAGAAGTGGTACTGTGCAGTGTCCATAAATATAGGACAAGAGAAGTGGTACTGTGCAGTGTCCATAAATATAGGACAAGAGAAGTGGTACTGTGCAGTGTCCATAAATATAGGGCAAGAGAAGTGATACTGTGCAGTGTCCATAAATATACAAGAGAAGTGGGACTATGCAGTGGCCATAAATATACAAGAGAAGTGGTACTGTGCAGTGTCCATAAATATACAAGAGAAGTGGTACTGTGCAGTGTCCATAAATATAGAACAAGAGAAGTGATACTGTGCAGTGTCCATAAATATAGGACAAGAGAAGTGGTACTGTGCAGTGTCCATAAATATAGGACAAGAGAAGTGGTACTGTGCAGTGTCCATAAATATAGGACAAGAGAAGTGGTACTGTGCAGTGTCCATAAATATAGGGCAAGAGAAGTGATACTGTGCAGTGTCCATAAATATACAAGAGAAGTGGTACTGTGCAGTGTCCATAAATATAGGGCAAGAGAAGTGATACTGTGCAGTGTCCATAAATATACAAGAGAAGTGGGACTGTGCAGTGTCCATAAATATAGGGCAAGAGAAGTGGTACTGTGCAGTGTCCATAAATATAGGACAAGAGAAGTGATACTGTGCAGTGTCCATAAATATACAAGAGAAGTGGGACTGTGCAGTGTCCATAAATATAGGACAAGAGAAGTGGGACTGTGCAGTGTCCATAAATATAGGACAAGAGAAGTGATACTGTGCAGTGTCCATAAATATACGACAAGAGAAGTGATACTGTGCAGTGTCCATAAATATACAAGAGAAGTGGTACTGTGCAGTGTCCATAAATATAGAACAAGAGAAGTGATACTGTGCAGTGTCCATAAATATAGGACAAGAGAAGTGGTACTGTGCAGTGTCCATAAATATAGGACAAGAGAAGTGGTACTGTGCAGTGTCCATAAATATAGGACAAGAGAAGTGGTACTGTGCAGTGTCCATAAATATAGGGCAAGAGAAGTGATACTGTGCAGTGTCCATAAATATACAAGAGAAGTGGGACTATGCAGTGGCCATAAATATAGAACAAGAGAAGTGGTACTGTGCAGTGTCCATAAATATAGGGCAAGAGAAGTGGTACTGTGCAGTGGCCATAAATATAGAACAAGAGAGTGGTACTGTGCAGTGTCCAAGAATATAGGACAAGAGAAGTGGTACTGTGCAGTGTCCATAAATATACGACAAGAGAAGTGGTACTGTGCAGTGTCAATAAATATAGGACAAGAGAAGTGGTACTGTGCAGTGTCCATAAATATACAAGAGAAGTGGTACTGTGCAGTGTCCATAAATATAGGACAAGAGAAGTGGTACTGTGCAGTGTCCATAAATATACAAGAGAAGTGGTACTGTGCAGTGTCCATAAATATAGGACAAGAGAAGTGGTACTGTGCAGTGTCCATAAATATAGGACAAGAGAAGTGATACTGTGCAGTGTCCATAAATATACAAGAGAAGTGGGACTGTGCAGTGTCCATAAATATAGGACAAGAGAAGTGATACTGTGCAGTGTCCATAAATATACAAGAGAAGTGGTACTGTGCAGTGGCCATAAATATACAAGAGAAGTGGTACTGTGCAGTGGCCATAAATATACAAGAGAAGTGATACTGTGTAGTGTCCATAAATATACAAGAGAAGTGGGACTATGCAGTGGCCATAAATATAGAACAAGAGAAGTGGTACTGTGCAGTGTCCATAAATATAGGACAAGATAAGTGGTGCTGTGCAGTGTCCATAAATATACAAGAGAAGTGGTACTGTGCAGTGTCCATAAATATAGTACAAGAGAAGTGGGACTGTGCAGTGTCCATAAATATAGAACAAGAGAAGTGGTACTGTGCAGTGTCCATAAATATAGGACAAGAGAAGTGATACTGTGCAGTGTCCATAAATATACAAGAGAAGTGGTACTGTGCAGTGGCCATAAATATAGAACAAGAGAAGTGGTACTGTGCAGCGTCCGTAAATATAGGACAAGAGAAGTGGTATTGTGCAGTGTCCATAAATATAGGACAAGAGAAGTGGTACTGTGCAGTGTCCATAAATATAGGGCAAGAGAAGTGGTACTGTGCAGTGTCCATAAATATAGGACAAGAGAAGTGATACTGTGCAGTGTCCATAAATATACAAGAGAAGTGATACTGTGCAGTGTCCATAAATATACAAGAGAAGTGGTACTGTGCAGTGGCCATAAATATACAAGAGAAGTGGGACTGTGCAGTGTCCATAAATATAGGGCAAGAGAAGTGGTACTGTGCAGTGTCCATAAATATAGGACAAGAGAAGTGATACTGTGCAGTGTCCATAAATATACAAGAGAAGTGGGACTGTGCAGTGTCCATAAATATAGGACAAGAGAAGTGGGACTGTGCAGTGTCCATAAATATAGGACAAGAGAAGTGATACTGTACAGTGTCCATAAATATACGACAAGAGAAGTGATACTGTGCAGTGTCCATAAATATACAAGAGAAGTGGTACTGTGCAGTGTCCATAAATATAGAACATGAGAAGTGATACTGTGCAGTGTCCATAAATATAGGACAAGAGAAGTGGTACTGTGCAGTGTCCATAAATATAGGACAAGAGAAGTGGTACTGTGCAGTGTCCATAAATATAGGACAAGAGAAGTGGTACTGTGCAGTGTCCATAAATATAGGGCAAGAGAAGTGATACTGTGCAGTGTCCATAAATATACAAGAGAAGTGGGACTATGCAGTGGCCATAAATATAGAACAAGAGAAGTGGTACTGTGCAGTGTCCATAAATATAGGGCAAGAGAAGTGGTACTGTGCAGTGGCCATAAATATAGAACAAGAGAGTGGTACTGTGCAGTGTCCAAGAATATAGGACAAGAGAAGTGGTACTGTGCAGTGTCCATAAATATACGACAAGAGAAGTGGTACTGTGCAGTGTCAATAAATATAGGACAAGAGAAGTGGTACTGTGCAGTGTCCATAAATATACAAGAGAAGTGGTACTGTGCAGTGTCCATAAATATAGGACAAGAGAAGTGGTACTGTGCAGTGTCCATAAATATACAAGAGAAGTGGTACTGTGCAGTGTCCATAAATATAGGACAAGAGAAGTGGTACTGTGCAGTGTCCATAAATATAGGACAAGAGAAGTGATACTGTGCAGTGTCCATAAATATACAAGAGAAGTGGGACTGTGCAGTGTCCATAAATATAGGACAAGAGAAGTGATACTGTGCAGTGTCCATAAATATACAAGAGAAGTGGTACTGTGCAGTGGCCATAAATATACAAGAGAAGTGGTACTGTGCAGTGGCCATAAATATACAAGAGAAGTGATACTGTGTAGTGTCCATAAATATACAAGAGAAGTGGGACTATGCAGTGGCCATAAATATAGAACAAGAGAAGTGGTACTGTGCAGTGTCCATAAATATAGGACAAGAGAAGTGGTGCTGTGCAGTGTCCATAAATATACAAGAGAAGTGGTACTGTGCAGTGTCCATAAATATAGTACAAGAGAAGTGGGACTGTGCAGTGTCCATAAATATAGAACAAGAGAAGTGGTACTGTGCAGTGTCCATAAATATAGGACAAGAGAAGTGATACTGTGCAGTGTCCATAAATATACAAGAGAAGTGGTACTGTGCAGTGGCCATAAATATAGAACAAGAGAAGTGGTACTGTGCAGTGTCCATAAATATAGGACAAGAGAAGTGATACTGTGCAGTGTCCATAAATATACAAGAGAAGTGGTACTGTGCAGTGTCCATAAATATAGGGCAAGAGAAGTGGTACTGTGCAGTGTCCATAAATATAGGACAAGAGAAGTGATACTGTGCAGTGTCCATAAATATACAAGAGAAGTGATACTGTGCAGTGTCCATAAATATACAAGAGAAGTGGTACTGTGCAGTGGCCATAAATATACAAGAGAAGTGATACTGTGCAGTGTCCATAAATATACAAGAGAAGTGGTACTGTGCAGTGTCCATAAATATAGGACAAGAGAAGTGGTACTGTGCAGTGTCCATAAATATAGGACAAGAGAAGTGGTACTGTGCAGTGTCCATAAATATAGAACAAGAGAAGTGGGACTGTGCAGTGGCCATAAATATAGAACAAGAGAAGTGGTACTGTGCAGTGTCCATAAATATAGGACAAGAGAAGTGATACTGTGCAGTGTCCATAAATATACAAGAGAAGTGGTACTGTGCAGTGTCAATAAATATAGGACAAGAGAAGTGGTACTGTGCAGTGTCCATAAATATACAAGAGAAGTGGTACTGTGCAGTGTCCATAAATATAGGACAAGAGAAGTGGTACTGTGCAGTGTCCATAAATATACAAGAGAAGTGGGACTGTGCAGTGGCCATAAATATAGGACAAGAGAAGTGGTACTGTGCAGTGTCCATAAATATAGGACAAGAGAAGTGATACTGTGCAGTGTCCATAAATATACAAGAGAAGTGGGACTGTGCAGTGTCCATAAATATAGGACAAGAGAAGTGATACTGTGCAGTGTCCATAAATATACAAGAGAAGTGGTACTGTGCAGTGGCCATAAATATACAAGAGAAGTGGTACTGTGCAGTGGCCTTAAATATACAAGAGAAGTGATACTGTGTAGTGTCCATAAATATACAAGAGAAGTGGGACTATGCAGTGGCCATAAATATAGAACAAGAGAAGTGGTACTGTGCAGTGTCCATAAATATAGGACAAGAGAAGTGGTGCTGTGCAGTGTCCATAAATATACAAGAGAAGTGGTACTGTGCAGTGTCCATAAATATAGTACAAGAGAAGTGGGACTGTGCAGTGTCCATAAATTTAGAACAAGAGAAGTGGTACTGTGCAGTGTCCATAAATATAGGACAAGAGAAGTGATACTGTGCAGTGTCCATAAATATACAAGAGAAGTGGTACTGTGCAGTGGCCATAAATATAGTACAAGAGAAGTGGGACTGTGCAGTGTCCATAAATATAGAACAAGAGAAGTGGTACTGTGCAGTGTCCATAAATATAGGACAAGAGAAGTGATACTGTGCAGTGTCCATAAATATACAAGAGAAGTGGTACTGTGCAGTGGCCATAAATATAGAACAAGAGAAGTGGTACTGTGCAGTGTCCGTAAATATAGGACAAGAGAAGTGGTATTGTGCAGTGTCCATAAATATAGGACAAGAGAAGTGGTACTGTGCAGTGTCCATAAATATAGGACAAGAGAAGTGGTACTGTGCAGTGTCCATAAATATAGGGCAAGAGAAGTGGTACTGTGCAGTGTCCATAAATATAGGACAAGAGAAGTGATACTGTGCAGTGTCCATAAATATACAAGAGAAGTGGGAATGTGCAGTGGCCATAAATATAGAACAAGAGAAGTGGTACTGTGCAGTGTCCATAAATATAGGACAAGAGAAGTGATACTGTGCAGTGTCCATAAATATACAAGAGAAGTGATACTGTGCAGTGTCCATAAATATACAAGAGAAGTGGTACTGTGCAGTGGCCATAAATATAGAACAAGAGAAGTGATACTGTGCAGTGTCCATAAATATAGGACAAGAGAAGTGATACTGTGCAGTGTCCATAAATATACAAGAGAAGTGGTACTGTGCAGTGGCCATAAATATAGAACAAGAGAAGTGGTACTGTGCAGTGTCCATAAATATACGACAAGAGAAGTGGTACTGTGCAGTGTCCATAAATATAGGACGAGAAGTGATACTGTGCAGTGTCCATAAATATACAAGAGAAGTGGTACTGTGCAGTGTCCATAAATATAGGACAAGAGAAGTGGTACTGTGCAGTGTCCATAAATATACGACAAGAGAAGTGGTACTGTGCAGTGTCCATAAATATAGGACAAGAGAAGTGGTACTGTGCAGTGTCCATAAATATACAAGAGAAGTGGTACTGTGCAGTGTCCATAAATATAGGACAAGAGAAGTGGTACTGTGCAGTGTCCATAAATATACGACAAGAGAAGTGGTACTGTGCAGTGTCCATAAATATAGGACAAGAGAAGTGATACTGTGCAGTGTCCATAAATATACAAGAGAAGTGGTACTGTGCAGTGGCCATAGATATAGAACAAGAGAAGTGGTACTGTGCAGTGTCCATAAATATAGGACAAGAGAAGTGATACTGTGCAGTGTCCATAAATATACAAGAGAAGTGGTACTGTGCAGTGGCCATAAATATAGAACAAGAGAAGTGGTACTGTGCAGTGTCCATAAATATAGGACAAGAGAAGTGATACTGTGCAGTGTCTTTGCAGAGGGACTTTATACTGTGGGGGAAACTGAAGGGGGGCATTATACTGATTATACTATGGGCGCGGCTGGAAGGGGACATTATACTGTAAGGACAAGTGGAGGTTGAACTATACAATGTGGGAGCAGCTGTAAGGGCGCTTTATACTGTCGGGCCAACTTGGGGGGACATTATACTGTATAGTCAATTGGAAGGGATATTATAATGTGGGGGCGTATCATGTCAGGGCCACTGTAGGGGCCTTATACTTTGTGGGGACACAAAGAAAAATGGATGGGAAGGAACAGTCAAAATATAAGTGGGTGGGGTCAAGCTGCCTGGGGGCATTTTGTCCCTTTTTCAGTCCTTTGATAGATGAGGGGTATGTTAAGGTCAAAACTTGTCATTATTATAGCAACCAATCACAGCCTAGCTTTCATGTCATAAGAGCCGGAGACCAAATGAAAGATGAGTCGTGATTGGCTAATTAGGGCAACAAAACCAGTTCTTGTGGGCAGTGTTATACAACTCCCTCACAGATCTGACAGTCTGTCAGTTCCAATAACAGGGTCCCAGCCAATCAGAGTGAAGTTTGTTCAGCCGCTGCCAGCTTTCTCTCACCCCATTGGTTGGAGAAGACAAGTCAGCGTCCGGACTGAGGGTAAACCTGATCGTTTCCAATTGGTTGGGCTATTCAAGCCTGCAACCAATAAGAGGAAAGTTCATTCATTCTGTCAGACATGCAGTCTGACGTCTTCCCATTGGTCAGTGAGATCATCTTGGCAGCCAATCAAAGAGCCCGAGGTGGTGCTTGATTGGTTGCTGGGTGTTCCACCTGTCCGGTTGGGTTCAGTACGGATTTGCCCGGCTTCTTCTCCGCCTCATGGACCGGGCGCACCGGGTGAAGTACACGACTCGCAAGATCGCCTTCCACAATGTTACCTCAGATAATACCGCAACTTGTCGAGGTGGGTTTTTTTTTTGTTTGTGCGTTAAAACTTTATTTATGTATCACAGCTGGAATCTCGACATTCCACGAATTTTCCACGCAAGCTTCAACCTGCCCACAACCAATATGGCCGTCGCGGCTTCACCGTCGACGTATCTCCAACCCAGTGTTCAAATTGCGTTTTGTGCCCCTGCTGTCGTTCTCGGGTCCCTCGGCTACCAAGCCAGAGCCCTGCCCGAGACAAAACAAACAGCCTCTCCCGAGGGCCCCTCCGCAGACTCCCCGCCCTCTGCCCTTGTCTTCTCGCGAGAGGGAGCGATGTTTCCGGTGTTGTGAATGTCTCCCCACCGAGGAACATGGCGGCCAACATCCGCGCCCGCTCCCTCCGGCACCTTAAGATAAGAGGTAACCAGGGAGGGTTGGGGCGGGGGATTCTGACAGAAAGCTCCGGGGCTGAGGGAGTTCGCTATGGCCGGGGTGAGGCAGCCCAACCCCCCCGGGTCTCAGGCTTGTTGGGGGGGGGGTTAGTGAGGGGCAGCCTAGGTGTGTGCCCCCTCCCCCTCCTGTTATGTCAGTCACAGCCCTGCCCTGGCCTTGTGTCCTTGTCCTCTCCTGTCTGTTTACCTGTCATGTCCCCCTGATGCCCGCCCTGGAGGCTTCCTGATGTCAGGGCAGGTGTCACCTATTGGCTGCAGCTCTGTCGCCATGACTACGTCCACCGGCGCTGAGCTGTACAATGTGTGCCTGTCAATACGGCAAAGTTACCTCACCGCAACTTTTACCTCAAATGAAATTTTTGCACTAAATTCAATAAATGACTTCATATGACGATAACGTACAAGTCGAGTAGCCGTGGTGTGTGTGATGGCGCTGTGGGGCGGGGGGTTACTGTCATAATCGGGTTAAAGTTAAAAGAGGGTGCAGTAAAAATGTCTGTGGATAGTTATACCAGTGACATCTACGGCAATAGCATTTGGACAGTGGTCTGCGATCTATGACTACAACTCCCAGCATGCCTTGACCATGCCTGTCATTATAAAGGGTTGGGTCATGCTAAAGTTGAAGGACGGTGCAGGAAAAATGTCTGTGGATGGTTATACCAGTTG
Organism: Leptodactylus fallax; assembly: GCA_947044405.1. NCBI lineage: Eukaryota > Metazoa > Chordata > Amphibia > Anura > Leptodactylidae > Leptodactylus > Leptodactylus fallax. Next base: position 2,826,887 of record CAMRHE010000238.1, on the reverse strand, counting down.
GACAGTGATCTACGATCTATGACTACAATTCCCAGCATGTACTAATTATGGCTGTCATTATAAAGGGTTGGGTCATGCTAAAGTTGAAGGACGGTGCAGGAAAAACGTCTGTGGATCGTTATACCATGGCTATGGACAGTGATCTATGACCCATGACTACAACTCCCAGCATGTCCTAATTATGGCTGTCACTATAGAGGGATGGGTCATGCTAAAGTTGAAGGATGGTGCAGGAAAACAGTCTCATGTATAGTTAGACCATTGATGTCTATGGCAATAGCAGTTGGACAGTGGTCTGTAACCATGACTACAAGTCCCAGCATTCCTTTATCATGCCTGTCTTTATAAAGGGTTGGGTTGTGCTAAAGTTGCAGCATGGTGCCGGTGTAAAGGGATACTTATACTAATGACATTTGTGGCACTGGTCTGCCAGCTATGGCTGCCCAGCTGTTGTCAAACTACAACTCTCAGCATGCCCTGACTGTACATGTCATTCCAATGGAACAGTGTGCTTGCAGACTACAACTCCCAGCATGCCCTTGTCATGGCTGTAACTATAGAGGGTTGGGTCATGCTTAAGTTACAGGATGGAGCAGTAATACGTCTGTGTGTATAGGATTAGTTATACCAATGACCTCTATGGCAGTTCCACTAGGACGCTGGCCTGCCATCTGTGACTACAACTCCCAGCATGTCCTGACCATGCCTATCACTTTACAGGGTTGGATAATGCTAACGTTGCTCTATGGTGCCATGACATATGGCGTAAGCATAGGACTGTTGCAGAATGACATCCTGTGAGGGTCAGAGCATGGTGGGGGTAAGCGCAGGGCTGGGTCAGGGGCTTATATAGAGCAAATCTGATGTCCCGAGGCATCCTGTAAAAAGCGCTGCACGTATGGACTGTGCACCAAAGATCGCACTACCAGTCTCCTGGCATAGAGGGCGTAGTAATCTCCCCCCGCTGTGTGGACTTACAATGGTCGTCCATCATTGTGACCCTGCGCTGTACTTCTTGTCAAATCTTCCAGGACTTCCTGGAGCGTCTGACGCCAGTGTGAACATAACCTGATCCTGTCCTGGCCACATAAGACGACCCATATTACAAGTGGCACGGGGTACAGGGGGGCCCAAGAGCTTTGCTACCCCTGTTCCATCTTTATGAAACACTACTATAGGGTCTGAAACCCAAAGCGGTGAATTTACCATTCCGTCTAGGCCTGACATATTCATTATAACTCTCAGCGTAGATTTCCATTTCGGTGCAGGGACATTGGACAGATTTATGATGAGGCCGCAGCATAAACCGATCTTCCCTGCGCCGGTCAGGCCGTTTATTAAGACTGGCGTACGATTCACCAGTCTTAATAAACCTTCCCCTATATGTATAAAGAGATGTTATAAGGGTTGTCCCAGTTGGCACCTCCTGTTAGGGTAGGGATCAGAAATCTCTGTCACTCCAGCTTTTGGAAAACTATAACACCCATCATGCACACTCGCTCACTCGGTGTTAGTTCCCCTATATAGGTGAATGGAACATGCTGGGAGTTGTAGTTTTCTAAGCAAAGCATAGGGCCACACCTATGATCTGAGCAAGCCTGTGCATTTATAGCCAGTCATGATGTCATCCCGGGGGTGAGAGAAGCTCTTAGTGACGCTATCCTAGGTTACATCAGTTCCTGGGAAAGCTGGATGACCAGCTCCATCAGAGCTGTATCCGTCTGTATTATATCTGACAACTGTGTGACAGTCCATATCGCCAGAGGTTGTCACTCCTAAAAGCAAAGCTGTCTAATTTTGCAAAGACGCATTCAGAGCTCCCATGTCTGGGCATATTAGTTGCTCAGGAGCCAGGGAAAGCTGGGTCACAGCCTCTATGCCGCACTGATATTGTCCTTTCATTGCATTGTTTGTCTCCTGGCCCCTGATTCAGGGATTTGTCATGGTGGGGGGGGGGGGATCAGCAGCGTCTCATCCTTCCAGCAATGCGATGACTGTGTCACATCAAAACATGTTTGTGGTGGAAGAGAAGGCTGGAAGTGACAATAACAGGATACTGCCCCCTAGTGACAGCTGTCTGTGCATTACATGGTCTAGGATTCCTCCTCTGCCTGCCGGCAGTCAGCACTGGGAGATCGCGGTTATTTATATGGAGAGCAAACTGTGATGTCATCAGAGGGTTTCTACATATACGTCCCTGTATACTGCTGATTATACGTATAGGTGAAATCCTGTAAGAGTCTCTGTTAAGGGCAGCAGCAAGGAGGTGAAAGGGTTATTGATGACGCTGGAATATGACACCATTGTTCGTTCGCTGGGGGTCCGACCGCTGGGAATGAAGGGGGATACAGCACTTCTTTACTGCTTTCCCCTACACAGAGCCCCCCCGCTGACCACCTGGCTGTGCAGGGAACTGCAGCACGACCCTATTCATATTAATAGGGTTCCCCAGAAAAGTATGCAGCGCTGAATCGGCTTAGTATGAGTGGGGGTCCCAGAGGTCGGTCGGTCCCCCTCACCGATCATAACAAGATGGCTTATCTATGCCGATTCTTTAGACGAAGGCAATCTATAACCAGGATAAGCCCTGGGATTTGCGGGGCTGACCTATTGATAACCTATCCTTATGTGATCGGTGGGGATCTGACATCTGGGACCCCCACAGATCAGCTGGCTGAGGAGAATGCAGTGTTCAGGAGAGTGCTGCGGCCTCTTCACTGAATGCCAAGCACGGTGCTGTACATATTGTAGGGGTGTGTTTGGTATTGCAGCTCTGCCATAGTCACTTGAATGGGACTGAGCTTTTGCAGTAGCGTATAAACCATAAATGTGAAGAGGCTGTGGTGCTTCTGTGCTTCAGACAGCTGATAGGCGGGGGTCCAGGTGTCAGACCCCTGCTGATCTTTAAAGGGATTGAAGCAGAGTGCATATTTCATTCTAATGATCTATCCACAGGACCGCGCAGAGATCAGCTGTGGCAGCGGGTGCTGGAAGGTCATGCAGTGGACGGGGAGCAGAAGCAGCTCTGTCCCCCCATTCAGGTAATGGCAGCGGAGCTGCAGCTCCCTGGCACCACCACTATACAGTGGACAGGGCAGATATTGTGCGTCTATTACTTACAGCAGACGACTTCCTCTCCCTGTCCGCTGCTGCTGCTTCAGGCTCCTGGAGACAAATCAGCTGATCTGCGCGGGTGCCAAGTGTCAGACCCCACAGATCACATACTGATGAACTGTCCTGTGCATCGGTCATCAGTATGAGATACACATTTGGGACTGGACAACCCCTTTAATTGATGACCCATCCTAAAGATAGCCCATCGATTATTAAAGGGGTTGTCCGGACTTATTTTTTATTATGGTCTATCCTCAGGATATAAATATATGATTGATAGGGGGCCAACACCCGGCCCCTGGAAAGATCCTCTGTACGGAGCTGCTTCCGACGCCCATCCTGCACACCATGACCTTCTCAGTGGTCATTGACGTCAGTAGGTGATGCAGTGAAGGGGCCGGGCGCTAGACAGTGGACGGAGCTTTCTGCTTCCAGCCCCGTATTGTGTACAGGATGGGCGTCAGAAGCGGCTCCGTACAGAGGATCGGTCCGGGGACCGGGTGTAGGGCTCATCGATCATAAAATAAAAAAAATATGCCCAGACCAACCCCTTTAAGTCTGGAAAACACCTTTTAGTATTGTCCTATAGGTTGGTATAGGTGATACCGTATATGTAGTGGTTTTTTTTTTTTTTTTTCTGCATTTTAGTACATTTGAACATTTGCGTCTTTTTTAGTCTTCATAGTCATCCGGGCGCTTGTTGTGTTGTGGGTGAGTGGTAGTTTTTTATTAGTATCTTTTTCAGGTACTTATAATTTATTCACTCTTTTTATAGTTATTTGGGGCAGGGATTGGTGGGGGGGTATGTATTAATGTTATCTTTATCCCGCAGGTCTTTACAATTGCGGCAGTGCCCCTTGTGCATTTTTTTTTATTAAGAATTTCTAATGACCTATAGGGTCTTATTTATAGCTTTGGGGTTTTTCGTGGAGAGGCCTTGTGTTTTTTCTGTAAATTTGTTTAAGCTGATTTTGACTGTTTTTGTCCCACTAGGAGACTTGACACTGGGAGTATTTGATTGCTCGTATTGTGCTTTGAAACCCTGTAAGTGGCGCAACGGCAGGCGACTAAGTTTTACTTTTTTATTGGGGTTGTCCAATAACTTGCACTGGTGTAAAATAACAAATGGCGCGACACTCCCCTTACCTCGCCCCTGCTGCTCTGGTGCCGCCGCTTACCGATCCCTGTGTGACGACACGACCTACGACCGCTGGATGCAGCAGTGACGTAACGACCCCATCGAGATGCTTGGCTGCAGCGTTGGAAAAGGAAGAAGAGACGGGCGGGGGGGAAGCGACGGCAGAGAATTAGTCCGTCTGTTATTTTACACTATAGTGTCTCATTCATGGGGCTGGGCAATTAACGGCAAAATAACCGAAATCACAAGTTTGCGTCCACGCCCTCCTGACTGACACTGCCATTGGCTAAAGGATATGTCACTCGCCGTCCCAAACCAAAATTCTGTGGCATGTCATAAGGGGAGTGTATTAAAATAATCGTCTATTAATTGCTATCGATGTAATCTATCCAATTAATTGTGATTTCGATTGACATCATCACCTCCACCCTAGGCTGGAATATTTCTTTAGATTAAAGCCATGCATAGCGAAACGCCATCTGGAAAAAAAAAAAATGAAAGGCACTACGCAGAAGAAAACACGGGGAGGTTCGGATTTACTATAACACGCACCAGAAATCTCCGCCAGTTCCTGACTGGTGCAGATCTCAGTGCTGGCGCATGGGGCTTAATATTCATTACCTAATTAACTATTCCTACTGTATAGGAGCCCCATCATCTGTATACGCGCGAGTCCGAAAAACTACTGCGCTGCTCCTATTATCTGTATAGGGGCGGTGCTGCACCCCCTGCCCATCCACTGTACTCGCACATGTACATACCTGCGAGTCCGGCAAACTACTGCGCTGCTCCTATTATCTGTATAGTGGCGGTGCTGCACCCCCTGCCCATCCACTGTGTACTCGCGAGTCCGGCAAACTACTGCGCTGCTCCTATTATCTGTATAGGGGCGGTGCTGCACCCCCTGCCCATCCACTGTACTCGCACATGTACATACCTGCGAGTCCGGCAAACTACTGCGCTGCTCCTATTATCTGTATAGTGGCGGTGCTGCACCCCCCTCCCCATCCACTGTATACTCGCAAGTCCGGCAAACTACTGCGCTGCTCCTATTATCTGTATAGGGGCGGTGCTGCACCCCCTGCCCATCTACTGTACTCGCACATGTACATACCTGCGAGTCCGGCAATCTACTGCGCTTCTCCTATTATCTGTATAGGAGCGGTGCTGCACCCCCTGCCCATCCACTAGCAGCTTCCGGCACCCGGAGGCTGATCGAACAGCTGATCTGTTCAGGGTCCGGGTATCAGACCCCCACAAATAGCATAGTGATGACCTATACTGTGTGTAGGTCATCAGTATGAAAAATCCATTTGGGGCCAGACATCTGCGACATTGTCCTGCAGTGTGGGGATGAGATTTAGGCCCCATGCACACGAACGATTGTGTCATCTAAGGTGGAGACGATTTTGCAGCAGAAGACGCTTGGAGTGTGATCCGAGAGCCTTCGTGATGTATTTACCTCTTATGGGGGCCTCCGATCCATTCTGCTCCGATGACTTGGAACAGGATGTGGCCTGCGCTATGTTGACCGGACCTCGGGGGGCGGCACACTTATTCCTGTGCATGGGACCTAAATAAAATGTCGTTCACTTTGCTAGGTTTGTAGAACTCGCCATTTTTTTCTCCCGCTGCGTTTCGGCAATGTGTGGCTTTAGCCTTAAAGGAGGTTACAGGATGGACCCAAAATATCTGCAGATCATAGTCATGAGATTAAGCGGGGCCATGTTTCTCTAGTTTTTTCCTATTGTGGTTTTTCGGGGTTTACTGACCTCATAGGACGGGATCCAGTCTTATCCTTGGACTATCACTCCTCAGATCTATCATACTGCATGCACTCCTGCCCCTAGGGCTCCTATAGACTGCTGCAAGCCCATTCTCCATATACCCCCAATTTTATAGAAATTTACAGATTTTAATTTTTTTTCCCACCCAAAACTTGTCATGCCATATTATGTGGTCACTCCTCCCATAGAGGGGCACAGATCGCCTGAGGATCTATAATATATGGTAATACCACTTAGTAATACCGTATACACGGGTCCAATATTAGGAGCTGTATATAAAGCTGATGTGACTCCTATCATGACTTGGAGCAGTCTGTGGAGTGACTAGAGGCCGATGTAAATCTCTGATCTCCTGTAGGTAACTTTTCCTGATCATTTTAATGTTCTTTTTTCCAGGTCGGAATGACAGTGGGGAGGAGAACGTCCCTATAGATCTCACCAGAGGTAAGATCTCCACAAGGACTATACGTTCAGTCATGTTGTACATTTCAGGTTCTGCCATATTCTAACTAAATTTTAGTGGATTTTTTGTCATGTATAATTTCTATGTTCAGAGCGTGTTCACATGCAGCAGGTTCATCGCTGAGAATTCTATGGCTGAAAAAACCTTTCCATACAAGTGAATGGGTTCTTTCTGCAGCATGTGCGTGACCCCCTCCGATGAAATGTCTGCCGCATGTGAATGTTCCCTTACACAGCAGCTTAGAGAGATGGGGTGTGAATTCTTATGGGTGTCCGAGAGTAGATACTGATGTCCTATTCATATCAGATTGGTGGGGGGTCAGAGACATGGATACATCTGGATACGCTGTGTACTGGCCATAGATCTGCTATTTGCTTGCAGTCAGCTCATATACATTACAGACAGGATTACAATAGAAGATAACACCTCTATAGATAACACACCACTAGCCATCATTACATCACTACTGACAATAGATGATGTCACAGCTTATCTTATGTCTAGAAAACTCTCCCATAGACCTCAATGAGTTGCTTCCAGACTATTGCTGACTGTGGCCATGACTGTGCTGTAAAGCAGATCACTAAATGCTGTTAATGGAGCAGTAAACCATGTACACTGTTTTTCTGTTGGACCAGGAAGGTCTGAAAATTGACCAACAGAAGAGACCTGCGTGTCTGTGACTGATCCTGCGTGGTAGACCAGCGCTATCGGATAATGAATGTTGGGCACACTGGCACACCCAGCACTATATTAACACCTGACTGGCTCGGAAGGGTATGATGGGCCTCTGGTAAGGTGGAGCTCTGCTTGGTTGCTGCGTGCAGCAGAGAAAGCTTTGCTGAGTAAGGCCCGATAAGCATTCTTCTATACAGGGACGATTAATGGAGATTGTTTGGGCAAACCACGCAAGGTTTACCCGGCAGTTTTGTTCGGATCTCTTCCGAGCTGGAAGTGCTCATAGGGTATGGAGCATGGTGGTCGTTTACGCCGGTCAATGGGGTATTTATTTTCTCCCTGACCTTGCTAGACGACAGTCACGCTTGCAGTGCTTTTTCGTCTGTGATATTAGACAGAATTTGCACCAGAGACTCTGACGCACCTGTGAATGTAGCCTAACTGAGGATATCCCTAGGAGGAGAGGCCGTCCCTTTAAGCCCTGGCTCTTTTTCCCTATTGCATGTATAGTCTAGAATAGTCACCGGTCGGGATCTAGCAGCTGTCTCAGACCGAAGCCTGTCACATCTGAGACCGCTTATGATGGAGAGTATATATTGTCTGTTATATAAAACCTTTTTGCTTACTATTGAGGTTTTGGTGCATTTCCATTTTGCACTTCTTGCTTCCGTAATACTGGGCCTACTCCTCTCCTCCTCTCCCTGTGACCCATTTCCATGAAGCTGCTATTGCTACCATTCTAACACTTCATAGCGGGCGTTCCCCGGCCTGTAAATAGTCGCCCTCTGACCCTATTATTAGATTGAGTGACTCATACAATGGTTGGGATGGTGCGAGCATCGACCTTGGTGTATAAGAGGATTCCAACCTGTAAATCCCATCTAACCTCACCGAAAGCAGGGACGGTTTTTCTGGAGTTCCGCTTTTATGCCACAGCCGCTCTTTCACCTCACCATACTATATTATAGAGGGTCTCCGCCAGGGGAGGCCTCGCTTACAGACAGCGGAGCGCAAAATAACTGCGGTCCATAATATGTTGCTGTACGGGCCACATGTGCTGGAAATTTGTGTCAAATTCAGCAAAAAACGTAGGCTGTGCAACTGATCTGAAAATCTGCAGCGTGCTTGAGTAGTCACACAGATCTATTATGCCGCGTGCAGATGTTTTTACAACCAACATTGTCGGGGATTTTTTTTTCTATCAGAATCTGCTTTGATATCTGCAATAAACTCGCCATGTCTGATCAGGGGCCTAAGGCTACAAGCACATGAGCGTGTGCCGGCTCCAGGATTGAACGCCACGGATGGCGTAAGGGTGATCCCCGCCCCTGCCGGACCCTTTATTATCTGTATCTATATATGGCAGTGTCAGCCTGCAGCAATGGAGAGCGAGGAATCTGTCCCCTCCACCCCATGTTATACTGTTCTCTGCTTTTGGCCAGAGTTTATTTCCCAGATCAGCCCTTGTATACAACTCATTCTAGTTATTGTTCCAGGTAGACTTTTAGTCTATTGTCCTTATTACTTGGCGACGCAGTGGGTTTTATATAAGATTGTAGGGGTATTATCAGGGCAGTGCGGGGGGAAAGCATTGTCAAGGTCCGAGGCCAACAAAGAAGCCTGACCTGTCCCTTTAGTAGTTTTCTTTTGGCTCATATCTAGTATCTTAGTGAATGGGGAAATGGGCGCAGCATTGACCTGATACTTGGGGCTAGTGTTATCACCCAACATACCCATCAGACGTGCACAATGGGGTCCAAGAATCCAAGATGGGAGCCGCTACTTGTCTATGTTGGGCTCAGATGCTTCTCCTGTAGACTAAGCTCATAATGTGCCAGCTGTCAGAGTATGGCGGGGGTTGCTGTCAGGGTATGGTGGGGGTTGCTGTCAGAGTATGGCGGGGGTTGCTGTCAGGGTATGGTGGGGGTTGCAGTCATTTAAAGGGGTTGTCTATCCTTTTGGTAATGCTGACTTATCCTTAGCCTAGGTCACCAGTGTCAGATTGGTGGCGGTCCAATATTGAATGAGAGCAGAGCTGCAGTACCAGGCACGGCCACTGCACAGCGGACGGAGCTGTCAGCTTCTAGCTGTGTCCCCTGTAACGGTTCCAGCATGGCGGATTCTGATTGGTTGGGGTCCCAGTGTCAGACCCCCACCAAACTGACCTTGATGACTTATCTTAAGGATAGGCTGTGTAAAGGCAGGACAACCCCTTTAAGGCATGCTGCAAATTTGCACTAAGAATCTGCAGCAAATCCACCCCATCTGAACCTGACGTTACAAGACGATAGGAGCAGACGGCGTCCGTGCACGCAGAGATAAAGCTTGTCTCGACGGTTTATTGTCACGAGTGCGGCAGACTTTGCTCCACGCCGCCTTCACTTTCACAATCTCCTCCGATGTTTGCCTTCACTTTCCCTTTCATGCCTATTGTGGGGTTCACTAAATCTCCGTCTATTGTCCGCAAATGTTCAAGATCTGTGTCAAACGGAATAGTATTTGTCCGCCGAGGTCGTCATGGTGATGTGTTCACAATAGCCTGACATGTAAAGCCGAGCTGTCCGAGCGGACGGTTAGAGGGAATGCCGGCAGCCGTGGTATCTGTATTTAGCAGCAGATTTTTTATTTTTTCCCCAATTAACTCTTTCATGCTCTGCTATATATATACAGTATTTGAGCCTGACATTGGAGGTATCTATCCCAACATGTGACACTGGATAGACATACGCTGGGTCCTATTGTAGTATAAAGTATACGGTGTGTGTGTATATAATATATAACTTTGGTGGCGGCCCTCTGTAGGGGTGTGCAGGGTCTGCTGATGGAGTCCAATAATTTCTTTCCATTATAAGACGATATTATGTACTTGGTGGGGGTCTGATCTCTAAGTAGGGTTGTCCACTCAAAAACTCATCGTCCAGCTTGTGCAGGATAAAATCTCGCTTAGTCCAAAGAAACAATTCTCACTGACTCCCAATACTCGGTTTGGGCAGCGCGTCCTCGGTTCTCTCTTCTCCATGGACTGTCTGGCCCCAGGGGGTGACGTGATGGTTACCATTACGTATTTGACATATTAGAGTCATGTCATGGGTACCCCATATGTGACAGCTGATGCCATTGACCCCCTGTACTCCTGCCCAGGCAGTCCATGGACTGGAGGGAATGGGGGCAGCGCCTTAACAGAGGACCAGAGTAGGTGAGTATCATTGATGTGAATGCCAAAACAAAAAGTTAGAGCCCTCTACTAGCACCAAGAGCATTACTGCAAATACCTTCTGTAGATAAGGATACATAGATATGAGGTTCTTGTAATTGTAAGCCCACCTGCCCTGTTAAGCCGACCTCTGTGAGTAGGGTCCCTGCATTAAAATGTCTTGCCTCTCTTAGTGGTTTCCATGAATTAAGGGCACATGCGTTTATCAGCCATATCATGTCCTGCATACACCACAAACAGACATTGATGTGAATGGACATGTGTAATACTTTGTTTACCCTGTGGGGGCACTGCAGGGAATTTGAACACTTACTACTTTTTTTTAAATAATAAAAAAAATATATATTTTTATATATTTTAAATAACCAATTCAGTTTAACTTTTTTTTTTTTTATTTATTTTAGTTTTTATCAACTTTCTCAAGTTCTTGTTTTTATTTTATTTTAGTTTTAGTATTCTGAACTTTTTTTGTTTTGTTTTTTTTAATTTGTATTCACTTTTTAAATTTTAGTTTTATTTTTAGAAAATATTTTATTTCTGGTTTGTTCAAAGGGACTTGAAATTAATTTACTTGATCCAAGTTGGTTCCAACCTAGGACAGGTCACATGATTGGAACCAGCCCCTGACCATGGGTTGCTCCGCCTCCCTCCTACCCTGACCCCACTATAGTATAGCCAGACCCAAACCTGTACAAACAGGAAAGGGAGGAGGCGGCGGCGGCCTGTGACCTGAGGTCAGAACCAGCCCAGAACCCCCGGGTCCAGCTGTAACAAGGTAAGTTAATTTCAAGTCCCTGGATAACCCCTTTTTAATTTTTTTTTTTAATAAATTTTGTTCTAAAAATCAAAACAAACTTTTTCGTTTTATTTTTAGAAACTATTTGTTTTATTTTTTCTTTAAATGTTACTTTCTATTAGTTTTTATCATTTTGATTTTTAGATTGGAAATTTTATTTTTAGAAACTGTTTTATTTTTTCTTTAATTTTCATTTATCATTTTTGTTTTTATTTTTAAAAACTTTCATTTTTATTTTTTCTTTATGATTTTTTTTTTTATTTTTTTAGATTTGTTTTTCTTTTGAATTTTGTTTTTATCATTTTTGTTTTTAGAAACTTTGTTTTATTTTTCTCTTTTTAAATGATTTATTTATTTATTTATTTTTTGCATGGTGACCGTATTAGCTCCACATTTGCTATAACATGAATGAACATAATTCTTCAATGAGAGAGAGGAAATCTATTCCAGATCCCTGACCACGTCTCCTGCCCCGTCAGTTGTAGCTTCTCAATTAACCGTGTAACCACATCAACCAGAAAACACAGTGTAAATTAGTATTGCTGCAGGCGGGGGGATTAGTGCCCCACAGAAGGTCTTGTGAACTGCGTGCTTGTGCCGCACGGGGAGCCAGTTTTGTTTCTTAGGATATTTCTGACAGCCATTCTGAAGTTATTTCAGTCACTCAATGACTTCAGGGATAAACAACGTCCCGAATCACCGCCGCTTCCGCCTTGTAGAGCGAGGCCCTGCATAGTAATAAACGGTCTTATTTAATGTTCTGTGACACCTGGAAAACCAAGAGTGTATTTAATAAAAATGCAATATGTTGTGTTGTTTTTGTTTTTGTTTTTTTCATCTGTGCAAAATATACACTGTGTTCCAAATTATTATGCAAATAATATTTTCTCATATTTTCCAAAATTACCTATATGAATTGCAGTCATTGTAATTTTCCAGTCATCAACTATTCGAGTATAATTGAAAGGTTTTTGAACAAACTGCCTATGATAACAGTATATTTAAAAAAAAAAAAAAATAAACACTCAAAATGCATGTTTTAAATTATTATGCACAGCAGAATTTGCAACCTTTTCATTTTTATTAAGAACAAAAAAATGGTCATTGTGAAATTCTAAGCATTAGCAGGTTATTACTAACTGAAATCAAACAGTTTTCAAGCCAAAACTTTATTCGAGGTGATGTTACATTTGCACATAGGACCCCTTGTTCGAAAGAAGCTTCTGAACTCTCTCGTCCATTGAATTTGTCAGTTTTTGGATGGTTTCTGCTTCAATTGTTTTGCATGAGGACAGAATACCCTCCCAGAGCTGTTGCTTAGATGTGAACTGCCTCCCGCCATCATAGACACTCCTTTTGATGATGCTCCAGAGGTTCTCAATGGGGTTGAGGTCAGGGGAGCATGGGGGCCACACCATAAGTTTGTCCCCTTTTATGCCCATAGCAGCCAGAGATGCAGATGTGTTATTTGCAGCATGAGATGGTGCATTATCATGCATGAAAATGATCTTTCTGCGGAATGCATGGTTCTTCTTCTTGAACCATGGCAGGAAGTGCTGTTTGAGAAACTCCACATACATTATGGAGTTCATCTTTACCCCTTCAAGGATCCTAAAGGGGCCGACAATCTCTCTCCCCATGATTCCAGCCCAAAACATTACTCCACCTCCTCCTTGTTGGCGCCGTAGCCGTGTTTGCATGGGGTATCCATCAACAAGCCATCCTCCACTCCATCCATCTGGACCATCGAGCGTTGCACGGCACTCATCGGTGAACAAAACAGTTTTGAAGTCAGTCTTCATGTATTGTTTGGCCCACTGGAGCCGTTTCTGCTTGTGTGCAGTGGATAGAGGAGGTCAACAGGATAGCTTACGCACAGCTGCAAACCTCTGAAGGACCCTGCATCTTGTTGTTCGGGGGACGTTGGAGGCACCAGCAGCTTCAAAAACTTGTCTGCTGCTATGACAAGGCATTTTTGAAGCTGCTCTTTTAACCTGACGTAATTGCCTGTTGGAAAGAGTCCTCAATTTTCCCTTATCAGCACGCACACGTGTGTGCTGTGAATCAGCTACATACTTCTTGATTGTGCGATGATCACGATGAAGTGTCTTGGCAATGTTGATTGTAGTCATGCCTTGACCTAAACCCTCCACAATTTGTTGCTTCTCAGCAGCCGACACATCCTTTTTCTTTCCCATTTTGGCTGAAAATGTAGGCTGCTTAATAATGTGGGACAGCCTTCTTAAGTAGTCTTGCCTTTAATTGGACACACCTGCCAAACTAATTAGCACAGGTGTCTGCAATTGCTTTCAGTGATATAAATAGCCCTGACACACATCACCATCAATGAGTTTAACTGACAAACAAAAAAATTCTTACCTTATCACTCCTAAACACTTTTTGCATAATAATTTGGAACACAGTGTAGTAATTTTACGAAATGGGGGTCATCTATGTAAACCAGCGCGGCCAGTATTGTAAAATGCAGTGCAGTAAAATTACCCAGGGGTTGTCCAGAACCTGAAGGTACTTGATACTGATGACCTATCCCGCTGCGGTGTTGCGACACCAAACCCCCTCCGATCAGCTGATGCGGCCACAGGCAGCCGTATATAAGGTATATGGCTTAAAGCAGCTTTACTCCTGTTCAAGCAAACCAAGCTCCGTACTCTGTATACAGCTTTCAGTCCATACGCTGTAGTGGTGGTGTCTGGAACTGCAGCCCCACTCCCATTCGCTTGAATAGAAGCAGAGCTGCCTCCAGCTGTATATACAGTTTCCAGTGGCTGAAACGACTGATCAGTGTCAGACCCCAACCAATCTGAGAACGATGAGCTCTCCTGTGGATAGGCCATCATGATCAGTTATCTTCAGATCCTGGACAACCCCTTTAAGGACACTGCATTTTTTATTCATTTTTTACAAACATTTTATTTTCCTTTTTGTGCAAGTAGCTGCAGCCGAGGGCTTGTTTTTTGCGTGTTGAGCCGTATTTTTTTTTTTTTATTATTATTTATTATGATAAAAAATATATATATAATATATTTCTAATTATTATATTATATATATATATATATATATATATATATATATATATAATTATTATATTTTATATATATATATATATATATATATATATAATTATTTTATTTTTTTTTTTTATTTTATTCCTGCATTCATTCACCATGTGGGGGAAAATATTGTGCTGGTTTATAGTAAGGGTTAATACAGAGGTATATAATATTAATATATATATATATATATATATATATATATATATATATATATATATATTAGTGTGTGTGTATGTAACATATATAATTTCTATTTATTTCTATATTTGTTTTCTTATAATTGGGGAAAGTTTTTGGGATGACCTGATCTATGACATATCCTTGTCAATTGTTAAAAGCAGGGCCAGCACTCCATAAAAGTTGGCTTCCACTTCACAGGCCAAGTGATGTCACATTCATCGACCACATGACCTGTTCGCAGTTCAGTCCCATTCACACAAATTGGGGTTAGCGTCTATGCCAATGTACGGCGCTGTGCTTGGTTTTCTGTAAAGAGGCCACAGTACTCATCTGGACACTGCGTTTACTGATTTGGCAGGAGTCCCTGGTATCGGACCCCTAACTCGCCAAGACAGTAAAATTTGGTTTAGAAAATGCAGAGGCAAAGGCTATCCTCTGTATGAATAGAGCCCACGTCCACATGGAAGAAAGTCCGTAAAGAATCCAACATTAAACACAGTGAGTGCCGAGCATGAGCACGGACAACTTTTTCCTCCACCAGTCAATGGGGTCCATCAGACTTCGTGTGTAACCGCTATTTTAGGGGTTCCCTGATGGACCTGAATAATGGAGAGGCGACACTAGTGTGCACCCAGCGTAAGGCGACACGTAGCAAAACGGCGGAAAACGTTGTACATGTCTGCTGCACAACTTTGCTTGGACCCCTCACCATGTGCTGTGGAGAGACGACAGTCATGTATTATTATTAGATTTTCTAGAAACGAGAAGTCGTGACGTGTCCGAGCTTTTTTAGTGACAAGTTGGGCTCTGAAGTGTGGGCAAAAGAGGAAGTGTCAAAACCTCAGCGACCGCAGAGAATTATTAGAAGGGTTTCCCTGAGATTCCCACCGGGCTGGAGATGTCTTGTGGACTTTCCCTTCAACCTAATGGAGAACACTGGGCCCCAAAAATAAAATCGTATCTAATAAAAGCCGCTTCCGTTCTCGTTAGCTGAAGAGGAGTCTTGTAGAAATTGTTACAGGGAGTTTCCCATCTTATAGGATAGGGGATAACTTGCAGATCAGTGGGGGTCGTACAGCTGAGAGCCCCTTCCAACAGGAGAGTGAGAGAGTTTTGTCCCCTGTCCTGTATGGAGCTATGGCCAGGCAGTGTGTGGGAGCGCTGGAGATGACCAAAGTACAGCGCCCCCTTTGAAATGAAGAGCGTTGCACGCACTGCCCAACCACCAATCTGTTCAGAACGGGGGTCAGAACTCCTCCGTTCTCCTGATCAGTGGTGGGTCTCAGGGCTGTGGAGTCCGGACCAATTTTGGTTGTAATTGGAATAAAGTTCCCGACTCCGGATTCAAAATTAAAATTTTAATTAATATATTTAATTGTATTATACGATTATATAATTCGATGTTTAGGGTGTTAAATTTTTACCCTCATAGGAATCAGTCAAATGAGTCGGAGGCTGACTGTGGAAAGATAGAGGAGTCAGCCGGGGGTTTGTCCTACAGATTCCACAGTCCTGGTGGATCCCCGCCGGATCTGCAAGGTGTCCCCTATCCTGTGCCTATAACCTTGAGGATTTTCGAGGCTTAAGGCTAAGGCCCCATGTAGTGGGCTGCAGCAAAAAAAAAGTGCTGCGCGAAAAACTGCGCGGCAACCCATCACGTTTTTTCCAACGCGTTTTTCACAGAAAGTTTCTGCTTCCATTATACCTATAGGGAAACCGCCAGCGTTTCCGTAGGTGTAACTGACATGCTGCGATTTGGAAATCTCAGTGTATCCACAGCACACATTTTTTTTTCGCAGAATCCCATCCACCTTGCAGTGACTAAAACGCAGCATTATTTTCCGTTTACGCCACGTGGGCCTCAGCCTAAAAGGGTTTTCTCCAACCTATTAATTGATGGCCGATCCGTAGTATCGGTCACCAAGGGTCAGGTACCAGGGACCTCCTTGGATCAGCCGCAGGTTATGTGATGTCATTTTCTGTTCACAGCTCAGTTCCAGTCAGATGAACAGACTGAACTGTGATACCAAGCGCAGCCACTATACAATGTAGGGCGCTGTGCTTCATATTCAACAAAGAAGCGGCAGAGCTCACCTAAACAACTCTTCACCAGCTGATCGCCCAGGGGCCCTGTATCTATCCTAAGGATACACACTTATACACATATATAATTTTCAGTGGATAAGGCTGCATTTACACTACTGTTATTTCTATTGATCATAGGACGAGAGCAATGGATGTTAAGGCTCCATGCACACGAGCGATTGTGCCATCCTATGCTCCGCCCAGGGGGCGTCCAATGGTCCGTTCTGTTCCAATGAAAATAGAGCAGGTCCTTCTCCGTGTCATTGGACTAGAACGCGTCGGAAGCCCACCTTAGAGGTGAACGCATCATGGAAGTGTCATCCTAGTGCATTCGTCTGCAAACTCGGTCATGTGCATGGGGGCCTAACCGTAGCAGAGTAACGGACATAGACGGAACCGCATATGTCTGTGCCCGTTCCCATTGGCTCTAATGTAAACAACATGGCGGATGCTTACTTCCGTCACATCTGACGCTCCTTTCAGACTCGCAACCTCCATTTTCATGATAGTTGGGGTTCCCAGCAGTCAGACTGATTTAGTATTAGTCCCCTATCAAGTAACTAAGAAAATTCCTTTAAGTTACTCCCCTGTTTGGACAAGTTGTTGATGGGGGATAACTTGTAGGTTGTGACCGCTCAGACCCCCAACCATCAGGAGTAGGGAGGGTATTTTTGCCCCTCGTTCTGAATGTATAGGAGATGAAAGTAAGCAGATAGACAGCGGCAGGTGACGAATGGAAACGCCATTTCCGATTACAGCTAATCTTGGACGCTTCAGTGACTCTGTAGCTTTCGGGGAGGTCCTAGCTTCCGCTATATCTCTAGGGTTGGCCTCTCAGGAGGTTTCCTCTTCAGGGACAACAGTTGTCATATAACCTACGAGGTCTCGCTTTGTGGCAGCGCCTCATTTGCATGTATGACTAATATCGGGCTTCTTAGAAATGGCGATCGGTAACCTCCAGCCTATGGAGCATGCGATGAGAGCGACTGCAGTACTAGATGGTAGGGGGGTAGGTGGCCACGGTGGAGGGGTCTCTGAAGGGTTCATTGCACCAATGTCACCCTGTAAATGGTTTCTCTTATATGACCAGTCAGTGCGGCTCCTCTGTCATGTATCCGGATGATCTTTATAATAAGAATATTCTAGAATTTTTATTTTTTTTTTCCACTTCTAATCTGCCTTGTGATCGGATTGTGTGTTCTGCTTCAGCGGTCGTGTCAGAATGACAAATGGCTGCTCTTATGCAGTGTGTGTAGGTTGTGATACAGAACTGCGAAACCCAGGGGCACTGAGACACAAAGTAAAATCGTGAGGCCACTGCAAACACAGCCATGTTCTATAGCAACCCGGTTCCTCCAGGTCCTGCACCCCCGGTTCCTCCATGTCCTGCGCCCCCGGTTCCTCCATGTCCTGCATCCACGGTTCCTCCACGTCCTGCGCCCCCGCTTCCTCCAGGTCCTGCGCCCCGTCCTGCGCCCCCGGTTCCTCCAGGTCCTGCGCCCCCGGCTCCTCCAGGTCCTGCGCCCCGTCCTGCGCCCCCGGTTCCTCCAGGTCCTGCGCCCCCGGTTCCTCCAGGTCCTGCGCCCCCGGTTCCTCCAGGTCCTGCGCCCCCGGTTCCTCCAGGTCCTGCGCCCCCGCTTTCTCCAGGTCCTGCGCCCCCGCTTCCTCCAGGTCCTGCGCCCCGTCCTGTGCCCCCGGTTCCTCCAGGTCCTGTGCCCCCGGTTCCTCCAGGTCCTGTGCCCCCGGTTCCTCCAGGTCCTGCGCCCATGGTTCCTCCAAGTACTGCGCCCCCGCTTCCTCCACGTCCTGCGCCCCCGGCTCCTCCACGTCCTGCGCCCCCGGCTCCTCCTGGTCCTGCGCCCCAGGTTCCTCCAGGTCCTGCGCCCCCGCTTCCTCCAGGTCCTGCGCCCCCGGCTCCTCCACGTCCTGCGCCCCCGGCTCCTCCAGGTCCTGCGCCCCCGGCTCCTCCAGGTCCTGCGCCCCCGGTTCCTCCAGGTCCTGTGCCCCCGGTTCCTCCAGGTCCTGCGCCCCCGGTTCCTCCAGGTCCTGCGCCCCCGGTTCCTCCAGGTCCTGCGCCCCCGGTTCCTCCAGGTCCTGCGCCCCCGCTTCCTCCAGGTCCTGCGCCCCCGCTTCCTCCACGTCCTGCGCCCCCGCTTCCTCCACATCTTCACCGCCCACCTTCCAGATCCCAGTTTGCTCCCTAGAGCTGGGATATTTGCTGGACCACCCTTAGTACACGTGCAGCCTTCTTGGCACACCATGTACAAGTGGTGCTAGTTCTTTGTGCGTCCACAGGCCATAAAGCATCTTACAGCTCCCATTTGTTTTGTGGGGTGCGATGTGACAAGTAGTAGGGATGTGACTGTAGGAGCGGGGTCTGATCATACATAAGTGACGCGCCCGCTGCGGGATGGGCTCTCTGTCCCGATATCATTCCACTTATATGATTCTGACTTATTACTGAGGAATGTTGTGAGGGGGGCGCAGAGAAGAGACACATGCCATGTACTCCGCCATATAACCGCACACAGGATAGGCCCTGTATAGGGACAGGGATGGTGCACAAAATACTGTACATCTGCGGTATGAAGTACAAGTGTGTACGTATACCAAAACAGTGTACAGAACATATACCTACCCTGCTAAGGTACCAATACAGTGTACAAAACATATACCTACCCTGCTAAGGTACCAATACAGTGTACAAAACATATACCTACCCTGCTAAGGTACCAATACAGTGTGCAAAACATATATACCTACCCTGCTAAGGTAACAATACAGTGTGCAAAACATATATACCTACCCCACTAAGGTACCGATACAGTGTACAAAACATATATACCTACCCCACTAAGGTACCAATACAGTGTACAAAACATATACCTACCCTGCTAAGGTACCGATACAGTGTGCAAAACATATATACCTACCCTGCTAAGGTACCAATACAGTGTACAAAACATATACCTACCCTGCTAAGGTACCGATACAGTGTACAAAACATATACCTACCCTGCTAAGGTACCGATACAGTGTACAAAACATATACCTACCCTGCTAAGGTAACAATACAGTGTGCAAAACATATATACCTACCCCACTAAGGTACCAATACAGTGTACAAAACATATAACTACCCTGCTAAGGTACCGATACAGTGTGCAAAACATATATACCTACCCTGCTAAGGTACCAATACAGTGTACAAAACATATACCTACCCTGCTAAGGTACCGATACAGTGTACAAAACATATACCTACCCTGCTAAGGTACCAATACAGTGTGCAAAACATATATACCTACCCCACTAAGGTACCAATACAGTGTACAAAACATATACCTACCCTGCTAAGGTACCGATACAGTGTGCAAAACATATATACCTACCCCACTAAGGTACCGATACGGTGTACAGAACATATACCTACCCTGCTAAGGTACCGATACGGTGTACAGAACATATACCTACCCTGCTAAGGTACCGATACGGTGTACAGAACATATACCTACCCTGCTAAGGTACCGATACAGTGTACAGAACATATACCTACCCTGCTAAGGTACCGATACAGTGTGCAAAACATATATACCTACCCCGCTAAGGTACCGATACAGTGTGCAAAACATATATACCTACCCCGCTAAGGTACCGATACAGTGTGCAAAACATATATACCTACCCTGCTAAGGTACCGATACAGTGTGCAAAACATATATACCTACCCTGCTAAGGTACCAATACAGTGTGCAAAACATATATACCTACCCCACTAAGGTACCGATACGGTGTACAGAACATATACCTACCCTGCTAAGGTACCGATACAGTGTACAGAACATATACCTACCCCGCTAAGGTACCGATACAGTGTACAGAACATATACCTACCCCACTAAGGTACCGATACAGTGTACAAAACATATATACCTACCCCGCTAAGGTGCTGATACAGTGTACAGAACATATACCTACCCTGCTAAGGTACCGATACAGTGTGCAAAACATATATACCTACCCCGCTAAGGTGCTGATACAGTGTACAAAACATATATACCTACCCCGCTAAGGTACCGATACAGTGTACAGAACATATACCTACCCCACTAAGGTACTGATGCAGTGTAGAGAACATATACCTACCCCGCTAAGGTACCAATACATTGTAGAAAACATGTATACCTACCCCAGTAAGGTACTGATGCAGTGTACAAAACATATATACCTACCCCACTAAGCTACCGATACAGTGTACAAAACATATACCTACCCCACTAAGGTACTGATACAGTGTACAGAACATATACCTACCCCGCTAAGGTACCGATACATTGTACATATCATATATATCTGCCCCACTAAGGTACTAACTGTCTTGACGCAAATATATACATGTAATTATGTGTGTGTATATGTGTGTGTATATATATATATATATATATATATATATATATATATATATATAACAGTACAGACCAAAAGTTTGGACACACCTTCTCATTCCAAGAATTTTCTATATTTTCATGACTATAAAAATTGTAGATTCACACTGAAGGCATCAAAACTATGAATTAACACATGTGGAATTATATACTTAACAAAAAAGCGTGAAACAACTGAAAATATGTCTTATATTCTAGGTTCTTCAAAGTAGCCACCTTTTGCTTTGATTACTGCTTTGCACACTCTTGGCATTCTCTTGATGAGCTTCAAGAGGTAGTCACCTGAAATGGTTTTCACTTCACAGGTGTGCCCTGCCAGGTTTAATAAGTGGGATTTCTTGCCTTATAAATGGGGTTGGGACCATCAGTTGTGTTGTTCAGAAGTCAGGTGGATACACAGCTGATAGTCCTACTGAATGGAGTGTTAGAATTTGTATTATGGCAAGAAAAAAAGCAGCTAAGTAAAGAAAAACGAGTGGCCATCATTACTTTAAGAAATGAAGGTCAGTCTGTCCGAAAAATTGGGAAAACTTTGAAAGTGTCCCCAAGTGCAGTGGCCAAAACCATCAAGCGCTACAAAGAAACTGGCTCACATGAGGACCGCCCCAGGAAAGGAAGACCAAGAGTCACCTCTGCTGCGGAGGATAAGTTCATCCGAGTGACCAGCCTCAGAAATTGCAGGTTAACAGCAGCTCAGATTAGAGACCAGGTCAATGCCACACAGAGTTCTAGCAGCAGACACATCTCTACAACAACTGTTAAGAGGAGACTGTGTGCAGCAGGCCTTCATGGTAAAATAGCTGCTAGGAAACCACTGCTAAGGACAGGCAACAAGCAGAAGAGACTTGTTTGGGCTAAAGAACACAAGGAATGGACATTAGACCTGTGGAAATCTGTGCTTTGTCTGATGAGTCCAAATTTGAGATCTTTGGTTCCAACCACCGTGTCTTTGTGCGACGCAGAAAAGGTGAACGAATGGACTCTACATGCCTGGTTCCCACCATGAAGCATGGAGGAGGAGGTGTGATGGTGTGGGGGTGCTTTGCTGGTGACAGTGTTGGGGATTTATTCAAAATTGAAGGAATACTGAACCAGCATGGTTACCACAGCATCTTGCAGCGGCATGCTATTCCATCCGGTTTGCGTTTAGTTGGACCATCATTTATTTTTCAACAGGACAATGACCCCAAACACACCTCCAGACTGTGTAAGGGCTATTTGACCAAGAAGGAGAGTGATGGGGTGCTACGCCAGATGACCTGGCCTCCACAGTCACCAGACCTGAACCCAATCGAGGTGGTTTGGGGTGAGCTGGACCACAGAGTGAAGGCAAAAGGGCCAACAAGTGCTAAGCATCTCTGGGAACTCCTTCAAGACTGTTGGAAGACCATTTCAGGTGACTACCTCTTGAAGCTCATCAAGAGAATGCCAAGAGTGTGCAAAGCAGTAATCAAAGCAAAAGGTGGCTACTTTGAAGAACCTAGAATATAAGACATATTTTCAGTTGTTTCACACTTTTTGTTAAGTATATAATTCCACATGTGTTAATTCATAGTTTTGATGCCTTCAGTGTGAATCTACAATTTTTATAGTCATGAAAATACAGAAAACTCTTGGAATGAGAAGGTGTGTCCAAACTTTTGGTCTGTACTGTATATATACATAAATACACACACACGCTGTGTCTTGCAAAGTAAATGTCTTTGTTCTTTGAGGGGTTAAACACAATTTATTGCCTTTTTATTCTCTCTCATCCAGAGCCAAGCGACAACCTTAGAGAAATTTTACAAAATGTGTCCAAGCTTCATGGAGTTTCTAATATGCGCAAGTTGGGTCACCTGAACAACTTTATTAAGGTAAGAGACGTGTGATATACGTGAGGACCTGGTGGGGGGGATACAGAGATGAGCAGCGCACAATTCCTGTATAGGATGTTTCCATGTGACCCACTTATTGACTGTGTAGTGGACCCTCTCTATATAAAGAGGGACTCTGCTTACACTTCTGTGTGCCTGCTTCTGCAGAGCATCATAATACTGCCTCAGCTGCTGCAGAACCTCAAAATACACACCTAAGCTGCTGCAGAACATCATAATACAGCCTCAGTTACTGCAGAAACTACGCCTCAGGTGCCGCCGCGGAGCCTGTCGGTACGCGCCTCAGGTGCCGCCGCGGAGCCTGTCGGTATGCGCCTCAGGTGCCGCCGCGGAGCCTGTCGGTACGCGCCTCAGGTGCCGCCGCGGAGCCTGTCGGTACGCGCCTCAGGTGCCGCCGCGGAGCCTGTCGGTACGCGCCTCAGGTGCCGCCGCGGAGCCTGTCGGTACGCGCCTCAGGTGCCGCCGCGGAGCCTGTCGGTACGCGCCTCAGGTGCCGCCGCGGAGCCTGTCGGTACGCGCCTCAGGTGCCGCCGCGGAGCCTGTCGGTACGCGCCTCAGGTGCCGCCGCGGAGCCTGTCGGTACGCGCCTCAGGTGCCGCCGCGGAGCCCTGTGCTGGAGTGCTGTTTCTTATAATGAGGTTCTGCAGCAGCTGAGGTATATTATAATGTGAGCCCAGAGTGTTGTCTCCCTATGACAGTGTATTCTGCAGAACTTGTTTGTGTGACCTGCGGTTGTGTTCAGTTTCCAGGAACTGCTCCGTCTCCTCCATGCGTATCATTGTTTTCAGTTTATTTCGGTCTTTCTGTGGCTGAGGCTTTTGTGGTTATGTGTAATGGTGTTGCCTTATATGCTTGTATCTGCTTTCTGGGACGTGTGCACACCTTGCTTTTTAATGGTTTCTTAATGTTGTGTTCACACATCACATTTTTGCAAAAAGTACAAAAATGCTGTCATCGATCACATTTAGCTGCATTTTCTGATGGTCCGTTTGTGCAGGACTCCTATCAGAGGCTCAAGATGCTGCCCTCATGCTGTACACTGCAGCTCAGCTTATTCAGATTGGCTGCTGTGTATACGCACAAGCCCTCCACAAGTCAATACATGATTATATTACATGTTTGACTCAGCACATTACAAAATATTGAAGTGACTACTCCCCCTTTTGGGGAAAAAAAAGTAGCCTATGTGTAGGGTGGCAGCTGTTTCGATGGCACCAACAAATGCAAAACCTAAAAGTACACTAAAATTTGCATTCCACGTCTACCCCCCCAAATTCCCTAGTTTACAGCTTTACCCAGATATGGTTGCAGCAAGACAAAAACTAGTTATTTTGATTCTTAATCCACTTCATGTTTTATAAGCCGGTCATGGTCTTTGTTCCGTCGTCTGACATGTATAGAACATTCACTTTTATAGTAGTTCCTCTTTCATGGTCATTATCTGAATGAGTCAGATGTACTTCTTTAAACCTGCTATTTAGGCTGTGTTCTCACTGGGGTTGGGGTCCTCTCAGTTTTTTGTTTTTTTTTTTTTGAAGAAACCTGTGTGTTTTGCTTAGCAAATCTCCTTTAAGCGCTTCCTCCATTTGAGTAAATTCAGTGTGATATTCCTAAATTGTGCTTGTCAAAAGTGTGCTGTTTCTGTGTCTGTGAAAGGAAGTGGCTTGTTCATAAAGTACTGAGATTACAGCAGCCTCTGCACCAATTTAAAAGGACATCAGTGTTTTAAAGGCATTATCAATCGATCCTTTTAGGATGGCTTATCAGTTAAAGATCAGCAGGGATCAGACACCCAAAATACCCATGGATCAGCTGTTTGAAGCTGCGGCGCTGCTGGATGACCGGCTGCAGCGAAGAGTGGGAAGTGTAATGTTAGTATAATTAACTAGCAGACTTATAGAAACAGTGACCATGACCGGCTGCAGTGAGGAGTGGCTAGTGTAATATGAACTAGGAAGGTTGTAGAAACAGTGACCATGACCGGCTGCAGTGAGGAGTGGCTAGTGTAATATGAACTAGGAAGGTTGTAGAAACAGTGACCATGACCGGCTGCACTGAGGAGTGGCCTGTGTAATTGAATAAGAGGGTTGTAGAAACAGTGACCATGACCGGCTGCAGCTTTACTTTATATACTAACCCACTAGAAGAAGGGGCCAATGCCACAATATAATAAATCCTATGAGTATAGAAAATTAAAATCCCAATAAACGAAACCCTCCCACTTGACATAAGTTCACAGGTATCTGTTCTCTCCTGTATCACTTCTTCATTGTCTGATCTTGTAAAATACCATAAGACGTCTTGTCGATTGGAAGTTACAAGATGGAAGTGAAACGCTCTGTGTTAGTGATATTGTATTTTCTGTGCTCATCATTACGCCCCAGCACATAGACCTCTCGGCCCCAGAACCTCTCCAGTCGCTTCACGTCTCTTTGCACACTTTAATAAGAGATCAAATCCGTTTTTGGCCCAGCGGCTAAAGTGCAAGTGATAGACGTTGGGATGGCGGTGAGGTCACCATCTTAAGGCTCGGTCAATTCCACAGTGATGAGAGGTTTGTCTAGAGCCGCTGTTACTTCCTTTTGCATGTCAGTCATGGAGTCCGGCTCCTCAGGCCTATGATGAGTACTTTATCACTTTCTCCACCACTTCATGTATTTTATGGCAAAACTGCAGGATTTTTTTGACATCTTAGAGATGGCCTCCCAGATGGCGGTGAAAATGGTCTTTTTCAGGGGTGAGTGGTGTGGGGAATTATAATGTCCCGCAGCGGCCCCTGCACACGGTATAATGTCCCACAGTGGCCCCTGCACACGGTATAATGTCCCACAGCGGCCCCTGCACACGGTATAATATCCCGCAGCGGCCCCTGCACACGGTATAATGTCCCGCAGCGGCCCCTGCGCACGGTATAATGTCCCAGAGTGTCCGTTAATCAAATTTAAAAAATCCCACACACTTAGGGGGGATTTGCTAATAATTTCGGGTTTTGCTTAACCTACGTTTTCTGGAGTTTTAGCTGAACCTGACACTTTGGGGGTTTACCACCCATAAACTACAATTTTACTATGGGGTCTCTTCAGACCCTCAGAGTATAGTTAGTGGAGGTCCAGGGGAGGTGAGCGAACATAACAAACATTGTTACTCACCTCTCCTGGGCTCTGACCTGTCGCTGATCAGTGATGACTATGGGGCTCAGTGTTGAGCTTGTTTTATTGCATTTTATTCTTTTACTGTATTTCATATACAGGGTGAGGGGTTGGAGCTCGGGACATCTTTGTCACATTTTTTCCTTGAGTATTTGGTGAAATAGAAATCCTTTTCTCCTGTACGTTCCTTTCGGATGACCTAGACGTGGCCTCGGTGTCCTCAGTGAAGTTTCTCTGCCCTTCGTTCGTTCTCCTCGGGGTGAACGTTACTACCTGGTCACAAGACGCTGAGAATATTTTGCATTTTCTTAGTCGTTTTTGCCCGGGGCGAATATACTTATTACTTGTCTGCACTTTGGTGACTTCTGGACGTAATAGCAGAGAGCGGAGGGACCTCAAGGGGCGCCGTCTAATGGGTCAGTTTATAAGTACTGGTGGTCTAGGGTAACAGGTAATAGAAGGGAGTCTTATTTTAAGTTTCTATGGGCTATTGCAAAAGCGGAGTAGAATACTTGATGGGCTAGGTATTTGTTTAGTTCCCTGGTGGTCTAGGGTAGGAGGTGAGAGAGGGGGGCCATGTTTTGATACCTGGAAGGCAAAGGTAAAAGTAGGAATTAATACTTTTCGGGTCTAGGGTTTATGAGGAAAGTACATATTTTATTTCCCTGGTGGTCTAGGTAAAATGAGGATAGAGGCGGAGAGCTCAATATTTTGATCCCTGGTGGGCTAGAGTAAAAGTGAGGAATAATACCTGGTGGTCTAGGATTTATCATAGATATATATTTGATTTTCTTGGTGGTCTAGGGTAGAAGATAATAGAGGAGTCCTATTTTGATCTTTGATGACCTAGGGTAAAAGTGGGGAATAATATCTGGTGGGCTGGTGTTTATGAGGAATGTAGATGTTTTATTTCCCTGGTGGTCTAGGGTAGAGGGTAATAAAGGGGGTTAATATTTTGATCCCTGGTGGGCTAGGGTAAAGTGGGGAATAATCCCTGGTGGTCTAGTGTTTGATGGATATAAATAAATTAATATTTATATTTGATTTACCTGGTGGGCTGGGGTAGAAGGTAATAGAAGTGGCGGTTAATATTTTGATTCCTGGTGGGTTAGGGTAAAGTGGGGAATAATCCCTGGTGGTCTAGTGTTTGATGGCTATAAACAAATTTAAAAAATAAATATATATATATATTTATTTATTTTTTTATTTCCCTGGTGGGCTGGTGTTTGAGGGATATAAATAAATTATATATATATATTTGATTTCCCTGGTGGGCTGGGGTCGAAGGTAATAGAAGGGGCGGTTAATATTTTGATCCCTGGTGGGCTAGGGTAAAGTGAAGTTAATACCTGGTGGTCTAGGGGTATCTTGTTTTTGTTATATGTTAAGCTTTTTCATATACATGGTTGGGGGTCAGATTTTTCCTTGCGTATACAGTGAAGTAGAAATCCTTGTCTCCTAGACGTGGCCGCAGCGTCCTCATTGAAGTTTCTCTGCCCTTCATTCTTTCTCCTCGAGGTGAACGTTACTACCTGGTCACAAGACGCTGAGAATATTTTGCGCTTTCTTAGTCGTTCTTGCCGGGGGCGAATATACTTATTAATTGTCTGCACTTTGATGACTTCCCGGACGTAGTAGCAGAGAGCGGAGGGACCTCAAGGGGCGCCGTCCTGGACACAAGCCAATTTTATCACCTACAATTCATTGCTTCAGTTTTTATTTCTCATAATCCCAGAGGAGAATCAGAGTGACTGTATGTATAAGATATGGCGGACTATAGGAACACACCTGGGTCAGACTGCAGAAAATAAAGAGATCATTTATACTAAATAAACTCTACTGGTGTCTAGAGGGTTAATGTCACAGCTTCTGGTGGTATAAGGTAATAGAGTAGAGGATATGTTGATCCCTGGTGGGCTGAGGTAAAAGTGGGGAATAATACTTGGTGGCCTAGGGTAGAAGGTAATAGAGGGGGTTCATATTTTGATCCCTGGTGGGCTAGTGTAAAAGTAGGAGTTAATACTTGGTTGTCTAGGGTTTCTGAGGAATAGATATATATTTGATTTCCCTGGTGGGCTAGGGTAGAAGGTAATAGATGGGGGGGTCAAATTTTATGCCTGGTGGTCCAGGGTAAAGGTGGGGTTAATACTTGGCGGCCTAGGATTTATAGGGGATGTATATCTTTTATTTCCCTGGTGGTCTAGTGTTTATGATGGATATATAAAAGTATATATATTTATTTGATTTCCCTGTTGGTCTGGGGTAAAATAGAGGGTTAAAGGTTTTTTTTTTTTTTTTTGGGGGGGGGGGGGGTTTCTGGAATTTACTATTGATGACCAGATATTCAGTCAGACCCCCACATATATGCCAAGGATCACCCTTTCAGTGTTTGGTGGTGTACATATTTTATTTCCTGGTGGTCTAAAGTTAAGTACTGAGTTAATACCTGGAGAGTATATGAGGGATTCATATGCTATTCTCTGGTAGCTTTGCGTAGAAGTGGGGATTAATATCTGGTGGGCTAGGATATATGATGGAGATAGATATAGATATTGTCTCTGGTGGGCTAGGGTAAATGTGTGAATTAATAAATGGTGGGCTAGGGTTTATGCGGTATTTATATATCTTCTTTCCCTGGTGGTTTAGAGGGTTAATATTGCAAACTCAGATAGTCCAGGTAGCAGGTAATAGAGATGGGTTTGTATTTGTATCCCTGGTGGTCTAGGATATGAATTTTTGGTGGGTTTATGAAGGATGTATATATTTTATTTCACTGGTGGTCTTGAGGGTTAACGTTTCAGACTATGGTGGTTGCAGACAGAAGATAATAAATGCGGGTTCATATTTTTTCCCCCTGGTGGGCTAGGGTAGAAGTGAGGATTAATATCTGATGGGCTGGGATCTATGAGGGATGTATATATTTTATTTCCTGGTGGTCTGTTGTAAAATAGAGAGGTAATGCTTAGTGGTGAAGGATATATAAGTGGTGTGTATATTTAATTTCCTGGTGGTCTAGGGTTAAACAAGCAGAAAATACCTGGTGATAATAGCGTATAAGAGGAGGGTTCAGCCCGGGGAGCAAGTAGGTTTTAATACTCAGCGGCCTAGGATATATGAAGGATGTATATATAACTCCTATATATTCCCTGGTGGTCTAGAGTAAAAAAAAAAAAAAAAAAAATGAGGGTATGGTGGGTATTTGCGGGTGGGGGTTACTGATTTCTTTACATTCAGCAGGCAGTAACCCTGTACGTAGCGAGTCCTTCCTTCAGCGGGTTTTACCCTAGACCACCAGGGAACAAGAGTCTTCTTGGTGACTGACATCAAGCTCTGCAGTGTCCTCCGCCGTGACCTCGCGTGTCGTTGCCACATCCAGTGCATGTAAACAAGCAGAGCCCAATGTTCTACCTGCACACGAGCTGCCGGCCCGTAGACGCCCGCCCGGCCCCTGTCGATCCTGCTGACTGGTGATTATGGTTCACACGTTGACTCTGCTTCCTGTTTATGGCGGTTGTTTTTAGCCGTACATCACACGTCCGCAGGCAGATGCTCTTTAACAAGAAAACCGTCTTTTACAAGAAAGCAGAATCATATCTTACAGGTCTGGAAATAACCAGTGTGTTGTGCGATTTCTAATAGTGCACAGTGAACTTACCGCACCCGTGTACAGCTTTATGGTGCAGTCAGCGAGCACACCATCCGCCCCCTTCTATTATAGAACTAACCCGTTTCCTATATTCACTTCTTGTGTCTTATATTACTATTAAAACCGAGAAATATATATAAGGAAATCTAGGAGATCGGACCTCTCCTCCTCCACATAACTGGCTGCAGCAGGAGCCTCTCCCCCTTCCTGTCCGATCTGCAGTAGAACTTAAAGGGGATGTCCAGGACCTGAACGTAATTGATACTGATGACCTATCCATCATAGGTTATCAGTATCCGATCGGTCAGGGTCCGACACCGGACTCCGACCCGATCAGGTGTTTCGGCCATCTGATTGGTGGTGATCTGAAACCTGAGACCCACACAGATCAGCTGGTTGAAGCTGGAGCAGCATTCCCTCTTCTGCTTCACAGGCCTGTGACGTCACGGTTATACCTTACGCGGCCTGTTGCAGCTCAGTCCCATTCAAGCGAATGGGGCCGGGCTACAATGAAGAGGCCGCAGTGCTCACCCAAACATTGCAGTCAGGGCTCCTGGTATCGGTATTGGTGGTCTATCCTAGGGATGACCTTTACTGTCTGGAAGCTCTTTAAAGGGGTTGTGGATAGGGGATAAGTCTCCATAATGGCACAACCCCTTTAAGCTAGACAGATTACCTTGCAATAAGATATAGTGGAAAATTGGGTAAAAAAAAATTGAGGTGCACAACACCTCTCCCCCAGATCTTCACTATATACTGTATAATGTTGGTTACAAAAAATTTGATAATCCTGATCAAACCTACAGGAATAGCGCCACTCCTGTGTATGGCCGAGTCTGGTATTGCAGCAGTCACTTCTGTGCAGCTGATTTGCAGCACCCACCATGGCCCTTAGAAAAGAGATTGCACTGATTTTGGAAAAGAAAATCTAAACCTTTGCAACCCCCAGAAACTTTGCGCAGATTTCCTTCTGCCATGTTGACCCTCTGACGTGTGACCTCTCTCTTCGTCTTCTGTCTTTCAGCTTCTATGCAGTGTTGGCCACAATGAAGAAAAATTAGGTTTTACGTTTGAAGACATCATTATGTGGTAAGTGTCCGCGCGGCAGGGTACGCCATAGCTGAGGGGTGGGCGGAGGTCTGCTGTTCCTTAAAGGGGTATTCCAGGACTTATATATTGATGACGTATCCTTAGGATAGGTCATCCGTATTTGGTTGGGGGTCCAACACCAGAGACCCCCACAGATCAGCTATTTTTACGAGGCCGCGGCGCTCACCGGCACTGCAGCCTCTTCCCTGTGCTGATCACATCACACTTAGCGGCTCAGTCCCATTTAAGTGAATGGGGCTGAGCTGCAATACCAAACACAGCCACTATACAATGTATGGCGCTGTGCTTGGAAAGTAGTGAAGAGGTTGTAGCGCTCACTGGGACACTGCAGCCCCTTCGTACAGCTGATCGAGCGGGGGACTCCCTGTTTAACCATTGGCTTTAACTTTTAGGAGTTGGGGCATCAGACCCAGTGCCAGGGACAACAAATGCAGGAGTGTCCGAAGGGGGCCCCCTCAACCATAGGGCCCAGTGCAAATGAATCTGCGGCCCTATGGTTAAAGCGGCCCTGGTCTGGCACCCAGAGCCCACGCTGATCAGCTGTTGCAGCAGCAGCCTCTGGGTGCCAGGAGCTGCAGTGTTTGAGGATCGCATGCAGCACTGTTTCCATACAAGTAATAGGAGCGGCCCGTCCAGCCTAGTGGTGCTTCCAGGGCATTGCAGCACCGCTCCTATTACTGGTATACAAGCGGTGCTGCACACACTCCGCGGGCGCTGCTGCATCAGCTGATCTGGGTGTCAGGTCATCGGTATGTGATCCGAGGATAGGTCTTCAGTATGAAAAAAAGATTTGGGGCTGGAAAACCCCTTTTTAGAGCGATGGAGAAATATCACACCCAGAGATGTGATGTTATCCCGTGTCAGCAGACATGGCGACTTTACATCAGACAAGCAGCTGATCTCTCCGAGGGGCAGGGGGGAGGTGATGCAAATATGTCAGATCCGAGCCAAGTAGAGTTGGGTGGGTTATGGAGAAAAGGGAGCGTCGTGACTATTATGTAGTCTAGGCCAGTTATCGACAACCTGCTGCTTTCCAACTGTTGCAAAACCACAGCTCATGGCCCAGACAGCCAACTCGTCAGCTCTCTGGGCATGCTGAGAGTTGTAGTTTTGGTTGGCAGTAACTGGCCTGGTGTACAGTCAGTGTATATACTATCGGGCCGCTGTATATTGGTGGATCTAATGGAATTTCTTCTCTCTTTGTGACATTTAGTTTGCGGTTATCCTTATTAAATGAAGCAAAAGAAGTGCGAGCGGCGGGGCTGCGGGCTCTCCGCTATCTCATCCGAGATTCCGGTATTTTAAAGAAGGTGCTAATGTTAAAAGTAGATTACTTAATAGCCAGGTAAGTGTCTCCATGTGTCCGATAAAGGGTTACTCTAACCTTGTATAGCTACACAATCACTAGATGGTAGGAGGATCGCAGACCTCTGGGACACTCACCCATCCTAAGAATTGGGGGTGGTTTAGTGTGGCGTCCTCTCGTCCGGTGCAGAGACTGCCACTGGCGCCCTGCAGTGATGATGTCATGTTGATGGTGAGAGCAGTGATTGGCTGTGGCTGTTCCTTTGATGTGACGTCACTGCCGCAGCTGCTCTTTCCGCAGTGCAGTGGGAGAAGTCACAGAGGTCTGACTCCTAAAAATCCTAGTGATATAAGCTTGTATGGAATCTGGCATCACACAGACCCTTTAGTGGGTGGTAACTACGCCATTGCCCCCATTGAAAGCCTCCATGTCCAGAGGCATGCTCATGGTGACCAGATGTCATGTGCTTGTGCCCGTCACTTCTTTTTGGCACTCAGGGCTGTAGCCCTATAGTATCTCACCGGTCAGGCCAGGAGGGTCGTCACGATGTGCAGACGGTACGTGCTGCTTAGTCACACTGAATGGGTGTTGTAGTAGTACACGCTTAAAGGGGTTCTCCAGGGAGTGTTTAGATACTTCATTCCCCTGGGTTCTATTAGGTTTTCCAGGCTGGTTCCGACCTTGTGTCATGTGATCCAGCAGCACTCGGGTCGCTCTGTCTCCTCTCCCGTATACTCAGGTAGGTTAGCTGTACTATGGGGGCTGGCAGACTAGATCATTGTAATAGAAAGTCAGCCCCCATAGTACAGCTGTGAATAATGGAGGAAGTGGAGTGACCCAGGTGCTGGTTCTGATCACATGACCCAGTCTTGGAAACCTGCGGTAGCGTTCTAATAGAACCCAAGGAAGTCTTTTATCAGCCCCTTGCAAAATAATAAAAGTCTTTCCTGGGATTTTACTATTGATGACCTCTCCTTAGGTCCTTATCCTACCAATGGAGGGGGTGAAATTCCTGGCACCCCCACCCATCAACTGGTTTGTAGAGGCCGTGGAGCTTGGGTGATCGGTGCGGCCTCTTCACTGTATACCATGCTTGTCCGCTGTATAGCAGCCATATCTGATATTGATATCCTAAGGGTAAATCATCAGTAGTAAAATCTTGCAAATCCCCTTTAACCAGAGCACCGTGAACCTGTGATCGATGCTCTCTATGTAATGTGACGGACTATCGGTGACCCCAGTTATCAGAGGTCGGGCAGAGATTATTGATTTGCTGGGTTTGTTCTTGCTCTGTGTACACACTGTAAAAACTTAACCAGAATTTTTTTTTATTTTTTTCAGGTGCATAGATATTCAACAAAGTAATGAAGTAGAAAGGACGCAAGCACTGAGACTAGTCAGAAAGGTAAACTTATGGGGGTTTGTTGCTTGTTTTCCATGGCGTCCCCATCAGTATGCAGTCAATTGGGGTCCAACACCCTGGCCCCCCCGTAGATCAGCTGGTGTGTTGCAGCCTCTTCACTGAATACCAAGTACAGCGCCGTACGTTGTATAGTGGTTGTGCTTTGTATTGCATCTCTGCCTGTTCACTTGAATGGGACTGAGCTACTGTTGTACCATGTGACATCCTGGGAGGCTTGGACACCACTCGCTATGTCTATGTCAAAGCAGGTGGTATAGGGTTGTATTTAGGAGAGTCCTATTTAGTTACTGTGACCTGGATCGAGCTGTAACAAGAAATGTGAGGCAGAGGGTGTACTAGATGTGACAGGCGGACACCAGAGTCAGCGCCACCTACTGGATCCACACCCTCCCAGGAGACCGTGCAGTCTAGCAATAACCATTGTGCCGTCCTTCACATCTGCAGGTACAATAATCTCTGACTTCTTGTGTTTTTCAGATGATGACTGTGAATCCTTCCATATTCCCTAGTTCTATAGCTAATTCTTTGATAGCGGTTGGAAATGACGGCCTCCAGGAGCGGGACAGGCTGGTGCGGGCGTGCATCGCCATCATCTGTGAACTAGGTATAATGCATGGCTGCACCAGTCACAGTTACACATAACTATATGGGGGCGTCTTTATCACTGCTAGGATTGCTTATATGGGATGTCTCCGCTGCCAGGATGCAGAGTGGTCACAAGGAGCGTCCCTTTGAAGGACCAGTCCTGTCCTGTATTAGAAAGACAGCCCATTGATGTGAAGGGACACTGTGTAATACGTCATATCACCTGTGGTGGCGCTGCCTACGTAAACTGTCAGGCTTTACGAGTGATTATAGCTGACCACTGAGGGTTTCTGCAGGGTGACACTTTGTGATCGACTTATTGTCAAGGGATCCTACTAACATTCAAAAATAAAAATTATATAAAAATAAAGCCTTATGCATCACAGAAAATAACCTGGACCAAAGCCACAGGTACCAGCGAACCTGACAATGCGGCCAGTCATGAAGTTATTAAAGGGCACCTGTCAGGGTAGTTTGGGATAATAAATCATCCTCAAAGGTTTAGGGTCCCAAATAGCCCTCTTTTAATGCCATCTGTTACCCCATTGAAAAATAAAAAACATTTTATACTTGCCCATCCTCTATACTCTACAGTATTCAGTCGGCTCCCTCTAGTGGCGGCTGCAGGGATCCCCAGTTTGTCCTGTGACTAGTTGCTGGTCGTGCTGGTTCTCCACTGCTGACCCAGCCATTTGCTCTGACCTGTGAATTGTTGTATTATACAAGGCCTCGCTCCATTACTCATTACCTTCTGTCCTTTTCTTTCCTCCCCATCTCTGCAGTACTTCTAAACCCAGAACTGGTGGCGCTCAGGGGCGGCCTCAGCACTGTCCTTAAAAATGTGATTGACTGCCAGTTAAGTAGAATCAATGAAGCGCTGGTCACCACAGTCCTGTTCCTGCTCAACCACCCGGCGACACGGAAGTATGTGCGATGTGATGTAGAATTAGAGGTACGTGACGCGCTTAGTCTGTGCTGCTGATCGGCTGCAGCACCTACCAGGCATGGCGGCATTTACAGAAGTGCGGCAGTGCCTGGACAGAAGGGCCGCTCCACTCTGTTCTGACGACTTATAATGGTATGTGTTTTTTTTTTTTTTTTTTTTTTTTTTTATAGCAAATTTTAGCGCCATACACGGATTTTCACTACAGACATAATCCAGACACAGCAGAAGGACAGCTGAAGTAAGTCATGACGCTCCGCACAATGTCTGTTCTGTATCCACATT
Source organism: Leptodactylus fallax (assembly GCA_947044405.1). Lineage (NCBI taxonomy): Eukaryota > Metazoa > Chordata > Amphibia > Anura > Leptodactylidae > Leptodactylus > Leptodactylus fallax. The sequence goes on along the minus strand of CAMRHE010000238.1, from coordinate 2,791,589 downwards.
CCAGACACTTTAGTTGATTCAGAGCAAAGTAATAGAAATATAATGTAATATTCTATCATTCTGCACCCAACAGTAGGGGGCGCGCAGCAGCGGACTGCAGACTGTTTGTACCTTGAAATCTATTATAACACAGTCTGCTGAAAGCTCCTGAGCTCCCTCTAGTGGTGGCTGCAGGTAGACGGCATTTTATCATGTAACTGTATGCAGAGAATTTGGAGCTCTATCTGCTGCAGTTATATTTAATTGTCACAGAATTTTGCTAAGGCTGTGTTCACATCTGAGTCAATCCAGCCGGGAGTCAGTATAAAACCGCAAATGAAAAAGTCCTGCAGGCATGTTTTTTTGACTTGTGATATCAGGTAGGAAAAAAATGGAAGCCCCACAGACCCCATCATTGGCAACAATGGATCTCGGTGGACACTGTGGTTAGGTCATCAGTATGGAAATTTAATTTGGGGCCTGAGATCCCTTTAAGGATAGGCCAAGAACATCCAGTATGGAAGAACCTCTCTAAGCCCAAACCACATTTGGTATGTCCATTACATGATGAGGACTGATTTATCCTCAGGATAAAGTGACGGCTAGCACATCTATAGAAAGCCATGAGGAATTGATCCAAATATCTATTAGAAAATATCTCTATGTAATAAGGGACTAATGTTACATGTATCCGCTGCACAGTCCATAGTATGTGTCTAGTATTCGTGTAGTGCTGGCTGTCATGTGTCAGGGGTGCAGCACGCTGCCTTCTTGTTTGCAGTCCGTACATATGACATCTATAACAGATTGTTGCAGGGCAGGATTAACCTTTTTGCGTTTCTTCCTTTCCAGAGAAGACCGTGAGGCCAGATTCCAGGCGAGCAGACTCGGGATTGTTGCAGCATTCCGATCCTGGGCAGGTTGGTGCTAGTCACGATCAGCTGGGCCGCACTGCAGTAACATCACCTCACCAGTAACCCTACTGCTTTCCTGAGGGCAGAAATATACAAAGCTGGCCTTAAAGGGGTCGTTCACTCTTCATAATGTCCCAAATCGGATCATTGTGACCTTTAGAAGATCCCAATACTTTGGGCAGTAGCATTTCATGCAAGCTCTGTGTCATCTTTTTGGGTGTGAAAGTGGAAACGTTGCAAATTAGAAGTGGAAAGATTATGTCACAAGGTGTTAAGTGTCTGCCCCCGGCACCTTCACACATCGCTAGAACATGCAGTTGTTTTGCTGTGAAGTGCAAACTATCTCTATCGAGCCCCCAAGGTGCTGATTATTTTGCTGGATGGGAGTTTGGTTAATGCTTTTCTTCTTTTGCTCACTTAAACCCTTGCACAGAAGTTCTTGAAGAGAATCTGAGTTGCACATCCTTCCAGCTTAGCCCAGTACTTGGAGCCATCTTCCATGACTGATTCTGGCTGCATGGGGGGCAACTCTTTGCAATGTACTCTTCATGGGTGGGGTCTCCCGTATACTTCTAATGGTTGCTTGGTGATTGGAGCCCCCCCCCTGTACTGTTCACAAATAACAACCCCCACCAGGCGGACTCTGCCTGGGCCGTGCCCTTCCCGAATGACTTTCTCTTGGGTTCCTATGTAAAGTAAGGTTTCAGCAGGTAGCTCTATCAGGAGGCATGGCTCCTGTGGCCAAGACAGGACGTGATGTTCTTGGACTGTACATGGCAGGGGGACATCTGGTCTAGAGCAGTAGACCTTCATAGTGCAGTAGACCTTCATAGGGCAGTAGACCTTCATAGGGCAGTAGACCTGCATAGAGCAGTAGACCTTCATAGGGCAGTAGACCTTCATAGGGCAGTAGACCTTCATAGGGCAGTAGCCCTGCATAGTGCAGTAGACCTTCATAGGGCAGTAGCCCTGCATAGTGCAGTAGCCCTTCATAGGGCAGTAGACCTGCATAGGGCAGTAGCCCTTCATAGGGCAGTAGACCTGCATAGAGCAGTAGCCCTTCATAGGGCAGTAGACCTGCATAGAGCAGTAGACCTTCATAGGGCAGTAGACCTTCATAGGGCAGTAGCCCTGCATAGTGCAGTAGACCTTCATAGGGCAGTAGACCTTCATAGGGCAGTAGCCCTGCATAGTGCAGTAGACCTTCATAGGGCAGTAGACCTTCATAGGGCAGTAGACCTTCATAGGGCAGTAGACCTTCATAGGGCAGTAGACCTGCATAGGGCAGTAGACCTTCATAGGGCAGTGCCGAAGACCTTCATAGGGCAGTAGACCTGCATAGGGCAGTAGACCTGCATAGGGCAGTAGACCTGCATAGGGCAGTAGACCTTCATAGGGCAGTAGCCCTGCATAGTGCAGTAGACCTTCATAGGGCAGTAGCCCTTCATAGGGCAGTAGACCTGCATAGGGCAGTAGACCTGCATAGAGCAGTAGCCCTTCATAGGGCAGTAGACCTCATGGGCAGCCTAGAGCAGTAGACCTTCATAGGGCAGTAGCCCTGCATAGGGCAGTAGACCTTCATAGGGCAGTAGCCCTGCATAGGGCAGTAGACCTTCATAGGGCAGTAGACCTTCATAGGGCAGTAGACCTTCATAGGGCAGTAGACCTTCATAGGGCAGTAGCCCTGCATAGGGCAGTAGCCCTGCATAGGGCAGTAGACCTTCATAGGGCAGTAGACCTGCATAGGGCAGTAGACCTGCATAGGGCAGTAGACCTGCATAGGGCAGTAGACCTTCATAGGGCAGTAGCCCTGCATAGGGCAGTAGACCTGCATAGGGCAGTAGCCCTGCATAGGGCAGAGACCTGCGTAGTGCAGTAGCCCTTCATAGTGCAGTAGACCTGCGTAGGGCAGTAGCCCTGCATAGGGCAGTAGACCTGCATAGGGCAGTAGCCCTGCATAGTGCAGTAGACCTTCATAGGGCAGTAGCCCTGCATAGTGCAGTAGACCTGCATAGTGCACCCCTAGTGCAGTAGCCCTTCATAGTGCAGTAGCCCTTCATAGTGCAGTAGACCTGCGTAGGGCAGTAGACCTGCATAGGGCAGTAGACCTGCATAGGGCAGTAGACCTGCATAGGGCAGTAGACCTTCATAGGGCAGTAGCCCTTCATAGGGCAGTAGCCCTGCATAGGGCAGTAGACCTTCATAGGGCAGTAGACCTTCATAGTGCAGTAGCCCTTCATAGGGCAGTAGACCTTCATAGGGCAGTAGCCCTTCATAGGGCAGTAGACCTTCATAGGGCAGTAGACCTTCATAGGGCAGTAGACCTTCATAGGGCAGTAGACCTTCATAGGGCAGTAGCCCTTCATAGGGCAGTAGCCTTTCATAGTGCAGTAGACCTGCGTAGGGCAGTAGCCCTTCATAGGGCAGTAGCCCTTCATAGTGCAGTAGCCCTGCATAGTGCAGTAGACCTTCATAGGGCAGTAGCCCTGCATAGTGCAGTAGACCTTCATAGGGCAGTAGACCTGCATAGGGCAGTAGACCTTCATAGGGCAGTAGCCCTGCATAGGGCAGTAGACCTGCATAGGGCAGTAGCCCTGCATAGTGCAGTAGACCTTCATAGGGCAGTAGCCCTTCATAGTGCAGTAGACCTGCGTAGGGCAGTAGACCTGCATAGGGCAGTAGACCTGCATAGGGCAGTAGACCTTCATAGGGCAGTAGCCCTGCATAGTGCAGTAGACCTTCATAGGGCAGTAGCCCTTCATAGGGCAGTAGCCCTTCATAGGGCAGTAGCCCTGCGTAGGGCAGTAGACCTGCATAGGGCAGTAGACCTTCATAGGGCAGTAGACCTTCATAGGGCAGTAGACCTTCATAGAGCAGTAGCCCTTCATAGGGCAGTAGCCCTTCATAGTGCGGACCTGCGTGGGGCAGTAGCCCTGCATAGGGCAGTAGACCTTCATAGAGCAGTAGCCCTTCATAGGGCAGTAGCCCTTCATAGTGCAGTAGCCCTGCATAGTGCAGTAGACCTTCATAGGGCAGTAGCCCTGCATAGTGCAGTAGACCTGCGTAGGGCAGTAGCCCTGCGTAGGGCAGTAGCCCTGCATAGGGCAGTAGCCCTTCATAGGGCAGTAGCCCTTCAGGCGTAGCCCTTCATAGGGCAGTAGCCCTGCATAGTGCAGTAGACCTTCATAGGGCAGTAGCCCTGCATAGTGCAGTAGACCTTCATAGGGCAGTAGACCTTCATAGGGCAGTAGCCCTGCATAGTGCAGTAGACCTTCATAGGGCAGTAGACCTTCATAGGGCAGTAGTAGACCTTCGTAGGGCAGTAGTAGACCTTCATAGGGCAGTAGACCTGCGTAGGGCAGTAGACCTGCATAGGGCAGTAGACCTGCTTGCTAATCCTCTACATATCTGATCTATTCCTCTGCTTGTTGTCTCCCTGTCCTCCAGCCGGCTGCTTTCTACTTACTGTAATACCGTACAGTGAGCTGTGAAGCCACACCACAGGGTCTTGTGGTTGAGCTCTCGACTATGGTCTTCTGAGTTACTGTAACGTGGGAAAACAGATAACCACAGCTGCGGAAACAGAACATCATCGTGTGATAATGAAAGAGAAATCTTCTATCTGATGCACAGAGAAAAATATTAGAGACATTTCATGATTATCCGAGCAATGCCATTCTGCTGCAGCGACAGCTCAGATTTTATGTAGTGAGTGTATGGATAAGACAGAATAGAAGAATGAGTTAGAATCTAGATGTGGGGGATCGCCGCTTATATGATGTCAGTGAGCTGTAGTACAGCTTGTAGCAGGGGTACTGCCATCTCCTTGCCCTTTATAATGACACAGAGAGCATGGGCTGGGCGGGCATAGAGGCCTTCACATAATGGCAGAGGTCAGTGGTCCTTACTGAAAGCAGCAGACTACCCCGGGATATAGATAGTAGTCTAAGCTGATCACTTGGGGTACCAGCAGAGATGGGTGGCGGCACAGTAGGGGGATATACTAATCTGTCTGGACCTCGCTGTACTGTATCATGTGTCAACTCAGTTCAGTTTTACCCCAAGATGATTGTTGATTACTTCTTATGACCGGTGTGATCTTTTTGCTGCTGCCTTGTACAGCGGTAGAACATGGGCCAGGATTGTGACGTCTCCTCACTTACTGCTGTGTGTGCCGCAGCCAGAGATTATAGCTGCGTCTCATCTGTAATACAGTATGTGCCGTCACCCACTCACGTATTATTCCTTTTCTAGGGATCATCACCCTGTGCAAGCCTGGAAACTCCGGCATCCAGTCCCTGATCGGAGTCCTTTGTATACCAAACATGGAAATACGGGTAAGTGTGAGCCGAGTGTGACAGTGTATTACATTATGCGCCACCCCATTGTGATGACTGTGTAGTACCTGTTAAAGGGGTTATCCAGGGATTGTTACTCCCTCTGGGTTCTAGTTGGGTTGAAACTTGAGTTTCTGCTCTGGTTTCAAGCTTGGATCAAGCCCATTTAAGTGCACCCAAGAGATGTTTAGTATTGGTCTGGGTATCAGATTGGTTAGGGTCTAACACTTGGCAGCTGATTGAATGGGCTCTGGCACACGGGAGCCCTGTGGCCTCTTCATTGTCTACGCGGCAGAGCAGAGTCCCAAAATAAACAATGGCCCTCTTTGAGTCCAACACACATAAGTGAGTACTGACTGGGAAGTCTGGTCAGTACATTGGCCCAATATATGGTCCAAATCCAGTCTGGAGACCTGGACTCCTTACAGCCTAGTGATTTCTCCTGCCTCCTCGCGACTCTCCGGTTAACATGCTATATACAGCACGAGACAGTGAAACCGTGAGCGGGTGGGGGACTCCTAGCACTATAGATCACTATGATGCAGAGTCCCACTCTCCAGACACCATTCCATCCAAGGTATCCAGGCAATATACAGGCAGGATTATCTGGACTGTATTTTCCCATGTGCATAGGGCGCCAATCAGTTGCTTTGCTTGGGTGCTGGGTGCTGAGAGTCGCACCATAACCGATCAAATATTAATGGCCTATATTAAGGATAGCCCATTAGTTTTAAAAACTTAATAACTCCTGGATGCGTGTCCTGGATTAAAGAAAAGCATGGCTACTTTCTTCAAAAAACAGCGCCACTCCTTATTCACAGGCTATGCAGGGAATTGTAGCTTGGCTCATAATTCAATGGAACTGAACTGCAATAACAGACACAACCCATGCAGAGGTGTGGCGCTGTTTCTGGAAGAAAGTAGTCATGTTTATCTAACTCTCAACAACCCCTTTAAAGTAGTCGTCTTAGATGACCCACTGTTTATGTGCCCTGTGCATATAATAAGGGTTGGGGTCCCTGACCTAGTCGAGTAGAGAACATCAATTGCTTTAGAGCAGGGGGTCAATAACCTTCAACACTTCAGCTGTTGAGAAACTACAACATGTCCAATTTATTTCTGTGGAAGTTCATAGAACATCTGAATGAGTATGCATGCTGGGAGTTGTAGTTTGACAAGCTGAAGGTTGACCCCTGCTTTAAAGAGACCACCATGTCCATGCATTACACAAGCAGGCAATTGATTTCAGTGGGACATGTGTAATGCTTTATTTACCCTGCGGGGGTGCTGCAGAGGGAGTTAAGCACTTGCTGCCAGGTTCCCCTGCAGATTAGAGTGTGGTGGTCTCAGCAGCTCAGTGTCCTGTCATCCTTTAATTATCTGGGCTCCTGCTTTTCTGCAGGGATAGTCTTGCGGTCGTACAGACGGGCTTTGTATTATCTATTTATCACCTAATTCTGTGTTTAGTTCTCGTTTATTAGGGCGAGTGTTGTGGAAATACAGATAATGATGCCTTAGCTTGCTTTGCTCTCAATGCTGACATTCATTGCCGCTGGTTGCGCGGCACACTTGGCAGGCGGCCATTGATTTGTGTTTTATCTCTCGTATTGTTTTGCATAGCGAGGTCTTCTCGAGGTACTGTATGATATTTTTCGCCTCCCTCTTCCTGTTGTGACAAAGGACTTTATTGAAGCTCTGCTGAGTGTCGGTAAGTGTAGTAACGGAGGATCGTCCCCACCCTCATAAACCCACATCGAATTACAAATAGTCACGTGGAGACTTTTATTTTTTTCCCATTTGTTTATTCATTAAATTGATATCTGTCTTGTATCCGCACTCTAAGATGTCACATTCTGGTTATCTTGTCCATTGCTTAATAATATTCACTCCCTACAACCCACTGTCCTAGTAAGGGTGAATTCTGGGTTAATAGAAGGGGGTCCTCTATTCGGGATCCTTATCTCTTGACCAGAGTGGTTACAAAGAGCGTCTCCCTCTCTGGAGGACCCGTCCTGTCCTGTATGACACAACTCATTGATATGAATGGACACTGTGTAATACTTCATTTCCCCTGTGGGGGCTCTGCAGGAAAATTGAGCACTTATTGCCAGGTTTCCTCGCAGAATACAATGGATCACTGAGGATCCAAAAGGGGGACACTTTAAGATCAGCTTATTGTCAAAGAACCCTCTAACAGCATAGAAAGCCCTTAAAGGGGTGTTTTTTTGGAGGTTTTACCTGCTGTTCCTAGGGGTTCTGGACTAGTTCTGACCTCAAGTCACATGACCAGTTCTCTCCGTCTCCTCCCTCCTTTCCTGTTTTTAAAGGTGCTATGGGGTCTGGCAGATATAGTTATTCCAGCCCCCAAAGCACAGGGAACTTAGTGGTGAAAACAGGAGAGGAAGGAGAAGGCCCGAATGACCTGAGGATGGTTTCGATTATGTTACTAGGGGTCAGAGCCTTCCTGGAGCCCATAAGTACAGCACTTGGAGGAAGTAAGTAGTTAAATAAAAAAAAAAAAAAAACTTCCTGTGTCTCCATGACTACAGACTACAAGCCAAACACCTCTTATCTACCTTGAGAGCTAAACTTCGGTCATGTTGACCTGCAGCATAGCCAGTCCTTCTAAGCACCTGCAGTCTGGGAGGAGTCGTCGCGCCCCCCTTACACATAAGATAGTTGTTCAGTCTTATCAGCATTGACTGCTTCAGCTTGTCTTATATGTATGGTCAGCTTAAAGAGTTGTCCGGGCTTTTGTGGGGTTTTTTATGATCTATCCTCAGGGTAGGCCATAACTATATAATCGACAGGGGACCGACATGCGGCCCCCGGACTGATCATTTGTATGGAGCCTCTTCCGGCACCCGTGCAAAACAGTATGGGGCCAGAAATCTCCATCCACTGTATAGCGGCCCGGCGCCTTCACTGCAGCTCAGCTCCTAATGACTTCAATGACCACTGAGCTGCAGTGACGGTGCCCGGCCACTAGACAATGGACGGAGTATTGTGTACTGGACTGGGCACCGGAAGCGGCTCCGTACAGACTATCAGTCCGGGAACTGGGTGTCGGCCCCCTATTGATCATATTTTTATGATAGGCCATCAAAAAAATAAGGTCGGACAACTCTTTTAACATGTCACTGTACCATCAGACTACACAGGGATTGTTTGTAGTCTGTAACCATGGAGATACATTTTTTTTTTTTTTAAACCAAGGAGTTGCATGTGTAAAGTTTTTATTTATAGATTCATTAGAGGAATAAAAATGCTTTGCAAAAATCTACATACCCTTCAAAATAGTAAACTTTATTGTACTCCGTTCATGTAATTCTCTTTTTTAAATTTTTTATTTTTTTTTTGCCATTTCGCTCTGAAATAAAATTTAATAAAAAGTGGAAAAAACTTCGGACAATCCCCAAAATTGTATAAATAAAATAACGTTATTTTGTGCCGCTTTAAAAAAAAAAAAAAAAAAGAAAGTTACGGAGTTAGAATTTATTTATTTTTTTTTAATTAATTTTTCTAGAATTTGTCCCGCACAATATAAACCCTTGTACGGCTCTGCAAAAGGAAAGATAAAATCAATATATGGCTTTTGGAAAGCAGGGAGTGAAAAATAAAAAATGGCTGCGGCCAGAAAGGGTTAATATAAATAGGGCTCCTGAAGGGTGCTCTTTAGTGGCAGTCCTCCTCCTATGACGTCCATGTACCCTACTAAGGACATATGGACAGGGTTGTCCCCTCAACAGGATAGGTCATCTATATGTGACCTGTGGGGTCTGACACCGGGACACCGCACAGATCAGCTGTTCTAGCCACCTCTGGGTGCCGGAAGCTGCTCGTGGACGGCGAACCCGTGCAGCACCACTACTATTAAAGTAAGTGGATGGGCTCAGAGGCCTACTGTGTAGCGTGCTTCCCAGAGATAGCTAGAACACTGATCTGTGCGGGATCCGGGTGCCTGACTCCCGCACATCACATACTCTATTTACATCACATACTCTAATTTTTCCTTGTTCCTTAATTCCAGACCCAAGCCGCTTCCAGGAGACTTGGAGACTTTCTGACGGATTTGTAGCAGCAGAAGCGAAGACTCTTCTTCCCCACCGAGCTCGATCCAGGTACGTGTTGTGGGAGGACGAAAATCCATCCCTCCTGCCAGATCTGTCACTCAGTGTATATTACAAGCTATAGAAGGGGGCGGTCAGGTTGGGGTTAATAAGAGATGTCTCCTGCTGCTGCTGTGTTAAAGGGGTTGTCCCGCATAAACGTCAAACACAGGTGGGGCTGAGCATGGTGTAAAATAAGTGATATCTGTCTCTGGTCCTCCATTCCCGGTGTGGCCAATCCCTGACATCAGCGTGCACATGTTGGGTACTGGTGATGTATCAACAGTGACATCACTGGTAGCCGACATGTGACCACTGAAGCCAGTGATTGACTATCTGAGCCTGTCTAATCCTGGCAGCAGAGGATGTGACAACTAAACCGGGTAGGTGGGTTTCTCTTCTTGGATCAAAGCAGGACACTAAAAAAAATAAGCGTCCTGCTCGGTCTTGCCACAGATTCCGCAGTCGGTTTAGCAGCAGAACCCACGACATTAGACACCTTAAGAATTAGCCCCATTCCTGTGAGGCTGATGAGCTAGTAACGGTGCGATGGAAAGCTCAAGGGCCAGAAAGTGAAGAAGAATTTGAGACAGAAGTACACCTCAAATTCCTGTTCAGTCACCACTGTGTGAACAGGTCCTAAGGTTACCGGTGATCACTTGCACTGATACAGTGTAACGGATCGCTGCTAGGAGGGACCTTTTCTATCCAGCCTCTGAATCTAAGCAACAAATCTGACAGTAAGCAGAGATCTTGAATGTTCGGTCATTGGATTCGGACCTCCTGGGCCCCCTACAGCTAGGCCTCATTCTCACGTAACCCTCACATAATATTACACTTAGTCCTATTTTATATTCATTTTCTGTGCCATGTATTTTCCCACAGACCGGACCTCATTGACAACTACCTGGCTCTAATACTTTCCACTTTCATCACTAATGGACTATTGGAGGTAAGTGCCAGACAGGATGAGACTGCCGCAGAGGTATGTGCCGTGTGGTCCGGCAGATAACGTGACTGTGTGACTCTACCCAGGGCTTGGTGGAAGTGATCACGAGCAGCGATGACGATGTGTCTGTCAGAGCAACCATCATCCTCGGGGAGCTCTTACACATGGTAAGTTCTCTTTTAAAGGGGTCGTCTGGGATTATGATATTGATTGCTGCGGACTCTTCCTTACATACCAAGCACAGCGCCATCTGTTGTATAGTGGCTGTTCTGGGTACTGCAGCTCAGATCCATTCATTTGAATGGGACTGCGCTGCAGCATGGTCAGGTGACCGATGTGTGCGTCATGTGATGTCACTGGCCTGGGAAGAGGAAGTGGAGCACAATATCCTAGTCCTGGACAACTTCCTTAAGCTTTAACACACAATATCACAAGCTGAAGCTCCACATGGCATAATAGGGGTTTCCCACCATATACACCTATCTACAGGATTAAAGGAAGAGAGGTGCATGGTCATGTTCACCCCCCCCCCCCACCCTGGGGATGCGGTGCGCCACGGTACCATAGAAGTGTATAGAGTAGTGGATGCACATGTGCCATAGAACTCCATTCACATGGGGCACTCCGAGATCCCAATTTTCCCAGTGATTGAAGCTTATCCCTTATCCTATAGAGTGGATTCAGAAAGGATGAGAATTATAGGGGGAGATTGATCAAGACTGGTCTTGATCCCTGCTGCGGCAGGGGATGCACCTGATGCATGAGGAGGTGCACGCTGCATCATAAATCTGGCGCGTCCTGCAGGGGGACATGTATGATTCCCACCCTAAAGAACGTTTTCCATGTTTGTACATGAGCGTAGGTTCTTCAACCTGAGACCTTCTCACTTTCTTATTTCTTAGGCAAACACAATCCTTCCCCATTCCCACAGTCACCACTTGCACTGCTTACCGACCCTGATGAATATGGCAGCATCTTTTGACATTTCCAAGGAGAAGCGGCTGTGAGTATCCTATAAGATGTTCTACTGGGCAGGGGGTCTGCACAATCTGGTGGGGTTATCCGTTTCCTAAATCGTGGCATGTCCTCCATGTTTCCAGCCGTGCCAGTGCAGCTCTCAACTGCCTTAAGAGATTCCATGAAATGAAGAAGCGGGGCCCCAAACCGCACAGCCTGTACCTGGACCACATCGTGCAGAAGGCGATCGCTACGCATCAGAAAAGGGATCAGCACCTGCGTGTCCACAAGGATGCATTCATTCTCAAGGTAAGTCCATTGGTCAGGTATGCAGCTAATTCCCCTTTAAAGGGGTCGTGCAGGATGGTGATATTGAGCTCCACGTCCTCTTCTCAGGTCAGTGACATCACATCTATTGGTCACATGACCACACTGCAGCTCAGTCCCATTTAAGTGAATGGGACTGAGCTGCAATACCAGGCACATCCACTGTACAGTGTATGGCACTGTGCTTGGTAAGGGGTGAAGAGGCTGCAGTAATCAATATCATAGTCCAGCACAACCCCTTTAAGTGTATAAGTTACCGCTCTTTTGGATGGCGCTGCTCATCTGTTGCAGGGTAGGCTTTCCCATTGGCCAGTATTAGTTCTTATGGCTTTGGCTGGTGAGTCTGGCTCTCTGTAGTCTCTCTGATTTATATTTGGTTGCTTCGCCCATTTCTGACAAGTGATAACATTAAGGGCGGCCATATTGGGGTCACTACTGAATCAGCTGCTTGGAAAATGGAAGACATTTTCATTTGTTTTCTTTCTTTTTCTTTTTTTCCTTGAGCCTTTCACCTCTCATATATACTGTACGTGTTTGTATATAGGATGCAGAAGATGCTCTGGTAATGAATCTACGAGATAGCCAGGTCCTGAATCATAAGGAGAACCTCGAGTGGAACTGGAATCTCATAGGGACCATACTCAAGGTTCTAGAAATCTCTACATTTATTACATTCCATAACTAAACAATGATATTGGTATAATGATGTATTCTCAATAAAAAATAGTTGTCAGTAATTTTTGTTTTCTACTAATGTTTATTTTTCAGTGGCCAAATGTGAATCTAAAAAACTGTAAGGACGAGCAGCTGCACCGGTACGGCCTTGCTATATACTGTCTGTATACCTCCCTGTATCCTGTGTTGTCAGATTGTGTCCTGTTTTTTCCTGCTGTAAATCTCCGATCATTATTTTCATCCTTTTTCTTCCGTTCTCCAGGTTTGTGCGCCGGTTACTGTTTTTCTACAAGCCCAGCAGTTCGCTTTATGCCAATTTGGAATTGGACTACAATAAAGCGAAGCAGCTGACGGTGGTGGGATGCCAGTTCACAGAGTTCCTGCTCGAGTCGGAGGAGGTGAGTCACGTTTTACTTGGGATTCTGGAATACAGCAGATTGTATAGAAGGCCAAAGTGGGACACACGGAGCTGGACACGTTGGCTAGGGGCCCCTTATCCCTTGCTATGCTGAAGGTAGTGCCCTCTTCCAATGACTATATATTATCCTGACTGGTCTAACACTGCACTGCAAAAACTTACAGCTTTATGGAAACCAGTTTTAGAAATATTTCATGGATAGTCGGCTGGACCTGCTGGCTGCAGATGATTTGGTGTCCCCTTTTATTAGGGATTATAGAATTGAGGGCACACATACAATTGCCATGGTTTAAAGTGAAGTTCTTTTCTGTCCCAGGATGGACAGGGCTACCTCGAGGACCTTGTGAAGGACATTGTACAGTGGTTGGTGACCATAGCAGGAATGAAGCAAGAGCGAAGTCTGCAGAACAGTGGGTTACTGACCACGCTCAGCCAGTACTACTTTCTCTTCATTGGTACTCTCTCCTGTCATCCGCATGGAGTCAAGATGCTGGAGAAGTGCAATGTGTTTCAGTGGCAAGTACCAAGATCGTATCCAATACTAACTAACCCATAGCCCATCAAATACATGTCAGAACAGGGACCTGCAAGGTTTTCCACAGCCTGTACCCTCCATACATCTCTGACCTAATCTCCAGTCCACAGCCTTGCCTCTCCATACATGACCTAATCTCCTGATACGTCCTCACATGTGATCTCCAGTCCACAACCTGTCCTCTCCATACATGACCTGATCTCCTTATACCTCCTCACCTGTAATCTCCGAGTTGTCTGTGTGCAGATCCTGAAATCAGTTTTTATATTTACAGTCTCCTAAATCTTTGCTCGCTGAAAAGCCAAGACCACTTATTGAAGTTGGCCGTCTCCAGCTTGGATTACAGCCGTGACGGACTTGCCAGAGTGATTCTGTCCAAAACGTTAACCGCGTCTCCGGATGTAAGTGATTAATACTGCCTGTTCTCCTTGTATCCGAATCTGCTGAGTAACTGTGTTTTCTTAATGTATTATGCAATCCTATTGCTGATTTATTTAGTTTTAAGTGGATTTTTTCCTTTGTGTTTATTATTATTATTATTATTATTATTATTATTATTATTATTATTATTATTATATATACAGTAATACCTCGTACATTCGTGAGGTTAGGGTCCAGAACCGGTCGCGGATCGCGAGGAATCGCGAATGTTTGGCACAAGCGCTTAGAAGCGCTTACAATGCCGGTTTCTAATGTTTAACCCCTAAATATCAATAAACTTTACCCTACAGTACTGTACAGTATACTAAAGTATACTGTACAGTACTGTATATTAATACATTCATTCATTTTTCTTATACACTCACAGTAAAATGAAACTAATTACCGGGTACGTAACGAACAGGACGCTACTACCCAATAGCGAAGTGTTTTTTTTTTTAAAATTTCACAGATCTGAGAAAAAAGAGCAAAATCTATATATGTTAGTTGCCAAAAAAATATCGCGAATCTGTGAATTCGCAAATTCGGAAACGCAAGTGTACGAGGTATTACTGTGTGTATATATACATATATATATATATATATATATATATATATATATATATTTATATTTTTCTAACAATTTCCTTTTTTTGTTACCTGCTTTTCATGCACCTGCCTATTTTTAATGCACCTGAAATATTAAAAAATAGTAACTTTGAGACTAGTCTTGGCTAAATATCTACTGTTTTGTGTATACAGCACCTGTGCAGACATGTGTGTCTCCATGGTAACAGACTACAAACAGTTCCTGCAGTTGTACTTTCTGTAACTCTGAGTAGGGGATAAGTTGCAATACCAGACACGGCCCATGGACACGAGGGGCTGCTTTTGCAAAGGGGGCTAGGAGGGAGCTGTTCCCTTTTTTAAAGGGGTTTCCAAGACTCCATATGTATTGGGCAGGTCATCAGTGTCTGGTGCTGATGCGGCTGACGTAAGCATGGGAGTGAATGTGAGCAGATCTGCAGTTCTCCAGTTGCACCACTACAGAGCCATACACTGTAGCGGTGGCACCGGGGAACTACATAGGAGCAGAGCTGCTTCTGGCTGTATACACTGTATATGGCTTCCAGCACTCAGATCAGCTGATCGATGTGGGAGCCGGGTGTCGGACCCTGACCGATCACAGACTAATAACCTATCCAACACATGATGTCTTGGACATCCCCTTTAACTCATACAGCCACTTTAATATGGTGTTGTCTGTTGTCACTTTCATTTTGATTCTGGAAGTTAACCCTATACGTTGAAATGTGATCACAGTACTGAACAATGGAGTGAGCATGGATAAAAAAAAAAAAAAATTAAAAATTGCACATAAATTAAATGTATTTTATTCAGTAACCTGCAATAACCCTGAGATATTTATCATCTGTGTAACAATCCATTCGTTAAATATATATTAAGAAAAAAAAATGTAAAAATAAGAAAATGAAGAATCTTAGATTAGAAAATAGCCAATTTCCTGCAAAAAACAAGGCCTTGTCAACCTATAACTCTAGGCAACCCCTTCTAGGGTCGGATGTAATATCATATAAAGATGAAATGTTTCAATCACTAAATAGTGGATATTTAGTACTTGTTTTCTCTTTTTGGCAGAGTTGCCGTCTGTACGCCACAAAGCACCTGCGAGTCCTTCTAAGAGCCAATGTCGAGTTCTTCAGCAATTGGGGGATTGAATTATTGGTGACGCAGCTACATGACAAAAACAAAACTATCTCTACTGAAGCCTTGGACGTTTTGGATGAAGCTTGCGAAGATAAGGTGATTCAATGTGCCCAGAAATGTGTCCATACCTCATCTAAGATCTTGAATTATTGTAGTTCTCTTGACAGCCACTAGGACATGCAGTAGACTGGCATTTCCTGTTGTATGCAGATCACTCGTCAGCTTTGCTGTACAGACACAGAGAGGATGAGCAGAGTCATTACATCATTATAGGTGGAGTTACTGACTGCTCTATTGTACTGTTGGAGATCTGGATAGGGCAGGATAGTAACACTATATGCATAAAATAGGCTTTTTATGCAACTCTTTTGATAGCTTTTCTGTATAGATTGGGTGCATATGAGCAGAGCCATCTCAGTATCATTATAGGATGATGGAGGTAGAGACCATTATATTATACAGCCGGAGGCCTAGATAAAGCAGGGCAGGAACACTATATACACAGACAAGGCTCTGCATGCAGATCAGTCTGCTGTGAAGCCTGGAACATGTGAGCAGAGTCATCTCATTATCATTATAGGTAATGTCACTAGTACTGCTTGGAGGGCTAAATAAAACACAACAGTAATTTTATACACTGATAAAGCTCTGGATGCAACTCCCTTGTCAGATATACTGTATAGACTGGGACATATGAGCAGAGTGATCTCATTATCATTTTAAGTGGAGTTACTGACAGCACTGGTCTACTGCTGAAGGCCTAGATAAGGCAGGATAGTAACATTATATACATATTTAAGGCTCTGTGTGCAGCTCACTTGTCAGTTTTGCTGTATAGACTGGGACAGAACGAGTAGAGTCATCTCATTATTATAGGGAGTGTTACTGACAGCTCTGTTGTACTGCCGCAGGCCTAGATTAGGCAGGGTAGTAACGCTATATACACACAGATAAGGCTCTGTATGCAGCTCACTTCTCAGCCTTGCTGTGTATAGATTGGGACATATGTCCAGAGTCATCTAATTGTCATTATAGGTGGAGTTACTGACAGCTCTATAGATAAGGCAGGATAGTAACACTATACACACACAGATATATGGTCTCTGTATGTAGCTCCCCTGCCACTCTATGGTCACTGGGGAAGGGGCTGAACTCCATCACTTTGTATAACGTTTATCTATGGACTCCGGTTCATTACAGTTGCCACAAAGTGCACACAAGCTGCAGCGCTGTCAAATGAATAAGACTAAAATTACAGACATAAGACATTCCCTTTAGTATGACATTATTCGGTACCAGATGTTACATTGCTAGAGGATGAGATGAGAGAGTCTGACCGTGTGTGATCATGTCTTCTCTTCTTCCAGGCTAATCTCCACGCTCTCATCCAGATGAAGCCGGCCCTGTCTCATCTTGGAGATAAGGGGCTGCTGCTCCTCCTGAGGTACCGCTGCTCCTTACTCTCTAGGCCTCCTTCATTGCCTTTCCTTTGTATTAATCTGTCTTTTTGTCTTGCAGGTTCCTCTCTATTCCTAAGGGGTTTTCCTACTTGAATGAAAGGGGTTATGTCACAAAGCAGCTGGAAAAGTGGCACAAGGTACGGCCCGGAATTACTGGATCAAACCCTAAACCTGGAAATGTGTGATACAAGTACCCAGAAGATCACCTCGCCCCGCTGTCAGTCTAGAACTAGAGTACAGCTCTATTGAAGTGAATGGGGCCATGTGGTAGTAGCCTCCAGTTTTGTGAAGGCCCCCTAGTGGCATGCCTTCAGTTAACCCTTTAACATCTAGCAGCAGTGTAATTTATTGTTTTGTATCCTGAATTTTCTGCTACATTTACAATATCGGATTCTATGTCTACAGCATTGATGTCAGTAACTCGTCACTATTTTTTGCCTCCATTTTCAGGAATATAATTCAAAATATGTTGATCTAATCGAAGAACAGCTCAACGAGGCTCTGACAACCTACCGCAAGCCTGTCGATGGCGACAACTATGTGCGGCGCAGTAATCAAAGGTAATAGTGCTACCCCCTGATACAGTAAACTAGGGGCAAACATGGGCTGATCTTTACAATCTGAGCTAGTTCTGAACTGAATGGGGTCGGGATAGTCACATCATGTTTGCTTGTCTTATTTACAGGGTGCAGCGCCCATATGTGTATCTACCAGTTCACCTGTATGGGCAGCTGGTGCATCATAAAACCGGCTGCCATCTCTTGGAAGTCCAGGTAAGGCGCCATCACCTCAGGTTTATGAAAATGATTGATAGGAGTGCATTCACATGATGCAGCTAAAACTGCATTGGGACAAAAACTGCATGCAGTATTTTAATGGATTTTATCAGTTTTACAGGTGAAAACAGATTTAATGTTTCTTCTTGAATATCAAAAACCGCATCAATACTGCACGTGGTTTTAACTGCACCCATCTGCATTGTGTGAATGCATCCCCAAGTCTAGACTAGAAATTGGGATTAATAGCACAAATGTTTAGATTTGATATAAAGTATCCCACTTTTTCACTGAAATGAGTTTATCTGCCTGTTTATGCATTTTTTATAATTATGCATTAGAGCTAATTAGATTATATTTTTATTAGTCATTTTTTATTTTAATTTTTATAGAATTTTGTACATTTTATTTCTTATGAAAGTATTTATCAAAATTATTTTGTATTTTACATTTATTTTTAATGTGATTAAAACTTTAATTTTCTATATTTTTTTCCGCATAATTTTTTTATTTTACATTTTATTTTAATTTGATTTGTATTTTTAATTTACACTTTTTAATTTTTTTGTTTTACTTATGTAATTTTACTTTCAGGGTTTTTTTAAGTTATGTATTTATATTTAGTTTTTTGAATGTATTTTTGCATTTTATATTACGTTATTTAAAATTTTACATTTGTACGTCTTTTTATTTTACTTTTTGTCATTTTATTTTAGATTTTATTATTGGTTATGTATTTTTATTTTGTACAATTTTATGGAATTTTGAACTTATTTTTACATTATTATAATTATATTTTTTTATTTTTTGTTTTCTGCGTATTGTGTATATTCGTATTAGACCACGGTCACTCAGATTCTCACTGCGGCTATAGCTTGAAATCTGTTGTACAATCTGCATGTATATTTTTTTGTGCATTTTGCGAATTCTGTATTAATGAAGTCCGGCATTTACGCTTTTTTCTAGAACGTGGTTCCAGATCTCAGTTACACGGTCCGGTCTCCATCGTTGGATCGGTGGGAAGGAATCAAACAACTGAAAGCAGCTCTTTGGGCATTGGTAAGAATAATCCCTGAAAATCATTGTGGGGACGGATCTTTAAAGGGGTTTTCTGGGACTTATATATTGATGACTTGTTCTTGTGGTCGCTGGGGTCTGACAACCGTGCCGTCCACCAGTCAGTTTTTTTAAGAGGTTGTGGTACTCTTGAGCACTGCGGCCTCTTCCCTGTGCTGATATTATATTCATCGGTCACAAGGTACACCAGTGGCTCAGTCCCATCCAAGTGAATGGGGCTGAACTGCAATACCAAGTTCAGCCACTGTACAATGTATGGTACTGTGCTTGGTATTCACTGAAGAGCCCATATACCTCTGCCTCTTCAACTAGCTGAACTGTGGGGGTCCCAGTTTTTGAGCTATCAGCTCATCATTATGATTCTCAGAAAGCACAGCACACCTGTGTATTGCGCAGAGACTCCCATGTGGCATTTCTCTTCTTCACTTGTCCTTGCTCTCATCGCCCTTTGTTTGTTTGTTTGTTTGTTTGCAGGGGAACATCGGTTCTTCAAACTGGGGTCTTAATTTGCTCCAAGAAGAGAATGTGATTCCGGATATCATTGCACTGGCTCATCACTGCGATGTGCTCTCCATCCGAGGGTAAAGCAAAGTCAAAGTCAGAATTAGTCACGCAGTAAAACGAGCAAAGTGCTGCAAAACACTCAACGTCAGTCATGTGACATGTTTAAGTCTGTCTACAGACACCACTAGGGGGAGCTCAGGAGCTTATTTGTGTACTGAGTTCAATAATAACACAGTATACATTAAACTTTGGCGCTCCCCCTAGTGGTGGCTGCAGGTAGACAGAATTTTATGGCTTTGCAGATGATTTAGAGCTTTGTAAGACCCCTATATAGTAGTTTAATATTATTAAACTTAAATGATTTTGTTCCTAATATTACATATAGGATTAGTGTATCCTGCCATATATTCCAGCAGTATCTTCCTGTAATGTCTATCCAGCTCCTCTGAGATGTTCCTTTGTGTTTTTCCAGAACTTGTGCCTACGTACTGGGCTTACTTGCCAAAACGAAGCAAGGGTGTGATATCTTAAAGCAACATAACTGGGACTCGGTGAGGCACAGCAGGAGACATCCCTGGCCGGTGGTGCCCGATGACATGGAGCAGCTGTGTAATGAGCTGTCGTCTGTACCCAGCACTCTCAGCCTGAACTCGGAGTCCACCAGCTCCCGGCATAACAGCGAGAGCGAATCCGCACTACCCAGTAAGATATAAGCATGCACTATATGTCTATAGTGATGAGCTCGGCATACAGATGTAGCAGAGCTGTACAGGACCTGTAATATAAAACACTGGGCTGTCATGATGTTCCAGAAGTCTTCATGTGAATCCGGTACTTTATTCTAACACATTGGCTTTCTAGGACTTAAAGGGGTATTCCAGACCCCAAGTCATTTTCATACTGTTGTCCTATACACGGGGGAAGTCATCAGTATGTGATTTGTCGGAGTCCAACACAGACCATCTGTTCTGTGTTGGACCTGAGGGGGGTGGAATCTATTGTTGGATGGGTAGCGCAAGTAGTAGGTGCGACGCAGCACTTTTCCGGAACCACTGCTATGCAGTGGACGAGGCTGCTGCACCGCTCCTATTACTAGAACAGCTCATCTGCGCGGGGTCCAGGTGTTGGATCATATACTGATGACCTATTCCTGTGGATACATCATCAGTATGATTTGGGGCCAGAAAACCCCTTTAATTGATGACCTATCTATAGGATGTCATCAAGTGAAGATCAGCGGGGTCTGATACCTGTGATCCCTTGTATGAGCTGCCATGTGACGTGGGGTTCATCAGTCGCATGGTTTGTCCACAGCCTTTGAAGTGAATAAGCCCAGCTGCAATACCAAGCACAGCTACTATACAATGTACGGCGCTGTGCCTGTTAAGTAATGCAGAGGCAGCTGCATTCACCCAAAGGCTATGGTCTCTTCAAATAGCTGATCAGCAGGGGTGCTGGGTGTTTTATCCTTATAAATTGATGACCTATTCTGAAGATAAGTTGTCAGTTATTAGGCTTGGAAACACCCTTTAAAGTGAGAGTTGCAGGTTGTGTCCAGCAGCATCATCTCCAGTCACAGCTATCATGTGATTGTTGGAGCCAATAAAGACAGGGATAGTCTATTTAAAGGGACCGTCTAATCACATGCGTCTGACACCCAGCAGCCACCAATCAGCTGTTTGAAGAATTTGTGGCACTTGGGTGTCCTTCACATCCACTTCTCAGGCCGGTGACATCACATCCATCAGTCATGCTGCAGCTCAGTCTCGTTCAAATGAATGGGCCTGAGCTGTAATATCAAGCACAGTCACTATAGAGTGGCGCTGTGTTTGGTCAACAGAAAAGATGCCACATCACTTGCACAAATGCTGCAGCTGATCTGTGGAGGGCCTGTGCATCAGACCCCCCCCCCCCAGTCTAATAGTGATGACCTACCCTAAGGACAGGTGATCAGTATCATTGTCCCGGAAAGCCCCTTTAATACATCTTGTGCTGAGCTAACATGGCTTCCTCTCCTTCCCCCATACAGGCATGTTCATCAATGAAGACGTCTGTGGCAATTCCGCCTCCAGCCCCTTCTATCTGTACGATGATCCCGAGCAGACGTTCTTTGACAAGCCCTTAAAGGACAAGGACCGCAGCCCGTTCACGCTCCTTGCTCAAAGCAAGTTTGTGAAAAACAGATTTCTAAACTCCCTGAGTCTACCGAGTAAGAAGTTCCGCAGTAGCAGCAGCAGCGATCCCAAAACCAATAAACTGCTGGATGCTAAGCCTGAAATGAGGCGGAACAGGACGGTGACTGAGCCGTGGTCAGATTCTGAATTCGCTTCCATGGACAGCTTAGGCTCTGTGTTCAAAGTCCCCAGGATTAGCACGCACACGTCCATCAGCAAACACGTGGATGACAACGGCAGCACCCCCAGTATTACCGAAAATGATCTCAAGCTTCCAAAAAGTCTAGGAAACGAAAACCACCGAGACCACGCCAGCAGGGAGCGGCTCATAGGCGACGGCTCCACCACCACACACTTCAAGAGCCGCAGCCTGAGCTTCAATACGGACACCACGACGAGTGGTATAAGCTCCATGAGCTCCAGCCCTTCACGAGAGACTGTGGGCATAGACACTACGAACATCGACACGGACTGCGGCAGCCTGAGCACCGTCATCAGCACCAAAACTGTCAAACCCAGCCTGCCCGCCATGCTGCACCCCAACCACCTGCCCCTGTCTAAGTCCAACTCTGTGTCCTTGGTTCCTCCAGGCTCTTCCCATACGCTTCCTCGCAGGGCGCAGTCACTGAAGGCCCCTTCTATCGCTGCCATAAAGAGTCTGGCCGACTATCACTTCACCTACACCAGTTCTCGGGACGCTTTCGGCTACGCCACACTGAAACGACTACAGCAGCAGCGAATGCATCCGTCACTGTCTCATTCAGAAGCTTTGGCTTCTCCGGCCAAAGACGTTCTCTTCACTGATACGATAACCATGAAAACAGGAAGCTTGGACTCCAGACTGACCTCAAGCAGGTAGATCTCCTAAAGTTAGCAGGGTGCAAATTTGGCATTTTGCCGAAATATAAGGTTGAGTTGGAGAACACTTGAAAATTCTGCACGGATTCATCTCATAACCTACCTTTATAGGGTTTGGAGCCTTGTTTTATTGATAAAGAGCTCCAAATCCAGGTTTGCAAAATCTGCTAATTATGGTTTCCCAAAGAGTGGCTTGCGACCCTTTAGGGGGATCGTGAGTCACTGACAGGTTTGCAAAATTTGTAGTCCTGATATAGCCACTGGTGGACGGGGTGGGTCACATGACCCTCCATGCACAGCCATTTCAGGATGGCAGCAATGCACAGACCAAGGGGTAGCTGCCCCTTCTAGAAGTCCTGCCCTCCCAGCTGGAAACTTAGCAAATGATTCAATAAGGCCGCAGCTGGAAAGGTGGGATATCCAGAAGGAACAGTGACTGCTTGTGTTGTACATACATACGGGGGAGAAAAGGTAAGTTGGGCGGGAGATCAATGTATGTCCTACCTGTTGGCAAGAGCCAATGAATAATTGATTGTGGGGGAATTTAGATGTAGCAAAGCTTAGTGTGTGGGGAAACTTGGAGGAAGCAGAGCTGAGTGTGGGGGGGGGAGTGGGATTTAAATCTGTGAGGAGAAAATAAAGATCTAGCAGAGCTGTGTGTGTGGGTGGTGGATGGGGCTGAGCGCTTGCTGGACATTATGTACGTAGCAGAACTGTGTGCGGCGGCGAATATGGAGGTAGCAGAGCTATGTTTGTGTATTAAGCATATGTGAAGGAAGAATAAGCACAACAGAGACCCTATAAAGCCTAAAAGCACAAATGTAACTGACAATTTTTTCACATGGCATCAAGTATAGTCCCAAACATGTCTTGCCCAAATGAAGGTTGCGCTTTCAGAAAGTTTGGAACTCCCTGTGCTTTATGGTAAAGTTCTAGCTATATGTAGTCACCAGTAGGGGGAGCTTACTGCATGCAGACTTTCTTTTCAAGGGGTTCTCCAGGGAGTCACGGAGTACTTCCTTCCTCCTGGGTTTTGTATGCGACAAAACCAGGGGTTCTGGGCCAGTTCTGATTCGGGTCACGTGATCAGAACCAGTTACCTGTACTATGGGGGCTGGACTGATATTATAATGCTCTAGTCTTCCAGTCCCCATTGTACAGGTAACTACTGGTGAACACTGGGGAGGAAGTGAAGTGACTGCGGGGACCAGGTGCGGTTCCGAACATGTTACCGGAGCTGCTATGTGCATGGCATACAAAACCACGGAGGAAGTGAGCGATGATAGACTGCCCGGAGAAACCCTTCAGAGCTAGGACAGAGCTGTGTAAATCACTATGCAGTGAGTTTCAGAGCGCCACCTAGCGGTGGCCACAGCCAGACAGAATTGTATCATTTAATTCTGTGTCTATGCAATGCATTGGTCATATGGTCATGCTGTAGATCAGTCCCATTCATGCGAATGAAGCTGTTTGGTAAGTAGTGAAGAGACCAGAGCATTCAGTGTCATAGCGCCGAAACACGACTGTTTTTTCTTTTTTTGTTTTGTTTTTTGCCACAGGTGCCATTTTAGTTTTTGACCTCCTCCCCCTCACATGTGATGTTGTCCTTTACAGGTTCATGAAGGCGCTGAGTTACGCCTCTCTGGATAAAGAAGACTTATTAAGTCCGATAAACCACAACACGCTGCAGCGCTCGTCCTCTGTCCGCTCCATGGTGTCCAACGCGGCCTACGGCAGCTCAGATGACTACATCGGCCTGGCTCTGCCCGTGGATATCAATGAAATGTTCCATGTAAATATGACTCTTCATGTGCTGACCACATATAACACAACCTTTAAAGGGGTTTTCCAGGACTTAGCTATATGTGATTGGGGTGGGAGTCTCTGACACCCGGGACCTCCACCAATCAGCTGTTTGAAGAGGCCGTAGCATTCGGTTGAATGGTGTGACCTCTTCATTGAATGCCAAGCACAGCGCCACACATATTGTAGTGGCTGTACTTGGTACAGCTGCAGCTCCATCCCATTCGACTGAATGAGGCTGAGCTGCAATGCCAGGTGACCAGTGAATGTGGCATCACTGGCAGAAAAGGGGCCGCAGTGGTCTTAAGCGCCACATCCTCTTCCAACAGCTGATACCCGGGACCCCCACAGATCACATAGTCTTAAGCCTTTTACATTGGTTATCTGGGGACACATGTTCCAGTAGGGACCCAATTCCCATTTAGGACCACAGTCACATGTCCTTGCAGGTCCTGATCGTTCTGCTGACACAGGACCAGTGTGAGGGTTTGCTGTTCATCAAAGCCCTTGACCCGCATGCAACGGTGCAATAAAAGCCAGCCCTGGGGTGGGCAGGGGAGGTTACTTGATGATGAACCTGGGGGTTCTGGCCTGGTTCTGACCCATGGGTCACTCCGCCTCCTCTCTTCTTATCTGATCTCACAGATAATTGACCTTTGCTGTGGAGGCTGGTTTTATTATAGTCAGCCAGCCCCATAGTACAGGTGAGATCAGGGAAGAAGGGAGGAGGCGGAGTTACCCAAGGGTCTGAGTGCTGATTCCGATCACGTGACTCGGTGGTCTGAGTGCTGGTCCCGATCACGTGACTCGGGGGTCTGAGTGCTGGTCCCGATCACGTGACTCGGGGGTCTGAGTGCTGGTCCCGATCACGTGACTCGGGGGTCTGAGTGCTGGTCCCGATCACGTGACTCGGTGGTCTGAGTGCTGGTCCCGATCACGTGACTCGGTGGTCTGAGTGCTGGTCCCGATCACGTGACTCGGGGGTCTGAGTGCTGGTCCCGATCACGTGACTCGGGGGGGGGGGGGGTGTCTGAGTGCTGGTCCCGATCACGTGACTCGGGGTCTGAGTGCTGGTCCCGATCACGTGACTCGGTCTGAGTGCTGGTCCCGATCACGTGACTCGGGGGTCTGAGTGCTGGTCCCGATCACGTGACTCGGGGGTCTGAGTGCTGGTCCCGATCACGTGACTCGGGGGGTCTGAGGGCTGGTCCCGATCACGTGACTCGGGGGGGTCTGAGGGCTGGTCCCGATCACGTGACTCGGGGGGGGTCTGAGGGCTGGTCCCGATCACGTGACTCGGGGGTCTGAGGGCTGGTCCCGATCACGTGACTCGGGGGTCTGAGGGCTGGTCCCGATCACGTGACTCGGGGGTCTGAGGGCTGGTCCCGATCACGTGACTCGGGGGTCTGAGGGCTGGTCCCGATCACGTGACTCGGGGGTCTGAGTGCTGTTCCCGATCACGTGACTCGGGGGTCTGAGTGCTGGTCCCGATCACGTGACTCGGGGGTCTGAGGGCTGGTTTCCCCTCGGTCCATCATCAAGAGTCCACTAGATAAAGTAAGCTAATCCCCGGACAACCCCTGTAAGATAGACCTCTGTGTAAATGGCACCCATTTGCGTCCATTTTTTGCACCCGTTAAACGGATCTGCTAAATGTAATCTGAATGGAGCCTAATGTGACTTTCTTTGCTGATTTTGCAGTTAAAGGAGACCCCTTACTTTCAGAGGACGACGCTGTCAAATGATGAACGTGCTGCTAAAGTCTTTGCTCCAGAAATAGGAGGTATAGTAACCGTTACCCCAAAGGGTATGTAAATGCACTGAATGACATCTGCGTCCATGACACCTTCCTTTAACCCCTTGCTGATATCCGCTGTAATAGTATGGTGGATGTTGGCACGTAAAATATGGTTGAGTGGGTTTACTGGCCGCCAAGTCATCTGTACTACACAGCACACGCCCAGTGGATCCCGAGAACCTGTTCTCTGTTTTGACTCCATAGGCAGCCTGTTGCAGACGTGAGTGGATTCTTTCATGTTTTGGTTAAGTTGTAGCCCTGTCATCTCCCTGTTTCAGGTATTTCCGGGTCCGGGGTGAAGAGCCCCTACCAAGCACTGCGACAGCAATTCAGTATTACAGAGATCATGAACTCCAGCCGCTCGGATGCCTCTCAGTTCCTGGAAAACATGGAAGACACCGGCCTGCAGGAGCACACGGATGATAACTGCCTGTACTGTGTGGGCTTCCAGATCATAGGATACAACAGCAGCCTCCTCAATGAGTATAGCCGGTTAGGTAGGTGTCCATCAGCACTGCTGTATACACTGTGGTGTAGGTAGGTGTCCATCAGCACTGCTGTATACACTGTGGTGTAGGTAGGTGTCACAGTCAGCACTGCTGTATACAGGTACACTGGTGTAGGTAGGTGTCAGTCAGCACTGCTGTATACACTGTGGTGGGTGGGTCCATCACACTGCGGTATACACTGTGGTGTAGGTAGGTGTCACAGTCAGCACTGCTGTATACACTGGTGTAGGTAGGTGTCAGTCAGCACTGCTGTATACACTGGTGTAGGTAGGTGTCAGTCAGCACTGCTGTATACACTGGTGTAGGTAGGTGTCAGTAAGCACTGCTGTATACCCTCTGGGGGGGGACACCACCATATAGGATGAATGTGTCATTGCCTCTTCGTCATTGTATCATACATTATACCAGCCTGGGGCACCAACTGTTGCTAAACTAGAACTCCCAGTGTGTCCAGACATGATGTCTAGGCATGCTGGTAGTTGTAGTTTTTCCACAGGTTGGAGACCACAGCATTATGCACTTATCCTACATTTTTGCACATTTTCCGTGGTTATTTTTAGCCACCAGGACCAGATGCTGATATACTTGTTCTGTGGCAGAATTTGAAGTGTCCTATACAGGGGTACAGAGGTAACAGTTGTGCCGGGGCCCTGTGTCCTGAGGGGCTACCTAAGAAGGCGCCTGTATTATAAATGTCACCGGCAGTTATTGAGGAGGGGTCTCACACAACTCCTTGCTGTAATCTTAGTATTTCAGGAATAATACAGACAACTCTCTGCCCATGTTGTGTGAGCAGAATGCAGGGTAAAGCATGGTGGCCGGGTACATTAATACTGGTCAGTACTGACATTGTATCACTCAGGTAGACTTATACTGGGGTCCCGTGAGCTTTCTATTTGGTTCCTTCAGACCTTTTTCTCTGACCCCCCTCCCCTCCTGCCGATTGTGTTTTGCTCATTCTCCATCTCACTCCATTGTTTATTCCCAGACTTTCCTGACATCCCATACTCTGACTGGTGTGCCCATAGCATCCCCAATCATTTAGAGGTGGTGTCCCATTCTTCCAAGTATTCTGGGATTTCAGGGTGTAGTGATGGTGCTTCCCAGGGCTCGGCAAGCAGCACCAAAAGTACAGAGTTAGTTCTAGGTAAGTGGCCGTGTACATTACTGTTCTATATCTGTTGTCTATGGCGGGGAGTGGACATGGCGCCCGGTGTTCACTGCATCATGGGAGTTCAGTAGTTTAAAGGGGTTGTCCAGGATATACAGTTCTGTCCTAGGGAAAGGTGCTCCGGTGTCCCCCACCTCTGTCTGGTCCAGCAGCGCCTTCTGGTGGAAGTCCTCGCCGCAAGTGACCGCCGAGGCCAATGAGCGGCCTAAGGAAAGGAACTGGGAAGTCACTCGCATACATCACCTTGTCCTTTCCTTAGGCCACTTATTGGCCTCAGCGGTCACGTGCGGCGAGGACTTCAGCTGGAAGAAGCGCCGCGGGACCGGAACAAGACTCCGGGAGTAGCAGGATCAGACTGCAGTGGGAGACTCCGGAGACCGGCGAGTATGGGGATTGTTTTTTTGTTTTCTTTTTGACACCTTCCCCAGCCTCTGTATTGGACAACCCCTTTAATAAACATGGTGTTTTACATATACAGTACTGTGCTTACAGAAATGGAAGCGATAGCATATTGTAAATCCCACCAATATTTGGGGTGGCCTTTGCCCTTTGGAGGAGGAGTCCTGGAAGTGATGATCCGGCCCCCACAGATATAGCCCTGATCTCATCATCATCCAGTCTGTCTGGGATGACATGAAGAGACAGACGGATTGGAGCAAGCGACAGCCACAGAAGATCTGTGCTTAGTTCTCCAAGATGGCGGCGGGAACAACCTCCCTGTCCAGTTCTGCCAAAAACCGTCTGCAAGTACCGAGAAGAACTGATGGAAGGCAAAGGGCAAAGGTCACACTGAATATTGATGGGATTTACATTTCTGTTTCTTCACTTTGACAAAAATAAAATATTAACCCTTCTGTTTCTGGCATTCTTACTTTGCAGCACCCACACACACACACACACACACACACACACACACACACACACACACACAGAGAGAGAGACCTGCATAAAACTTTTGCACAGTACTGTATGTGTTCACATTCTGTACATAGACTGGATACAGCCATACATATCTATGGACGTAATAGCATGTATATAGATCTCCTTCCCCTCCTAACAATGCAGACCTATCTCCATGGCCTCCAGGTCACGTCCCTATAGGGGATAGTAGTAAGATTGGAATAACATACAGTAGTTTAAAACTGAAAGGGTTTGGTCCAGGTTTTAATGTTCTCCCTAGTCACTTAACTTGTTGATCAGTGGGGGGTCCATTCCCCTCTCTGGGTACATTGGCAGGCCGAGCATGTCCACTGCTGCTCCATTCACTGTCTATGGGACTGGCGGTGATAGCGGAGTACAGTGCCATAGGGAATGAATGGTGCTGTAGTGCACATGCTCAGTCTGCCTCTGCATTCGAATAGGGTAATGGGACCCCTGGTTACTTGATAGGTGGAGGTCTGATCGCTGGCACCCTCATCAATCAGCATGGTATGTGCTTAGAAGACAACATTAAAACTACCCCTATAAACTTCACATATGAGAAGTTCTAGAACATTCTAATAGACTTTTTTTTGTTTCTATTCTTTCTATTTCTATTCCTCTCTGCTTGCTGTCAGTGACTGAGAAGACTCTTGTGTCTATTCAGAGGCAGTATCCCTGTACATAGCTAGTCCTGCTCTCAGCTGATACATTGTATCCAGTCTAGACAATGCTCTGTGAGCTCAACAGCCTGGACTCCAGACTGATACATTGTAACAAACTAGCAGAGAGATTTGTTCAGCTTCTGCTGATGTGCTGAGATCACAGAGCATTGTCTAGAATTGGATTAGTTTCCTAATTTGGTTGAAGCTCCCGTTTTCCTTCTAAAGTTCTTTCTCCCTGCGGCCACCACTAGGGGGAGCTCACTGCAGGCTGATGTACAGATCTGTCATTGTGCTGTACACTTTATATAAATTCCAGTGTGGGGAATGAATTGCTCTACTACAAGGGAAGGGATGGGGTAGAAATCTAGATTCATTCTCGCTTTCTCCACAGGAGGAAAATCCATTCCTGAAGATACGCCTGTGTGCCGAATATTGCTACGGAAGGAAGTCTTAAGACTCGTCATCAACTTAAGTAGTTCTGTAGGAACAAAGGGTCACGAAACAGGACTGCTAACGTAAGAGACCGATCTGTCATGTCATTATATACCAGTTATAGACTGCTGGGAATGGTTAGAGGGGTTTTTCTGACATGTGAGTTTATCATCTATGAGATGTTGTACCTCTCTTATCTATAATATCTAATCTCTCATGTCTATCTGTATACATGTCTATGATATAATATCTATCTATTCTATTTGTCTCTATCTGTATCTCATCTCTCCTATATCTATCTATCTATCTTTCTCTTCTCTTTATATCTATCTATCTATCTATCTATCTATCTATCTATCTTCTCTCTATCTATCTATCTCTATCTATCTATCTATCTATCTATCTATCTATCTATCTATCTATCTATCTATCTATCTATCTATCTATCTATCTCATATCTATCTATCTATCTATCTATCTATCTATCTATCTATCTATCTCTCTATCTCATCTCTTCTTCTATCTATCTATCTATCTATCTATCTATCTATCTATCTATCTATCTTCTTCTTCTTCTATCTATCTATCTATCTATCTTTCTATCTCATCTATCTATCTATCTCTATCTATCTATCTATCTCATATCTATCTATCTCATCTATCTATATACACTATCTATCTATCTCCTATCTATCTATCTCATATCTATCTATCTATCTATCTCTCATATCTATCTCTATCTATCTATCTTATCTATCTATCTATCTATCTCATATCTATCTATCTATCTATCTATCTATCTATCTATCTATCTATCTATCTATCTATCTCATATCTATCTATCTATCTATCTATCTATCTATCTATCTATCTATCTATCTATCTATCTATCTATCTCATATCTATCTATCTCATATCTATATCTATCTCATATCTATCTATCTATCTATCTATCTATCTCATATCTATCTATCTATCTATCTATCTATCTATCTATCTATCTCTATATCTATCTATCTATCTATCTATCTATCTATCTCATATCTATCTATCTATCTATCTATCTATCTATCTATCTATCTATCTATCTATCTATCTCATATCTATCTATCTATCTATCTATCTATCTATCTATCTATCTATCTATCTATCTATCTATCTATCTATCTATCTATCTATCTCATATCTATCTATCTATCTATCTTATCTATCTATCTATCTATCTATCTATCTATCTATCTCATATCTATCTATCTATCTATCTATCTATCTTATCTATCTATCTATCTATCTATCTATCTATCTATCTCATATCTATCTATCTATCTATCTATCTCATATCTATCTATCTATCTCATATCTATCTATCTATCTCATCATCTATCTATCTCATATCTATCTATCTCATATCTATCTATCTATCTATCTATCTATCTCATATCTATCTATCTATCTATCTATCTATCTATCTATCTATCTATCTCATCTATCTATCTATCTATCTATCTATCTCATCTATCTATCTCATATCTATCTATCTATCTCATATCTATCTATCTCATATCTATCTATCTATCTCTATCTATCTATCTATCTATCTCATATCTATCTATCTCATATCTATCTATCTCATATCTATCTATCTATCTATCTATCTATCTCATATCTATCTATCTCTCTATCTATCTCATATCTATCTATCTCATATCTATCTATCTCATATCTATCTTTCTATCTATCTCATATCTATCTGTCTTCCTTTCTCTACATAGTAGATATAAAGTATTAGATTGTCTTCTGTCCCTTTACATGAGCGGTTCTGGCTGTGGTCTGACCCCCGGAGCAGTAATCCTGTTGCTGATGCTTCTGTGTAAAGGACTGGACATCTTCTATATATATTCATGTAAATGTGTGAAGACAAATCTCTCGGACATTGGGTCTTGTGGCTTAGGGGAAGGTGTGACGGAGCAGACCTCACAACCTGTCAGCCGCTCTTATCTTAAGTCGTCTCCCGGGGCTGCAGATTTTCCCGGGACTGCTGACATGGCTGCGCTGATTGTGTTTTGTTTCTTTCTTTTGTTTCAGAATTAAAGAGAAGTTTCCTCAAGCGTTTGATGACATTTGCCTCTACTCCGAGGTCTCCTACTTACTGTCACATTGCACGTTTCGTCTCCCATCCCGGAGGTTTATTCAGGAGCTGTTTCAGGATGTGCAATTCCAGATTGTGAGTATTGGACCTGCGCACAGCGTTGGGTCGTTTTAGTGTTCCATGTGGGTGACGTATATCGAGTGCCAAAAAACAGGACGTTATATAGAATGTACCGCTGTAGGCATCACCAGTTGAGAGTGCTGAAAAGTGACAGAAGTCAGATCCTTGCTGCAAATTTCCAAGATCTCTGCAATGCAGTTTTTGGCCACCAGGCTTGAAAGGCATTAAAAATATGAATCTCAGAAACGAGCTTTGTGGCCAAAAACTGTAAAATTGTTGTGCAATGCACATGGTTTAATGCTTGGTTGCTGGCTACCCGGCTTACTGACGCTCTCCTTTAGTACATGAGGGTAAACCATTAAATAGACAGTTTTCCTGAGCTGAGCTCTAGAAGAGGTGGTGCTTCGCTGCAGTGCTGTTCTCCTCCCCTCTGCGGGCCCCCGCGCCTCGCCCTGCGCTCTCGCCCCCTGTGCTCTCGCCCTCTGGCCCCCTGCTCTCGCCCTCTGTGGCCCCTCTCGCCCTCTGGAGCCCCCTGCGTTCCCCTCTGGCCCCTCTGCCCTGCTCTCGCCCTCTGCGAGCCCCCTGCGCGCCCCCTGCGCTCACCCCTCTGCTGCTCTCACCCTCTGCGCCCTCTCACCCTCTGCGAGCCCCCTGCGCTCTCACCCTCTGTGCTCTCGCCCTCTGCGAGCCCCCTGCGCTCCACCCTCTGTGCTCTCACCCTCTGCGAGCCCCCTGCGCTCTCACCCTCTGTGCTCTCGCCCTCTGCGAGCCCCCTGCGCTCCACCCTCTGTGCTCTCACCCTCTGCGAGCCCCCTGCGCTCTCACCCTCTGTGCTCTCGCCCTCTGCGAGCCCCCTGCGCTCCACCCTCTGTGCTCTCACCCTCTGCGAGCCCCCTGCGCTCTCACCCTCTGTGCTCTCGCCGTCTGTGAGCCCCCTGCGCTCTCACCCTCTGTGCTCTCGCCCTCTGCGAGCCCCCTGCGCTCTCACCCTCTGTGCTCTCGCCGTCTGTGAGCCCCCTGCGCTCTCACCCTCTGTGCTCTCGCCCTCTGCGAGCCCCCTGCGCTCTCACCCTCTGTGCTCTCGCCCTCTGCGAGCCCCCTGCGCTCTCACCCTCTGTGCTCTCGCCCTCTGCGAGCCCCCTGCGCTCTCACCCTCTGTGCTCTCGCCCTCTGCGAGCCCCCTGCGCTCTCCTGCGCCCCCTGCGCTCTCACCCTCTGTGCTCTCGCCCTCTGCGAGCCCCCTGCGCTCTCACCCTCTGTGCTCTCGCCCTCTGCGAGCCCCCTGCGCTCTCACCCTCTGTGCTCTCGCCGTCTGTGAGCCCCCTGCGCTCTCACCCTCTGTGCTCTCGCCCTCTGCGAGCCCCCTGCGCTCTCACCCTCTGTGCTCTCGCCCTCTGCGAGCCCCCTGCGCTCTCACCCTCTGTGCTCTCGCCCTCTGCGAGCCCCCTGCGCTCTCACCCTCTGTGCTCTCGCCGTCTGTGAGCCCCCTGCGCTCTCACCCTCTGTGCTCTCGCCCTCTGCGAGCCCCCTGCGCTCTCACCCTCTGTGCTCTCGCCCTCTGCGAGCCCCCTGCGCTCTCACCCTCTGTGCCCTCGCCCCTGCACCCCCTGGCTCTCGCCCTCTGCGAGCCCCCTGCGCTCTCACCCTCTGTGCTCTCGCCCTCTGCGAGCCCCCTGCGCTCTCACCCACTGTGCTCTCGGCCCCCTGCGCTCTCACCCTCTGTGCTCTCGCCCTCTGCGAGCCCCCTGCGCTCTCACCCTCTGTGCTCTCGCCCTCTGCGAGCCCCCTGCGCTCTCACCCTCTTTGCTCTCGCCTTCTGCGAGCCCCCTGCGCTCTCACCCTCTGTGCCCTCGCCCTCTGCGAGCCCCCTGCGCTCTCACCCTCTGGCCCTCGCCCTCTGCGAGCCCCCTGCCCTCGGCGCTCTCACCCTCTGTGCTCTCGCCCTCTGCGACCCCCTGCGCTCTCGCCCTCTGCGAGCCCCGCACAGAACAGGGTTTCCTGTGACTTTCGGTTCTCCTCCTATCCTCATGACCCCTGTGTATATTGTGTGTGTGTGTGTGTGTGTGTGTATGTACATATATATTTGGCTTCTTTACATTGCTTTTGTACCATTTCAGATGCATGAAGAAGCGGAGGGCCTCCTCGCTGTTCCACCAAAGCAACCAGTACTTTGCAACGATGCAGAATCCTGACCATAGATTTTATATGACGATGGACTGAACGTTGTGGCCATTGCCCGGCTGACACTCGCAGGAGCGCCTTCTCTCCTTCCGTACTGACCGCCCAGCGTGCGGTGAATGAAGAACCCTCTTTTTTTTTTTTTTTTTTAACCTGAGCAGCATTGGGTTATTTCACCTTCCTTCATCCATCTATCTGGATATAACCTTGTTGTATGCAACAGCCAAGCACTGACCCCCACCTTGTACATAGCCGGACACCCTCTGAGCAGCATTACGATGCCTTGTACATGGACTTTTCTTTCAATTTTCCCCGCATGGCCCCTTGAGATCCGCCAACCTCCTCAGGGAGAAAGACCCTGTTGTACATTTTTTTTTAAACACTACGTGGTCGGGGATAGGGGGAGGGGGTGTAAATGCTCTTTTTTATAAGATGGACGACACGACAACCTAAAAGTTATTATTACTGGACCTGGAAGTGGTGTAGGTTCACGTAATGACGTGTGAAGATGGCGATGAAACGTACACCTGTCTACTCTGTCTGAATGGTCACACTCATCATCTAGGGTCTGGCCATAAGGAGGACGCCATAACCACGGCCTTTGTTTGGCAACCACCAGTTTTTTCCACTAGGCATAGGAGAGAAATAAGCGTGCTAAAAGTGCAGTGAAATTCCCTTAGGCGAGGGTTATGTGGCGACTTTTGGCCGCGTGAGATTAGGACCCGTCACACCGAATGTTAGCAACTGCAGAGATCCAGCGGGGTTGGATTTCTGGTCGCGGTTGTAACGCCTTGTCAGGTGCAATTCGACCCCATTCCCTGTCATTAGGTGTAGAGGCGCAGCATTGCAATCCTTGGTTGCACGACTACATGTCGCTGTGTAGCCCTTGTATTAATGGGGCATCTGATAATCTGGTGCAATTTAAAGGGGTTGTCCGGGATCATACAATGAAATGTGCACAGCAGGGGACGGCTAGAACATATAAAAGCACTGGCACTTATTCGCTTCTGTTCCTGCGCTGCGCCACCACCGCTGCTCTATGTGTATACAGCGCCGCTGCAGCAATGATGTCACTTGGATGGGACCCCTGCTGTCACTTACCGCTCTCCTGTCGACGTGACATCACCGCTACAGCCGCTCTGTATACGCATAGAACAGCGGCGGTAACTGCTGGCGCAGAAAGTGTCCATACTTCTAGCCGTACCTCCGTCACCCAGGCCCCTGATAAGGCATAGTTCAGACGACAGTAATGCCGACATATTTTATATTCAGTCCATTTTGTCTCGACTGCAGGTCGTTTGACCTGGATGATGCTTTTAGGCCCAAAGTTCAAGGGAGGGATTTGGAGACTTAAAGGGATTGTCCAGGCCCTTTCTTCCCTATGCTGGAACTCGCCACGCCAGTAGCAGCGAGGCTTATAAGACGGTCTAAGCAGTCATGTGCGATGCGTTCCGACACAGGAGAGAAAGGGGCCTGGGATTGGGTGATGAAGGATCGGGGATAAGTGAGTATGTCTTATTTTTTTGTTTTTCACAGCCAACCCTGGAGTTTGCCCTAAATCCTGGACAACCCCTCTTAATACCGGCCGTAAAACATGGCTGCCTGAAGAAGACCTTAGACGGAGCAGAGTTAAAATTGCTCCGATACCCCATGACACTAGCAGTATTTCATTCCCAGAGAGTCTCCCTTTCCAATAATCCAGAATATCAGACCCGCCTCGATGTCGGATTAATGGAACGTTACCCTATACTAAAAAGGCGGCGTATCCTCGGCTGATCACTGGTATCTGGTTCGCGTCTTCTGAGTCTGCCAAGTGTCTTACATCCATCCTCCCCCCCCCCCATTACTCCGCCGTCATCTGCCGCCATGATACATTTCACTGCAACGTTTGTAGGTCATGGGAAGCAAAGCAAGAAGTCATTTTGCACATTCCGTGAGAAGACAAAATAAAAAAAAAAAAAAGGACAATCTCTATGAATTTTTTTTTTTAATTTATCGCGTCAAGATCGAAGACCGCTAGATGAATACTGGACGAGCCAGAGAACCTTCTAGCACCAAAACCAACGTCTGCGTTGTGTAATTTTTTTTTTTTTTTCCTTTATTTAATGCCAGTGTTCCTCAGAAATAGATTTGCACAAGATCGATACAATGTAGTCGGTCGGAGACCGGCGGCTTTGTGCACCTTTTTCTGGTTTTGTTTAGGTTTTTTTCTTTTCCTGGTTGATACATATCTGTCTGAAATCGGATAGAAATGGTCAAAAAAAATAAAAAATTTAAACTTTTTGCTGCCAGATTTCTTTTAACCATTGCAGCGCAAAGTGTTGAGCGTTGTCTGGCAGCTAAAGGGTGAAGATATGCAAATATGTATATAGATCGCATGGGATACCTTCACTACATTGCGTGTCTGTAACTCACGTTTTATCATGTCGAATGGCTTGAGTGTATGTATATATCATCCAGCTGGACTGTTAGAATCTGTGCAAATGATGAACCAAGTGTGAACTGAACAGTGTAAATCCTCATCACACAATATGTCCTACGTGCTTACCGCAAATCAGAGGTTGGCATTCACGGTGATAACTGAAACTTTGTTTCCATGTGCGAAACAATGTATAAAATGCAATTAAAATTGTATAATAATTGAAGATTATCTCATTTTGGTCTCTGACGTTTTCTAAAATTCCAAAAAAAAAAATCGTGCAATTGTGTCAAGGCTGAAGATTTCGGTGGTTTTAATTGTATTTACAGTTCGCAACATTTTTTTTTTTTTTTTTAATTAATTTAAAAAAAATTTACGCTCGAAACTTGGAGACATCCATGGGGGATTTGTCCATTGTCATGAACCCACTCACCTCAATGAGTGAACTGGATCCACGAAACAGACCTGTCAAATCCGGACAGTACAAGGCCAAGGAAGTCATTTTTGTGACTAGGTGCTTACTATGGGCATTGAGAAATGTAGAGGTAATGTGCACATTTCAGGTTATTTGTTGCCATGTGTTGATATTTTTTGAAAAAATAATCCTGATCCTGTTACTAAGCATATAAAAGAAATTTTTGCAGCCACTAGAGCGCACAAGTGATCTGTTTCCTGCAACTGTGTAGACTAGGACAGGATGAGCAGAGTTATCTCATTATTGACAGCTCTATTGTACTGCTAAAGAATAAATAAGACAGAATAGTAACCCTATACATAAAGATAAGGCTCTGTGTGCAACTCACTTATCACCTCTGCTTTATAGACTGGGACATAGAGCAGAGTCATCTCATCAGGTAGGAGAGTTATTGACAGCTCAGTTGTACTGCTAAAGACTAGACAGAATAGTAACACTATACACACAGATAAGGCTCTGTATGCAACTTGCTTGTCAGCTCTGCTGTATAGACTGGGAAATGAGAGCAGAGTCACCTCATAGGTGGAGTTACTGACAGCTCTATAGTACTGCTGAAGTCCTTGATAAGGCAGGATAGTAACACTATACACACAGATAAGGCTCTGCATACAGCTCACTTGTCAGCTCTGCTGTATAGATGGGACGATGAGCAGAGTCATCTCATTATAAGTGGAGTTACTGACAGCTCTGTTTTACTGCTTGGGGCCTAAATAAGGCTGCATCGGAAAGCTGGCTTCAAACTTAAGAGAGCTTGCAACAAAATCTGCATGAATTTTCATTGCTTCACATCTTACTAGTATGTGGCTTTAGGTAATGATGCCCTCACCCTTGTTTTGTACCCTGCAGCAGCTCTTCTCAAATTATCATGTCTCTGAGTCTCCATGTATAATGATAGTCTACCTGGCAATAACTTCTCCCCTGTGCGGTCTCATGATGACCCCACATACAAGAAACCCAATAATTAGGGATAGAGGGAGCAGGAAGTCCTGTGCTGCAGCTTCTCTCCAATGTCAGGTTAGATGTCATGGGGACTGCAGCAAGTCCTGGTCTTTGATGTAAAATATCTATCCCTCACTATAGCTCCCTTAGTTTGCAGCTTGTGCACAATGGGCCTTATCTGTAGTCCAGTCACCAGTCCATTATACAAGATACTACAGCAACACACAAGTTTGGCTTAGTAAAACTGCGTTGGGAAGGGGTGGGTTTTACTATGGTGTCCTGAGAATCCTCTCTGAAATTTGGATATTCATATAAATGTGCCTGAAATTTTTTTTGTGAAATTGCAATCAGTGGATTTTTTATTTTTTTTATTTAGTATCTTTTCTTAAAAAATATAAAAAAAAAAAAAAAGTCTTTGAATATTGAGGAATATGGAGATATAAATTTCAGGTTATATGTCACCCTGTTGTACACTGGCCACTAGATCGCACTATAGGCTGACCCTTTACGGCTTTGCTGTATAGACTGGGGCAGGTCGAGCAGAGCCATCTCATTACTACTGGTCATGGCTTTGTCAGCCCTGTTTGGTACAGTTATCAGCCTATGAACAGACGCCATGACACTATAAAATCCTGCGCTACATGTGACAATGATAAAACTACTGAATGTTTTTGACTTAGATTTTCAGAATCTCCGATAAACCTTGTAGAAACTAGAATTCTTTATTTTGATGTGATCTTTTTGCATTGTGGTACAAAACTAATTTATGATACAAAAGTACATTAGTGTTCAGTACATACATTTTTTTTTTTTTTTTACAAAAATTTCATAGACTTAGAGTTCATAGATTCACCAGAGAACTTTGTCGTAGAGGCAGCCGGTGTAGTGTCTGGAGATGGACAGGATGACAGATGTAATGGGTCAGCGACATAGTCCATTCATGTGATGTTTATCTGGTGTAGTACATATACTATACAGCACCAGTCACATGACATGTAAAAATCCATGCTGAAACTTAAAGGGGCTCTCCATGCTGCCTTTACTCTGTTTAGGTGCTGCAACTGTTTGCAATGACTTGCTTGTGAGCTTGTGCTAGACTGTAGCCAATCAGAGGAGGCAGAACTGCAGGGGGCAGCAGCCATTTGGGCTACCTGAGAGTCCCTGTAGGGACTGTAGTCACTAGGACTGAGCCAAAGAGCAAGATCTGAGACAGTCAGAGAGAAATCAAGAACCGGTAAGCATCACCTATAGGCGCTGCCGTACATATAGCTTTAGTGCAGTCATAACTAGATGATCACTTTACATTTCGCTGCAGTTTTGCAAGTTTTTGGTAACAAAAATGAAGGGTTAATAATATTGTGAGATTTGAGGGTCATAAATATGGTGTTATAGGAACATGTTGGAAATCTATGGCCTGTACCACTCTACTGCCATGAAGGCGTAATGCTAATAGTGAAGGCCAGCCGATGCCATTGGCGTAAAGGGATCAAACCAGTAATTTACAAACAATGAACTAGAACCTCGTAGCCTCTAAAAATGTATCCAACGTTCATATTTCGTACTTTTCAGCTGCCAGGGCCCCATTCCTATGAAATACAGAGGGTGCAAATAGATAATGTGGAGAAATATAACAGATGATGTGAGCTTATAGAGCAGCAGACTGGTACTAAGTGCTCTGCACAGGGAGAGGTGGAGACACTAATGGAGTTTGTAGGCTTTTCTGAAGAGCTGGGGTTCAGGCTTTTGTATGGCAGGAGCGTCTGACGTTTTGGGGTAGCGAGTTATAGAGTATGGGGGAAAGCACAAGAGAAAACATGGAGATGGGAGAGCAGTGAAGAAAGTTACGTGGACTGCAAATTGTGGAGGAGAAAAAGGGGTCAGGTCCTAGACTGGAGTAAAAAGATTGTAGTCAGATGGAGGGGGCATCTAAGGAGGACCATAGAAGGAGCACAGAGGTGGAAGCAAGTGCTGAAAGTTTAGAGACAACCCTTGGACACAAGACATTCAGCGAACTTGAAGTCACCAATTCTGGGATGAAAGGAAATGTTGGCGCAAGGTGAAGTGATCTGTAGAGGATGTCCACTAGATGTTGGAAGGTGGGTGGAATAAATATGGAGAAATTAAGCTACAGAAATTAAATTGAATTGGGTTGTAGGACCCGTCCTCCAATAAGAATGTAGACTACTCCACGTGTCGGTGACTGAAGGATCAAGACTATGTCAGCCCAGAAGAGTTGTGGAACG
This sequence comes from Leptodactylus fallax, assembly GCA_947044405.1. NCBI lineage: Eukaryota > Metazoa > Chordata > Amphibia > Anura > Leptodactylidae > Leptodactylus > Leptodactylus fallax. The sequence goes on along the minus strand of CAMRHE010000238.1, from coordinate 2,751,633 downwards.
TTCTGCAGAGATCTGAAACATGGTGAAGAGGAGGTCTGGCTATGTTTAGGGATGGGGGTGGGTCGTATTGGGAATTGTCTGGGTCGAAATTCAAATACAACCAATAATATGTCTATACAGTTGGGAGACGCAAACATAATGGCGGAGAAGGTGGGGATGACGTTTATGGCTTGAGGTAGGTAAGTAGACCCTACAAGCAGGAGGACCGTGGTGGTCAAACTGAGCAGAGTCCTATATGACCTCATGTCTTACAACATACTAGGATGATTGTTCTAGGTACTACAACAGTTGAGAACATGATAGAAGACCTCAGGTTCGTTGGTTGGAGGAACAAGGCGATTTCTCTTGACCTACAAGCCTAGTTCTTCCAATCAGTGCTCCATGTTGAGGCCCACAGAACCATGTACCTATAGTCTATGTTTAATGCCCAGGGGTCTTATTTGAAGTCCAGGAGATAAAGTTTCCATCAGTCTATAAGTATGAATGTAGTAGACCCCACAGAGGTCGGGCTCATTGGTTCACAACCATAACCGAGGCTCTGAAAGCCAATGTCTGTATTCTCGTCAAGTCCTGATTCTGGATCCACAGACTGCACGATATATGGTGGAGAATGTACTTGTACAGTGTTCGTCTGAGGTCTATATCCTTGTGCACTGTCACTCCTATCATCTGCAGTGCCGGTGTAGCTCTGGTTAAAGAACTCCAGGTAGGCAGGTAGCTGGGCCTTGTAGGATGGGTCATTGTCACAAGGAATGTAACTTTTGCTGAAGACGTCGTCACCGCTGCTCTCTTCCGTGGTCTGGACTTCGGTGTAAGTCTCATGGACCTGAAGTTCGGGGGATTTATTCATTTCTTCGTGTTCTTTTTCTTTCTTTTCCTGGATGCTGACAACGTCCACTTTTTGGGTCTCATACTTGGTGGTCATAAGGATGCTTCCATTATATATACCCTGGTCATAAGAAGAACAGAAAATCTGTGTTACCTATTTCATTCTACTACTCCAATGCATCGAAAAGGAAAAATTAAGTAACACTTAAAAATCATGTTTAGTAAAAATCTACCATTTTATGGCTACAGGTTCTATGCAGACCTGTGTTTCTCCATGGCAACAGACTACAAAGAACCCCAGTGTAGTCAGATCCTGCAGCCATATTCCCTTCAACCTGTCCTCACAAGTAGGGGACAAGTGGAGGGATATAAACCAATCGGATGTCTCCAAGGGACCATACCCAAACCAGACAATCGCTTTGCCTAATGACTTGCAAGGTTTTCCATGGAAAAATAGATAAAATGTAATGTTCATTCTACTTTATCCTTTACCTTCCTTCCATTGTCGGAGAAGATGAAGCTCTTGTTTGGGTCTGGAATATCAGGAAGACATATTCTCTTGAGCCTACAAAGAGAGTATTGATATGTTTCTTATAGGGCGCCAACCTATTTCACCGCGCTGCACAAAAACGGTCATTTCTTACATCAGCCCCTGAGCTCACGATCTCACACACTAGGACCCGTATTACAAGGCGTCACTTTTCTGTTTTACACAATGCTCCCTGCATATTACAGATCAGGCTGCAGTGTAAAGCATGGGGGAGAGCAGGACTAGGATATGTCACATTTGCAAAAAATACAACTTCATTTCAAATTGTCCTTGGTTCAGTATCTGGAAAAGTGTAGAAAACAACCTGCGCAGCCACATACAGTATATATCTAGTTATGCAGGAACCAAATTGATTTGACCCCCAACCACCCCCCACCTCCCGCGGCTATGGTTCCACATGAACAATACATGGTCCGCATACATTCTCAGGTGCTGCAGGGGTCAGAGGTAACCAGCGGCCAGTGTTCGTCAGTATTCACATGGTGCGGTCATGTTGCACTTTTTTTTTTGCCACGAATGCAACATCTCACCAAAATGCAGTCATGACCGCACCATGTGACTAGTACAGCCCCTCTATTCTTGCAGTACAGTTGAATCTGCAGTGTGTGAACACTCACCAGGCTCTCTTCCAGCATCCTATGAATAGTAGGGCTAGTGCCAGCACTGACATCGTAATGATGGGCACAAGTATGGAACGCAGAGCGGCTCCGGCTAAAACAGAGGAGACAGGCGAGGTATTGTTACAGGTTAGGAGACTGAGGGAGGGTTGGGGGGTATACAGTATATAGGCATAGAATATATATTGTACAGGCACTAGGGGACATGAGCAACAAAAGATCTGGAGTATGTAGTTCAGCTAACCGCGTAGATACAGGCTAAACCTAGAACACAGAAACAGAAATGAGCCCAGATCTAGAACACTGAAATGGTAGCAGATGCTGGAACAGATCCAAATCTAGAGCATAGATACAGCAAAGGTTCCAAAACCATAGATCCAGTACTAGATCTAATTCTAGACCATAGATCCAGTACTAGATCCAAATCTAGACCATAGATCCAATTCTAGACCATAGATCCAGTACTAGATCCAATTCTAGACCATAGATCCAGTACTGGATCCAATTCTAGACCATAGATCCAGTACTAGATCCAAATCTAGACCATAGATCCAGTACTAGATCCAATTCTAGACCATAGATCCAGTACTAGATCTATTTCTAGACCATAGATCCAGTACTAGATCCAAATCTAGACCATAGATCCAGTACTAGACAATCTAGACAGATCCAGACGACCAAACCAAGAGCTAGATCCAATTCTAGACCATAGATCCAGTACTAGATCCAAATCTAGACCATAGATCCAGTACTAGATCCAATTCTAGACCATAGATCCAGTACTAGATCCAATTTTAGACCATAGATCCAGTACTAGATCCAAACCAAGAGCATAGATACAGTAGCAGCTCTAAGCTCAGTATATACTGTATATTTGTCTCGCGGTCACACCAGTTTTTTTTTTGTTGTTTTTTAATTCAAAAGTTTTATTGTTTTTTAAAGTATAAATAGGTACGGATGGGGCAGTGCAGAGAATGGACAAGATGCCCCCAATATAGCAAGGAATCCTAATAAGATGCTGAGATAATTCCATGTATTGTATAAATCGCACTCACTGTCAGAGGGGGTGTGAGCCTTTATATAGTCTGCAGGGGTCTCGCTTCCTCCTCCAGTGATGGCCACCACAGCTACCTCATACTTCCCATTTGGTTGGAGGTCACTGATCACAATCTGCATTTTATTTGGATCTCCGATATAAAATCTACAGACGAGAGATTCACCTGCAAAATAATGATAGAGATATAGCTATATAATACAGATAGATATGAGATGGATAGATAGATAGATAGATAGATAGATAAATAGATAGATAGATAGAGTGATAGAGTGCTGGCCAAAAGTATTGGCACCCCTGCAATTCTGTCAGATAATACTCAATTTCTTCCAGAAAATGATTGCAATCACAAATGCTTTGGTAATAATATCTTCATTTATTTTGCTTGCAATGAAAAAACACAAAAGAGAATAAAAAAAAAAGTCAAATCATTGATCATTTTACACAAAATTCCAAAAATGGGCCGGACAAAAGTATTGGCACCCTCAGCCTAATACTTGGTAGCACAACCTTTAGACAAAATAACTGCGAACAACCGCTTCCGGTAACCATCAATGAGTTTCTTACAATGCTCTGCTGGAATTTAGCCACTCTTGCAATTTCTCCAGGTCCCTGAGATGTGAAGGGCGCCTTCTCCAAGCTGCCATTGTGAGATCTCTCCACAGGTGTTCTATGGGATTCAGGTCTGGACTCATTGCTGGCCACTTTAGAAGTCTCCAGTGCTTTCTCTCAAACCATTTTCTAGTGCTTTTTGAAGTGTGTTTTGGGTCATTGTCCTGCTGGAAGACCCATGACCTCTGAGGGAGACCCAGCTTTCTCACACTGGGCCCTACATTATGCTGCAGACTTCATAATGCCATGCACACGGTCAAGCAGTCCAGTGCCAGAGGCAGCAAAGCAACCCCAAAACATCAGGGAACCTCCGCCATGTCTGACTGTAGGGACCGTGTTCTTTTCTTTGAAGGCCTCTTTTTTTTTCCTGTAAACTCTATGTTGATGCCTTTTCCCAAAAAGCTCTACTTTTGTCTCATCTGACCAGAGAACATTCTTCCATAAAGTTTTTGGCTCTCTCAGGTAAGTTTTGGCAAACTCCAGCCTGTCTTTTTTATGTCTCTGGGTCAGAAGTGGGGTCTTCCTGGGTATCCTACCATAGAGTCCCTTTTCATTCAGACGCCGACGGATAGTACGGGTTGACACTGTTGTACCCTCGGACTGCAGGGCAGCTAGGACTTGTTTGGATGTTAGTCGAGGTTCTTTAGCCACCATCCGCACAATCTTTCGTTGAAATCTCTCGTCAATTTTTCTTTTCCGCCCACATCTAGGGAGGTTAGCCACAGTGCCATGGGCTTTACACTTCTTGATGACACTGCGCACGGTAGACACAGGAACATTCAGGTCTTTGGAGATGGACTTGTAGCCTTGAGATTGCTCATGCTTCCTCACAATTTTGCTTCTCAAGTCCTCAGACAGTTCTTTGGTCTTCTTTCTTTTCTCCATGCTCAATGTGGTACACACAAGGACACAGGACAGAGGTTGAGTCAACTTTAATCCATTTCAACTGGCTGCAAGTGTGATTTAGTTATTGCCACCACCTGTTATGTGCCACAGGTAAGTAACAGGTGCTGTTAATTACACAAATTAGAGAAGCATCACATGATTTTTCAAAGGGTGCCAATACTTTTGTCCACCCCCTTTTTTATGTTTGGTGTGGCATTATATCCAATTTGGGTTTTTGACAATTCTTTTTGTGGTTTTCCATTGACAACAAATTAAATGAAGATATTATTACCAAAGCATTTGTGATTGCAATCATTTTCTGGAAGAAATTGAGTATTATCTGACAGAATTGCAGGGGTGCCAATACTTTTGGCCAGCACTGTAGATAGATATGAGATAGATAGATAGATAGATAGATAGATAGATAGATAGATAGGAGATAGATAGATATGAGATAAACAGACAGACAGACAGATAGATAGATAGATAGATAGATAGATAGATAGATAGATATAGATAGATAGCTATTGCAGATAGTTGTAGTCCATACCTTGCCTTATATATCCATGAGATTTCTCCAGCTTGCAGTCTCTCTCTGTATCCTTCACATAGACATTGTATCCAGTAACAAATCCTTCCTGAGACCCGTCAGTCGGATATGGCGACCAATCCAAGAAGATTGACCTGGCTTCGATGTTACTGATCTTCACTTTTGGCTTCACAGAAGACACTAAAATAATGCGAAGATACCAAAACAACAAGTGATGAGTAATATATAATAATGGTCAGTGATGTCATAGACAGATCATGTGTGATAGTGACATCAGAGCTGACCCATGGGGACGCCCACAAGTGCTTGTAGTTACCCAGCTCCTCCGTGTAGCCCTCCATCTTCTCCAGGAGCTGCTCCCCATCCTTCATAGAGCCGTATATTCTGAACTCGTATCTCACTCCAGGTCTGAACCCTCCTGAACATGGAACAGAGACAACAGGGGTAACATTGTACATCCAAATCAACTGGAATTGGATTGAGAGTCATAATTATTTTTAAGGGGTCATATTGATTGTGATGGAGTAGCTATTATGGGGTCACACTGTTTATTGTGGGGGTAAAAGTTGCTATTATAGGGTCACAATGATTATTATGGGGTTATCCATAGAATTAGACTACACAGGGTTTGTTTGTAGTCTGTAACCATGGAGACATATAGCTCTGCACAGGAACTGTATGCACAAAACGGTGCAAAATTTTACGTCATGGCTATTTACAAAGTTTCGTCATTGTTTGTTTTAGATGCATCTGAGCAAACAGATCCGTTGCAGAAGTCTACACGCCCTTGAGAACTGCTCTAGGATTTCTTACAGGCAGTTTTATTGCATAGGCCTTGGTAAATTTATTGCAGCTAAGAAATATTCTTCTTGTACTTCCTGTCATGGTCTTACGTGATTGGATGACGTCGCTGTGGACGGTGGAGTTGTATTTTTTCCACTGAAGGTCACAATGCAGAGATCTGGGCTCGGCGCACCACTCCACCACATAGCCATGGGCGTTGCGCTTCTGCTCCCACTGTATATAAACGCCTCCATCTTTGCCGTTCGTCCTCTCAGCAGTCACCTGCTCTGGGTCTACAGGAGACAAATGCAGGGTACAACCTCAGCCACCACTAGGGGGAGCTCACAGCATATAATAATAATAATAATAATAATAATAGTCCTTTAATAGTCCCACAGTGGGGAAATTCAGTGTGTTACAGCAGCAAAGATAAGATAAGATAAGCAAATACAAATACAACATGTACAGGAAATATATGTATTTATAATAGCCTATTGGGGTATATACATGAAACCAAATATTGCTAAAAAAAAAAAAAAGGCACAATTTTGGTGTCTGCCACATTTATCCCAAAAATTTCACCGTTATCCACCAATTATCACACATTGCTACTTAAAGGGAAAGTGTCACCAATTTTTTTTTATTATTTATTAAAATCAGATGAAATCCATCACTTTTTTTTCTAATCTGTTTTCATTTTTTGACTGTTGATTTTTTTATTCTATTTTCTGTCCATGATGATGGCGGGCGGCCATCTTGCCTGACTTTCTCCTCCGTTCTGTTAACAGCATTTAGTGATCTGCTTTACAGCATAGTCATGGCCATAGTCTGGAGTTGACACATTGAGATCTATGGGAGAGTTTTCTAGACATGCTCAGTGCAGGGAGGGGGAGGAGCTAAGCAGTGACATCATCTATTGTCAGTAGTGATGTAATGATGGCTCAGTGGTGTTATCTATAGAGGTGTTATCTTCTATTGTAATCCTGTCTGTGATGTAAATGAGGTGACTCCTGCCAAGAAAAACCCTACAGAATGGTCAAATGACTATTATTAGGCTTAGTGGCCAGAGAGAAAATTGCAGGACATAGGACTTTAAAAATAAAATGTAGATTGTGTAAAAAAAAAAAAATCACTAAAAATTCATAAAAAAATTGTTAGACATAAAAACTTGGTTTTAAAAGCAAGTAATTTTTTTGGTGACACATTCCCTTTAAGCCAGAAAACTGTAAGGTCATGTACTGTATACTCTTCCAATCCCTGTAGCCAGGTATATACCCATGGGGACGTACCACTTGCAGTATTTTCAGGGATCCTCAGTTCAGTGGGCGGCGATGCTCCGGCTTTATTGTGGGCGGTGACCCTGATAGAATACGCCTGTCTCCCTATAGATATTTGGGAGCTGTTCACACCTGAGACGTTGATCTCTCTTTCCACAGCAGCTCCCTCTAGTGGCCAGAATTTTATATTATAGTGAGAGATATTCCCATTGGCTCTAAAATGTGATGAAGGCTGAAAAGTAATTGTGAAGAAATGAGGTTAAAAAGCGTCAACTAAATCTATAAAGATGAAGTTCACGAGAGACGCCTCCAATAAGGGGGCACAAACTTATAATATCACATGTATCAGGGCAGCATTCCCATTAACACGTAGAAAAGCTAGTGCCCACCTCCTCAATACACTCTATGATACACACCCCAGCTGCTGCAGAACATCTTTTGTAAAGGAAGAGTCTCTTCGTGTCACTTACTGAATTTTTTGCATGGAACGCCCCTATCTCCTTACAAAGAGGTTCTGCAGTGTTGGTGAGGTTTGATTTTAGAAAAAATAAAAAGTATAATTTTTTTCCATAAACAGTGCCATTCCAGTCTGTGTCTGGTAATGCAGCTCCATTAAATGAGCCTCAGTTGCAATACCAGAAACAACCTGCTGGCATGAGTGGCGCTGTTTCTGCTATTTCATAATACATGAAAATGGGGATAATGGGCTGTTCTGACACTCACTCTCCAGTAGAGGGTCACATTCCTATCATCTTCTTCAATGTGTCTCCAGATATCCAGAGCTCCAGCAGGTGCTGAAATAATAATAATAAAAAAATGGTAGAAATCAGTCCTGGGTCCAGTAACTGTAGGGGTGCTCAGGAGCAAAAGCAGTAAGTAATACTTTGTGCTTGAATCTGCCACTAGAGGCGCTCCGTGCAGACTGATTTGTTTGGCTAGTAATGAATCATGCATCATGACAAGTATTTTTCTATTATGAAAATTTCTGCATCCTATTATCATTAGTAGGTGGAGTCAGCAGAGTCATCTCATGATTCTTAGCAGGTGGAGTCAGCAGAGTCATCTCATTATCCTTAGCGGGTAGAGTCAGCAGAGTCATCTCATTATCCTTAGTGGGTGGAGTCAGCAGAGTCATCTCATTATCCTTAGCTGGTGGAGTCAGCAGTCATCTCATTATCCTTAGTGGGTGGAGTCAGCAGAGTCATCTCATTATCCTTAGTGGGTGGAGTCAGCAGAGTCATCTCATTATCATTAGTGGGTGGAATCAGCAGAGTCATCTCATTAATATTAGTAGGTGGAGTCAGCAGAGTCATCTCATTATCATTAGTGGGTGGAGTCAGCAGAGTCATCTCATCATTAGTGGGTGGAATCAGCAGAGTCATCTCATTATCATTAGTGGGTGGAATCAGCAGAGTCATCTCATTATCATTAGTAGGTGGAGTCAGCAGAGTCATCTCATTATCATTAGTGGGTGGAATCAGCAGAGTCATCTCATTATCATTAGTGGGTGGAATCAGCAGAGTCATCTCATTATCATTAGTAGGTGGAGTCAGCAGAGTCATCTCATTATCATTAGTGGGTGGAGTCAGCAGAGTTATCTCATTATTATTAGTAGGTGGAGTCAGCAGAGTCATCTCATTCATTAGTGGGTGGAGTCAGCAGAGTCATCTCATTATCACTAATAATGGAAAGGAAACAGATTTAAAGGGATATTCCAAACAGAAACATTCATGACCTAAATGCTGGTTTCCGCTCACTATGAAAGTTCGGAGCAGGATCTTCCCACTAACTGAGCCACTGAAGTTGGTGTTTGTGCAAATTTACATTAATTGGGTATTTTCAGAAGATTTGGGATGGCCTTCGTGAGAATGGGATGGGGTTTAGAAATGTCCCAGATTGTAGGATTAGGGATGTGTACTATTGTACTGCTGGAGGCCTGGATAGGGCAGTGACATTATACTGTATACAGGTAAGGCTCAGTATACAGCTCAGTATACAGCTCCTCTGTCACTTCCTCACCTCTGGGGGAGGGGTTGTGTTCCATCACTTCCTGTATTAGTCTGTGGACACTTTTCTGTCTATTGACTCCCATTCATTGCACCTGCCATAAAGCGCACACACCCTGCCGCACTATGTGTCGCCAATATGGCCGCCTCTAGGGAAGTTCTTACAATTAGTATACTGCATTTGTTACGTACCATCTTCCTGCGTCCTGACTACTCTAGGAGGATGACTCCAGTTGCTCCACCCTGCCAGGGATGATTCCGCCATACAGCGCACTCTCACATTATACTGTGTATACGGCTGTAATCCGCTGATACTGATGCTGTATATCTCCGTCGGTAGTTTTCCTTGACTAGTCATGTTGACCTAAATGAATGGAGTGAAAGTGAATATTCAGAACCTCCAGGTCTGGTCAGACAATAGACATTATATATATATATATATATATATATATATATATATATATATATATATATCTAATACAAGCACAAGTCATGCCATATCCCATATCTACACTCACATACTAAGAGAATCCTACAGTCAGATACATCTGGATTCTGGCCGTAGCCATATAATCTGTCTATGAATTGTGTCTGAGCTTTGCTGGAGTGACTGGGTCATGCTGCAATACCACACTCCACCAGAGGACAGTTGTGGCGCTGTTTTTGTCAGAAAGTAGCCATGTATTTCTTATCCTGTACGGCCCCTTTAACATGGCACTAATAGATGGCTCTGTCTGTATGTAATCCCATCTCTAAGAAGACACACAAATAACTCACCAGATTCCTCTGGAGATCCACCTGACAGTGGATTTTTAGGGACGTGTAGTTCGCCTTCAGTGACCAGATTACTGTGATGTGGGAGGCGCTCACCTCGCTCGCTATTATACTGGAAGGAGCCAGGAGCAGAACTGGGGGAGGAAAAATTGAAACATTATTACAAGATACATTGTTGCACATAATAATAGACTGACACCTGGGCGTTACCATTCTTCTTATCAAGTGGGTGTGTCCCTAACAGGCATTGATTGGACGGGGTCAGAATGCAGAGAAACGCCCCCAGCTTCTTCTACAGGATTAGAAAACAAGGAAACAGCGCCACCCCTGTCCAAAGGTTGTGTGTGGTAATGCAGCTCATTTACTTTATTGGAGCTGAGCTGTAATACAACACACAACCTGTGGACAGGGGAGGTGCTGTTTCCTAAAGAAAGCAGCCATGTTTTTCTAATCATGGACAACTGAATGCTTTAAGGAATTTACCTCTCTGGTTCAGATACACAATGGCGTTGAGGCTCCGCTCTCCCAGGATGTTTTTAGCGGTCAGTGTGAAGTTATACGCCTGCTGCGCCGCCTGTATCTGCCAAACACAGTGATCTTTAGGGCAGGAAGAGGAATTCAGAGAGAACCTTGGAAAACAGAGAAGTAGAATTAGACTCCCCTGTACAGTGTAAGCCGGGGGTGAAGACCAAGATATTATATGTCACATTAGGGGTCATCTTCCTCACCTCCCCGTAGCCAATATATATATATATATATATATATATATATATATATATATATATATAGCCCTTTCATAATTATAAGCCTCCTCAGTCACCAAAAATCCATCTAGAGTAATAGTATACATACTAGATGTGAAAGAGGGAGAGGAGGGAGCTGCAGCTGCGGGAGACTCTCTCCTCTGCGACTGTGTGCTGTGAGAGGGGAGGAGGATCATGTTACAGATTCTAGGCCTCAGCCTGTGCAGGAGACATCTGATTGGCTCAGACCAGGAACATCCCGCCCACTCAGCAGACATGGAAACAAGAAATACATATTTACAGAAATCATGTAAAATAAAGTAAAAGCTACCAAATCTGAAGGTTACATAAAACATGTCTCCAGTACCAGGACCATATGTAATACACATGTACAACAGCAGGGGGCTCAGTAACTTTTACCTTCTTTTAATGCAGATATACAAAGTATCACTATGAGGAATAACAATTTTATAAAAAATATTATTGAAAACAGATAATGAAATCGATCACTTTTTTCTAATTTGTTTTTATTTTCTGATTGTAGATTTTTTATTCTATTTTCTGTCCATGATGATGGGGGCGGCCATCTTGCCTGAACTACTTCTCTGCTCTGTTAACAGCATTTAGTGATCTGCTTTACAGCACAGTCATGGCCATAGGCAGAAATAGTCTGGAGCCCACTCATTGAGGTCTATGGGAGAGTTTTCTAGACATGCTCAGTGCAGGGAGAGGGAGGAGATAAGCTGTGACATCATCTATTGTCACTAGTGATGTAATGATGGGTCAGTGGTGTTATCTATAAAGGTGTTATCTTCTATTGTAATCCCACCTGTGATGTAAATGAGGTGACTGCTGCAAAGAAAACCCCTAAAGTATTGGCATGTCTATTGTTAAGCTTAGTGGTCAGAGTTAAAATTGCAGGATATAGTATATTTTTTAAAATATAGACATTAAAAACGACATGGAAAATTCTTTACAATATTGTCAAAAATTGTAAAAACTATAATAGGCAATTTTCTGGTGACACATTGGCTTCCTTTGCTGTGAATCTGTTAATATATTTTGTGAGGCACTGATCGGATTTGCACAGACATTTTACAACATGGTGAATTCTCTCCCTTTCTTCTTCCTGATCATCTAATAATTTTCTTGGTGCTCAGTTATTAATTAGTGGAAACATTTCATACTTGAAATTCCCCATTCAGCCTGCAGAGGGCAGCATGAAGCCAGAAAACTCGATCATCCGGTGTAATGCGCAGGGACATAGAGATTAGGTGCCAACAATGGCCACTGCCAAATCTTTGCAGCTGCTGCTGCCGTCTGACTACATGGAGGTTGCCGGGAATTCATGATGACATTTTTATTCATGAGCTTTCTGGGCAACCAGATCCAACCCCCTGACTAACTGATTGCCGGTTCTGGATGAGCCCTATGAAATCTTATGGCTCATCACCCTGGAGGTCTGGTCGGGGGAGGAATATAAACCGATCCAGGTGTTCCCACTATAGGTCCATCCCTAATGTCATTATACTGGATCTATAGTTGAACCTGGATCAGTTCTGATTATTTGCTTAATGTATCTTTATATCGGTCAATGCTCCATTTTCCTGATACAGAGCTCCAAATCCCCTGCATAGACCTTGAGTTACACAGAAGAATTGTACTACCAGGAGCCACCACTAGGGGGAGCTCAGGAGCATGCTGTAGACTGTCTATAGTACTCTATAATAACGCAGTATGCAGTAAGCTCCTGAGCTCCCCCTAGTGGTGGCTGCAGGTCGTACAAGTTTTTCGTGTAACTATGCAGGGGATTTGGTGCTCTGTGTATACTAAGATATATTGAGAACTTTGGACTTAGTGACAGGATGGTTGGAGGCGGAGACATTGTCAGGTGACTCCATCCTCTTGTCTTCAGACGCTATTCACATTGATAGTCTACTCACCAGTCTTGTAGGACATAATTTACACTGAGAATCCCATAAAAATTATATTTGTCTCCGGGGCTCCAGCGACATCTTAGTGACTGCATATCTTGGGTGTCACATATGAAGTTTTTCGGCTCATCTGGTAATCCTGTAATAATAATGACCACATGTGAGGACGGAGACCCCCCACAACCTGTGCACATTTATAATGGCCACAAGGTGGAGCTTCAGAGGCTTTGAGACCAACCCCTTTTTGTACCTTCTTATGTCAGTACATACAGTACGGTATATATATATATATATATATATATATATATATATATACTGACATAGCATTGATCCTGTGCTCCGCTGCTGACCCCCTATTCCCAGCCTCCAAAGATGTCATGTCCATGCCGCCATTCTGTCACGCAGGCAGTAACTGGTCATCGGGATTTATTACATGGACTCTACTTCATTATATATCACTGGTAGACAAGATAGACCTGGTAACGCCAGGGATCGGCAGCGCAGGATACCACAAATCTCTACACTGAGGGACATCTCCTATTTATATGCCCCTACATGTTATTACATCTATAGGGAGTGTGAACCGAATTCCTTCAGAATTTGCTAAATAATGCTGCTGTATAGAGCTAAATAATACCAACATCTAGGCCACAATACATACAATCCAATAATACTGTACAATACATTGACCTCATAATAGATTGATACAATCATATAGCACACAATATACTGCCATACAGTGCCCATATAATACAGTACAATACATTGCCCTCATAATACTTCTATCATACACAGTGTTCACATAATACCACCATATAGTACACAATATACTGCCATAGAGTGTTTACATAACACAGTACAATATATTGCCCTCATAATACTTCGGTCACATACAGTGTCCACATAATACCACCATATACCACACAATATATTGCCATAGAGTGCACATATAATACAGTACAATACATTGCCCTCATAATACCACCACATAGCCCACAATATACTGCCATAGAGTGCACATATAATACAGTACAATACATTGCCCACATAATACCACCATAAAGCACACAATATACTGCCATAGAGTGCACATATAATACAGTACAATACATTGCCCACATAATACTACCATAAAGCACACAATATACTGCCATACAGTACCCATATAATACAGTACAATACATTGCCCCAAAAAACCACCACAAACCCCACAATATACCCCCAAGAGTGCCATATAATACAGTCACCCCACATAATACTACCATATAGCCCACACCCATGGTGTTATATTGTCAGTCAATACCGTGGCCCATTCTCCATAAGCCACAATATACTGCCATAGAGTGTCTATATAGTACAGTACAATACAGTGGCCACATAATACTACCATAAAGCACACAATATACTGCCATAGAGTGCTGACATGACACAGTACAATACATTTCTCAGGTCTCGCTTACTGCTGGCGATGAGTACGGTGGCGGCACGTTCGTTCTCCCCCAGCTCGCACATGACATTACTTCCATCCGATTTTGTCCTTTTCACATTTTTTACAGAGAATACAAAACTGTCCGTTCCCATGTCGAGGGATTGGTTAGATTTATTCCGCTCATACGTCATTTCTTGTACGGTCTGACCCTGTCCAGGTAAGCAGCAAAAAGTGACATCAGAGCCCTCCAGGACCACCCGCTGATAGGGGTAAATTACAGCGTCAGATCGCCCTCTATTCTCTCCTACGGGGAAAACAAGGTGAAGAAAGGGTTAATTACATCATAGGAAGGGACCCAGGCCCAAAAAGTGTCAGTCACAACCAGTAGCCCCGCACAAAGCTAGTCCTGAGCTCAGTCTAGACAATGCTCTGTGAGGCTAGCTTCACCTCTGCCCGGGGCACATGAACGATGGAGAGTCTCACCGATAAAACGGCGGTTATTCATGGACCCCATAGGCTAAAATGGGGACCACTGGGTGTCCATCATGTAGGACTCTCTCCGCCAATTTCTGGGAGTTTCTGCAGCACAAGTCTCCAACAGAGAATCCAGCACAGATGAGAACCTAGCCTTAGCTCAACAGCCTGGACTCCACACTGATACATTGTAGCAAACTAGCAGAGAGATCTGTGCAGCAACTGCTCATGTGTTCAGCTCACAGAGCATTGTCTAGACTGGATACAATGTATCAGCTGAGAGCTGGACTAGCTATGTACAGGGTTACTGCCTCTGAATGGACACAAGAGTCTTCTCAGTCACTGACAGCAAGCAGAGATCTTGATAATGTGTCCAGTCACGTTTCTTGCCTCATATGTATTATTTAGGTCTATAATGCGTTTAAGGAGAAACTGTCTGCACAGAATTTTGGGTTTTGGGTCTAAATTCGCAAACAGTAAACACTGGAGTGGTGATGTTTCTACTATTTTTTTTATCAAAGTGTCTTTTTTTTCCATAATTCCTGCTGGTTACTCAGTGAGGGTTTCCCCGATACTTTACAGGGCGGTATTTCTCATATTTCATTTTCCCAGGAAAGATGATTACTAAGCACAATTTACTCCAAAACCTCAGAACTAAAACACGGAATCCAAATCACCCGACCACAAGCGGCTCACAGACCCCCTGCCCTCTGCCGCCTGCTTCCTGCCTCCTGCCCCTAGCTCCTACCCCTAGCTCCTGCCCCCTAGCTCCTGCCCCCTACCTCCTGCCCCGTACCTCCTGCCCTGTACCTCCTGCCCCCTGCCTCCTGCCCCCTACCTCCTGCCCCCTACCTCCTGCCCCCTACCTCCTGCCCCCTGCCTCCTGCCCCGTACCTCCTGCCCCCTGCCTTCTGCCCCGTACCTCCTGCCCCCTGCCTCCTGCCCCCTACCTCCTGCCCCCTACCTCCTGCCCCCTACCTCCTGCCCCATACCTCCTGCCCCGTACCTCCTGCCCCCTGCCTCCTGCCCCGTACCTCCTGCCCCCTACCTCCTGCCCCCTGCCTCCTGCCCCGTACCTCCTGCCCCGTACCTCCTGCCCCCTACCTCCTGCCCCCTGCCTCCTGCCCCCTCCTCCTACCCCGTACCTCCTGCCCCCTTCCTCCTGCCCCCTACCTCCTGCCCCCTGCCTACTGCCCCCTACCTCCTACCCCGTACCTCCTGCCCCTTGCCTCCTGCCCCCTACCTCCTGCCCCCTGCCTTCTGCCCCGTACCTCCTGCCCCCTTTCTTTTAGAAACAGCACCACACTGGTCCATAGGTTGTATCTGGTATTGCAGTTAAGTTCCACTGAACTCCAACTCCTGGGCACGGGTGGTGATGTTTTTGGAAGAAAGCAGCCATGATTTCCTAATCCTGGGAAACCCCTTTAAAACTATTTGGACTTTAATAAAGTCTGAAGTGTCTGTAGTGCCGGCTGTCTGAGCTCACCGGCGTACTATAACTCCCAGCAGGTGCAGCCACCAGGTTACCTGCCCAGTTTTTGCCCTTTGGTTCATTCCTGAATATAGTCCTCTCTGCTGTTTCTGTCCTGCCTGTTACCTGGCTTATACCTGACTGCAATACCCTTGCTGCCTGCCCTGACTATCTGCCTGCCCTGAGTATCTGCCTGGACCTGACCCCTGCAGCTTGCACCTGACTGCAATACCCTTGCTGCCTGCTCTGACTATCTGCCTGGACCTGACCATTCTGCTTGGCCTGACCCCTGCGGCTTGTACCTGACTGCAATACCCTTGCTGCCTGCCCTGACTATCTGCCTGGACCTGACCATTCTCTTGCCTGACCCATGCGGCTTGTACCTGACTAAAATACCCTTGCTGCCTGCCCTGACCATTTGCTTGATCCTGAATCCTGAACTATGTCCACCTGCCTGACCATCTACCTGGACATGACATTTCTCTTGTCTGACCCCTCCAGCTTGTACCTGACTCTAATACCCTCCCCACTTGCCTTGACCATTTGGCCGATCCTGACTCCTGAACTGTAGCCGCCTGCCCTGACCATCTACCTAGACCTGACCAATCTCTAGCCTGACCCAATGGCATCTCTTTACCCACTAGGCCAGCTTATGTGATAGTGACCCGGCAGATTCCCTGTACAGGGGTTAGAAGGTTGGGGAGCACAGTCCAGTGAGGGGGTCACTACATGTCCCCCTTCCCCCCTGCCTCTGTCAAGCCGAGGGTCCCCAAATCATCAACAGGGCAGAACCAACTCACCTTTGTGGGTTTTCCATGGACTCCACTCACTCCAGTTTATTTCAGCTGTGGGAACATTTCCTACAAGTGCGCTCCGAATACGCACAGAATGGGAGTCACACTCCAGGGGAAGATGAGAGTCCCAGGTCCAGTTAAAAGACGTACGACTGGTGGAAAGATCTGGTCTGAGATATTTCTGAAATATATTTAAAAATATGAAATCTAAGATGGAAAATTACATAAAAATCTGTAAAAACTGCAAAATGGATAATAATAAACGGAAATACTATTAATATAGTAAGTAAAGCAAATGGAATCTATGGAAAGTGATAGATATGATGATAGATAGATAGATAGATAGATAGATAGATAGATAGATAGATAGATAGGTAGATATGAGCTAGATAGTTAGATAGATAGATAGATAGATAGAGATAGATAGATAGATAGATAGATAGATAGATAGATAAAGAAGATAGATAGGAGATAGATAGATAGATAGATAGATAGATAGATAGATAGATACAAGATAGATAGATAGGAGATAGATAGATAGATAGATAGATAGATAGGAGATAGATAGATAGATATGAGATAGATAGATAGATAGATAGATAGATAGATAGATAGATAGATAGATAGATAGGGATAGATAGATAGATAGATAGATAGGAGATATGAGATAGATAGTTAGATAGATAGATAGATAGATAGATAGATATGAGATAGATAGATAGATAGATAGATATGAGATAGATAGATAGATAGATAGATATGAGAAGATAGATAGATATGAGATAGATAGATAGATAGATAGATAGATATGAGATAGATAGATATGAGATAGATAGATAGATAGATAGATATGGGATAGATAGATAGATAGATAGATAGATAGATAGATAGATAGATATGAGATAGATAGATAGATAGATAGATAAGATGATAGATAGATAGATAGATAGATAGATAGATAGATAGATGATAGATGCTACTTACATTTGTAATGATATTCATTTTCTCAGACCTGGCCACCTGGACTTGGAACATTAGGTCGGTTTTAGGCTCTTTGCTGACTTTCCATCCCACAAGTAAACGCTGGTGCTCTGAATCATTGTGGATTTCCAGGCTCACCGGTGGAGAAGATACTTGAGCTTCTAGATCAAATAAAGAAGCAAAAATAACAAATCCTTCTATGAGTGAAACAGACAAAGACGTCACAGTCCAGACAACCCATCTAATCCATGGCAAACCAAGACATAAGATCCTTGGCAGATGTCACCTACACTGGAGGATACAAGAAACCTATGGAGGATCTGGAGAAGGTGGACATAGACATCAGGGATGTGTTGGCCGATTCTTGATGTCTGTGGCCACATTTTTTTTTTCTTCTTTTATGACTTATTTATCTAGAATTTCTTTACATCACCCATCTCAGAGGACATGGTATCACTAGTCTCAGGGCGACAGGAAATTGGTTTCACACCTGACCAGTAACTGTAGTCGTGTAGTCAGACGTGGTATCCACCAGTCTCTGTAGTTTCAGGGCTGCACTAAGCATGCCCACTACCAGTTTCTAGCAATCTCAGAGTTGGGTTGTCCCAGGTTTCCATCACCCTCCCAGGTCTTCAGGCTCCTCCACTCCAGGTACCCCACTCCTGCATCACCTATCAGTGCACCACTTGACGTGCCACTTAGTAAGAGCTACTCACTTTTACTGTCTCACTACCGCTACATGGCACATTCTTGGCAATGATGTCTACTTGAGAACCAGGGAGAACATCAGCTCAGAACTTACCTTGACAATGCCACAGTCCAACCTTGAGAGTCAAGAAGAGGGCAACGATGACTCCATGGTATCCAGTGCAATGGTCCATTGATGGAAGATATCTGGAATACAAAGGCAACTATTAGAATTTTCTGGATCTATCTACAACTATGTTTCTAAGATCCAGCTAAGAAAGGTCCAGAACAATGAGAAATAAACAAGTCTGTCTCCAGTCCAATCCAGTCTATATATCATCTTCTTAAGAGTCCCTTCCCTAGGACTCTTCTCATCTACTAGACTTGGGTAGAAGTAGTGTAGAGGGTCTACATGGGTGTAACTACCGTAAAGTAAATATAGCAGGTCCTTTGGGGCCCACCAGTCAAGAGGCCACCTCCTATCTGAGGCGAAAGGAGTTGAGGGACAGGGTCGGATGATGGGCTACAGGAACCCATGGACACTACTATAACTACCAGATCTGACTACTCTGAATTTTCTACGATTGTCCTAAATTTTCAAAAGCAATCCAAGCAAATTAGGCTTCTACTGGCCCAAAGAGGGGTGGGGTTTACCCAATTATGGGTGTTCCTGACATTTTGGGTGGTCTCAGGGATGGGACTTAAAAGCCCCAATTTTGCCAACACGTTGAAGTCTTGTTACATTGCTTTCCACAAATCATGGTAAAAATTATAATGTACAACGATCCCTAGACACAGAGGTATGCAGGACCTACTGAAGGTCACATGACCATATTTCGTGAGGTCCTCACACCAGAGGCTCCACCAGAAGAACATTGCTTGAGCGTCTTACTTGCCAACTCTTCCAAATAAACAAACCTTGTGATCGTTTCATCCGGATTTCATTAGCATAAAGTAAAATAGATGTAATCCTAGCTTTGGGGCATTTCCACAGAACAAGTATTTTATGGATAATACAGTAATAATGTTTGGGCTCAGGGGTATAATGTGAACATGGTTTATATCAGGAATTATCTAGAAATAATAAAACAATTTGGAAATTACTGTAGAAGTTCTAGTATCTGTGTTGGCTCCAAGTCAAAGAAGAGTAGACGACCCCTATAGTGTCCGCTGTTAACCGATAGTCTGATAAGGACACAGTTTAACCCTTTGTTGGCCAGAAAGTGCAGAGCGGTGAGTAATAATCTGATACTCATCGATCACTTTCCAGAAGCCTGTAGGCCACAGGTCTAATTTGGCTTGTGGCCTTGAAAACTGGTGGTTTAGGGCTAGGTTCAACAATGAAGAAAATTTCCCACGAAAAGAGAAACGGCCTCATCCAGCTCATCGATAGCGGTCTCTTGACCATGAAAATTGCCAAACTGTATCATGTGAGGGCCAGGACAGAAGAAGAATATGATATGAAGTCCGTCCATCCATTCAAAAGCCAAGAGGTGACGTCCAGGCAAAATATTGGAGTCCACAAGTCGGCTCATCACAAAGGTCTATCAGTTCTGGCGCGACAAACATGGCAGTGGAGGAGGATCGTAGGCTTCGTAATAGAGATCACAGACGTCCATACAAGCACCGTGCTACGCGTGTTACACAAGTCCAGAATGTTGGCCTGGAAAAAGTTGAAGAAGTCAGTCGAGGGACTGTCATATCGTCATAAGAAGCGTCGGCTCGAGTTTGCAGAGAAGTATGAAAAGTGGACAGTAGAGGATTGGAAACAGGGGAATTGGAGAGATGAGACAAAAGTCAATAGACTGGGCTCTGGTGGGTGCAAATGGGTCTGGAAGAAACAAGGGAAAGGTCAAGTTTGGTGGAGGAAGCCTGTCTAAACATTGTTACCCTTTTGCTCGTCCGTGTAACCTGCTTAAATTCTGCACTGTTTATCTGATTTATTTTCAGGTCATTAACCACAGCTGTGACATTTTGTTTGCAAGTTCACTACCCCTCCCTGTGAGCAGTCCAGCTAGCAAATGGAACGTCACAGCAGTATGTGACCTACTTGCCCCTTGAAGCCAATCATGGGAGTGATTTATTACCTGGTCAGATATGCGGAGGAGAGCAATGCTGCAGGGACTGAACAAGTGAGACGCAAGACAGACCCTGTAGCAGGGAGGGAATTTGCACATGAGAGAGTGGAGAAGGGAGGGGTACACAGAGAGTGAGAGCAGGCAGATGAATCATGGGAAATGTAGTTTGTCCATAGATTCACTGCATGTAAATAACAGTGATACAAGGAGCAGCAAGTAAAATAAAGCCAAGCAGAGGCTGCACAAGGGGGCAGTGAGGATTTAGCACTGTTGTAGATGTATTTGCAGATAATTTTTGGAAGCTGGAGAACCCCTTTAATATCCAGTCTTTTTGGGACAGCTGGAGATAGCTGAGCTCTGTCCTTAAATCTGACTTCAAGTACCGTAGGGTAAGGGGCTGGATTGTTGCACTTATTGCACATTATCTTGAGCGGTTGTGCAATGGTGACTACACAGAACTTTCCATCTGGGTTTACGATAAGAAGTGACTATTAAGATGGCATTTTTAATAACAGGATTAAGTCAAGACGTATCCTGTAGAGACCTGTCACACCATGCCCGTAACTCTCTGCAGAGATGGGAAGAAAACACGATTCCGGCCAAAGCTGTGAGATAAGAGAATGTTTTTGTAATTTTTGGCACTTTTAGCAAGACTTTGGGCCACCTTCCATCATATTTACACCACATTCTAACCAGTACATATGACAAATCCAGACACCTGTATGATCTGTACGATCTGCTGTATTCCCAGTAGAAATAAGACGGGTGTGAATGGATCCTGTTCAGTCCTATAAGACACATCGGGGTGTTGTGTTGGCAGATTCTACAAGTGTCGTCTTGTGAGGAGGATCTCGCCTCTTCACTGTCACCAATAACAACCCTAACCTGGGGCTAGAACATGGGATGTTGTGTATGCTGGTTATATGTAATGTAAGCAGCGGTACTCAATGCCAGGCGGCAGCTGCAAAAGCAAATAGGATTTTTGGGTGCATAAAAAAAAATATAAAAATGTGTGATCCAAATGTAATATTACATATTACCCCTCTATAAATGGTGGTAAGACCACATCTCAAATAGGGGCTTATATGACTTATATTTTGGGTTACACATTATCAAAAGTATTTTGGTAATACACAAAGTCAGTGTTGGACTAAGGTTCCTGGGACCCATCAGATATAATGATTCTGGGGGCCCACCCTCCAACAACCCCAGGAAAGAGACCGTAGTACCCTTCACATTTGGGTGACAGACCTTTACTGTGTCAGAGCCTGGGCCCACCGGAGGATGCCCTTGTATATTGGTGTGCCCATCCGACACTGGCTCTGAGAATCAGGCAAAATAAGTACCAGTCATTTTATCTTAACCCCCACACCGCCATATAGTGCTGAGATAATCCTGCCACGTAAAGTAATACCGCCATATAGTACCCAAATAATATGCACTAATAACATAGTTCTAAAATTCAGTTCCTAAATAATACCCCCATACAGTGCTACATAATACTGCACGGTTTTAGGTCACCCCTGGGGTTCTCATCCTTCGGGATTCCAAATGAATAACAGGTCTCAGTGGTGGCCCCGGGGTGCATGACGTCATCGAGAAGACCGAGAGAGAGTGCCCTGGACATGGCAAAGAGGCCCAAAAGTGGTGAGAGAAGGTTCGCCCCATCATCTCTAGATAGCACCCATTGTAGCAGAGATGGACTGACCCACCAGAACACCAGAGGATCGTCCACTAGGCCCAGGCTCAAACACAATAATGGTCTAGGAGAAGACACCCACATTTGAAGGATGCAATGGTCTAACCCTAAGGGGTTTATGGACAGTGACCCCTTGAATCAATATATCTGGTGGGCCTCAGGAACCGCAGTCTGTCACTAATCTGTAGCCATAATATGGGTGGACGTGCACTCTTAGGAACATTGATGGCTGTAGCTTTGGGGTCTGTGGGGTCCGATAGGTGCAGGATCTTGTGGGACATTGCCCGCTGGTGGTCTCTGCCTGTCTAGGACTTTCCTGTGGGGTCTCATTCTTGCAGGCGCTCTGATATACGGCGCTCGTTCCTTCCACCCACACCAGGAGACATAAACCTCTATAAATATGCGAGTCCTATAACTGCTCTGTAGTAAGTGAGGTGGCTAAGTACAGCGCTGGAGAGCTGCGGTCCATGAGACGTGTAATTATTGGTTTATTTTGGGGTCTGCAATTCATTAGGAGATATTTCTTCAGCTGCCATGGGGTTGTATACAGACAGTCCTCTACGCCTTGGCCCGACTTTAAGGGACTTTCCAGTTAACACTTTCACAATATGTCACAACCCCCCCCCCCCCCCCAACCCTTCAGGACCCTCTGGCTGTTTCACTTTAACTGGTTTGTAATATAGAGGGGGGCCCATAGGAAACGATAGGGCTCCTCCCGTCTCATGGGCCCCACAGAAGCTCTATGAGTAGTCCAGTGGTGTAACTAGGAATGGCTGGGCCCCAAGGCGAACATTTGACATGGGGCCCCCCCAAGACGCCGCCCCCCAACCCCCCCCAAGCTGCCACCCCCAAATTCCCCCCCACACACAAACCGCATTCCTGCGCACACTATTATGCCCCATAGTGGCCCCTGCACACGATATGTCCCATAGTGGCCCCTGCACACGGTATTATGCCCCATAGTGGCCCCTGCACACGGTATTATGCCCCATAGTGGCCTCTGGACACGGTATTATGCAGCATAGTGGCCCCTGCACACAATATTATGCCCTATAGTGGCCCCTGCACACAGTAGTTTGCCCCATAGTGGCCCCTGCACACAGTAGTTTGCCCCATAGTAGCCCCTGCACACAGTAGTTTGCCCCATAGTGGCCCCAGCACACAGTAGTTTGCCCCATAGTGGCCCCTGCACACAGTAATTTGCCCCATAGTAGCCCCTGCACACAGTAGTTTGCCCCATAGTAGCCCCTGCACACAGTAGTTTGCCCCATAGTGGCCCCTGCACACAGTAGTTTGCCCCATAGTGGCCCCTGCACACAGTAGTTTGCCCCATAGTAGCCCCTGCACACAGTAGTTTGCCCCATAGTAGCCCCTGCACACAGTAGTTTGCCCCATAGTGGCCCCTGCACACACTAGTTTGCCCCATAGTGGCCCCTGCACACAGTAGTTTGCCCCATAGTGGCCCCTGCACACAGTATTATGCCCCATTGTGGACCACCCATGAACGATTATTATACTCTTTTCAGACCCCAGAGTATAATGATCGGAGACCCAGGGGAGGATAGAAACATAGAAAACACTCCAACTTACCTCTTCCTCGCTCCAGGGCACTCCCGTGCGCTACTTCGTCCATCTTCAATGTCGGACCGGATCTCGCGCGATCCAGGCCGGCGTCGCGACGCATGATGACGTCGGCTGACGTCTGGGACGTCACCAAACAGGCCCGAAGCCTGCGGAGCGGCGGAGAGGTGAGTTACAGTGTTTTTTATGTTCGCTCACCTCCCCTAGGCCCCCGATCGTTATACTCTGGGGTCTCAAAAGACCCCGGAGTATAACGATAGCAGTGATTGTGGGGTTCGCGGTAGCGACTGCCACAGGGCTCCGGGCCCCGTAATGTTCCGGGCCCTGTGGCAGTCGCTACCACTGCTACCCCGGTAGTTACGCCCCTGGAGTAGTCCCTGTAGTATGTGATGTCCTGATAGGGGGAGGGGGGCGATTCTCTGGAACTGATAAGTCATAATCCCTAAATTTACCTTCCTCTGTTCCCGTCACAGCACACATGTTCAGTCTGGAAATCAGCGGCAAAAATATCAAGAACCCAAAAAAACGGTAACAAGGAAGAAAAAACCCTGAAAAATAATACCATATCTTATACCCTTAACCCCTGCAGAGTTTTTTTTAGCACTTTCTGTGAACCCTCATGCTATGAAAACAACTTTGACCCTTTGAGGTCTGAACTCTACAAGATGTCTAAAGGTTCACGGGCCCTGGTGCAAAAGCTGAGCTCAGGCCCCGGCACAACTTCTCAGCCGTTTCCCGTCCGCACATTTTTGAAGTATTTAAATTTCCCTTTCCTTCTCTATCCGGCCCAGACCACCATGGCGACTTGTCCACTACATCTGTTCCCATCCCCTGTCAGTGCCCAATATAGTAATTGTGCCCCCTTTTGTGCCACAGCCTCTCCCAGAGAATCCCTCCTTGACTATACGCTGCTGACCCTCTGCTATTTTTGCCATTAAAGGATTACTTTTCTCTTTTCTGACAGTGGAAGGCTGTGTATCATCAATCTTCCCACTCCAATGCACCAGAGGTCAGGGAGAATACATTTATGATGCACAGACTGCTGGCCATACAAGATGTTTATCCAGCCCTAACGTGGTGCAGGTGACCTGTGGGCCGCTGTGTCTTCTGGCCATGGCATGACCACTGCAACCCCTATAGTCACACCAGTGCTTTGCAGGTGTCCTGTGATATGTGCACCAAGGCACTAGCAGCAGATCCTTTAGGTCCTGTAAGGTGCAGCCTCCAGGGATTGGACATGGGTCCCCAGCACATCCCACAGATGACTGATCGGATTGGGATCTGCAGAATTTGGAGACCAAGTCGCCACCTTGATCTTTTGTCATATTCCTCATTCCTGGACATTATCCTGCTGAAATAGGTCACTGCCATTAGGGGGCACTGTTGTCATGAAAGGGGTAACATCCACATGATGCCAGGGGCCAAGTTTCCCAGTAGGACATTGTCCAGAACATCACATTACCACCACTGGTGACTTCCTACCATACTGCGTCCTGGTGCCATCTTTTCCCCAGGTAAGTGACACACGCATGCCCAGCCGTCCACGTGATGTAACACATGATCCATCTTACCAGCGCCTTCTTGCATGGGCCATGGCCCAGTTCTGATTTGGGCACTGTACCATTGTGGGCACTTTGGGGGTGGTGAGCAGTACAGAAGAGTGAACTGGTTTGTACCGAACCTCATTCTACCCTTTTTTCCCAAGAGTTTTGGGT
Source organism: Leptodactylus fallax (assembly GCA_947044405.1). Lineage (NCBI taxonomy): Eukaryota > Metazoa > Chordata > Amphibia > Anura > Leptodactylidae > Leptodactylus > Leptodactylus fallax. Next base: position 2,726,111 of record CAMRHE010000238.1, on the reverse strand, counting down.
TCGACCCAAACCTGAAACTTTTGGGATTCGTTATCCACAGATCACTATTATACTCTGGGATCCCATAATAAATGGAGGTGCAGAAACATAATGAACACTTATACCCCCCCTTATATTCCCTCACCTCTCCCAGGCTCCTTTGTGGCCCCCTGAGTGATGTCATGTGCCACGGAGGACCACAGCGGTCACATGGGGCGTGCTAACATCATGGCACTTCAACACATGCGTCTTGAGGTTGCCATGCCCGATATAATTGGTGAGGGCCAATCACAGGTCTCAGCAGTCCCCAGGGGGTGCGTGACATCATTCAAGAGGCCAAAAGAGGACCTGGAGGGAACACTGGACACCGCAAGGGAGCCCGAGCAGGGTGAGGGAAGGTAAGTATCAGAGGTTATTATGTTTCCGCACCTCCTCGGGGCCTCCGATTTATAGTCTGGGGTCTGAAGAGAATTTCTGGTTCGGGCTGAAACAAAATAGGCAGACAAACCTTGCAAAAATTCGTCCATTCTAGTTCACAGGGGTCACCATGGGCGCTCCCCATTCACAGTCCAATGGACCAGATGGCCCGGCCTTCACTCCCCACCCATGACCCTGTCACCGGATCACCGGCTGTCTTAGCTAGGACTACAAACACCCCATTATACCTGCCCTAGGGTGAAGCCCTGACCCAGTCATCCCCACCATAATTTGCCCCTTATCACAATCGCTCAGATCCTTACGCTTGCTCATTTTTCCCGCTTCCAACATCAACCTCAAGACCTGACTGTTCACTTGTTACAGACGTCGCCGTCTTCAACTTGAATCTGACCACTCGATACACCGTGATAACTCCTAACCAAAAGCCTTGGAAGCCAAAGGAAATAAGACAAGGTAAAGGGAATGGCAACTGCTTTCAATGTTATGGCTGAGGGGTGTATATAACAAGTATACCGCACCCTGAAGTAAACCCTTGTACACACAAGTGGTTCGAATATAGAGAGCAGTCGGCATAGCTTTCACTATATATAGCACTCAGTGTGGGCGAGCCGGAGACCCGACCCAGCTGCACAAACACCATCGCCTTGGTAAGACGTCCTAGAAGAAACTTTGCAAACTTTCTATGCCCCAGTCAGCTCTGCTACATCTGTATTCATACTAAACATGGACCTCAGTAACAATGACTTTGCAGATGTAACATTGTTACTATTTTCCTGGGACTTTCATTACTATTGCATCACTACGGTGTCATAATCCACCAAAACTAGGCCATGGCTGATACCTGCGAGCCTGTAGCTCAGCACGTGGAGACCTATAAATACATAATACACGGAGCCTGACACTTAATACGTATATCGAAGCGGTGACCCACTTGTCGGCACATTCTTTAGGCGGGCGACAACAGATCTACTTACTGTTTTCTGGCCGGGAAGAATTCCTGAGCAGGTTCCAAAAATTCCGACTCAATTAAAGGTCACATGAAAGAAGGAAAGATCAGAAGTGGCAGTGGCCAAGCAGCGAGAAAACTTTCTCCTATGGATCTGTTCCGGTCCTTCATGATCATCTATTATATCCAAAAATCCCAGCAGCAACTCGAGAGGGGGGCGGCAGAACAGGAAGAGGCGGTGAATCACAGGACGCCTGGAAACTGGAGAGGTTTTTTATTTGATCATATTTAATAGCTCCACTGTATGAGGCTAGCCCTGTGTCACTATACCGCACAGCAGAGCCGACAGATGATCTATACTACACCGCACAGTAGGGCCGACAGGTGCTCTATACTACACCGCACAGCAGAGCCGACAGATGATCAATACTACACCGCACAGTAGAGCCAACAGGTGATCTATACATCACCGCACAGCAGGGCCGACAGGTGATCAATACTACACCGCACACAGAGCCAACAGATGATCTATACATCACCGCACAGCAGGGCCGACAGGTGCTCTATACTACACCGCACAGCAGGGCCGACAGGTGCTCTATACTACACCACACAGCAGAGCCAAAAGATGATCTATACTACACCGCACAGCAGAGCCGACAGGTGCTCTATGCTACACCACACAGCAGAGCCGACAGATGATCTATACTACACCGCATAGCAAAGCCGACAGGTGCTCTATACTACTCCATACAAAAGAGCCAACAGGTGCTCTATATACTACACCACACAGGAGAGAGGACAGATCCTCTATATACTACACCACACAGGAGGGCAGATCCTCTATATACTACACCACACAGGAGAGAGGACAGATCCTCTATATACTACACCACACAGGAGAGAGGACAGATCCTCTATATACTACACCACACAGGAGAGAGGACAGATCCTCTATATACTACACCACACAGGAGAGAGGCAGATCCTCTATATACTACACCACCCAGGAGAGAGGACAGATCCTCTATATACTACACCACACAGGAGAGAGGACAGATCCTCTATATACTACACCACACAGGAGAGATCCGATCCTATATACTACACCACACAGGACAGAGAGGACAGATCCTCTATATACTACACCACACAGGACAGATCCTCTATATACTACACCACACAGGAGAGAGGACAGATCCTCTATATACTACACCACACAGGACAGATCCTCTATATACTACACCACACAGGACAGATCCTCTATATACTACACCACACAGGAGAGAGGACAGATCCTCTATATACTACACCACACAGGAGAGGGACAGATCCTCTATATACTACACCACACAGGAGAGAGGACAGATCCTCTATATACTACACCGCACAGGAGAGAGGACAGATCCTCTATATACTACACCACACAGGAGAGAGGACAGATCCTCTATATACTACACCACACAGGACAGATCCTCTATATACTACACCACACAGGACAGATCCTCTATATACTACACCACACAGGAGAGGGGACAGGTCCTCTATATACTACACCACACAGGAGAGAGGACAGATCCTCTATATACTACACCACACAGGACAGATCCTCTATATACTACACCACACAGGAGAGAGAGGACAGATCCTCTATATACTACACCACACAGGACAGATCCTCTATATACTACACTCACAGGAGAGAGGACAGATCCTCTATATACTACACCGCACAGGAGAGAGGACAGATCCTCTATATACTACACCACACAGGACAGATCCTCTATATACTACACCACACAGGAGAGAGGACAGATCCTCTATATACTACACCACACAGGAGAGAGGACAGATCCTCTATATACTACACCACACAGGAGAGAGGACAGATCCTCTATATACTACACCACACAGGAGAGAGGACAGATCCTCTATATACTACACCACACAGGAGAGAGGACAGATCCTCTATATACTACACCGCACAGGAGAGAGAGGACAGATCCTCTATATACTACACCACACAGGAGAGAGGACAGATCCTCTATATACTACACCACACAGGAGAGAGGACAGATCCTCTATATACTACACCGCACAGGAGAGAGGACAGATCCTCTATATACTACACCACACAGGACAGATCCTCTATATACTACACTACACAGGACAGATCCTCTATATACTACACCACACAGGAGAGAGGACAGATCCTCTATATACTACACCACACAGGAGAGAGGACAGATCCTCTATATACTACACCACACAGGAGAGAGGACAGATCCTCTATATACTACACCACACAGGAGAGAGGACAGATCCTCTATATACTACACCACACAGGAGAGAGGACAGATCCTCTATATACTACACCGCACAGGAGAGAGAGGACAGATCCTCTATATACTACACCACACAGGAGAGAGGACAGATCCTCTATATACTACACCGCACAGGAGAGAGAGGACAGATCCTCTATATACTACACCACACAGGAGAGAGGACAGATCCTCTATATACTACACCACACAGGACAGATCCTCTATATACTACACCACACAGGACAGATCCTCTATATACTACACCACACAGGAGAGAGGACAGATCCTCTATATACTACACCACACAGGAGAGAGGACAGATCCTCTATATACTACACCACACAGGAGAGAGGACAGATCCTCTATATACTACACCACACAGGAGAGAGGACAAATCCTCTATATACTACACCACACAGGAGAGAGGACAGATCCTCTATATACTACACCACACAGGACAGATCCTCTATATACTACACCACACAGGAGAGAGGACAGATCCTCTATATACTACACCACACAGGAGAGAGGACGGATCCTCTATATACTACACCACACAGGAGAGAGAGGACAGATCCTCTGTATACTACACCACACAGGAGAGAGGACAGATCCTCTATATACTACACCACACAGGAGAGAGGACAGATCCTCTATATACTACACCACACAGGAGAGAGGACAGATCCTCTATATACTACACCACACAGGACAGATCCTCTATATACTACACCACACAGGAGAGAGGACAGATCCTCTATATACTACACCACACAGGAGAGAGGGACAGATCCTCTATATACTACACCACACAGGACAGATCCTCTATATACTACACCACACAGGACAGATCCTCTATATACTACACCACACAGGAGAGAGGACAGATCCTCTATATACTACACCGCACAGGAGAGAGGACAGATCCTCTATATACTACACCGCACAGGACAGATCCTCTATATACTACACCACACAGGAGAGAGGACAGATCCTCTATATACTACACCGCACAGGAGAGATCCTCTATATACTACACCGCACAGGAGAGAGGACAGATCCTCTATATACTACACCACACAGGAGAGAGGACAGATCCTCTATATACTACACCACCCAGGACAGATCCTCTATATACTACACCGCACAGGACAGATCCTCTATACTACACCACACCGGACAGAGGACAGATCCTCTATATACTACACCACACAGGAGAGAGGACAGATCCTCTATATACTACACCACACAGGAGAGAATCCTCTATATACTACACCACACAGGACAGAGATCCTCTATATACTACACCGCACAGGAGAGAGGACAGATCCTCTATATACTACACCACACAGGACAGATCCTCTATATACTACACCGCACAGGACAGATCCTCTATATACTACACCACACAGGACAGATCCTCTATATACTACACCACACAGGAGAGAGGACAGATCCTCTATATACTACACCGCACAGGACAGATCCTCTATATACTACACCACACGGGAGAGCCGACAGATCCTCTATATACTACACCACACAGGAGAGAGGACAGATCCTCTATATACTACACCGCACAGGACAGATCCTCTATATACTACACCGCACAGGACAGATCCTCTATATACTACACCACACAGGAGAGAGGACAGATCCTCTATATACTACACCACACAGGAGAGAGGACAGATCCTCTATATACTACACCGCACAGTACAGATCCTCTATATACTACACCGCACACGAGAGAGGACAGATCCTCTATATACTACACCACACAGGGGAGAGGACAGATCCTCTATATACTACACCACACAGGACAGATCCTCTATATACTACACCACACAGGAGAGGACAGATCCTCTATATACTACACCACACAGGAGAGAGGACAGATCCTCTATATACTAAATCACACAGGACAGATCCTCTATATACTACACCACACAGGAGAGAGGACAGATCCTCTATATACTACACCACACAGGAGAGAGGACAGATCCTCTATATACTACACCACACAGGACAGATCCTCTATATACTACACCACACAGGAGAGGACAGATCCTCTATATACTACACCACACAGGAGAGAGGACAGATCCTCTATATACTAAATCACACAGGACAGATCCTCTATATACTACACCACACAGGAGAGAGGACAGATCCTCTATATACTACACCACACAGGAGAGAGGACAGATCCTCTATATACTACACCAGACAGGACAGATCCTCTATATACTACACCACACAGGAGAGGACAGATCCTCTATATACTACACCACACAGGAGAGAGGACAGATCCTCTATATACTACACCGCACAGGAGAGAGGACAGATCCTCTATATACTACACCACACAGGAGAGAGAGGACAGATCCTCTATATACTACACCACACAGGAGAGAGGACAGATCCTCTATATACTACACCACACAGGACAGATCCTCTATATACTACACCACACAGGACAGATCCTCTATATACTACACCACACAGGAGAGAGGACAGATCCTCTATATACTACACCGCACAGGAGAGAGGACAGATCCTCTATATACTACACCACACAGGAGAGAGGACAGATCCTCTATATACTACACCACACAGGACAGATCCTCTATATACTACACTGCACAGGAGAGAGGACAGATCCTCTATATAGTACACCACACAGGAGAGAGAGGACAGATCCTCTATATACTACACCACACAGGAGAGATCCTCTATATACTACACTGCACAGGAGAGAGGACAGATCCTCTATATACTACACCACACAGGAGAGAGGACAGATCCTCTATATACTACACCGCACAGGAGAGAGGACAGATCCTCTATATACTACACCACACAGGACAGATCCTCTATATACTACACCACACAGGAGAGAGGACAGATCCTCTATATACTACATCACACAGGACAGATCCTCTATATACTACACCACACAGGAGAGAGGACAGATCCTCTATATACTACACCACACAGGAGAGAGGACAGATCCTCTATATACTACACCACACAGGAGAGATCCTCTATATACTACACCGCACAGGAGAGAGGACAGATCCTCTATATACTACACCACACAGAAGAGAGGACAGATCCTCTATATACTACACCACACAGGAGAGAGGACAGATCCTCTATATACTACACCGCACAGGAGAGAGGACAGATCCTCTATATACTACACCACACAGGACAGATCCTCTATATACTACACCACACAGGAGAGAGGACAGATCCTCTATATACTACATCACACAGGACAGATCCTCTATATACTACACCACACAGGAGAGAGGACAGATCCTCTATATACTACACCACACAGGAGAGAGGACAGATCCTCTATATACTACACCACACAGGAGAGAGGACAGATCCTCTATATACTACACGACACAGGAGAGATCCTCTATATACTACACCACACAGGAGAGAGGACAGATCCTCTATATACTACACCACACAGGAGAGAGGACAGATCCTCTATATACTACACCACACAGGACAGATCCTCTATATACTACACCACACAGGAGAGAGGACATTTCCTCTATATACTACACCACACAGGAGAGAGGACAGATCCTCTATATACTACACCGCACAGGAGAGAGGACAGGTCCTCTATATACTACACCACACAGGAGAGAGGACAGATCCTCTATATACTACACCACACAGGACAGATCCTCTATATACTACACCACACAGGAGAGAGGACAGATCCTCTATATACTACACCGCACAGGAGAGAGGACAGATCCTCTATATACTACACCACACAGGACAGATCCTCTATATACTACACCACACAGGAGAGAGGACAGATCCTCTATACACTACACCACACAGGACAGATCCTCTATATATACTACACCACACAGGAGAGAGGACATTTCCTCTATATACTACACCGCACAGGAGAGAGGACAGATCCTCTACATACTACACCACACAGGACAGATCCTCTATATACTACACCACACAGGACAGATCCTCTATATACTACACCACACAAGAGAGAGGACAGATCCTCTATATACTACACCGCACAGGACAGATCCTCTATATACTACACCGCACAGGAGAGAGGACAGATCCTCTATATACTACACCGCACAGGAGAGAGAGGACAGATCCTCTATATACTACACCGCACAGGAGAGAGGACAGATCCTCTATATACTACACCACACAGGACAGATCCTCTATATACTACACCACACAGGAGAGAGGACAGATCCTCTATATACTACACCACACAGGACAGATCCTCTATATACTACACCACACAGGAGAGAGGACAGATCCTCTATATACTACACCGCACAGGAGAGAGGACAGATCCTCTATATACTACACCACACAGGAGAGGACAGATCCTCTATATACTACACCACACAGGAGAGAGGACAGATCCTCTATATACTACACCGCACAGGAGAGAGGACAGATCCTCTATATACTACACCACACAGGAGAGAGAGGACAGATCCTCTATATACTACACCACACAGGAGAGAGGACAGATCCTCTATATACTACACCACACAGGACAGATCCTCTATATACTACACCACACAGGACAGATCCTCTATATACTACACCACACAGGAGAGAGGACAGATCCTCTATATACTACACCGCACAGGAGAGAGGACAGATCCTCTATATACTACACCACACAGGAGAGAGGACAGATCCTCTATATACTACACCACACAGGACAGATCCTCTATATACTACACTGCACAGGAGAGAGGACAGATCCTCTATATAGTACACCACACAGGAGAGAGAGGACAGATCCTCTATATACTACACCACACAGGAGAGATCCTCTATATACTACACTGCACAGGAGAGAGGACAGATCCTCTATATACTACACCACACAGGAGAGAGGACAGATCCTCTATATACTACACCGCACAGGAGAGAGGACAGATCCTCTATATACTACACCACACAGGACAGATCCTCTATATACTACACCACACAGGAGAGAGGACAGATCCTCTATATACTACATCACACAGGACAGATCCTCTATATACTACACCACACAGGAGAGAGGACAGATCCTCTATATACTACACCACACAGGAGAGAGGACAGATCCTCTATATACTACACCACACAGGAGAGATCCTCTATATACTACACCGCACAGGAGAGAGGACAGATCCTCTATATACTACACCACACAGAAGAGAGGACAGATCCTCTATATACTACACCACACAGGAGAGAGGACAGATCCTCTATATACTACACCGCACAGGAGAGAGGACAGATCCTCTATATACTACACCACACAGGACAGATCCTCTATATACTACACCACACAGGAGAGAGGACAGATCCTCTATATACTACATCACACAGGACAGATCCTCTATATACTACACCACACAGGAGAGAGGACAGATCCTCTATATACTACACCACACAGGAGAGAGGACAGATCCTCTATATACTACACCACACAGGAGAGGACCGATCCTCTATATACTACACCACACAGGAGAGAGGACAGATCCTCTATATACTAAATCACACAGGACAGATCCTCTATATACTACACCGCACAGGAGAGAGGACAGATCCTCTATATACTACACCACACAGGAGAGAGGACAGATCCTCTATATACTACACCACACAGGAGAGAGAGGACAGATCCTCTATATACTACACCACACAGGACAGATCCTCTATATACTACACCACACAGGAGAGAGGACAGATCCTCTATATACTACACCGCACAGGAGAGAGGACAGATCCTCTATATACTACACCACGCAGGAGAGCGGACAGATCCTCTATATACTACATCACACAGGAGAGAGGACAGATCCTCTATATACTACACCACACAGGACAGATCCTCTATATACTACACCACACAGGAGAGAGGACAGATCCTCTATATACTACACCGCACAGGACAGATCCTCTATATACTACACCACACAGGAGAGAGGACAGATCCTCTATATACTACACCACACAGGACAGATCCTCTATATACTACACTGCACAGGAGAGAGGACAGATCCTCTATATACTACACCACACAGGAGAGAGGACAGATCCTCTATATACTACACCGCACAGGAGAGAGGACAGATCCTCTATATACTACACCACACAGGAGAGAGGACAGATCCTCTATATACTACACCACACAGGAGAGAGGACAGATCCTCTATATACTACACCGCACAGGAGAGAGGACAGATCCTCTATATACTACACCACACAGGAGAGAGGACAGATCCTCTATATACTACACCGCACAGGAGAGAGGACAGATCCTCTATATACTACACCACACAGGACAGATCCTCTATATACTACACCACACAGGAGAGAGGACAGATCCTCTATATACTACATCACACAGGACAGATCCTCTATATACTACACCACACAGGAGAGAGGACAGATCCTCTATATACTACACCACACAGGAGAGAGGACAGATCCTCTATATACTACACCACACAGGAGAGAGGACAGATCCTCTATATACTACACCACACAGGAGAGATCCTCTATATACTACACCACACAGGAGAGAGGACAGATCCTCTATATACTACACCACACAGGAGAGAGGACAGATCCTCTATATACTACACCACACAGGAGAGAGGACAGATCCTCTGTATACTACACCACACAGGACAGATCCTCTATATACTACACCACACAGGAGAGAGGCCATTTCCTCTATATACTACACCACACAGGAGAGAGGACAGATCCTCTATATACTACACCGCACAGGAGAGAGGACAGGTCCTCTATATACTACACCACACAGGAGAGAGGACAGATCCTCTATATACTACACCGCACAGGAGAGAGGACAGATCCTCTATATACTACACCACACAGGACAGATCCTCTATATACTACACCACACAGGAGAGAGGACAGATCCTCTATACACTACACCACACAGGACAGATCCTCTATATATACTACACCACACAGGAGAGAGGACATTTCCTCTATATACTACACCGCACAGGAGAGAGGACAGATCCTCTATATACTACACCACACAGGACAGATCCTCTATATACTACACCACACAGGACAGATCCTCTATATACTACACCACACAAGAGAGAGGACAGATCCTCTATATACTACACCGCACAGGACAGATCCTCTATATACTACACCGCACAGGAGAGAGGACAGATCCTCTATATACTACACCGCACAGGAGAGAGAGGACAGATCCTCTATATACTACACCGCACAGGAGAGAGGACAGATCCTCTATATACTACACCACACAGGACAGATCCTCTATATACTACACCACACAGGAGAGAGGACAGATCCTCTATATACTACACCACACAGGACAGATCCTCTATATACTACACCACACAGGAGAGAGGACAGATCCTCTATATACTACACCGCACAGGAGAGAGGACAGATCCTCTATATACTACACCACACAGGAGAGAGAGGACAGATCCTCTATATACTACACCACACAGGACAGATCCTCTATATACTACACCACACAGGACAGATCCTCTATATACTACACCACACAGGAGAGAGGACAGATCCTCTATATACTACACCACACAGGACAGATCCTCTATATATATACTACACCGCACAGGGGAGAGGACAGATCCTCTATATACTACACCACACAGGAGGCAGATCCTCTATATACTACACCGCACAGGGGGCAGAGGACGGATCCTCTATATACTACACCGCACAGGAGAGAGGACAGATCCTCTATATACTACACCGCACAGGAGAGAGGACAGATCCTCTATATACTACACCACACAGGACAGATCCTCTATATACTACACCACACAGGACAGATCCTCTATATACTACACCACACAGGGGAGAGGACAGATACTCTATATACTACACCACACAGGAGAGAGGACAGATCCTCTATATACTACACCACACAGGAGAGAGGACAGATCCTCTATATACTACACCACACAGGACATATCCTCTATATACTACACCACACAGGAGAGAGAGGACAGATCCTCTATATACTACACCACACAAGAGAGGACAGATCCTCTATATACTACACCACACAGGAGAGAGGACAGATCCTCTATATACTACACCGCACAGGACAGATCCTCTATATACTACACCACACAGGACAGATCCTCTATATACTACACCACACAGGAGAGAGGACAGATCCTCTATATACTAAACCACAAAGGACAGATCCTCTATATACTACAACACACAGGAGAGAGGACAGATCCTCTATATACTACACCACACAGGAGAGAGGACAGATCCTCTATATACTACACCACACAGGACAGATCCTCTATATACTACACCACACAGGACAGATCCTCTATATACTACACCGCACAGGAGAGAGGACAGATCCTCTATATACTACACCACACAGGACAGATCCTCTATATACTACACCACACAGGAGAGAGGACATTTCCTCTATATACTACACCACACAGGAGAGAGAGGACAGATCCTCTATATACTACACCGCACAGGAGAGAGGACAGATCCTCTATATACTACACCACACAGGATAGATCCTCTATATACTACACCACACAGGAGAGAGGACAGATCCTCTATATACTACACCGCACAGGAGAGAGGACAGATCCTGTATATACTACACCGCACAGGACAGATCCTCTATATACTACACCACACAGGGGAGAGGACAGATCCTCTATATACTACACCGCACAGGAGAGAGGATAGATCCTCTATATACTACACCACACAGGAGAGAGGACAGATCCTCTATATACTACACCACACAGGAGAGAGAGGACAGATCCTCTATATACTACACCACACAGGACACATCCTCTATATACTACACCATACAGGACAGATCCTCTATATACTACACCACACAGGACAGATCCTCTATATACTACACCACCCAGGAGAGAGGAAAGATCCTCTATATACTACACCACCCAGGAGAGAGGACAGATCCTCTATATACTACACCACACAGGACAGATCCTCTATATACTACACCGCACAGGAGAGAGGACAGATCCTCTATATACTGCACCACACAGGAGAGGGACAGATCCTCTATATACTACACCACACAGGAGAGGGCAGATCCTCTATATACTACACCACACAGGAGAGAGGACAGATCCTCTATATACTGCACCACACAGGAGAGAGGACAGATCCTCTATATACTACACCGCACAGGAGAGAGGACAGATCCTCTATATACTACACCACACAGGAGAGAGGACAGATCCTCTATATACTACACCACACAGGACAGATCCTCTATATACTACACCACACAGGAGAGAGGACAGATCCTCTATATACTGCACCACACAGGAGAGAGAGGACAGATCCTCTATATACTACACCACACAGGACAGATCCTCTATATACTACACCACACAGGAGAGAGGCAGATCCTCTATATACTACACCACACAGGAGAGAGGACAGATCCTCTATATACTACACCACACAGGAGAGAGGACGGATCCTCTATATACTACACCACACAGGAGAGAGGACAGATCCTCTATATACTACACCACACAGGAGAGGACAGATCCTCTATATACTACACCACACAGGAGAGGGGACAGATCCTCTATATACTACACCACACAGGAGAGAGACAGATCCTCTATATACTACACCACACAGGAGAGAGGACAGATCCTCTATATACTACACCACACAGGAGAGAGGACAGATCCTCTATATACTACACCACACAGGAGAGAGGACAGATCCTCTATATACTACACCACACAGGAGAGAGGACAGATCCTCTATATACTACACCGCACAGGAGAGAGGTCCTCTATATACTACACCACACAGGAGAGAGGACAGATCCTCTATATACTACACCACACAGGAGAGAGGACAGATCCTCTATATACTACACCACACAGGAGAGAGCCTACATACTACACCAAGGGAGATCCTATATACTACACCACACAGGAGAGAGGACAGATCCTCTATATACTACACCACACAGGAGAGAGGGTCCTCTATATACTACACCGCACAGGAGAGATCCTCTATATACTACACCACACAGGAGAGAGGACAGATCCTCTATATACTACACCACACAGGAGAGAGGACAGATCCTCTATATACTACACCACACAGGACAGAACCATCCTCTATATACTACACCACACAGGAGAGAGGACAGATCCTCTATATACTACACCGCACAGGAGAGGGCAGATCCTCTATATACTACACCACACAGGAGAGAGGACAGATCCTCTATATACTACACCACACAGGAGAGAGCAGACTCTATATACTACACCACACAGGACAGATCCTCTATATACTACATCACACAGGAGAGGGGACAGATCCTCTATATACTACACCACACAGGAGAGAGGACAGATCCTCTATATACTACACCACACAGGAGAGAGGACAGATCCTCTATATACTACACCACACAGGACAGATCCTCTATATACTACACCACACAGGAGAGGGGACAGATCCTCTATATAATACACCACACAGGAGAGAGGACAGATCCTCTATATACTACACCACACAGGAGAGAGGACAGATCCTCTATATACTACACCACACAGGAGAGAGGACAGATCCTCTATATACTACACCACACAGGAGAGAGGACAGATCTTCTATATACTACACCACACAGGAGAGAGGACAGATCCTCTATATACTACACCGCACAGGAGAGGAAGATCCTCTATATACTACACCACACAGGAGAGAGGACAGATCCTCTATATACTACACCACACAGGAGAGAGTACAGATCCTCTATATACTACACCACACAGGAGAGAGGACAGATCCTCTATATACTACACCACACAGGAGAGAGGAAGATCCTCTATATACTACACCGCACAGGAGAGATCCTCTATATACTACACCACACAGGAGAGAGGACAGATCCTCTATATACTACACCACACAGGAGAGGGACAGATCCTCTATATACTACACCACACAGGAGAGAGGACACATCCTCTATATACTACACCGCACAGGAGAGAGGACGATCCTCTATATACTACCCACACGGACAGATCCTCTATATACTACACCACACAGGACAGATCCTCTATATACTACACCACACAGGAGAGAGGACAGATCCTCTATATACTACACCGCACAGGACAGATCCTCTATATACTACACCACACAGGAGAGAGGACAGATCCTCTATATACTACACCGCACAGGAGAGAGGACAGATCCTCTATATACTACACCGCACAGGAGAGAGGACACATCCTCTATATACTACACCACACAGGAGAGAGGCAGATCCTCTATATACTACACCACACAGGAGAGAGGACAGATCCTCTATATACTACACCGCACAGGACAGATCCTCTATATACTACACTGCACAGGAGAGAGGACAGATCCTCTATATACTACACCACACAGGACAGATCCTCTATATACTACACCACACAGGACAGATCCTCTATATACTACACCACACAGGAGAGAGGACAGATCCTCTATATACTACACCGCACAGGAGGGCAGATCCTCTATATACTACACCACACAGGAGAGAGGACAGATCCTCTATATACTACACCACACAGGACAGATCCTCTATATACTACACCACACAGGAGAGAGGACAGATCCTCTATATACTACACCACACAGGAGAGAGGACAGATCCTCTATATATACTACACCACACAGGAGAGAGGACAGATCCTCTATATACTACACCACACAGGACAGATCCTCTATATACTACACCGCACAGGAGAGAGGACAGATCCTCTATATACTACACCACACAGGACAGATCCTCTATATATACTACACCACACAGGAGAGAGGACAGATCCTCTATATACTACACCACACAGGACAGATCCTCTATATACTACACCACACAGGAGAGAGGACAGATCCTCTATATACTACACCACACAGGACAGATCCTCTATATACTACACTACACAGGAGAGAGGACAGATCCTCTATATACTACACCACACAGGAGAGAGGACATATCCTCTATATACTACACCACACAGGAGGGGCAGATCCTCTATATACTACACCACACAGGAGAGAGGACAGATCCTCTATATACTACACCACACAGGAGAGAGGACATATCCTCTATATACACCACACAGCACAGAGGACAGATCCTCTATATACTACACCACACAGGAGAGAGGACAGATCCTCTATATACTACACCGCACAGGGGAGAGGACAGATCCTCTATATACTACACCGCACAGGAGAGAGGACAGATCCTCTATATACTACACCGCACAGGAGAGAGGACAGATCCTCTATATACTACACCGCACAGGAGAGAGGCAGATCCTCTATATATACTACACCACACAGGAGAGAGGACAGATCCTCTATATACTACACCACACAGGAGAGATCCTCTATATACTACACCACACAGGAGAGAGGACAGATCCTCTATATACTACACCGCACAGGAGAGAGGCAGATCCTCCTATATACTACACCACACAGGAGAGAGGACAGATCCTCTATATACTACACCACACAGGACAGATCCTCTATATACTACACCACACAGGAGAGAGGCGATCCTCTATATACTACACCACACAGGAGAGAGGACAGATCCTCTATATACTACACCACACAGGACAGATCCTCTATATACTACACTACACAGGAGAGAGGACAGATCCTCTATATACTACACCACACAGGAGAGAGGACAGATCCTCTATATACTACACCACACAGGAGAGAGGACAGATCCTCTATATACTACACCACACAGGAGAGAGGACAGATCCTCTATATACTACACCACACAGGAGCAGATCCTCTATATACTACACACACAGAGGACAGATCCTCTATATACTACACCACACAGGAGAGAGGACAGATCCTCTATATACTACACCACACAGGACAGATCCTCTATATACTACACCACACAGGAGAGAGGACAGATCCTCTATATACTACACCACACACGGGAGAGGACAGATCCCCTATATACTACACCACACAGGAGAGAGGACAGATCCTCTATATACTACACCACACAGGAGGGGCAGATCCTCTATATACTACACCACACAGGACAGATCCTCTATATACTACACCACACAGGAGAGAGGACAGATCCTCTATATACTACACCACACAGGAGAGAGGACAGATCCTCTATATACTACACCACACAGGAGGGGACAGATCCTCTATATACTACACCACACAGGAGAGAGGACAGATCCTCTATATACTACACCACACAGGACAGATCCTCTATATACTACACCACACAGGAGAGAGGACAGATCCTCTATATACTACACCACACAGGACAGAGGACAGATCCTCTATATACTACACCACACAGGAGAGAGTGGACAGATCCTCTATATACTACACCACACAGGAAGAGGACAGATCCTCTATATACTACACCACACAGGAGAGAGGACAGATCCTCTATATACTACACCACACAGGAGAGAGGACAGATCCTCTATATACTACACCACACAGGAGAGAGGACAGATCCTCTATATACTACACCACACAGGAGGACAGATCCTCTATATACTACACCACACAGGAGAGAGGACAGATCCTCTATATACTACACCACACAGGACAGATCCTCTATATACTACACCACACAGGAGAGAGGACAGATCCTCTATATACTACACCACACAGGAGAGGACAGATCCTCTATATACTACACCACACAGGAGAGGGACAGATCCTCTATATACTACACCACACAGGAGAGAGGACAGTTCCTCTATATACTACACCGCACAGTAGAGGACAGATCCTCTATATCCTACACCATATGGTATATACTGTATACTACACCACAGAACCTATTTTTGTATGATCCTGCAGTTTTATTCTCATTAACCCTCCTCCTTCTTTACTAACCTACAATATTCATTATATTATGGCCTGTCCTGGGGTTTTTAGTTATAGTAACATATTGACACAAAATGGTAGTTTTTGTCTAAACCAGAGAACCTGATTATGAAAGAGTTAACCAGTAAAAGTGACAGTGCGTTCCCACTCTCTGGGGCTGCCAGCAGTGTAAACAATGGGGAAGACACAAGTGTTAGGAGTGGTCCTGAATGGGTCGGCTCATCATCACACCAGGACCTCCGATGCTTCTTTCCATGACTCCGGGGTCGCCTCTGCAGTTCCAAATAGTCTGTTAAATCAAGAGGAATTTTTTGTGCCCTAAATTTAATTGTTCCAAAAGAAGTGACTATTCTCAGGAAAAGTAGCGTGTACATAGGAAATGCCTGCGGTCACATTTTTATCATTTGTGCTTGGACTGAAGCCATAGTGAGAAAAAAAAAGTCAACCACAACTAAGACAAGAAAGAATAGAATGAAATAAGATTGTTTACTGTCCTACTGGAAATAGAAATCCAAAAAGGATATGAAGAGCCACGGCCATGTCATAATGATAGCATATGCCACCACTTTATGATCGACCTCTGGGACCTCCAGGGATCCTGGAAATGAGAGGCCGCGGAGCAGGTGTAGTGAGGCATCCCCTTCATTCTTCTCCCCTGTGCACCTGCACTCCTGGCCACATGTATGTGCAGGAAGCTTGGCAAGCGGGACAGCAAGGAAAGCAGAAGTGGAAGTGCTATACAACATGATGGCATATTCTAGTAGCTACGGGGTCATGGTCACCCAAGGATGAATGCGAGAGTAAAGCCTAGTCCATCTAGTCCGATCCCACAAAAGAGTCAGTGCGCAAAAAATGTCTGCACAAGGTGAAGGTGTTGTCCGGGATTAATAAATGACGTAGTCAGGAGGGGAGGGGGGCTATCAAATAAATGCACACTTGTATTATAGGAAAAAAAGACATAGCCATACATCCCAGTATTATACATTGAGCTATAGTTCTCAGCAAAATCTACAAAATTGAACATGAACCAGGTGTATAGGCCCACTAGCCACTCTACTCTATTGGAACCACAATGGCACCACCATGTCCACAGGGGGAGTGACCCAGCAACATAAGGGCACCCCTGATACCAGGCTAAGCCCCCAGACCCTGGGCCACCCCACAGCAATGGCCGTCATATCCACGATATAATATTCCCATATACTTACCTGCAGGTATGAGTACCACTGCTCTGTCTGTATGCAATGCTGCTGCAGCAGCCAGTATTAGCTGAGGGCAGTGTTTGGCTGCAGCAGTCCCATTGACACGACGTCACCGCTGCAGTCGCTCTGTATGCATACATAGAAGCGGAGCGGAGGGCCTGCACAGGGAAGGAATGGACTGGAGGATGCAGGTATGTATAAGTGCAGATTTATTTCATAACCCCTTTAATGATGGACAGTGGTGTTGTGCAGTCCATGGCTCCACAGGTCAGAGGTTTTTTTGACTTCATGAGGGGAACCTAAACAGTATTAGGCAGGTGGATTTAATGTTATGGGTGGTATATATTGGATACAAATACAGGGAAGGGAAACAATGTCTTTACAGACCATGTGAAACCCTCCATAGTCCTTTGGAACATGGAAGTTTCATTCCCTTGTTGCAGTGCACATACCCCGGGGCAGTCTGCGGCCTGAGAGCCGCCCTCTGTGTTTTCTGATTACTTCTCCTTTATGACTTCAGAAGAAGATGTTGGGAAAGATAAACTACAAGAGCGTCCATTAATAGTGAAGTGGTCGGTCAACCTTCTGCATCACAATGTTCACACTTGGTGCAGACTTTGCAAGCAGTGTAACTCCTGCACCATCTGATATACTGTAAATGTGTATTGTGCAGTACGCTGGTGTAGGAAATGGAAGAAAAATGACCGACGGAGCATGCGCTGTCAACTCTGACCAAATCCGAAGTGGCAGAGCCGACAGCGCATGTGCGGGACTTTGATCCCGATGAACACAATGTCTGCTGCTTGCGCAGCGAGAAGGTAGAGCAGAAAATGCTAGAGGCGTGAATAAGAAGCACTCGAGGATGACAATGGCGTGCTCGGAGCAAAGGGGGAACGCCCCCGGTGCTCCCTAAGCATGATTTGCATATGGGCATAAAACAGTTTTTTGCAAAAACGGCAGCAAGGAGAAGACAAATAAAGGTAGGAGTAGAATAGCCTTTATAAAGGCTATTCCAACGTGGCTTCAGTTAAAAAGGTGTTTGGGCAATGATAGACTCCCTTTAAAGAGGACCTTTCACCACCTCCTCCAACTCCAATTCTTAGAATATGTTAATAGCTGACGCTCCACTGGCAAGGGGGCGTGACTCTGAGCTCTGACACTGTCCACCTCTGATTGGAGCTCCTGCCTGACACTGCCCACCTGACAGTACAGAGCCTAAATAGCATATCAGACACCAAAACTGACAGCACTTATTGCTCAGGAACGGTGGGGGCTAGAGAAAAAATTCCAACTGTTCTGGAATCAGAAGAGGGGCGTTAAAGAAGGTGCTGAGAGGTCCTCTTTAAGCTGTGTATTTGCCCAGAGTAAATTCAGAATATCTGTATTACACGTGTCGGCTTCTTTGGGTCCAGTGTCCATTATGTTCATAAAGTTCTTCTTCAGGATTATGTCAGAATTACTTTCCTGTACTTATGTCCATTGTCCTTAGGTTATGTGGTTAATATGGACAGAGTAGTTGCAGGTTCAGATGCAGTCTACGGGGGGGCGCTATTTTTAGATTTTCATTTTCTATTTGGTCAATGTAATTTGTAAAATTCTTCATTTACCCCTGTGCACGACCAGGTATTCTACAAGGTATAGAAAATCGGCAACGTACTGTGCGCCATCCTGCAACCTTACTTGAAGTTTCATTGTGTCACCAGGATACAGCAAGGATTGCAGATGTAACATTGTTGCCTCTGTTTGGCGGATGTCTATCACAGCTCGGCTTGTATGACTGATCCAACACTGACAGATCCTGTACAAGAATGAAAATAGTCAGAACCTATGACAAAGTGCGTGGATGTGTAACACAAGAGCAATGTGAGAGATACAGAGGAGGACAGAGCCGGCACAGGGTCAGCGCCTCCCTTCAGATCTGGGATGATTGTGCAAACAAGAGAAGATCTCTGGAAAGGATCACAGCCCGGGAACAACATGCAGAAGAAATTGACTCTCTAGTGCCACCTATGGGTAAGCCATTGCTGACTGGTTATAGACAAGCACTAAGACTCTGCTCACATCTTGGTCAGATGCTCTATTAAGAATTTGCAGATTTGATCAAAAAGGACGGAAAAATTAGCACAGCCCAATGGGTAGTCTGTGCGGTCCATTGGGTGTCTTCGGCGGATCCTTATTTTTGTTTTTCTGTTCATATAAAAATAGAAATACCAGGGCCAATGTGAACACACCCTAAGGGTACATGCACACGATCAGGATTTACATGCAGGATCTGCACAAAAACCTGCAGGTGTATGCATGGAAATCAGTGCGGAATAATCTGCACCAGCTGGTGCAGATTTTGGTGTGGATTTTGACATGCAGATTTGGAGCATGCTACTGATTTTAAGATCTGCACCAAACCTCAAATTCTATGCAGAAAAAAAAATTTGCATCATGAGCATGAGACATAGAATACCTCATTGACTTTTATGCTAAAGGATAGAGATGAGCGAATCGATTCTGCACTAGTGGAATTCGATCCGAATTTCAGGATATATTCGATTCTCCATGATTCCGGATTTCCTGATGCTTCGCGGTAACGAATATTTAGTAAGGACCTTTGTGACATCAGACGGTCACATGATGTTCTCTAGTGATGTGATTGGGTAGACGTGTCTTTGCTTGTTAGCAGATCCTTCCACATGAATAAAAATTGTCTGTGCTGGAGAGAGAGAGAGAAACATGACTGGGACATCCAAGGCCTTCCGCCATTTTGCCGCCCACCCCGGCTCTCTGTAGCCCGGAAATAGCTATTTATTCGCAACGAAGTAATTCAGATCGAAGCAATGTTTTTGGAACTTTGAATCGAACTTTTGAGAAATTCGCTCATCTCTACTAATGCACTACTGTACGGATTTTTTGTATTGAAATCTGAACAGGTGCAGAAAGTCCACACGTAATCCTGATCATGTGAATGTGCCCTAAAAACTCTGACTAGATTGTCTCCTTTGTCCTGTTGAACTTCTTCACTCTAATGCCATTTTTTATTTTTGCATTGTTTTTTAATCTCCGCCTTCCAAAAATTTTTATTTTCCATTCACAGAGCCATAGAAGGGCTTGGTTTTTGCAGGACAAATTGTACTTGGTGTAATAATATTATGTACAATATATTGTGAAGCAGAAAAAAAAAAACATTCAAGATGGGGTAAACAACTAAAAAAAACAATCGTACCATTTTCTAACAAGTTTTGTTTTTACAGCATGATGTCACATTTCCTATATCCGCTGGTCAATAGGATCATGGTGATCACAAATTCGTTGAGTCTTTTTCATGTGTTATACAAAAAAAACTTTAAAAGAAACAAAAAATTGCGTGATTTCACTTTGTGTCATTGGGATCCACTATAAATGGAAGCTAAGTTGTCAGTGTGAACAGAGTCATAGTCTACACTGAATGTAAATGGGTCTATATCCCATGATTATCACATTCTCTTGGTTAATAGGGATCGGGCCAGAGGTCATAAGACTGTAGATACAGTATGTATAAGAAGAAATCTTATATGTCACCTGCAGATGTCGGGTCTGTTCCTTCCCTCTCCATTTTGTTTTTTACCCTCAATCTGACTATATGGACAGCTCTTCCTGTTATACCAGAGATCTGCTGTGTGCTCAGACTCTTCAGCTGCCTCCCCTGCTGCTCCCTCTCCCCTCTCACAGCATAAGGCTGGATTCACACTTGCGTAGGAGATTCCACCGCACAATCTGCTTAAACTTGGCGTAGCGAAAAGTCCTGTATGGCGGAAACCAGACAAGATACTATAAGACTATAATGGGATCCGCCAGGTTAATCGCTTTTTAAGTGGACAGGATATCCGTGTTTCGGGTCCCCACACAAACCCGAAGGATGGAAACCCAAGCGCCAGTGTGAACTAGCATAAGTGTCATAAAAAGCCGAGACAGAGAAAGTAGAACACGAGACTCCTCCCCTCTGACAACATAGGTCTCACATAGTCACTGATTGAAAAATATTGCTCTAACTTTGTCAGTGACAGCTCGCCCGCAGGCACCAGCTGGAAAGTCTTACTTTATATTAAAGGTTATACAAAGACTGAATCCCCTTTAAGTAGTCCCCACCACCCCCACCTCCGGAACAATAATAGTAATTATTACAGTAAAGCGCCTTCCCATTGTCTGTAATTTCACAATCTTATGGATGTTTCCAGACTGTATATATTTACTGTAACCCGACGATACTGACTACTTCTCAGAAATCTGCTTTCATGTAACTTTTACCATTAGGTTATCCGACTGGAGACATCAACCTTACAAGAAATCCTCCTAAAATGTTATTTCTAGCAAGTTTTTCTTATAAACATATTCAGTGTTTAGTCTTTTGTTACACAATAAAAACCTTGATGTCTTACAGTTCTCCCGCTGGCCTCTAGGGCACATAATAGACGGACACTTCCTGTTTTGTGCCACTCATTTGTCAGCTTTGCTGTATAGACAGGAAAAGTCGGTAGAGTCATCTCATTATTATTGTTACTGACAGCTTTATTGCATGTCATAGATAAGGCAGGATAGTAACAATGTTCACATAGAATAAGGCTCTGTATGTCACTTCCTTGGGACTCCCTCGCAGGGGTGTAATCCATCAATTCCAGCACATTGTAATAATCTATGACATTTCTCTGGTAAAGTGCAAGTAGTAGGAGAAAGATTAGACTTAGATCAGGAATGCAGCTAATTTTTCACTAATTAATAGGATGTGGCAATCAGATTAGTAAGCAGGACTCACAGGCTTTCTCTATGGGGGGAGCAGGACTCACAGGCTTTCTCTATGGGGGGGGGGAGCAGGACTCACAGGCTTTCTCTATGGGGGGAGCAGGACTCACAGGCTTTCTCTATGGGTGGGGGGAGCAGGACTCACAGGCTTTCTCTATGGGGGGGGAGCAGGACTCACAGGCTTTCTCTATGAGTGGGGGGAGCAGGACTCACAGGCTTTCTCTATGAGTGGGGGGAGCAGGACTCACAGGCTCTCTCTATGAGTGGGGGGAGCAGGACTCACAGGCTTTCTCTATGAGTGGGGGGAGCAGGACTCACAGGCTTTCTCTATGGGGGGGGAGCAGGACTCACAGGCTTTCTCTATGGGGGGGGAGCAGGAATCACAGGCTTTCTCTATGAGTGGGGGGAGCAGGACTCACAGGCTCTCTCTATGAGTGGGGGGAGCAGGACTCACAGGCTTTCTCTATGAGTGGGGGGAACAGGACTCACAGGCTTTCTCTCATGAGTGGGGGGAGCAGGACTCACAGGCTCTCTCTATGAGTGGGGGAGCAGGACTCACAGGCTTTCTCTATGAGTGGGGGGAGCAGGACTCACAGGCTCTCTCTATGAGTGGGGGGAGCAGGACTCACAGGCTTTTTCTATGAGTGGGGGGAGCAGGACTCACAGGCTTTCTCTATGAGTGGGGGGAGCAGGACTCACAGGCTTTCTCTATGAGTGGGGGGAGCAGGACTCACAGGCTTTCTCTATGAGAGGGGAGCAGGACTCACAGGCTTTTTCTATGAGTGGGGGGAGCAGGACTCACAGGCGTTTTCTATGAGTGGGGGGAGCAGGACTCACAGGCGTTTTCTATGAGTGGGGGGAGCAGGACTCACAGGCTTTCTCTATGAGTGGGGGGAGCAGGAGGCCGGGGGAGGGGGCAGGACTCACAGGCTCTCTCTATGAGTGGGGGGGCAGGACTCACAGGCTTTCTCTATTAGTGGGGGGAGCAGGACTCACAGGCTCTCTCATGAGTGGGGGGAGCAGGACTCACAGGCTCTCTCTATGAGTGAGGGGGAGCAGGACTCACAGGCTCTCTCTATGAGTGGGGGGAGCAGGACTCACAGGCTTTCTCTATGAGTGGGGGAGCAGGACTCACAGGCTTTCTCTATGAGTGGGGGGAGCAGGACTCACAGGCTCTCTCTATGAGTGGGGGGAGCAGGACTCACAGGCTTTCTCTATGAGTGGGGGGAGCAGGACTCACAGGCTCTCTCTATGAGTGGGGGAGCAGGACTCACAGGCTCTCTATGAGTGGGGGGGTGCAGGACTCACAGGCTCTCTCTATGAGTGAGGGGGAGCAGGACTCACAGGCTCTCTCTATGAGTGGGGGGGAGCAGGACTCACAGGCTTTCTCTATGAGTGGGGGGAGCAGGACTCACAGGCTTTCTCTATGAGTGGGGGGAGCAGGACTCACAGGCTTTCTCTATGAGTGGGGCGGACTCACAGGCTGGGGGAGCGGCTCACGGCTCCGGGGGGGGGCTGGGGGGGGAGCAGGACTCACAGGCTCTCTATATGAGTGGGGGGAGCAGGACTCACAGGCTTTCTCTATGAGTGTGGGGAGCAGGACTCACAGGCTCTCTCTATGAGTGGGGGGAGCAGGACTCACAGGCTCTCTCTATGAGTGGGGGGAGCAGGACTCACGGCCCGGGGGAGGGGGGGGGCAGGACTCACAGGCTTTCTCTATGAGTGAGGGGAGCAGGACTCACAGGCTTTCTCTATGGGGGGGAATCATAGATACTATACTCCCCTAAGCTCAGCCTGTCCTCCGCTATCCTAGGCTGCCATCAGATTTTGACCATGGACATCCCTTCTATAGTTGTGTTACTGAATTTGGTTCTCCGGTGATCAGACCATTGATTTAATCACCTGCTGATGGTAGAAAACAAGGCTGAGGACATATATCATATCTTCTAACAGATACAGAGTTCATGGAGTTCATAAAGATCCTTTTATCTGACAATACTAAAATCTACAAAGAGAGAGAGGAATGTGAGGTGAGAGAAGAGTCAAACATGGCAGGTCTGGAGTCAGTCAGGAGGGAGAAAGCCAATAACACAAGGTTACATAATCCAGTGTGACCCTGCTGTAATGTGACTCTGCTGCTTCTATTGTATCTTGTAGTTGTATCCTTGTGTTGTGTATTCGATACAATTGTAACATTGTATCTATATTTGCATTGATAGCTTTAACTTTACTTGGCTCCATCTGTAGAATTTTGCTAATTTTGCCCGTCTAATGGTTTCTCTCATTCGACCACCCTTTTATATAGCATATCCATGTTCCAGGACTTGACCTCTCTCACAGAATTGATCAGTCGATCTCCGTATAAGGTTTTAATGCAGAATAGAAAGACAAAAACCCTAAAAGATCTGGCGAGCGGTGCTGGGACCGGCTGTGATAAATAATGGAAGGATTGCAACACTCTGAGGCTCAGGTCCGTACAAGGATTGGGATTTCTTGGCTATCATCCATGACCCCGGATAAGATGCATTGTGTATTGTAGTATTCTGTGTATTGAGTATTCTGACTGCTGACTCATGAACTACAATAGGGCATGATGAGGAATAATAAGCCAAAGCAGGAAAAATGTCTAATCTCTGGAGAATAACAAAAAAAGCAGAATTTAATCAAAACAACATGTGAGCTCGGCTTTACGGCCAAGGGTTCCTGCTCGACTTGAGTGGACTCCAAGACCCAGTCCCATATACCATAGGTGCTGTCATTGGGGGTGTAGAGATAACAGTAATGCCCGGGCCCTGGTGCCTGAGGGGGCCTTTTCCTCCCATAACAGTTAGTATTAACAATAGTACTTGATGGGTTGGCGCCCTGGAGAGATTTTGCACTGGGGCCCAAATTTCAAGTTATGTCTCAAGATGTATAGTGAAAAGTGGGCAAACTGGTTTGTAACCCCAAAGTATAAAAAACAACTTTTCCTGCACTTTTAGGTTGGTTCAGAGCAAACATGTTCGGTCCAAAACTAATTTTCCTGGGGAACCAGACGAATATTCACAATTAGGTTCTATAAATGCTAATAAATTCTATGACCTTTGGCTTTCTTTATAGACATACAGATAATAAAGACTAAAATTCTGCATCATTGTCTGTCTGACCCCGCACCAGTGTGGCCAAACCAGAGACAAGATCTAATATTGATGGCTTTTCTGGGGGTCCTATTCTAGGCCTCAGGCTAAAGGGTTAATCTTCTATACCTGGGGTACAGTGGTCACTCACCTCAATAGATGTAACTAGATGTAAATTCCTGCTTCGATCTCTAAGACCAGTACAGTCAGCAGATAGAGAGGACTGTGCATCTGTGACTGTATGGCTGCACAGTTCTCTTTATGACCAGGCAGAATAAGACTAGGGCTATCCAGTGACTTTGGCCATGACTCCCGTTGTGTGACAAAAGATCAGCAGGTCACCTTATTAGTGGATGGAGCGGCGTTGCTACCCCTAGTTTGCTCGCACCACCACTTCTGGTCACAAAAAGATCTCAACCTTTTTTTGAAACTAGTGGTCATGGTCGCA
The DNA here is from genome assembly GCA_947044405.1 of Leptodactylus fallax. Taxonomy (NCBI): domain Eukaryota; kingdom Metazoa; phylum Chordata; class Amphibia; order Anura; family Leptodactylidae; genus Leptodactylus; species Leptodactylus fallax. The sequence goes on along the minus strand of CAMRHE010000238.1, from coordinate 2,698,863 downwards.
GCATACTAGGGCTCACAATGTGACTCTATTCACTAACATTAGGGCAGGGCAATCTGGCAATCTTTAGTTGCTCAGCAGGAGTCGCCTTAAAAGTCACTGTGAAGCCCTAACCTAATTCAGGAGCGCTCTACCCGATCAGCGTTATTACATATGGCTCCCGCTGGTGAACATCACTATGTTGTACTAGTGTGGACGTACACACCGGACTGTTATGGAGTGGGCAAGAAGAGGATAAATACTGACAAAAGAGAGACCAGTGAATATATAGGTGCAAATGCACGAGGTCTCCGAACAAGAGGTAATAACATTTAGTGCCTGTGATTGATTGCAAATCAGAAGGGGGATTCTAGAGAACTCGGCTGGGGGCAGACTGGCAAAAACTGAAGGTCCTGTGACTACCTTAACACAGCAAAACCAACAGTTACCGTAACAGCGCAACTAGCAAAGACTGGGCCCCATAGCAAACCTTTGGCTCCAGAGCATGGCGCTTTCTTTCCTGACCCCCACACAGAATAACACCAAGTTTATATACATTATATGTCACACAGTGGCCCCTCCATACAGTATTATGTCCTATCATGGCCCCAACGGTATTTGTTGCAAAAATTTTTGGGGTAAACCCCTTATGAACTTTTCAGACTGCAGAGTATAGGCCCAGGGGAGGTGACAAACATAAAAATCAGTGGTACTCACCTCTCTTGGGCTCGGCTGCGACTCTCCGTTGTTTTCGGCCTCTTCAATGATATCACATTGAAAAAAAAAAAAAGAGTGAAAATTATACCTGCGAAAATGCTGATGCATCCCTATAAGTATAATAGGGGCAAAACGTCCACAGAGGAAAACTCTGCAAAAATGCAATGAAAAACGCTGCAGAAAAAAACGCGTTTTTTTCAGCAGTGTTTTTATGTTGCAGATTTTGCTGCAGTTTTTTGAGCCAAAGCCAAGAATGTCTACAATAGGAAAGGGAAATACTGTATATAGGAAGTTCTTCTACTTCTACCTTCTGCTCAATCCACTCCTGGCTTTGGCTCAAAAAAACGCAACAAAATTTGCAACAAAAAAAGCTGCGTTTCCGCAACGTGGGGCCTCAGCCTAAGGTGGGTTTCTGTGGTTTCTGCCTTTTATTTTCTGTTTTGCTTGTTTTTTTCTTTACGGTTACTTATCTTCTCCTCCTCCAGTTAAGGACTGAAGCCCCTTCAAACAGTGGACGCCAGGCGTCGGACCCCCCTCTGATCTTATATTAATATCCTATGCTATCAATAATGTGATCTCAAAAAGACCTTTTAACCCCTTAATTTTGGTTTGAAAGTCCATTAACATTGCGGCCTCTGCAGTCAGTTGTACATATATTATATATTTATATTATATATTTTTTTCATCAGGGTTGCCTTTTGCAGGATTTTTTTCTATATTTTTTAGGAATCATTTTTGGGGAAAATATATTCAGCTTTTTAATATATTATATATATTTGTCCTGTAATGCACTTATCATGGCATTATAAAGGATAATTTGTTATTTTTTTATACTTTTTATTTATTTAATGTCAGGAAGTTGCGGCCACAATATTTAGGACAGGAGCAGTTAAGTCAGTGACTGGTTTATCATGTTAGCCATGATGCTAGTGTGAATAGATCCTAAAGTTGACAAGTCTCCGAGTTTAATTATGCATCCCCCAAGGTGATTGCTAGAAAAGTATGTGACCTCCAGAATAGTGACCTAGTGAGAAAACGCTCTCTGAATCCTAATCTCCAGTCAGCTGATATGTGGGTCATGGAGTCCAAACACAGAAGAGGGAGGAACCTGTAACCTCTCCAAAACCAGGAGAAAAACAGCAACGGGCGCAGCCAAAATTCTTATTTTAGAGCAGCCAAGGCTGAGCGCCGACCTCAATCCCGCTGATGTGACGCGTCTCGGACATATGTATGAACTGGAGCCTGTACAGGGTGTAGAAGGAACGCAATGTGACACTGGAGCGGCCCTCAAGGCCGGGGACACAGTGGGTGACATCGCTGCGGGTTACTGGATGAAGGTTTTACAGATATTAACCTTTGCAATACTCCAAAGCATGACCAAAAATAGCCTATTTCGTAAACCACGTTTTTATGTTAAACATATTTTTTTTAAGAATTTTTGATCATTTTATTTTTATTTTCCATGTCACTATAGTTAAAAAATAAGTCCTATATCCTGACTATATAGACTGACACTTGCCAATTCTGTAGGGGTTTTCTATGCAGCAGTTACCACATTTAGACCATAGACATTTTTTTTTAAATCATTTTAATACTTTTTTTAAATTATTTATAAATAATTACTACATCCTACCATTTTCACTCTGCCAACTAAGCCTAATAGACTGATACTTGCCAATTCTGTAGGGGTTTCTTTGCAGCAATCATCTCATTGACATCACAGACAGGATTACAATAGAAGATAACACCTCTGTAGATAACATCGCTGAGCCATCATTACATCACTACTGACAATAGATGATGTCACAGCTTATCTCCTCCCCCTCCCTGCACTGAGCATGTCTAGAAAACGCTCCCATGGACCGCAATGAGTGGGCTCCAGATTATTGCTGCCGATGGCTGTGAGACTGCTGTAAAGCAGATCACTAAATGCTGTTAACAGAGCAGAGGAGAGGCTCAGGCAAGATGGCCGCCCCCATAATCATGGACAGAAAGTAAAATAAAAAAATTTAAAGCCAGAAATTAAAAACAGATAAGAAATGAGTGAAAAAAATGTCATTATCTGGTTTTAATAAAAAAAATTGTAGACAAATTCCCTTTAAAGGGGTTCTCCAGAGCTCAGGACCTCGTGCTATGATGTAATAAGGAGATCAGGGTTGATCACTCATCCAGTTCCTCCTTGTGGCGTGCTGTCGTCTGAGGACATGAAGGAGGGGCTTCTAACTTCGGGGAATATTTGTATAAACCCTACCACTCTGTGACCCGGTGCTGAGGATTTCAGGCAGAGGGGTAGATAACAGGGGTGAGGGGCGCAGTCACACCTGGGTCCATGGAGGCACCAAGCTCCCTCTGCTACATATGACACTAGTATATATGGCTGATGGTAGGTGGGGGCTCCTCTTACAGATTTTGCACTAGGACCCCAGACACTTAGGCCCCACCCCTGAGCACTCTTTGACTAGTCAGTGACTACTATAGATGTTATTTACTTTCTTCCTCACTCCCTTGTGGTTCTTCTCTGCTCTGGATTATTTTATTATCACACATTTCAATCAGGAAATGTCGGCTATAAAGTGTCTGTGGACACGATGTTGCGGCTGGTTCCTTCCTCTAATCTCATTGATGATGTTATTGTTGGACCTGCGGCTGACAGCTACATGTGACCAGCGGGAACAGATTGGAGATATTCTGGGATGGACAACAAGGAGAAAAAGGAAAATAATCTACGAGATGGGATTCAGTGATACATTTAGGAAACGACTCCCACCGCTGCGTCCAATAACCAACTCCTGCCAAACCCTATTCCAAGTACAACTTCATAGAAAACACAAAACCTAATACCCTGTGTTATGTCTAGTGAAGAGGCGGAGCACAACATAGGGACTCTCTAAATTAGGCTACGCCCCCTCTTAGGCCCGCACTAAAACCACCCCTTAATGGACACCAACTTTTTAACAAACTTTTGCATAAATGTGAATATAAAAACTTCCCAATTACTGTCAGTGTCATTATACAGGAGGAATGGGGGAGTTTCCTTTGGCCCCCTACACTTCCAGTGGGGGTACTGTTTTGTGTGGGGGCACTATGCAGGAATTTATTCTGTGTGGGGTCATTATATTGCATGGGGGGCACAAATGGGTCATCATACTGGGGAGGGTACCGATAGGACATTATACCATGTGGAAGCCACTAAAAGGGGTATTATCCTGTGTGGGGAGACTGAAGGGGGGTATAATACTGTGTTGGGGTACAAATGTGGTATTATACCATGTGGGGGCCAGTAAAGGGGCATTTAAATGTGTGGGGAGAACTAAGGAGACTTTATATAGTGTGGGGGCACTATGAGGGCTTTATACTATGTGGGGGCACTATGGGGAATTATACCATGTGGGGTCACCTATACAGTATTATATCATGTGGAGGACACTAAGGGGGCATTATATTGTGTGGGGGCATGAAGAGAGCTTTATACTATGTGGGTTCACCTATACAGTATTATATCATGTGATGGACACTAAGGGGGCATTATATGGTGTGGGGGCACTATGGGGGATTTATACTGTGTGAGGTCACCAATAGGGTATTATACTATGTGGGGGCACATGTGCGACCTTGCACTCCATTCATACTGGGTACATGGGACCCCTGTTCTTGTGATTGGTGGGGGTCCCAGAGACAGTTGTCCCCTGATATTAGATAACTTACATTCATGGACCAACCCCTTTATTTTTATTTTTTTAATGAAATGTGCAAAAATATTCAATCAAAAATATTTTTTTAGTGTTTTTTATTTTCATCCTCTGACAATATATTACATTATTCCATTAAGCCTCATTTCCCCCACTAGGGAACTTCTATATTGTATTTTTTATTATATGCACTGGAATATTTACATATCTCCATGCATTACTGCCTGTTCATGCCCCCAGAGATACACACAGGGAAGCCCTGGGGCATCTAAAGGGGTCCCTTAAAAACATTTGCCCTGGCTATAGTGATGACCAGATGAAAGAGAACAACCGGGGCATCAAAAGGGCTAAAGGGCAGGAACAGTTTTTGTGTTACCGAAGGGGCGGCTATGGTTATCACAGTACCATAAATATACGGCCCTATGGGATAATACTACTATACTATTAGACTGTATGGTCAGTTCTGGTGTGGATAGGACCCACCATAATAATATTATGGAGATTGGCATGAAGATTTTTGGACCTTCTTGTGATACCAAATTTTTACATTCTAAGGGAAGAAATTCTGTATGTCTCATCTAAATACTGTATGGACGCAATGGAGACGGAAAACTTTAGTGTACTGAACCTTTCAATACTTATTGCATACATCTATAGTACATGTGGAGTAACACTATTTCTGGCCATTATATAAATTATATACAGCATGGTTAGCAGTTTTCTCCTGTGCAAGCTCCATGTTTCATTTTCAGTTCTCCCTGAGCTGGTGGCTGGAGACTAGCTGCTGTAATGTCTGCCCTACACTGCACACAGAAAGTAGAGGAGAATCTGCTCCATAACTGTATCACTCACTCAGAAGCAGCAGCAGGATCATATAGGGCATTATAGAGAAGGACTGACCTGTAGTGATGTGAATAAAGCACTTGGGGTGAGATAGAAACTTTCTGTTCATCTCTAGCAGTCTCTGTCTGTGCCTGCAGTGTCGGACTAGCCCACCAGAGTACCAAAGCATCCTCCAGGGGGCCCAGGCTCTAACACATTAATGGTCCAAAAGAAGACACACAAATTTGAAGGTTACTATGATCTATTTCCTAGGAGTTGTAGGAGAGTGAGGCCCCCAGAATCATTTTATCTGGTGGGCCCCAGGAACCTCAGTCTGACACTGTGTGCCTGTATCTCTTCTCTTTCTCTCAGCTACTGCTCACCCCCCCTTTCCTTTCCATAGACTTCTATTGTACGATCCCTCTGTGAGCTTCAGTTTGGGGTAAAGATCACAAGAAAAGAGCCTGTTCAGTGGAGAAAGAGACATTTATATTAGAAAGTTTCCTATATTTACTTCTACTATTGATTTACGCAAAGTTTGTTAACCCTTTAAGGGTGTTCCTATAATAGTGTCCCCAAAGCTTCTGCCTCTGTAATGAGATCTTGGGTCTCTATACCCCAGAGCTACACCCCGGTGACAGGGGCAATTATATGTGGCACTTCTGGGGTCGCTGAATGAATTCCACAGGGGTAATGTACGGTAGGTGCTTGTTATGGGGCTGAATCTCACTATATAGCAGGTATATGTGTATCTGGTTTTCGTGCACATAAGGGAGGTTTCTATAATGTGGGAACTCCAGGATTGCTGGTAACGCTGCTGAGTCAAAGCTGCCTATTACACAACATTGCGGTGGTACGGCCGGGGTCCGGGGGGGCAGGTGAATGGGATCACTTGTCACATCATAACTGTAAAAACAAGTTTCGGCAAAACAAACTTAAAATTCCGCCCGAGGGAAGGAAAAGTCTAAATGCAGAAAAATATCAAAAACAGCGACAGTTCTGTGCGGGGCCGTAGCTACGAGCAAAGGAAAACTAAGTAGTGAGCCGGGACAGGGGTACAAGGGATGCAGAGGCCACAGCCAGACTGGGGGCTAGTCTGGGGGCTGCATTTATTTGGGGGGCCAGTCTGGGGTCTGTATTTATTTGGGGGGCCAGTCTGGGGTCTGTATTTATTTTGGGGGATGGTCTGGGGTCTGTATTTATTTTGGGGGATGGTCTGGGGTCTGTATTTATTTGAGGGCTAGTTCTGGGGTCTGTATTTATTTGGGGGCTAGTCTGGGGTCTGTATTTATTTGGGGGGCCAGTCTGGGGTCTGTATTTACTTGGGGGTCTAGTCTGGGGTCTGTATTTATTTGGGGGGCCAGTCTGGGGGTCTGTATTTATTTGGGGGGCCAGTCTGGGGTCTGTATTTATTTGGGGGGCTAGTCTGAGGTCTGTATTTATTTGGGGAGCTAGTCTGAGGTCTGTATTTATTTGGGGGGCTATTCTGAGGTCTGTATTTATTTGGGGGGCTAGTCTGGGGTCTGTATTTATTTGGGGGGCCAGTCTGAGGTCTGTATTTATTTGGGGGGCCAGTCTGGGGTCTGTATTTATTTGGGGGGCTAGTCTGAGGTCTGTATTTATTTGGGGGGCTAGTCTGAGGTCTGTATTTATTTGGGGAGCTAGTCTGAGGTCTGTATTTGGGGGGCTATTCTGAGGTCTGTATTTATTTGGGGGGCCAGTCTGAGGTTTGTATTTATTTGGGGGGCCAGTCTGAGGTCTGTATTTATTTGGGGGGCTAGTCTGAGGTCTGTATTTATTTGGGGAGCTAGTCTGAGGTCTGTATTTATTTGGGGGGCTATTCTGAGGTCTGTATTTATTTGGGGGGCTAGTCTGGGGTCTGTATTTATTTGGGGGGCCAGTCAGAGGTCTGTATTTATTTGGGGGGCTATTCTGAGGTCTGTATTTATTTGGGGGGCTAGTCTGGGGTCTGTATTTATTTGGGGGGCCAGTCTGAGGTCTGTATTTATTTGGGGGGCTATTCTGAGGTATGTATTTATTTGGGGGGCTAGTCTGGGGGTCTGTATTTATTTGGGGGGCCAGTCTGAGGTCTGTATTTATTTGGGGGGCTAGTCTGAGGTCTGTATTTATTTGGGGAGCTAGTCTGAGGTCTGTATTTATTTGGGGGGCTATTCTGAGGTCTGTATTTATTTGGGGGGCTAGTCTGGGGTCTGTATTTATTTGGGGGCCAGTCTGGGGTCTGTATTTATTTGGGGAGCTAGTCTGTCTGTATTTATTTGGGGGGGCTAGTCTGGGGTCTGTATTTATTTGGGGGGCCAGTCTGGGGTCTGTATTTATTTGGGGAGCTAGTCTGAGGTCTGTTTTTATTTGGGGGGCCAGTCTGGGGTCTGTATTTGGGGAGCTAGTCTGAGGTCTGTATTTATTTGGGGGGCTAGTCTGGGGTCTGTATTTATTTGGGGGCTAGTCTGGGGTCTGTATTTATTTGGGGGGCCAGTCTGGGGTCTGTATTTATTTGGGGGGCTAGTCTGGGGTCTTTATTTATTTGGGGAGCTAGTCTGAAGTCTGTATTTATTTGGGGGGCTAGTCTGGGGTCTGTATTTATTTGGGGAGCTAGTCTTAGGGGCTCAGCTGAGGTCTATGTTTATTTGTGGTCTGGTCTGGGGTAAATGTGGCTTTGGAGATTACTTTCTGTCCAGTTATTCTGGTAATTTTAGTGTCGGTTTTGAGGGCCTTATTTTTATGTCCTCTTTACTTCTGTCTTCTCCTGTAGACTTTTAACACTATTCTATATGTAGGGAACTGCCATTTCTACTAGTATATAATGTATCTGGCTTCTGTGCCCCTGCAGTTTGGCTTCAGAGACCCCAGGCATTCAGTGCAAGTTTTGTTTTGTAAATACAGTGAGTCAGACACATGTGAGGCAGAGCTGCTGGGGGGAGAGATGTGAGCAGAGCTGCTGAGACAGACATGTTATGTCTGGGGGAGTCTAAGAGCCACTTGTTCCTCTTTACTTCACAGTATATAGTTAGGTATGTGTTACCCCCTATATACTCACAGGACCTAGCTAGTAACCGTAGTTAGGGATCAATATATATATAGTTCAGGGCAGTGATAGGTTAGGCTTCCGAAGGCCAACTAGCTAGTTAGAGGCCCGGTGGCACTAGTAGTTTAGCTGGCAGGTTAAGGACTCAGTGTTAGGGTAGTCAGGCCTGCATCTACTGCCGTCACCATCGCCCTGTTTGCTGCCTGTGAAGAATCTCACCATCATCATCATCATCTCCTGATCGGCTGTCTGTCATCTCCTGGAAGAATCCGAGGATCCACAGTCATCCACAGGGGCCCCTGCATCTCTTCTGTTGCCTGGAGGTATTGTGCACTGGACTCTTGCTATATATCTATATATATACCCGGGTATATAACCTAAGACGGTTGAGGACTTGCTGGTTGTTGTAGTATTGCTGTGTTCTGAGTATATTGTATGTATGTATTATTACCCTGTTGATTCTTATAAAGCTACTGTTATAACCTTATGTGGTATCTGTATGTATTCTTCAGACTGTGAGATTAGTACAGTGATCCTTGTTAAGGCTACTAACTGTACTTCATGGGTAAGTCCCAGGAAGAGATCCTCCCTGTAATACAGAGGCTCTATCCTGGGTGGAGGCACTGATATATTTCATATATGTTCCCACTCTTCCCTTCAGCGAAGGCTTCAGGTCCCATTATACACACAGGTCAGCGCCAGAGTCTGTTGCGGGAGGGATAATACTCATACCCCCCCCCCCAAATAGGGCTACATTTGGAGGCACTGCTGAGATTTAGAAGTGGGAATAGTCATTGATATGGAGAAGGGAAAAAAAAAAAAAAGGGGGGGGGGGGGGGGGGGGGGGGGGGGGGGGGGGCGATATAGCTCAGAGGGGAACCTCCCACTGGCTACTACATGGGATTACCGACCTCCTGTTCCTCCCCTGCTTCAGGTAAAGGAAGAACCCCGCTCAGCCAGTTACCCCCCCAGTATGGCCGTCGCTAGCAGTTCCTCTAGTGACAGTGCTATTAGCACTTTAGCCAGGCTGACTGAAATGTTAGCTCAGGGCCTGCAGGCCACTCACTACAAGAAACTAAAAGTATTCTCTGGTAATGTCCCAGTACCACAAGGGGAGGAAAACTTTGAGATATGGAAAGAACATACTCTCCAATGCCTGAAGGAATGGTCTTGCTCTGAAGAAGGCAAGCGGCAGCGTATCAGTGAAAGTTTGCGGTCTCCTGCTGCAGAATTGATCCGCTTGTACAGAGACTCTCATGAAGGAGTGAGTGCATTGGACTATATACAAGTACTGTCTTATCACTTTGAGCCATACTATGACCTTGCCCAGATGGTTGCTGATTACCGAATGGTTCGTCAAAAAGAAGGGGAAAATGTCTCTACTTTTATTAACCGTTTACAGCTACTTCTTTCACGTCTGGTGTACCACGCAGCTATATCTACTTCAGAGGTAGACGCTATGAGAACCAGTCAGTTGGTGAGAGGGTTACAACCTCATCATCCTCTTGCTCAAGTACTCAAGGTCTTACTATCTGATAGAGTCCTTCCATTTCCTGACTTAATGAAGTTAGTGAAGAAACAAGAAGCTGACATTAGTTTTAGTACCCCTAAGAAAGCGAAAAGCATCTCTAAAGAAGATGTTGTTCCTAATTCAAACAAGGACAAACCAGCGGAGCGGTCAGAACTTAGACAGTCCGCCACTCCACCCACTGCCACTCAATGGAGGAAGGATGCTAGAACCTGTTATAAATGTGGTCGGACGGGCCATAGTGCCAGACAGTGTACGGAGGACAGTGAGGGATTGGGACACAGTGCTGTCTTCTCTATTCAGAATCAAAGACACCGAAGGAAGGCGGGCCGAGTAAAGACCAGAGGCGCTATCGCGGGCTCCAGGTCCGTTGTCAAAGTCACTGTCAATGGTCATGCCGCTCCTGCCTTGTTTGATACAGGATCTCAAGTGACCCTGATTTATCGCTCGTTCTACCAAAAGTATCTGAGGGATATACCTCTTCAGTCTACGGGACAAATGAAATTGTGGGGGCTTAATTCAGGATCATATCCTGTAGATGGCAGCCTACAAGTAGTTATAGCTGTCCCTGAATTAGAAGATCAGAGTGTCGCTCCCATGAAGATTACGGCTCTTGTCTGTCCTGATACAGGGGATTCTTGTGCAGCTCCTGTGATACTTGGCACTAATTGTCCCGCAGTGCATTATGCTTTTCAGAAGTTTCTTGGAAGAGATTGGAACCCTGCAGCTCAGCCGGTGAATATATCTTCTGATCTTAGAGAACTCTGTGATGCCCTGTCTACTGGCTATCGACATGGAATGGTATATCATATCGGTGAGAGAACCGTGGAAGTTCCTGCCGGCGGGGAGAGAGTTCTGAGAGTAGCCTCCAGCATTGCTCCCGATTTGCTTGAAGGGGGGAGTTATGTCCTTATGGAAACCCCTGAAGAAATGATTAACCACAATGGCTGGATGGTGATCCCAGAGAGAAAGGACTGGAGAAATAAAGTGGAGTTATCTACCTGTGTGACAGTGAGGAACTGTTCACTGCATCCGATTGTAATTGGACCATACCAGAATGTGGCCCACTGCTACCCTGTGCTTGGAGTAAATCCATACGCTGAAGTGTGCAGGATTCAAATCCGAGATGCAATCCCTAATCTCAATCTTGACTTGAGTGATCCACATTTACCAGAGGCCTGGAATCAGCGACTGACACAGAAGTTGTCTGAATTATCGGAAGTGTTCTCCATGGATGATATGGATGTAGGTTGTGCTAAAAGTGCTCAACACACTTTCCGATTGACCGATTCTACTCCCTTCCGGGAGCGACCACGGAGAGTTGCTCCAAAGGATGTTGATGAGTTAAGACAGACTCTACAGCAAATGAAAGGTCAGGGGATCATTGTGGACAGTAAGAGCCCCTATGCCTCACCTATTGTGGTGGTAAGAAAAAAATCTGGAGCAATTCGCCTATGTGTGGATTACAGAACTCTGAACCGGAGAACCTTACCTGATCAGTGTACACTGCCAAGAATTGAAGAAGCTCTGGAAGCTCTGAATGGAAACTGTTGGTTCACAGTGCTGGACCTAAGATCGGGATACTATCAAGTCCCAATGGCACCTGAGGATCAGGAAAAGACAGCCTTCATATGCCCCTTGGGTTTCTTTCAGTTCACTCGTATGCCGCAAGGTACAAAAGGTGCGCCAGCAACGTTCCAAAGGTTGATGGAAAGAGTGTTAGGTGATTTAGTGCCCCGGGAATGCCTTGTATATCTTGACGACATTATTGTGTTTGGAAAGACGCTGGAAGAACATGAAGAACGACTCATGAGAGTACTCCAACGCTTAAAAGAAGAGGGGCTGAAGTTGTCGGCTGACAAATGCAAATTTTGTAGATCTTCGGTCACTTATGTAGGTCATATTCTTTCTGCTGAAGGAGTTGCTACCGATCCTGGTAAGATTGAAGCTGTGGTGAATTGGCCCCGACCGCAAAATATTACGGAGTTGCAATCTTTCTTGGGGTTTTGTGGATTCTATCGACGATTTGTGGAAGGATATTCAAAAATTGCTCGAGCCCTCCTCGACCTGTTGAAGAGTGATGCAGGAGATCCGGGAAAGAAGAAAGGGTCTTCCAAAAGCCTTTTTGGCGATAGGTGGACTGCGGATTGTGAAGAAGCATTTAAGTTGTTGAAGAAGAAATTGACAGAAGCTCCCGTTCTGGCTTATGCTGATGCACAGAAGCCATATGTGCTACATGTAGATGCCAGCTTTGAAGGATTAGGTGGCGTGCTGCACCAAGAATACCCGGCCGGGTTACGGCCCATAGCTTTCATAAGTCGAAGTCTTTCTCCCAGCGAGAAAAATTATCCAGTACATAAATTGGAGTTTTTGGCGCTCAAGTGGGCCATTGTTGATAAATTACATGACTATTTATACGGAGCCACGTTTGAAGTAAGAACAGACAACAATCCACTGACATACGTTTTGTCAACCGCTAAACTCGATGCTACAGGACATCGCTGGTTGGCGGCTTTATCCAACTACCAATTCACACTCAAGTATAAATCGGGGCCTAAGAACATTGGGGCAGATGCTCTATCAAGACGGCCTGGATTACCTAGTCCGGAAGTAGTGGATGAATGGGAAGAAGTGCCAAGTCCTGGAGTAGGAGCTTTGTGTGCCATGGCTGCTGTAGTTGAAGACCGAGTAGCCTTTTCTGAAACTCGGCTTATTGACTCTATTGGGGGAGGTCCCGAAGCTGTACCAGACATGTTTGCCTACCCTGCCGCTTTAGGATCCTTTGAGAGTTGTTCTATATCTTCAAAGCGAATGATCTGGAGTCAAAAGACTGATCCTTTAATTGGACCTCTTTATCAAGCAGTGAGTTCTCAAGACAGAGAAATGTTAAAGACATCCCTACCCTCTGAATGCAGTCAACTTCTACGAGATTGGGAGAAGTTTGAAATAGACAATGGCCTACTTTATCGTGTGGTGCTGTATCATGATCACCCTGGAAGGCGCCAACTAGTTATTCCAAGCTGCTTTCAGAAGATGATTTTCCGAAGTCTGCATGATTATCATGGTCATTTGGGACCTGAGAAGACTTATGGCCTAATACAAGATCGATTCTACTGGCCCAAAATGAGAGATACCGTGACTCGTCTGTGTAGGTGCTGTCGCAGATGTTTGCAGAGGAAGACTGTCCCGGTTCAAGCGGCCTTCATGGGACACTTGAAGAGTTCGGGCCCCATGGATCTTGTCTGCATAGACTTCCTTTGTATTGACAACGACTCCAGAGGATTTGGAAATGTATTGGTGGTGACTGATCACTTCACACGATATGCTCAAGCCTTTCCGACTAAGGATCAAAAAGCAGTCACTGTTGCAAGAGTGCTTTGGGAAAAGTATTTTATCCATTATGGCTTACCACACCGGTTGCATTCTGATCAAGGCCGGGATTTTGAGAGTAACCTGATCAAAGAGTTACTTCAGTTGTTGAACATCCGCAAAAGTCGGACGACGCCTTACCATCCAGAGGGACATGCCCTTCCTGAAAGATTTAACAGGACTTTACTTGATATGCTTGGTACCTTACGAATTGAGGATAAGCGATCCTGGAGTCGAAAAGTGGAGGCTATGGTGCATGCCTATAATAGTACAAGGCACGAGAGCACAGGATATTCACCATACTTTCTGATGTTTGGAAGAGAGCCTAGGCTACCTATTGACATCTTGTTGGGAGTCTCTACCGATGGTATCAGTCATCGAGATCATTACCGATATGTGGCACGTTTGAAAGAAACGCTTAAGAGTGCTTATGAGCTGGCTGAGGAAAATGCGGCCAAAGTGAATGAAGGAAATAAAAGGAGATTTGATCTTCGAGTAAGATACCGAGAATTGAACCCTGGGGACCATGTTCTGCTACGGAATTTGGGAGCATCTGCAAAACATAAGCTGGCTGATCGATGGCGGAGTGAACTCTTTACAGTGGTAGATCGGTTGCCTGGAATACCAGTCTACAAGATAAAAGGACGGGACGGGAGGATCAGGACTTGGCATAGAAATCATTTGTTGCCTGTACCTCAGATTGATGGTATGGATATCTCCAATGATGGCTCGGCCTGCGATTCTCCACAGTCCTTAGCCGATATTCCACCTGACCTTCCTGAAACTCCTGAGAGTGATTGGACTGTGGCTCCTGAAGTTCCTAGATCACCAGTATCTTCTCCTTCAGGGAGACCTATGAACCCTCAAACTCCAGAATTCGTACCTAGATCTGTGTCTACAGATGAGCAGGGATCTAGCTCTCCTACGCCACCAGCACCATCCCCTCCCATGGCAGACAACCCTAGTTTAGGGCCTGGACATGCTAGTTTACCTCAGAGAGAGGTACGGAGAGGAGAGAGAATTAGACACCCTCCACCTATGCTGACATATGATAGTTTGGGGGACCCCAGATTTACTACTCAGCCTCATTTATACCATGCTTGGGTGGGTGCAGTGTCCACTTTGGTCAATATGTTACCAATTTTCGCTCCTGCTGGCATGTATACCTATTAACCTGTTGTGACTCTGTAAATGCAAAAGCAACCATATTGATATTGTCATTGGTAATGTTGACTGTATACTATGACTTTGTATGTCTTTGACGTGACGTAAAGATTTCACCAGTGGGAGAGTGTAGGGAACTGCCATTTCTACTAGTATATAATGTATCTGGCTTCTTTGCCCCTGCAGTTTGGCTTCAGAGACCCCAGGCATTCAGTGCAAGTTTTGTTTTGTAAATACAGTGAGTCAGACACATGTGAGGGGGAGGCAGAGCTGCTGGGGGGAGAGATGTGAGCAGAGCTGCTGGGGGGAGAGATGTGAGCAGAGCTGCTGAGACAGACATGTTATGTCTGGGGGAGTCTAAGAGCCACTTGTTCCTCTTTACTTCACAGTATATAGTTAGGTATGTGTTACCCCCTATATACTCACAGGACCTAGCTAGTAACCGTAGTTAGGGATCCAATATATATATAGTTCAGGGCAGTGATAGGTTAGGCTTCTGAAGGCCAACTAGCTAGTTAGAGGCCCGGTGGCACTAGTAGTTTAGCTGGCAGGTTAAGGACTCAGTGTTAGGGTAGTCAGGCCTGCATCTACTGCCGTCACCGTCGCCCTGTTTGCTGCCTGTGAAGAATCTCACCATCATCATCATCTCCTGATCGGCTGTCTGTCATCTCCTGGAAGAATCCGAGGATCCACAGTCATCCACAGGGGCCCCTGCATCTCTTCTGTTGCCTGGAGGTATTGTGCACTGGACTCTTGCTATATATCTATATATATATACCCGGGTATATAACCTAAGACGGTTGAGGACTTGCTGGTTGTTGTAGTACTGCTGTGTTCTGAGTATATTGTATGTAATGTATTATTACCCTGTTGATTCTTATAAAGCTACTGTTATAACCTTATGTGGTATCTGTATGTATTCTTCAGACTGTGAGATTAGTACAGTGATCCTTGTTAAGGCTACTAACTGTACCTCATGGGTAAGTCCCAGGAAGAGATCCTCCCTGTAATACAGAGGCTCTATCCTGGGTGGAGGCACTGATATATTTCATATATGTTCCCACTCTTCCCTTCAGCGAAGGCTTCAGGTCCCATTATACACACAGGTCAGCGCCAGAGTCTGTTGCGGGAGGGATAATACTCATACCCCCCCCCCAAATAGGGCTACATATATTTCATTAGCATTAAAACAGTTTTTTCAATTGTTTCCCATTTCAGTTATGGCTGTTTTTATATATGTGACAAATAGTTGGGGGGTATTGGGAGTAATTCGGGAGTATTTGGCGTACTATGGGGGTATTTGGAGTAATACAGCTCCTATGTGCACTGAAGAACCCATCTGGGTCCCCGACACCTGGCGGTCATGTGACCACTGGATCTGGAGCCGGAGGTGTCATGGCTGCTTCCTGCACTGTATATAAGGTCGTCACTCAGTTCTCTGTACACAGTGATCAGGAAGGCAGGGACAGTAGTAAGCCATCTCTGCGGTCACTGACAGCCAGCTCTCCTCTCCTGCAGCTGCACGTCTGACCCACCGGACATTTAAAGTCATCCGGCGGTCAGCAAGTGGTTAAAGTGATATAACTCATCTGCTTAGAGGAAAGGATTAGAAAGAGTCAGAATTTCACAAAAATTCAGATCTGTGACTAATGGCAACAACTCATTCCTCACTAATGCTCCAGATGTCTTATGTTATAACAATGAGAGGGTTCCAGAATACTAGAAATAATAAAGATCTCTGCTTGCTGTCAGTGACTGAGAAGACTCTTGTGTCCATTCCGAGACAGTAACACTGTACATAGCTAGTCCTGCTCTCAGCTGATACATTGTATCCAGTCTAGACAATGCTCTGTGAGCTCACCAGCCTGGACTCCACACTGATACATTGTAACAAACTAGCAGAGAGATTTGTGCAGCTGCTGATTATGCTCTTGTCTTCTGCCCATTATACTGGTGGGCCAGTCTAAGGCTGGGCTCGCACCTCCGCCTGATCTTCGTTCGGGGTTTCCATCCCCCGAATCCACTTAAAAAATGTGGTGTGAAAAGTCCCCCGAGCAGGACTTTTCTCTCCACATTTTTCTGCCCTTTTTGGGCAGAACCCCAGCAGACCCCATTATAGTTTCCGCGGGTATCCGCTTTTTTAAACTTATTAGGTTTCCGTTCGTGGGGTCCCCGAACGCAGGTGTGAGCCTAGCATAACCTTGCTTAACCCCTTCTCCTACATCTCATTGAGTATATGGTTCATGCTCAGCGATGTAACAGTGTGGCACAGGGGACCAAGCGTTCCCAGATCCAGACTGATACATTGTTACAAACTAGCAGAGAGTTTGCTGATGTGTTTAAGGCTAGGTTCACACCTGCACCCAGGCTCTGTTCAGGGATTCCGTCCCTGAATCCACTTGAAAAATTCGTATAGTAGTCTATGGGGTCCGCAGGTCCGCGGGTAACCGCTTCTTAAGTGGATTGGGTTTCTGTTTTTTGGGTCCCTAAATGGACCCGAAGAACGGAAACCCGAATGCAGGTGTGAACCTAGAGTAACTCACAGAGCATTGTCTAGTCTAGAGATGGGTGATCCAGTTAGTAATGAGCTGGGCTTGTTCCACTTAACCTGAAATTTTTGGAGTTTGTCTTGGACAAATCCAGCAAAATAGGGCCCAGGGAAGATGAAAAAATGTCACCTTTTATGGGCTCTACTGAGGCAGCCTCCTGCATTCTGGTCTTTCCAGGTCATCTACCATCTTCTTGGCTCCCGGTCACCACTACATTGTCAAAACCTGATGACTTTGATACCCCCTACATGATTGTGGTTGGGCCTTAGTGGTAACTGGACAAGATGGCGGACGGCGCAGGAAGAAGACCAGAATGCCGGAGGGTGCCCAGGAGATGTGAGCCTTCCCGGGCCTGAAGAGATCCCAGAGTATAATAATCCACTTTACCCTGCACTTCGGGTTCGGATCCCAGAGAACTTTGTGAATATTAGATACAATTGTAACAAACCCTCAGGGTAACGCTGCAGCAGGGCGGTGAGGATGGATATTCGGGCGACTTCTGCAACTTTAGACAAATACTAATAAAGTTTCGCTGACAGATTCCAGATATTAGAAGTGGATACAAAGTATCATGAATAAGAGGCTCGGACAGATCTGACAACCCAGAGTCTTCTTTTTTCAGATAATGGACGTGGCTGTCACCGACTAATCGCTGTGCCCAGAAATCGCAGATATGTTCCTCTTGTCTGACATTTACAGGAAATCTTCTCCTATAGGGAAACATCTCGAGCCGGGGCCTATTCCCAGCAGCTGCCGCCATATTCTCCATAAATATTACATTCAGCGTAAATTCATCCGAGGAGTTCAGCCCCAGAGCACAAATCACCATGTGTCCGCACTTCCAGTATGTTCTGTGATCTCTCTATTGCTGTAAATAAGGGGAAATAAAGGTCACTCTCACTTTATCAGTTTTGGCACGGATTACTATTCTTCGTGCTGAATACGGTAATTTCATGTCCTGTGTGTATTGTGTATGAGCGGAGAGATCTGCAAATGGAGCAACAAGGGGTTAACTCCTGGTCCCAGAATAGAGGGTGGGGGCTGGGAGAATTACTCCTTTTCTCCTAGGACTATGCAAGAAAACTGCTGGAATAGATCAGAGCAAAAGAGCCATTCACTCCAATGTGCCGAGAACTGGATCCAACATGTCAGTGCAAGATGCAGAAATCCATCAGCTACCACATGCCATATATATATACTGGTGTCTATTTCACTATACCACTGCACTGCCACGGCTCTGCTTCATCTTTGCACTGCCACGGCTCTGCTTCATCTCTGCACTGCCACGGCTCTGCTTCATCTCTGCACTACCACCACTCTGCTTCATCTCTACACTACCACCACTCTGCTTCATCTCTACACTACCACGGCTCTGCTTCATCTCTACACTACCACGGCTCTGCTTCATCTCTGCACTGCCACGGCTCTGCTTCATCACTACACTACCACGGCTCTGCTTCATCTCTGCACTGCCACAGCTCTGCTTCATCACTACACTACCACGGCTCTGCTTCATCTCTGCACTACCACGGCTCTGCTTCATCTCTACACTACCACGGCTCTGCTTCATCACTACACTACCACGGCTCTGCTTCATCTCTACACTACCACGGCTCTGCTTCATCTCTACACTACCACGGCTCTGCTTCATCTCTGCACTACCACAGCGCTGCTTCATCTCTGCACTACCACAGCGCTGCTTCATCTCTACACTACCACAGCTCTGCTTCATCTCTACACTACCACAGCTCTGCTTCATCTCTACACTACCACAGCTTTGCTTCATCACTACACTACCATAGCTCTGCTTCATTGCTTCATCTCTACACTACCACGGCTCTGCTTCATCTCTACACTACCACGGCTCTGCTTCATCTCTACACTGCCACGGCTCTGCTTCATCTCTACACTGCCACGGCTCTGCTTCATCTCTACACTACCACGGCTCTGCTTCATCTCTACACTACCACGGCCTGCTTCATCTCTACACTACCACGGCTCTGCTTCATCTCTGCACTACCCGCGCTGCTTCATCTCTACCTACCACGGCTCTGCTTCATCTCTACACTACCCGGCTCTGCTTCTCTCTCACTCCTGCTCTGCTTCATCTCTACACTACCACAGCTCTGCTTCATCTCTACACTACCACAGCTCTGCTTCATCTCTGCCCTGCACTCTGCAGCTAACCAGTTGTACTTATTTTCTCCTTTTCACCTATTTCCGGGTATTTTCTTATAGATTTGGATTTTGTCACCTTCATTGTTTTCCCAAGTTACAATATGAGCAAAGATTCAAGACCAGGGCGCCCCCTTGTGTCCAACATTCAGACAGCCCGCCCTCTATACATATATATATATATATATATATATATATATATATATATATACCACTATGGGCACAAGAGGCATCTACAATCGCACATACCATATACATTTTTCTTTAAAGTGGTGTAGTTGTAGTTTTTTTGGTGTATATAATACAGGTCTGTGCTCACAATACACACCTCAGCTGCTGCAGAACCTCATAATACACACCTAAGCTGCTGCAGAACCTCATAATACACACCTCAGCTGCTGCAGAACCTCATAATACACACCTCAGCTGCTGCAGAACCTCATAATACACACCTCAGCTGCTGCAGAACCTCATAATACACACTTCAGCTGCTGCAGAACCTCATAATACACACCTCAACTGCTGCAGAACCTCATACTACACACCTCAGCTGCTGCAGAACCTCATAATATACACCTCAGCTGCTGCAGGACATCACAATACACACCTCAGCTGCTGCAGAACATCATAATACACACCTCAGCTGCTGCAGAGACCTCATAATACACACCTCAGCTGCTGCAGAGACCTCATAATACACACCTCAGCTGCTGCAGAACCTCATAATGTACACCTCAGCTGCTGCAGGACATCACAATACACACCTCAGCTGCTGCAGAGACATCATAATACACACCTCAGCTGCTGCAGAACATCCTAATACACACCTCAGCTGCTGCAGGACATCCTAATACACACCTCAGCTGCTGCAGGGACCTCATAGTACACACCTCAGCTGCTGCAGAACCTCATAATACACACCTCAGCTGCTGCAGGACATCATAATACACACCTCAGCTGCTGCAGAACATCCTAATACACACCTCAGCTGCTGCAGAACATCCTAATACACACCTCAGCTGCTGCAGGACATCATAATACACACCTCAGTTGCTGCAGAACATCCTAATACACACCTCAGCTGCTGCAGGACCTCACAATACACACCTCAGCTGCTGCAGAACATCCTCATACACACCTCAGCTGCTGCAGAACCTCATAATATACACCTCAGCTGCTGCAGAACCTCATCATACACACCTCAGCTGCTGCAGAACCTCATAATACACACCTCAGCTGCTGCAGAACCTCATAATATACACCTCAGCTGCTGCAGAACCTCATAATATACACCTCAGCTGCTGCAGAACCTCATAATATACACCTCAGCTGCTGCAGAACCTCATAATATACACCTCAGCTGCTGCAGAACCTCATAATACACAGCTCAGCTGCTGAATATCTTCTTTATGACCTATTGAGGATATTTTAAATAAATCAGCCATGTCTGGACAGGAATCTCCTCTCTTTACAAAGTGGTTCTGCAGCAGCTGTGTTGTGTAGTGATATACTCACTAGTAGCTTTCTATCCCCTGTATATATGTTCCCCGGCTGCTTTTACATGCTTACAGACTCTTTGGAGATGTCTATAGTCTAATACAGTAGGGGGCATTTTCTGATATCTGATATACTGAGTCACTGCTGCTGCGGCGTCTCTTTGCTTTGTCTTATTTCCTCTCCGCTCATTTGTTTAGAGTGCAGGGCGGCCAACACTAGGGTCAATGACATCGGCTACAGACACATTTTGTAATATTTCTGCACTGCTCAAAACTAT
This sequence comes from Leptodactylus fallax, assembly GCA_947044405.1. Taxonomy (NCBI): domain Eukaryota; kingdom Metazoa; phylum Chordata; class Amphibia; order Anura; family Leptodactylidae; genus Leptodactylus; species Leptodactylus fallax. Next base: position 2,678,057 of record CAMRHE010000238.1, on the reverse strand, counting down.
GTTTGGGGTCACCTATGTACAATCCATCAATGTGATCGCCCCAAAACTTCACAACAAGCTATTTTAGGTAGTTAGAAATATCCAGACACAAGACACAAGAATGACAACCAGGTTGCTACTTTATACGGACTTACCAAAGTTTGTAACATAGTAGAAAGGTAGACAAACAGGAACAATATTCATGACAGCTCAATGACGGGATCCTTGTCTTTAACCACCCTACCTGTACAAGGGGAGCCTCCCTCTCCTCGTATGGAACGTGGTGGTAGAAGCGACAACTTGATCCTCCGGTGGTAAGTATGAATTATATCCGCCTTTGGCTCTCTTCATTGACTGGGCTCACCGTTTCCTAAGATGGCCACCTTCTTTCTCTCAGCCATGCACAGTCTTCCACTGGAGCGGGCTCTGTCCAAACTGCTTCAGCCAGACCAGCTTCTCGGCTAAGATCTTGGTCTTCTTGCCCCGTTTCTGGGACCTCTGACTAAGTCCACCTCAGGTCTGGCTCTCTGATCATGCAGTGCGTCCTTCCTCTTCTCCTGGGTGGAGATCTCCTCTAATCTGCCCCCTTTGGGTCCCAGTGATGGCCGGACGCTGGGGCTTTTGAGACGACCATTCTCTGGCGCCATAGCAAACTTTTGACTTGGGGACTCCCCCCATGGCATAGCGCCCGCTTTCCTGGCCTCCACACATATAACGTCCCATTTACGCACACTATAATATCCCAATGTTGCCTCCATACAGTATAATATCCAATAGCGGCCCCTCCACACAGTGTAATGCCCTACATTGGCCCCTCCACACAGTATAATGTCCCATAGCGGCCCCTGTACACAGTATAATGTCCCATAGCGGCCCCTGTACACAGTATAATGTCCCATAGCGGCCCCTGCACACAGTATTATGTCCCATAGTGACCCCTCCACATAGTATAATGTCCCATAGAAGCCCCTCCACACATTATTATGTCCCATATCGGCCCCTCCACACAGTATAATGTCCCATAGCGGCCCCTCCATACAGTATAATGTCCCATAGTGACCCCTCCACACAGTATCATGTCCCATAGTGGCCCCTCCACACAGTATAATATCCCATAGAGGCCCCTCCACACAGTATAATGTCCCATAGTGACCCCTCCACACAGTATAATGTCCCATAGTGACCCCTCCACACAGTATTATGTTCCATAGTGACCCCTCCACACAGTATTATGTCCCATAGTGGCCCCTGCACACATTATTATGTCCCACAGTGGCCCCTCCAGTATAGCAGTATTTGTTGGGGTTCCCCTGCACCAGGCACAGTACATCGGCTTTATCCATAACCCTATATGGACCCTATATACTATAGGATTACATTACAGGAATGTCTTCTATGTCTTTTATCCCTGGATTTCTTCTCTTTCCCGTCTTACAATTTTGCACAGACATGACAGGACTTGGAATCTGATCGGGGACTTTCAGGGGGTTTCCTATAAGGCTATTGTATTTCCCGCTCAAATGTTATCTCTCTCTAGGGACCCCATTGATGATCCTTATAATAGGGAACATAAGAAAACATGTCAGAGAGATGTCCACGGAGCGTGTTAATTATGTGTGGGAGTTGTGGAGATCATAGACCACCATAGGAAGTGCAGGCGGCCATAATGACGGACGAGGAGCTGACACTTCAAGGGTAGAACAATGACAGACACGTCACAGATGTCCTAATGAGGAACAACCCCGGACAATGGCACCCTGTACTCCTGGGTTATACGTACACCCCCTCTCAAATTACTAAGCAGATCTGCTAGTCAGGATCCAGGGAAAGCTAGGTAAAAATACCTATGGGAGCACTGATGGCCGCCATATTGGGTTTTACCTGCATATACTGGAGGGACCTTCTGTGAATATGGATCTGAGGACCATCTGAGAATCTGTTCTTAATACGAGTCCTGCACCCAATAAGGATGGGGACTTATGAAAGAAGTAGGTGAGGTCACCGGATATGTCAGTCCCTGGGGTAGCGTAATACGGCTCTGCTGTAGTCGTAGTCATGGCATCCCAAACACAGTGTGGAATATCTAGGTCACTACTATTGTATTTGGCCCGGGGCTACACCATGGATTTTGCAATCTTCACCTTAAATCACCCCGTGTTGAGGACAGATTGTGATAGCAACAAGCGATGAGGACATACAGATATCGCCAATCTGTGGTACCTGAATCAATAGAAGTGTGATTGTATATATCCGAGGTCAGGATCTGAAGAGTTCATGCAGATACAGGACAGGAGAGGCAGATAAGTAGAGGGCAGGAGAGGCGCCTCCTGCTGTTTCTGTGAACAGTCTGTGTCCACCATAGTAAATGAGCTGCGGTGGACGCACATGCTCAGTCTTGCTTCTCTCTCGACTCCATCAAGTATGCAGAGATATTCCACATTAAAGGATACACCTGAGCTTGTCTCTCATCTCATGCGCCCCATAGCAGATACCTGAGCTGTCTCTATGGTATGGATGCCCTTTGGTCTCCGACCTGCACAGACTTCTCAGCTGGCGAACTCCACAGTTCTATCCTTGTGGAGGATGATCATGTGATCTGACATAGTCCAGGGCTGGTTATCTAGAGCAGAGAGTGAGGCCCCAGCAGGAGTGGACACGACCCTAAAACCCTTTTCAGCTAATTTGCATGAGAATAAAACATTGATTTTTATGAACATGGAGCTGCAATGCAAGATAAGAAAGTCATCTTTGGAAAATGTACAAGCCGCCCTACAAGGTACTGTCATTAGTGTGATATCAATTTTCCTGTTGACAGACTCCCTTTATAGGAGTTTAGCAATGAAAAATATTTCTCATAGTTAAATCTGGTCTAAGATTATTTGAATTTCTTATATTTACACTTATTAAAAGTTACTTATATCCCCAGATATTCCAGGAATTATGTTAGAATGGCGCCCCCTGCTGTTTCTATGAATAGCCTTTACTGTGTCCATCTCAGTAAATGTAACAAGTTGGACGCACATGCTCAGTAAGATAAAAAAAACACTGCTACCTACAGAAGTATTCTGACGACTCTGCAATAGTAGGCCTCATCACAGACGATGATGACAGGGATTACAGAAAACTGAACCGGGATTTTGTGGACTGGTGCCAGCGGAACCACCTGAAGATCAACGCGGGGAAGACTAAGGAGATGGTGGTGGACTTCCGCAAGCACAGATATCCTCCAAAACCAGCGGACATCCAGGGCACGGGCATCGAGATTGTGAACACCTATAAGTACCTGGGTTTGCTCCTTAATAATAAGCTGGACTGGGCAGATCATATGGAGGTCCTGTACAGGAAGGGCCACAGCAGGCTCTACCTGCTTAGGAAGCTGAGAGCCTTTGGAATCCGGGGGGCACTTCTTAGGATTTTTTGCAACTCGGTAGTGGCATCAGCCATCTTCTTTGGAGTGGCCTGCTGGGGGAGCAGTATATCAACCAGGGACAGAAATAAACTTGACAAGCTGATTAGAAAGGCCAGCTCTGTCCTGGGGAGCCCACTGGACCCAGTGCAGGTGGTGGGTGACAGAAGGATACTGTCCGTGGTGAGCTCCATGCAGGAGAAGAAGTCCCATCCCATGCATGAGACTGTGATCACGCTGAGCAGTACTGTCAGTGACCGACTGCTCCACCCTAGGTGTGAGAAGGAGCGCTATCGGAAGTCTTTCCTCCCCACCACGGTTAGGCTGTACAACCAACACCGACCTAAGCGGAGATCATTACACACAGAGAACCGAAGGATCTTTAAGTTGTGATATCCCTTCTACTACTTTTTTACCTTTACCTTTTTATCTGTACCTACAGTACTGTCACTGTAATGCCTCTATCTTGGAGCTTTTGTATTTGTATTGTGTTATCTATGCTGCTATAACACACTGAGTTTCCCCATGGTGGGACTATTAAAGGATTATCTTATTTTATCTTATCTTAAATAGTCAATTCACACACTGGGACTGAGGGCCCTGCTTGCAAGAGCTTACAATCTATGAGGTAGAGGGGGTGACACAAGAGGTAACAGGGGCGGCATCGGAGCATTATGGAGAGCCTTGTGGATGAGGGTGATATATATATATATTGTATTCTGTATTGAATAGGCAGCCAATGTAGTGACCGGCACAGACCAGAGGCCTCGCTGTAGCGTTTAGACTGATATACCTATATTATGTATAGTGTATCTATTTTATATTTGTATATTGTATATATATATATATATATATATATATATATATATATCAACTGTCTATTATATGTATATATTCTGTATATTGTATCTATATTATGTGTATATTGTATATATATAGTATGTCTATTATACGTATATATTCTGTATATTGTATCTATGTTAGGTGTATATATTCTGTATGTTGTAGCTATATATTCTGTATATTGTATCTATGTTATGTGTATATTGTATATATATAGTATGTCTTTTATACGTATATTTTCTGTATATTGTAGCTATATTATGTGTATATTGTATATATATAGTATGTCTATTATACGTGTATATATTCTGTATATTGTATCTATGTTATGTGTATATGTTATGTGTATATTGTATATATATAGTATGTCTGTTATACGTATATATTCTGTATATTGTATCTATGTTATGTGTATATTGTATATACTGTATATAGTATGTCTATTATACGTGTATATATTCTGTATATTGTATCTATGTTATGTGTATATTGTATATATATAGTATGTCTGTTATACGTATATATTCTGTATATTGTAGCTATATTATGTGTATATTGTATATATATAGTATGTCTATTATACGTGTATATATTCTGTATATTGTATCTATGTTATGTGTATATTGTATATATATAGTATGTCTGTTATACGTATATATTCTGTATATTGTAGCTATGTTATGTGTATATTGTATATATATAGTATGTCTATTATACGTGTATATATTCTGTATATTGTATCTATGTTATGTGTATATTGTATATATATAGTATGTCTGTTATACGTACTGTATATATTCTGTATATTGTAGCTATGTTATGTGTATATTGTATATATATAGTATGTCTATTATACGTACTGTATATATTCTGTATATTGTATCTATGTTATGTGTATATTGTATATATATAGTATGTCTGTTATACGTACTGTATATATTCTGTATATTGTAGCTATGTTATGTGTATATTGTATATATATAGTATGTCTATTATACGTACTGTATATATTCTGTATATTGTATCTATGTTATGTGTATATTGTATATATATAGTATGTCTATTATACGTATATATTCTGTATATTGTAGCTATGTTATGTGTATATATTATGTAGGTTGAACATGCGTGTCCTTCCTCTCAGTCATACAATCCATATTGCTAGACTCCTATGACTATTTCCAGGCTGTAGATGACGCTGGATGTTTCTCGCTGTGTTGGCGCATTGTTTTTGCTTTCTGTGCCGTGAAACATTCCTGACCTGTGTCCTAGTTGGATGACTGCCTGCAGTAACTTCACTTTCATTTCTCGCTTCTCCAAGCCCAACCCAGCCATTAATGTCTTTACATGGCATTGCACACATGAATAATACATGAACAGACCTTGTTTACCCTGAAGTTATAGATTTGTGTGAATACCAGCCAAACGGCGTGTGCCACCGGGGGCGGTAAAAACTGTGCCAGGCATACAGAGGTTCCTGAGTATGGTGCAAGTAGGTCCATGGGCAGACAATCTCTACTAGGGTATCCCTGTGCAATAACATTTACTCTGCAGGGGGCGCTGGGAATAAGCGTGTTGTTTCCCTATAGCACCCCCAAAGGCAAAATAAAGCATTGCATCAGGTCCATTGAAGTCAATGCTCTGTCTGTGTCATACAAGGACAAGGGTCCTCCAGAGACTGAGACACTCTTTGTTGATGCTTCTGCTCCAGTTAATTGATGGAGATCCCAAACCAGAACCATCAAACAGGGGATAAGAATCTTCATTTACAACCAGACAACCCTTTTAAAGGAATCTATCCCAGTGACTGTGTTTTTGCATAATTTTTCCCAATTTTTTGCAGTTTCATGCACTGTCCACAAGAGAGCGCTATGACCATAGTACTTATATAAATGTATTTATTCTGTGTCTTATTCCATGTGACATACAGTCCGTTATTTACTGCACATTGTACTTTCTGTATTGTTCACATGTTGTACTTCTCTGGACTCAGTTCTAGGAAATAAAAGTTTCATGCTGACTATGTCCCCAGTATGGTCAGAGATCCTGGACTTCTTGGAACTAAATAATGGAAAACATTCTGAAAAAAGCATCCGACACAAAGATGTCCTGGCTTGTTCTAATATCTGCTGAGTATTGAGTACTGAGTATTTAGGGTCTATAGCTTAGGGTCTGGCATGGGTCTATTATGGTGAAGGATATTGTGGCTGTCTTAAGAGCATTGTGACTAGTATAAGGGGCATTGTGGCTGATATGAGGTCATTGCGATATTTCATTGAGTCTGATATTACTGTAACCGTTATATGGATCAGTGTGGCTCTTATTGGTGGAAGTAGAAATGGGAAAAGGGTCATTGAAGGAGACATGGGGCATTGTGGCTGCAATAAAGGCCGCTTAAACTGGCATGGGGCCTTTATGGCTGTATGAAGATATTTTGCTTGTCCTAGAGGCAGGCATGGGAAACATTGTGGCTGTCATGAAGGCATTGTGACTTTCATGGGGGTATTGTTTCTGGAATTAGGGGCATTGTGGCTCTTATAGGGAGAACTGAGACTAGTAAGAGTGCATTATAGTATTTGCTGAATAATGATTACTGAGTATTTATGGTCTATACCTCAGGATCTAGCATGGGGGCAATAGGCCTGAGAACATATTGGTTGTCATAAGTGATTTGTGACTAGTATAAGGGGCATTGCGATAGACATGGGGCATATTGTGGCTGCCATGAGGGCACTGCAAATTTCATTGGAGCATTGTGTCTGATAAAAGTGGCATTGTAATAGGGATGGCTCTTATAGGTAGAGGTGGGACTGACAAAGGATCATATGAGCTGGCATGGAGCATTGTGGCTGCAAAAAGGGAACTTAGACTGACAAGAGTCCATTATAATAATAAAAATACTTTATATACCTATTTCACAGCACTTTACAAATTACAGGGTTCAAGTACAGACAAAAGGATTATGACAGTATGATGACATTGTGACTGTCCTAGGGGCATTGTGACAGGCATGGGGAACATTGTGGCTGTCATGAAGATATTGTGACTTTCGGGGGGGGGGGGGGTATGTCTGGTATAAGAAGCCCTGTGACTGGTCTAGAAGGCATCTAGAACAGGGGCCAACAAGGGATCATTATAATATCTGATGAGTATTGACCACTGGGTATTTATGGTTTATGTCTCGGGGTCAGAGCTAGCTCCACCTGTGTGTTAGGCCACAAACTTATGACGGGTCCCTTATCTGCTCAAGCCCCAGCTTGAAAAACATTAAGAATGTTATCTTAGATCTCCGTAAACCCTAATCCCAGTGTACCCGGCCATCTGTCCAGGTCTGCTGACAAGTACTGACCATGGGGCTGAGCTGTAGTACCAGGCACAGCCACACCTGCCTGCATGGCACTGTGCCTGTGTAAAACGGACATGGATCTGCCCCCTGTATAGTGCATAGGAGGTAGGATTTATTCATTGTAAATTAATACCAGGAAGTCCAACAAGTGGGAGGAGCCTCTGAGTGACCTGGTGACAGGAAAATCAGCGCAAACAAGCAAAAATGGCCGAAGCTATCGCCTATACCAGGAATGCTATGAAAATGAGCAGGCAGTGTAGTCATGGGGACGCAGACACTTTCACAGTAGATGAAACTTCTAATTTAGATATTCCGGGAGTTCTCCTTTAACACAACCTGGATAATAAGGAGTTAATCTTAGCCTGGAATTTCTCATTTCCTGCACATACATTTTTAATATTTATTACAGAAACCACTGTAAACATATGTAAAGTGTCTGAAAAGAGTCTGCTAATGGTGCCTCCCCCCCAGCATAACCAGTGACCCAGTGACAGGAGTGTGTAAAGGGGAACCTTAAGTTTAAGTAAGGCATTTGTGGCTGTCAAAGTCAGAGACATTATCATTTATATAAGGGGCATTGTGGCCGGCATGAAGGCATTTTGACTTTCAAGGGGCACAGTGATTGTTATAGGGAGCTTTGTGGATGCAATAAACATATTGGGTGAAGCGTGGGGTTATTATAGCTGTATGGACACATTGTGGTGGTCCTAGGAGCATTGTGGTTAGTATAAGGGTCATCTATGTGTCTTCTATAGGAAGCAATGTGTCTCTTATAGGAACAAGTGGGACTGGCAAGGGGTCATTGTAGGCGGCATGGGGCATTGTGGCTAAAATAAGCTGATTGGGCGAAACGTGGGGCTATTATAGCTGTATGGGTACATAGTAGCGGTCCTAGAAACATTGTGGTAGTAGTATATGGGATATTGTGACTTGCATAGCAAGCAATGTGGTTCTTATAGGTAGAAGTGGGACTGATAAGAGGTTGTTGTGGCTGAAAGGGCATTGGGGCTGGTGTGGGACCATAATGGCTATATCGGGACATAGTGGCTGATCTAGAAGTGGTGTGATTAGTATAATGGGCATTGTGACTGGCATGGGGGACATTGTGGCAATCATGAGAGCATTTTTACTTTCATGGAGCATTATGATTGTTATAGGAAGCATTGTGGCTCTTATAGGTGGGAATGGCAATGGGTCATTGTAGGTAGCATGGGGCATTGTGGCTGCAATAAATATATTGGATAAAGTCTGGACCTATTATAGCTGTGGCAGTCCTAGTGGTTGGCGTTCCTAGGGGCATTGTGGCTAGTATAAGAGGCATTGTGACGTGTATAACAAGCAATGTGGTTCTTGTAGATAGAAGTGGGACGGATAAGGGGTCATTGTGGCTAAAAGGGGACATAGTGGCTGATTGTGGAGCATTGTAATTAGTATAATGGACAGAAGCAAAGAAAAAAGATGCAGGTCTTCAAAAGACGCACAACCCAAATGATGAAAAAAATAATAAATAAATCTTTATTGAGCATGTATTGGAAAAAATTTAAAAACATTTAAAACAGACAAAAGACGCCATGAAATACAAACAGTGAAAACTTATCTAGCAAGGTGCATGTTATATATGTACATGTGTAGTTACTATTACCTGGCAGAGTGCATGTTATATATGTACATGTGTAGTTACTATTACCTGGCAGAGTGCATGTTATATATGTACATGTGTAGTTACTATTACCTGGCAGAGTGCATGTTATATATGTACATGTGTAGTTACTATTACCTGGCAGAGTGCATGTTATATATGTACATGTGTAGTTACTATTACCTGGCAGAGTGCATGTTATATATGTACATGTGTAGTTCTATTACCGGCGGTGCATGTATATATGTACATGTGTAGTTACTATTACCTGGCAGAGTGGATGTTATATATGCACATTTAGAGTTACATAGCAACAGAGCAATAAAAAGGACCAATTATAACACATTATAACACCCCTGAGTAAGCCCTTGCATGGGTGATACGCGTGGGTGACTGTTCATGGAGTCTCATATGGGTAGGTTCTAATACCATTTGTGTTATAATGGGTCCTTTTTACCTTTATTGCTCTGTTTTTTACTCTGTTGCTATGTAACTCTAAATGTGCATATATAACATGCACTCAGCCAGGTAATAGTAACTACACATGTACATACTGTATATAACATGCACCTTGCTAGATAAGTTTTCACTGTTTGTATTTCATTATTGCACAGCTGATATATTTTATTTGTCTCTTCAGCAATACTGGTTATTTTATGCACTATTTATGTGTATTTATTATTATATTCTTTTCTTGTTGTTTTTCCCTTTTTATATTTTTCAGATGGCAGATTTGTAACCACTACAGGAGCATCTCAATAAATTAGAATATCTGTGAAAAGTTCATTCATTTCAGTGATTCAGTAATACAATCCATAATCAGCGTCTTCCATGATTGTGTGTCCTACTGAACCAGACTGAGGGACCATTTAACTACTGTAGGCTTAGGAAACCTTGGCAGGTGACACTGAATTTACAATACTGCACTGAACTTAAAATATTCTAATTTTCTTAGATTTTGGTTTTCATTACCTGTAATCCATAATCAACATTTACAGAAATAAAACACTTGAAATAGAAGACTCTGTGTGTAAAGAATCTAGAAAATCTAGGAGGTCACTTTTTTAATTACTATTTAATTAATGAAAGAAATAAACGTTTCAAAGATATTCTAATTTATTGAGATGCAGCTGTATTCAGGGGCGTAACTATCGGGGTAAAAGTGGTAGCGGCTGCCACAGGGCCTGGGACATTAGGGGGCCCGGAGCCCTGTGGTAGATGCTACCGCGAACCCCACAAACCAGTAATGATCGGTGTCGCAGGGGGTGCGACCGCGAACAGACCCGGCAGGTTACGGAGCCCGCGGCCAGCTGGAGATGGCCGGGCCCCAGACTATTATGATAGCGGTCGGGGAAAGCCTGGTTCCCCGACCGCTATACATACTGTTATTGGAAAGGGGCCCTGGTATATTGTAGGCCCCTTTCCAATAGATGGCAGCCCAGGGGAGGTGACTGAAAATAATAAACACATATTCTCACCTCTCCTGGGCGCAGCGTCCTCTCCGGCGCTCCTCCGTCATGATTGAGGCCTGGGATTAGGCCCCAGCGGTCACATGGGGCGCGGTCACGTAATGACGTCAGTGTGCCCCATGTGACCGCTGAGGCCCAATCACAGGCCTCGGCAGCGACGTCGGAAGAGGGCCTGAAGTAGCCGAAGACGGCAGGATGGAGCGAGGATGCCAAGGAAAGGTAAGGCAAGGTGAGTATGAATGTTTGTTATTTTTAATCACTTCCCCTGAGCCTCCGATTATTATACTCTGGGGTCTGAGGAGACCCCAAACTATAATAATAGCACCGAAGCGGAGGGGGGCTTTTGGGAGCTTATAATACTGTGTGGGGCCACTGTGGAGCATATAATACAGGGTGGGGGCCACTGTAGAGCATATAATACTGTGTGGGGGCCACTGTAGAGCATATAATACAGGGTGGGGGCCACTGTGGAGCATATAATACTGGGTGGGGGCCACTGTAGAGCATATAATACTGTGTGGGGGCCACTGTAGGGAGCATATAATACTGGCTGGGGGCCCTTTTAGAGCATATAATACTGGGTGAAGGCCACTGTAGAGCATTTTTTTTTTTTCCAAGATGGCGCCGCTGAAGTGGCTGCCTGGTCGGCAGCTCTGAGACTCTCTCTCTCTTATTTTTTCTTTCTCTGTCTGTTTTTTATCTCTCTACTTAATGGACTTTACACTATGAAGAAATGAAGAAACAAAGACTTGGAATTGGACCTTTGTGATACTTTTTTTTTTGTTTTTATCTGTCTTTTTGTCCTGCTGAAATGGGGACTCTTGTGTCTGCAGGCATTTCTTTTGTCTACACAAGAGAGAAATTACTGCAGCTTAGAGTCACAACAACAGGGCTGCATACCATTTGCCCACCCATCCCCCAAGAACTCTGGAGAAAGAAAAAGCGGGGGGAGGGGCTGCAGAGCAGGAACTCTTCAGAGGATTAAAAAGAGGCGTTACCGACCAACTGTTCCCTCCATCATTATGGGCAATGTGAGATCTCTTGCAAACAAGATGGATGAACTAACAGCGCTCACCAGGCACCATCAGGAGTTTCGGGTGTGCAGCATGATGCTACTTACAGAGACTTGGCTCACTGAAGTTACTCCTGACTCTCTGGTCTCCTTGGATGGTTTTAAACTCCTTCGGGCAGACAGGACAAGGGAGAGCGGTAAGAGGAAAGGAGGGGGGCTGGCAATGTTTGTGAATAATAGATGGTGCAATCCTAGGCACATTGTGATTAAGGAGCAAACTTGCTGTAAGGACATTGAACTATTAGCTGTGAGCATGAGACCTTTCTATCTACCAAGGGAACTATCACATGTCATCGTGATAGCTGCATATGTCCCCCCCTCTGCGAAAGCTGACGCTGCCTGCGAGGTCCTACAAGCCACGCTGAGCCAGTTACAGTCTCAGCACCCCCAGGCCCTCCTTCTTGTGTCTGGCGATTTCAACCACGCCTCTCCATCATCCACACTTCCCAGTTTCACACAGTATGTAACCTGCCACACAAGAGACAACAAAACACTGGACTTGTTCTTTGCCAACGTGAGGGAGGCATATAACTCATCAGCCCTACCGCCCCTGGGAAGATCGGATCACAACCTAGTACATCTCCGACCTGTGTACAAGCCACTTGTATGTAGAGAACCAGCTGTCACCCGCACAGTGAGGATATGGTCCCAGGAGAGTGATGAGGCTCTGAGGGATTGTTTTGACACAACCGCATGGGAAGTTTTGCAGGATTCGTATGGAGAAGATATAGAAGGACTCACACACTGCATAACGGACTACATTAATTTTTGTGTGGACAACACAGTACCCACAAAAGTGGTGAGGTGTTTCTCCAATAACAAACCATGGATTAACTCTGATATAAAAACACTACTTAAGGAGAAAAAGATGGCATTCAGGACAAGAGATAAGGAGGGGGTGAGGGAAGTACAAAAGGAGCTGAGGCATCTAATCAGGCAAGGAAAAGCCAGTTATAAGGAAAAAATGGAAAATCAAATGGAAAGAAAAGACATAAGGGGGGTCTGGGAGGGGCTTAAGTCAATTTCGGGTCATAAACAGTCGGTCTGCCAGATTGAGGCAGATGTTAACTGGCTTAATGAACTAAACCTATTCTTCAACAGATTTGATCACACACCAGCTCCTCCCACCCCAGAATGTCCTTCAGCTCCCCTCACCACAATGACTTCACCCCATTCACCCCATGTGGCTACTTCCCAACAGACCAGTAAATCCAGAAATCTGTCTTTATCTGACCACAGTCTGACCTTCACACGGGCCCAGGTGAGGAAGGAGATGAAAAAGATCAAGGCGAGGAAAGCCGCAGGGCCAGATGACATCAGTGCAAGGCTAATTAAGACTTGTGGGGACCAGCTGTGTGGTATAATTACATATATGTATAATATGAGACTGAGGCAGGAAATAGTCCCTGGATTATGGAAATCTTCTTGTGTGGTACCAGTTCCAAAGAAACCTCACCCTATGGACCTCAACGACTACAGACCTGTAGCACTGACATCCCACTTGATGAAGATCTTAGAGAGATTGGTTCTCACACATCTCCGCCCTCTAGTGAGCCCCGCTATGGACCCTCTCCAGTTTGCTTATCGGCCGGGCATTGGGGTAGATGATGCCATCATCCACCTTCTGCACAGGGCTCTGTCTCACCTGGAAAAACCAGGGAACACGGTGAGAATAATGTTCTTTGATTTCTCCAGTGCTTTTAACACCATACAGCCCAGGTTACTGAGAGACAAGCTGGGCCTTGCTGGAGTGGACCACCACCTCTCCAACTGGATCCTAGACTACCTCACAAATCGACCTCAATACGTGAGAGCCCGAGACTGTGTGTCAGGTACCGTGATCTGTAATACGGGGGCACCTCAGGGTAAGGTTCTCGCCCCTTTCCTCTTCACACTGTACACTGCTGATTTTAGGTGCAACTCATCCAGCTGCTACCTACAGAAGTATTCTGACGACTCTGCAATAGTAGGCCTCATCACAGACGATGATGACAAGGAGTACAGAGAACTGAACCGGGATTTTGTGGACTGGTGCCACCAGAACCACCTGAAGATTAACGTGGAGAAGACCAAGGAGATGGTGGTGGACTTCCGTAAAGGCAGATGCCCTCCAAAACCAGTGGACATCCTGGGGACGGGCATCGAGATTGTGAACACCTATAAGTACCTGGGTTTGCTCCTTAATAATAAGCTGGACTGGGCAGATCATATGGAGGCCCTGTACAGGAAGGGCCACAGCAGGCTCTACCTGCTTAGGAGGCTGAGAGCCTTTGGAATCCGGGGGGCACTTCTTAGGACTTTCTTCAACTCGGTAGTGGCATCAGCCATCTTCTTTGGAGTGGCCTGCTGGGGGAGCAGTATATCAACCAGGGACAGAAATAAACTTGACAAGCTGATTAGAAGGGCCAGCTCTGTCCTGGGGAGCCCACTGGACCCAGTGCAGGTGGTGGGTGACAGAAGGATACTGTCTGTGGTGAGCTCCATGCAGAAGAAGAAGTCCCATCCCATGCATGAGACTGTGATCGCGCTGAGCAGTACTGTCAGTGACCGACTGCTCCACCCTAGGTGTGAGAAGGAGCGCTATCGGAAGTCTTTCCTCCCCACCGCGGTTAGGCTGTACAACCAACACCGACCTAAGCGGAGATCATTACATACAGAGAACTGAAATATCTCTCTGCCTGTTAAATCCCCCCCCCCTCTGCTACGCCCTATCTGTCTGTCTGCTATTAATGTAATGCCTCTCACCTTGGAACATTCCTGTACATGTTGTATTTGTATTTGTATCTGCTTATCTTATCTTTGCTGCTGTAACACACTGAATTTCCCCACTGTGGGACTATTAAAGGACTATTATTATTATTATTATTATTATTATTATAATAACTGGGTGGGGGCCACTGTAGAGCATATAATACTGTGTGGGGGCCACTGTGGGGGGCATATAATACTGGGTGGGGACCACATAATACTGTGTGGGGGCCACTGTAGGGATGATATAATACTGGGTGGGGCCCACTATGGGGGGCATATAATACTGGGTGGGTACCACTGTGGGAAGCATATAATACTGGGTGGTGACCACTGTGTGGAGCATATTATACTGTGTGGGGCCACTGTGGGTAGCATATTATACTGTGTGTGGGGGGGAGAAATGTAGAGCATATAATGCTGTATGGGAGCCACTGTGGAGCATATAATGCTGTGTGGGGGCCACTGTTGAGCATATAATACTATCTGGGGCCTCTGCTGAGCATATTTTACTGTTTGGGGACCTGTAACCGGTTCGGGGGAGGGGGGGCCCCCATGTCAAATGTTCGCCTTGGGGCCCAGCCATTCCTAGTTACGCCACTGGCTGTATTATATTATAAGGACAGCACTTGAGGGAGAGCCATATTCACACTTTATCTAGCAAACAGTGCACATTCAGATATATATTATTATAGACCCAAATTCATTTCCGTAGCCTAACATGGGCTCCTTTGTCTGTTTTAAATGTTTTTAATTTTTTTCCAATACATGCTCAATAAAGATTTATTTATAATTTTTTTCATCATTTGGCTTGTGCATCTTTTGAAGACCTGCATCTTTTTTCTTTGTTTCTGTACATTTACAAAAAAGCATGGTCCTGATGCACCCCACAATTTAATTTAGCAGTGGTGCCCACTATTCAGTAACAAACCTTGTAATTAGTATAATGGCCATTGTGAGTGGCATGAGGAAGATGTTGGCTGTCATAAAGGCATTGGGACTGAAGATACCCCAGAGTATTATAATGGCCCTTTCTACCTCGATTCTTGTGTGGTTCGCCCCTCTGTAGTAGCCGCCTAGAAGGGGATTTTCTGGGAGTGATTCCTTCAGTTTGTACGTCTTTCTTGTTAAATATACAGAGAATTAATAAATCTACAGACGTGAATGTATTTTCTCTTACGCTAGGTTTACACCTGCGTTTGGGTTTCTGCTTGGGGACCACCCTGAACGGAAACCTAATCTGCTTAAAAAAGCGGTTACCCACGGAAACCCACGGACCCCATAGACTATAATGGGGTCCATCAGGTTTCCGCCCGATTTCCGCCCAAAAAGGGCGTAAAATGCGTAGAGAAAAGCGCTTCATGCTGAGCTTTTCTCTCCGCATTTTTTAAACAGGTTCGGGGACAGAAACTCCGAATGGAGATCGGGCGCAGATGTGAACCCAGCCTTAGTTATAGTAAATATACAGGAATAGATCTATTGGAAATGTAATTTTGGGTATTCTCTGGAACAATCACTTACTGTAAGTCCCCGCATGTCTCCCGGCAGCGCCTGCAGTTACCGAATGTCTTGTCAGACTGAACGACATCTTTATAATTAAGTGACCAGGTTAAGACCTCAGTTACTGCCGCAATATAACAGGCCAGTATAACCAGAATTCCAAGAAAAAGTATTGATTCTTCTATGCGAGGTTATAAATGTCTGTCTGCACTTACACAGAATCACAGGGTACTTGCAGCACTGGCACCTCATGAGGCGGAACTATCTGGCTCCTAGCCCGGACCACCATATAAATTTATAGAGTTACCAGAATACTATGAATGAATGATAGCTACAGTATGTGTCTATAGAAAGATGCAAAGACATACTGTATAGCAAGATGGAATGCATGTATGGATAGATGATAGATAGATAGATAGATAGATAGATAGATAGATAGATAGATAGATAGATAGATAAAACAACATAGTATTTATTATCCCTGTACTGTGACATCACTGTGTGTATTATCCCTGTACTGTGACATCACTGTGTGTATTATCCCTGTACTGTGACATCACTGTGTGTATTATCTCTATACTGTGACATCACTGTGTGTATTATCCCTATACTGTGACATCACTGTGTGTATTATCCCTGTACTGTGACATCACTGTGTGTATTATCCCTGTACTGTGACATCACTGTGTGTATTATCCCTGTACTGTGATATCACTGTGTGTATTATCTCTGTACTGTGACATCACTGTGTGTATTATCTCTGTACTGTGACATCACTGTGTGTATTATCTCTGTACTATGACATCACTGTGTGTATTATCTCTGTACTGTGACATCACTGTGTGTATTATCTCTGTACTATGACATCACTGTGTGTATTATCCCTGTACTGTGACATCACTGTGTGTATTATCCCTGTACTGTGACATCACTGTATTATCTCTGTACTATGACATCACTGTGTGTATTATCCTGTACTGTGACATCACTGTATTATCCCTGTACTGTGACATCACTGTGTGTATTATCTCTGTACTGTGACATCACTGTGTGTATTATCCCTGTACTGTGACATCACTGTGTGTATTATCCCTGTACTGTGACATCACTGTGTGTATTATCTCTGTACTGTGACATCACTGTGTGTATTATCCCTATACTGTGACATCACTGTGTGTATTATCCCTGTACTGTGACATCACTGTGTGTATTATCCCTGTACTGTGACATCACTGTGTGTATTATCCCTGTACTGTGACATCACTGTGTGTATTATCTCTGTACTGTGACATCACTGTGTGTATTATCTCTGTACTGTGACATCACTGTGTGTATTATCTCTGTACAGTGACATCACTGTGTGTATTATCTCTGTACTATGACATCACTGTGTGTATTATCTCTGTACTATGACATCACTGTGTGTATTATCTCTGTACTGTGACATCACTGTGTGTATTATCTCTGTACTATGACATCACTGTGTGTATTATCCCTGTACTGTCACATCACTGTGTGTATTATCCCTGTACTGTGACATCACTGTATTATCTCTGTACTATGACAACATCACTGTGTGTATTATCCCTGTACTGTGACATCACTGTGTGTATCCCTGTACTGTGACATCACTGTGTGTATTATCTCTGTACTGTGACATCACTGTGTGTATTATCCCTGTACTGTGACATCACTGTGTGTATTATCCCTGTACTGTGACATCACTGTGTGTATTATCTCTGTACTGTGACATCACTGTGTGTATTATCCCTATACTGTGACATCACTGTGTGTATTATCCCTGTACTGTGACATCACTGTGTGTATTATCCCTGTACTGTGACATCACTGTGTGTATTATCCCTGTACTGTGACATCACTGTGTGTATTATCTCTGTACTGTGACATCACTGTGTGTATTATCTTTGTACTGTGACATCACTGTGTGTATTATCTCTGTACAGTGACATCACTGTGTGTATTATCTCTGTACTATGACATCACTGTGTGTATTATCTCTGTACTGTGACATCACTGTGTGTATTATCTCTGTACTGTGACATCACTGTGTGTATTATCCCTGTACTGTGACATCACTGTGTGTATTATCCCTGTACTGTGACATCACTGTGTGTATTATCTCTGTACTATGACATCACTGTATTATCCTGTACTGTGACATCACTGTATTATCCCTGTACTGTGACATCACTGTGTGTATTATCTCTGTACTGTGACATCACTGTGTGTATTATCCCTGTACTGTGACATCACTGTGTGTATTATCCCTGTACTGTGACATCACTGTGTGTATTATCCTGTACTGTGACATCACTGTGTGTATTATCTCTGTACTGTGACATCACTGTGTGTATTATCCCTGTACTGTGACATCACTGTGTGTATTATCCCTGTACTGTGACATCACTGTGTGTATTATCCCTGTACTGTGACATCACTGTGTGTATTATCTCTGTACTGTGACATCACTGTGTGCAGTAGGATTATCAATATAATGATTAAACTTTCCATACTCAGATCTTGTTTCTCTAGGTGGTCATGGTGGAGTGATTGGGGCTCCATTCCAAGTTTTGATATAGGGGCTCCATGTTCACTTGCTGCATTCCTGAAGGAAAGGGTTAATAGGGATCATGTATATGTTATATTGCACCTCCTGTCCTATTACTTTATGGGGTTTACTGTGCAATCATTTTACTAATTGACCTAGAGATGATCCACCACAGTTATAAGCGCTCGGCCATGTCACGTGTTCCAGACTTGCATGTACATGTATAATATGTAATTTACCTGAAGTTTATGCAACATTCACCAGTGCAGTAAACAGTACAGGCTGTAATATGTCTGTGTGTGCGGTGTCAGGCGGCTCAGTATACAGCTCCTTGGTAGAATAGTTTGGTATGTAGCAGGTCACTGAACGAGGGAGTAACTAACAAGAAATATGTTACCTGCGAAATAAACAGATCTGGTGCAGCTGATGTGTCTGGCGATAACAGAACGGGATGGGCCTTTCCCCCTCATGTGCCTGTTTTAATATAAGGCGACCAGTAGCGGGCAATGCTCTGTGAGCGAAACAGTCTGCACCTTGACTGATACATTGTCCATACTCCTTTAGATACAATATCCCACAGGCCTTAGAAGCAGCTTACTGACATTGTGCTGATGTTTAGTCCACAAGTGCACCAGGGTCTTCTCTACAAGTCACTCGGTCATTTTGTCCAAGGGACATGGGGGCCAGCAGATTATTGTACCCAGATGCAATGCTCTTCACGTGCTCCACCTGCACCGATACAGGAGAGGAGGATGTCCATGTCATTGCAAGTACAAGAGGGATTTGTGGTTTTTAGGTACCCTCTCTGTAGGGGGCATATGCAGGATCTTTGAGAGGGAGTGTTAGAGCTCCACAAAGTGTAATGCCCTATTAGTGCCCCCACACAGTATAATGCCCTATTAGTGCCGCCACACAGTATAATGCCCTATTAGTGCCTCCACGCAGTATAATGCCCTATTAGTGGCCCCACACAGTATAATGCCCTATTAGTGCCCCCACACAGTATAATACCCTATTAGTGGCCCCCACTGTTTAATGCCCTATTAGTGCCCCAATGCAGTATAATGCCCTATTAGTTCCCCCATACAGTATAATGCCCTATTAGTGCCCCCACACAGTATAATGCCCTATTAGTGCCTCCACACCGTATAATGCCCTATTAGTTCCCCCACACAGTATAATGCCCTATTAGTGCCCCCACACAGTATAATACTCTGTTTAGTGCCTCACATAGTATAATGCCCTATTAGTGCCCCCACACAGTATAATACTGTTTAGTGCCTCACACAGTATTATGCCCTATTAGTGCACCAACACAGTATAATACTGTTTAGTGCCTCACATAGTATTATGCCCTATTAGTGCCCCCACACAGTATAATGCCCTCTTAGTGCCTCCACACAGTATAATGCCCTATTAGTGCACCCACACAGTATTATGCCCTATTAGTGCACCCACACAGTATACTGTAATGCCCTATTAGTGGCCCTACACAGTATAATGCTTTGTTTAGTGCTTCACATAGTATAATGCCCGATTAGTGACCCTACACAGTATAATGCCCTATTAGTGCCCCCATACAGTATAATGCCCTATTAGTGCCTCCACACAGTATAATGTCCTATTAGTGCCTCCACACAGTATAATGCCCTATTAGTGCCTCCACACAGTATAATGCCCTATTAGTGCACCCACACAGTATTATGCCCTATTAGTGCACCCACACAGTATAATGCCCTATTAGTGGCCCTACACAGTATAATGCCCTATTAGTGCACCCACACAGTATAATGCCCTATTAGTGGCCCTACACAGTATTATGCCCTATTAGTGCACCCATACAGTATAATGCCCTATTAGTGGCCCTACACAGTATAATGCTTTGTTTAGTGCCTCAGATAGTATAATGCCCGATTAGTGACCCTACACTGTATAATGCCCTATTAGTGGCCCCCCACTGTTTAATGCCCTATTAGTGCCCCCATGCAGTATAATGCCCTATTAGTTCCCCCATACAGTATAATGCCCTATTAGTGCCCCCACACAGTATAATACTCTGTTTAGTGCCTCACATAGTATAATGCCCTATTAGTGCCCCCACACAGTATAATGCCCTATTAGTGCCCCCACACAGTATAATGCCCTATTAGTGCCCCCACACAGTATAATACTGTTTAGTGCCTCACACAGTATTATGCCCTATTAGTGCACCAACACAGTATAATACTGTTTAGTGCCCCCACACAGTATTATGCCCTATTAGTGCCCCCACACAGTATAATGCCCTATTAGTGCCCCCACACAGAATAATGCCCTATTAGTGGCCCTACACAGTATTATGCCCTATTAGTACCTCCACACAGTATAATGCCCTATTAGTGGCCCCACACAGTATAATGCCCTATTAGTGCCCCCACACAGTATAATGCCCTATTAGTGGCCCCCCACTGTTTAATGCCCTATTAGTACCCCCATGCAGTATAATGCCCTATTAGTTCCCCCATACAGTATAATGCCCTATTAGTGCCCCCACACAGTATAATACTCTGTTTAGTGCCTCACATAGTATAATGCCCTATTAGTGCCCCCACACAGTATAATGCCCTATTAGTGTCCCCACACAGTATAATACTGTTTAGTGCCTCACACAGTATTATGCCCTATTAGTGCACCAACGCAGTATAATACTGTTTAGTGCCTCACATAGTATTATGCCAAATTAGTGCCCCCACACAGTATAATGCCCTATTAGTGCCCCCACACAGTATAATGCCCTATTAGTGCCCCCACACAGAATAATGCCCTATTAGTGGCCCTACACAGTATTATGCCCTATTAGTACCTCCACACAGTATAAAGCCCTATTAGTGCACCCACACAGTATTATGTCCTATTAGTGCACCCACACAGTATAATGCCCTATTAGTGGCCCTACACAGTATAATGCCCTATTAGTGCCTCCACACAGTATAATGCCCTATTAGTGGCCCTACACAGTATAATGCCCTATTAGTGCCCCCACACAGTATAATGCCCGATTAGTGACCCTACACAGTATAATGCCCTATTAGTGGCTCCACACAGTATAATGCCCTATTAGTTCCCCCATACAGTATAATGCCCTATTAGTGCCCCCACACAGTATAATACTCTGTTTAGTGCCTCACATAGTATAATGCCCTATTAGTGCCCCCACACAGTATAATGCCCTATTAGTGCCCCCACACAGTATAATGCCCTATTAGTGCCTCCACACAGTATAATGCCCTATTAGAGGCCCTACACAGTATAATGCCCTATTAGTGGCTCCACACAGTATAATGCCCTATTAGTGCCCCATGCAGTATAATGCCCTATTAGTTCCCCCATACAGTATAATGCCCTATTAGTGCCCCCACACAGTATAATACTGTTTAGTGCCTCACATAGTATAATGCCCTATTAGTGCCCCCACACAGTATAATGCCCTATTAGTGTCTCCACACAATATAATGCCCTATTAGTGGCCCCACACAGTATAATGCCCTATTAGTGGCCCCCCACTGTTTAATGCCCTATTAGTGCCCCCATACAGTATAATGCCCTATTAGTGCCCCCACGCAGTATAATACTCTGTTTAGTGCCTCACATAGTATAATGCCCTATTAGTGCCCCCACACAGTATAATGCCCTATTAGTGTCTCCACACAATATAATGCCCTATTAGTGCACCCACACAGTATTATGCCCTATTAGTGCACCCACACAGTATAATGCCCTATTAGTGGCCCTACACAGTATAATGCTTTGTTTAGTGCCTCACATAGTATAATGCCCTATTAGTGCCCCCACACAGTATAATGCCCTATTAGTGCCCCCACACAGTATAATGCCCTATTAGTGGCCCTACACAGTAAAATGCCCTATTAGTGCCGCCACACAGTATAATGCCCTATTAGTGCCCCCACACAGTATAATGCCCTATTAGTGCCCCCACACAGTATAATGCCCTATTAGTGCCCCTCCCCCACACAGTATAATGCCCTATTAGTGCCCCCACACAGTATAATGCCCTATTAGTGCCCCCACACAGTTATGCCCTATTAGTGCCCCCACACAGTATTGCCCTATTGTCCCCCACCGTATATGCCCTATTAGTGCCCCCACACAGTATAATGCCCTATTAGTGCCCCCCACGTTTGCCCTTGGCCGCCCACAGTATAATGCCCTATTAGTGCCCCCACACAGTATATGCCCTATTAGTGCCCCCACACAGTATAATGCCCTATTAGTGCCCCCACACAGTTTTGCCCTCTTGGTGCCCCCACACAGTATAATGCCCTATTAGTGCCCCCACACAGTATATGCCCTATTGTGCCCCCACACAGTATATGCCCTATTAGTGCCCCCACACAGTATATGCCCTATTAGTGCCCCCACACAGTATATGCCCTATTAGTGCCCCCACACAGTATAATGCCCTATTAGTGCCCCCACACAGTTCCTGCCCCGTATATGCCCTATTAGTGCCCCCACACAGTATAATGCCCTATTAGTGCCCCCACACAGTATAATGCCCTATTAGTGCCCCCACACAGTATATGCCCTATTAGTGCCTCCACACAGTATAATGCCCTATTGTGGCCCTCCACGTTTGCCCTTTGTCCCCCACACAGTATATGCCCTATTAGTGCCCCCCACGTTTCCGTGCCCCCACACAGTTATGCCCTATTGTGCCCCCACACGTTTGCCCTTTGTGCCTCCCCGTTTCCCTTTAGGGCCCTACACAGTTTGCCCTTTGTGCTCCACCGTTTGCCCTTTGTGCCCCTGCGTTTGCCCTCCCATACGTATATGCCCTATTGTGCCCCCACACGTATATCGTGGCCCCATGTATATGCCCTTTGTGCCCCCACACAGTATAATGCCCTATTGTGTCTCCCCTTTCCCTTTGTGCCCCCCGTTTGCCCTTTGTCCCCCCACTGTTTGCCCTATTGTGCCCCCATACGTATATGCCCTATTGTCCCCCACGCAGTTTCTCTGTTTAGTGCCTCACATAGTTATCCCTATTAGTCCCCCACACAGTATATGCCCTATTAGTGTCTCCACACAATATAATGCCCTATTAGTGCACCCACACAGTATTATGCCCTATTAGTGCACCCACACAGTATAATGCCCTATTAGTGGCCCTACACAGTATAATGCTTTGTTTAGTGCCTCACATAGTATAATGCCCTATTAGTGCCCCCACACAGTATAATGCCCTATTAGTGCCCCCACACAGTATAATGTATGCCCTATTAGTGGCCCTACACAGTATAATGCCCTATTAGTGCCGCCACACAGTATAATGCCCTATTAGTGCCCCCACACAGTATAATGCCCTATTAGTGCCCCCACACAGTATAATGCCCTATTAGTGCCCCCACACAGTATAATGCCCTATTAGTGCCCCCACACAGTATAATGCCCTATTAGTGCCTCCACACAGTATAATGCCCTATTAGTGCACCCACACAGTATTGCCCTTGTCCCACACGTATTGCCCTTTGTGGCCCTCCGTTTGCTTTGTTTGTGCCTCACTGTATAATGCCCTATTAGTGCCCCCACACAGTATAATGCCCTATTAGTGCCCCCACACAGTATAATGCCCTATTAGTGGCCCTACACAGTTTGCCCTATTGTGCCGCCGCCAGTTTGCCCTATTGTGCCCCCACACAGTATAATGCCCTATTAGTGCCCCCACACAGTATAATGCCCTATTATTGCCCCCACACAGTATAATGCCCTATTAGTGCCTCCACACAGTATATGCTCTATTGTCCGCCCCGTTGCCCTCTGTCCCCCGTTATGCCCTATTAGTGCCCCCACACAGTATAATGCCCTATTAGTGCCCCCACACAGTATAATGCCCTACTAGTGCCCCCACACAGTATATTGCCCTATTAGTGCCCCCACACAGTATAATGCCCTATTAGTGCCCCCACACAGTATAATGCCCTATTAGTGGCCCTACACAGTATAATGCCCTATTAGTGCCTCCACATAGTATAATGCCCTATTAGTGCCGCCACACAGTATAATGCCCTATTAGTGCCCCCACACAGTATATTGCCCTATTAGTGCCCCCACACAGTATATTGCCCTATTAGTGCCCCCACACAGTATATTGCCCTATTAGTGCCCCCACACAGTATAATGCCCTATTAGTGCCTCCACACAGTATAATGCCCTATTAGTGCCCTCACACAGTATAATGCCCTATTAGTGGCCCTACACAGTATAATGCTTTGTTTAGTGCTTCACATAGTATAATGCCCGATTAGTGACCCTACACAGTATAATGCCCTATTAGTGCCTCCACACAGTATAATGCCCTATTAGTGCCCTCACACAGTATAATGCCCTATTAGTGGCCCTACACAGTATAATGCTTTGTTTAGTGCTTCACATAGTATAATGCCCGATTAGTGACCCTACACAGTATAATGCCCTATTAGTGCCCCCACACAGTTTAATGCCCTATTAGTGGCCCTACACAGTATAATGCCCTATTAGTGCCTCCACATAGTATAATGCCCTATTAGTGCCGCCACACAGTATAATGCCCTATTAGTGCCCCCACACAGTATAATGCCCTATTAGTGCCCCCACACAGTATATTGCCCTATTAGTGCCCCCACACAGTATTATGCCCTATTAGTGCCCCCACACAGTATAATGCCCTATTAGTGCCCCCACACAGTATATTGCCCTATTAGTACCCCCACACAGTATAATGCCCTATTAGTGCCCCCACACAGTATATTGCCCTATTAGTGCCCCCACACAGTATAATTCCCGATTAGTGCCCCCACACAGTATAATGCCCTATTAGTGGCCCCACACAGTATAATGCCCTATTAGTGGCCCTACACAGTATAATGCCCTATTAGTGGCCCTACACAGTATAATGCCCTATTAGTGCACCCATACAGTATAATGCCCTATTAGTGTCCCTACACAGTATAATGCCCTATTAGTGTCCCTACACAGTATAATGCCCCACCTCAGCCTCACACAACATAATTCCCCGTTCCTTCTCTGATCCTGGCACCAGTACATGCTACATCTTAGCGATGCCAGCACCTGGCACAGAGCAGGACCGGGGAGTCCTAAGAGCAGCGAGTCCTGAGGAGCTTACTCACAGCTCTGTCCCCGGGCCTGCTGGTAACCACCGAGCACATCCATCATAACTGACCCATTCTGGTAACTAATAAATCAGCGCTCTCTGATCATCATCATTTAATACCCAGCCAGGGGCAGCAGGGGAATGGTTAATCATGAACCTGCCCCCTTGTGTACACACCTGCCCTCCGTGGGCTGAAGAACACAGATGTACTGAGCATGCTTGAAATATACACATGTTTGTGAATTTGACCTGTGACCAGTCATTTTATTTCATACATGTGCCCTAATCCTCTGGCTCTAACCCTGGGCCCCCGGGGTACCCACCTATGGAGTAGGTAAGTAGATCAGACCTTCACAAGAAACAGTTTATTTGTATCCAAAACCAAATCAACGCCATTGACCTCATCGTCCTGTAAGACTCCCCCAGTGAGGAGGACCCCAGGGATGCCCAATACATTTTACCCATAGTCGTACCTGCGGTCATCTTCCCGATTCTCGGACGGACACTTCAGACCATGTCCTTATATAACGCGTGGCGTGTGAACGACTTTAGGACGTTATCCTGTTTAGTAAGATTTACAGGAAACGGAGCCAACAGGAAGGAAAGAAAGTTACACTCACTCCAAGACACGACTATCCAAGACGCGGCCACTTTATAGAGGGAATTTCTTGGCTTTATTGTCCTTGGTTGGTCATGAAATATGTGTTAACCACTTCATGGCCAGGCGATGTCAGGCCCTATAGTACAGGTAATACACCTGGAGAGGAGGGACGAGGCCGAGCAACTCAGGTGCTGGGTGCTGGTTCCAATCATGTGACCCGGGGTCAGGACCAGCCGGGAAACCTGTCAGAATCAGGGCCAGAAATAGGAAAAATTTAGTCCCCATATAGTAAAGAATTCATAGTCATGGTCTGGGAGGAAAATGGAGCCTTATAATAGTGTCTGTAGGTAAATTATACAAGAGAAACATTGTATCGCTTAAACCCTTAAGGTCACAGAATATTTTTCGCCTTGAAGACTTTGCAACTTTTTGCTTTTCATCCCCGCATTCAGAAAACAATAACTCTTATATTTTTCTATTGCTAGAGGGCTTATTTTTCGTGGGATGAGCTGTATTTTACAATGGCACCATTTCAGGGAATTTATCATTTAATTTACTAAAAATTTAAAACATTTTTTCAAGGTGTAAAAAAACAAACAATAATTTCACATTTTTTCGTTGTTTTGTGTTTTAAGATTTCTTTTATGGCATTCACTGTCCGATACAAATGTTAACTTTATTCTGTGTGTTTATAGCAATACCAAATTTATAGGGTATTTTTATATTTTTGTTTTTCAATATTTTCAAGAGAGTCAGAACTTTTTTTTTTTTATTTCTTCATTGTCAGAGATATTTGAGGACTTGTGTTTTACAGGATGAGTTGATATTTTCCTTTGCACCATTTTGCAGCGGTTTGGTCACATTTTATTCTGTTTTTGGGTGAGCAGGATGAACAAAAACATCAATTTTGGCTCTTTTTTTTTTTAAAGTGCAGCTTAAAATTCATGATAATCTTATAGTTTGGGTCTCTACCAGCTATGTATACTCTTTGTCTTTCTAGTTTTTGACATAATATGGCATTCTTAATAAGAAAAAAAATGGAGATTTTGTGTTTTTTTCTAAATATTTTAAAATATTTTTAGAAAAAAATTTTTTTTTTTTTTTTTTTTAGTCCCATTAGGAGACGTGTACTTCTATAAGCCTGATTCTTCATATAATATACAGTGCTGCAATACTTCTTCAATAGGTGAGAGAAAATGGCAAGTCTTGGGGCCGCGGACAGATGAGTATTTTTTTCTTATTTTATTTTTCACCTTCCCACGGCCTCCAGAGAGAAAACATTTTTTCCTGGACAACCCCATTAATGGAATATTTACCTAAGCACAGCGCCATATATTTGGTTGTGGTTATGTCAGGCACTGCAGTTCAGTCCCATTCACTTGAATAGCAGCACGGACCTCAGCCCCTTCACCTGGCTGATCAGTGGCGGTATCAGGACACGGACTCCGGCCAATCTCATACTGTTGGCCAAACTCGAGAATAGGTTATCCATATTACAATTTCGGAGAACTCCTTTAAGGGATAATAAAATCTGATGAGATGTTTTTGGAAGCTTTTTCTTATACTGTATATTATTATGTAATTGTTGTATCTGCAGCCGCCTCTACATTGTCTTCCCCAGCGCGGCTGCCGTCTCCTGGCTGCGGTTCACACTGGACTAGATGGATGTAAGAAGATACATAACAATAAGAGTCTTGTCAGACAAGCAGCTGCCATTATTCTCAGTACATTACAGTCTATTACATTAGTGTTTCCAGTAACTCGCCGTATACGGTTGATGTGATTTCATGAAGCTTTCAGTATTAATGTTCCTAGGACTTTGGGCGTTTTCTATTATTTTTTCTACATGTTCCTACGAGAGCTGGAACCGGAAGGACGCGGTATTATGTGCTAGTCACGTACGGTAGATTAAGAAGCGAATGATGGCGGTTTTGATGGATGGTTAGACATTGAGGCAATCATCGAAAGTCGTCTTCCATGGATGGGGCCCTACTGTCATATAGTGTACTAAGCCATAGAGTGCCTGACACATCATATAAGATGGCGCCCAAATAACAGCTGTATCAGAGTATATCCATACACGCCAATTTTGCTAAATTTTTGCCACCAAATCAATTCATTCAACACCTTCAATACCATTCAATAGATATATAACATACAAATAAAAAAATTAATAAATAAAAAGTTATACCGCCATACCCTGATCCCACAGAACTGCTCGCAGGCTGCGGCTGTAGTGATGTCACCGGCTCGGCGCTCATCGCACCTCCCTGCCGCAGACCTCCTCAGTCGTATCCTGAATGGTGGAGCACAAAGCTGGGAACTTCCTGCTCTACCATTGTATTCAACTTTAGGAGTTGAGATCGGCACCTGCCACCGGGTATGGTGCCCAAAACATGGGACTGTCCCTCTGCGTCAGCTCAGGGGACCCCCACTACCATAGAATCGGGTTCAGATGCACCATTTGCTCTATGTTTAAGCAGCCCTGTATGGGCACAGCTAAAGGGGGTGCAGAGTTTGGTATAGCAAAATGGTAGGCCCCAGACCAAGCCCCCTGAACATAGACAGACCCCAGAGAAGATCCCTTATACACAGTCCCTTATACAGAGGCCCCCTAACTACATACTCCAGACAATACCCCCTATGTACACACCCTCTTAAATGAAGACCCCCAAATAAGACCCCTACATACAGACTCCCATATAAGACCAAGTAAAACAGCTCTACCGTCTGAGACTCTCATCCTTTGGCTTCAGGTCCTGCACACATCTGGTCATGTGACTGTGGAGGTCCTTCAGCAGTAAGACCCCCGTTACTGGCCCAAGACTTCCCTCTGGTTCTGCTACGGTAGTAAGCCTGGTATCAGACATAGGAGGGGTTTCTGAAATAATGGGGCACCCTGTTACATATAATTTTCTGCAGTATCCGGGGGGACCTGTTCCTAGGGGACCCCACTATTTGTCCTATGGTTAAAGTAGCCCTGGCCTTAGTGTCTAAGGAAGCCCAAAAGACCCTCTATCACATCAGAAGACACCAGTATTGGTAGTATAAAGTTAGATGGGGGGCGCTGTTATGGATTGGGGGCCCAGGAGTTTACATCTCCAATGCCCAAAAATCATTTGGCTCCAGGTTGACTAGAATAATCCGCCGTGGAGATCTAGAATCTCGGAATTGTAGGACAGACAATGCAAAGAACCGATCCAAGACCCTCGCACATTACCTTTAAGTGTAGGGGTAATTACAGTGCGGGGTAGTAATTATGTGCAGGGGTAGATGAGAGAATAGGATCCTTCACCATAACCGGGTGGGTGTGGGAATCCGCTATTGGCAGCGGCGGTGTTTTCCAAGCTGTAACTCAATCCTCGCTTGTCACTAACTGCAGCTCGGCTCGAAGAAATCCTTCATTGTCTTGTTAGAGCTCGTGGACAGGGTTCAGTGGATGAAACAGTACCTGGCGGTATTATTACACTAGGATCACTTATGTTTGTGCGAACAACACAGTCATGTTTGGAAGCAACAAGAAATCAACTTCAATAACTTCCCACTTTAAAGTGAGCCTTAAAGGGAATGTCCACTTTTTCGAAAATTTCTTAAAGGGGTACTCCACCTAGCACTAAAATTGCCCGGTGTGCCTAGGAACAGTGTGAATCAGCCTCTGGGGAAGAACTTTTGTACTTGAGTGTATCAGGCAGCAAACCGGTCTGGTTTATGGCCACTCCTAAGGGCGATGTCTAGTGGCACAGGGTCCACAGGGATCTGGACTTTGCCGCAGGGAGGTTGTTACCTATTGTAGTGATCCTGGTGTTGGTGACGGCTGACCAGGCAGGTCAGGGACTATGGTGCAGCGAATCAAGGGATCAGGCAAAAGCAGAGTGTGGATACAGACCAAGGTCAGGGCTGGCCAGCACAGGTGCAGTAGTCAGGAACAGACCGGGTCAGTAACGGCAGTCAAGGTGGTGTCATGCTGGGTTTTTTAAGTGACCCGTGCAACAATGAGCTGAACCATTATGGGATTGATAGAATAAGTAGGGGAAATCTAACAATCAGTCTGATCAGAATCAGTGAGGAGGCAAGAAATATGTACAGCACACATATAAGAAGTTCGGGTTGTCATATGTAGTCAGATGGGAGGGGGGCAAGTTGTGCTTCCACTCGAGGGCTTCTTTGAAGAGATTTTCCAGGTGACTTTTGATCTATCCATGGGATAGTTCATCAGGATCTGATTGGTGGGGGCCTGACACCCGAACCCTGAACTAATCAGCTGATCCGTCTGCATCCTGGTGCTGAAAGCTACCAGATAGGATATCAGTATAGACCAATCCACTAGAGACCGGGAGACCCCTTTGATATATCTTTATAGCAATCAGAACTTTATTTTTCTAATACAGAGATCCATATCCCCTACATAGACACAGCATTACATGATAAATGTCTGTCTCCAACCACCACTAGGGGGAGCTCAGGAGCTTACTGTATACTGTGCTATTATAGAGTTCAATGTATGTACAGTATTCAAAAAGATCATGAGTTCCCCCTAGTGGTGACTCCAAGCAGATAGGATTTTATCATGTATCTATAAGACTATGCAGGAGATTTGGAGCTTTGTATCAGGAAACTGAAGCTTAGACCACTAAAAAGATATATTAAGACATTTTTTGAATTATTTTTGAAAAAAAATAAATAAATAAAAATACATCTAATACAGTGTATTTAGTTTTTTAGATTCTGCCTGCACCTCCGTGTATGGAGGCCCCCCCCGCCTGCTGCTATGTACAGGGTTGTAATAGTTAATGGCAGGGTATCCCGGACTCCACCACAGCTTAATGTTAAGAATAACAGGATTAAGGCTCCAGTATGTTGGACCTGAGCGGCAATGTGTACCCAGCGAGTCTCGTCTTGTGGCTGGATCCTCCTGAGCTGCAGCTGGACCGGATTGTCTACATGCGGGGAGCGGAGAGCAGAATGTGCACAAGTCACTTCATGTCTGTTACACGGCAGATTGGCGAGCGGCGGCTTCTCGGGGGAATGTTTGTGTTAGATGACAAATAGCACAAAGAGACTTATAAACCCAACGACTGGGACCGCCGCGCCTCATTTACTGACAGGCCTTGGCGCAGATACAAAATTTAGACTCCCCCTCCCTCTTATTATTTACCTATCCATCAGCACAACCCAGGTCACATCGCAACCGCTAGGGTATTAGATGTCAGATTTAACCTCGTAAGGGGGCAGGCCATTTGGACCTTAAAGCAACTGTCCACTTTGAAAAATCCCTTTAAGGATCCCCTAAAGATGTGCTGATCACAGTGATCACAGCAATCAGCTATAATTTGTGAGAAAGTGTTCGAATCCCCAACAGCACCACCACTGGTGAGACAAAGTATTACACAGTCTCCATTGAAATGAATGGTCTGTCTGTGTAATAGAGGACAGATTTGGTCCTCCAAAGAGGGAGACGCTCTTTATAACTCCTCAGGACCAGGGGTGCCTTTCTATAGTTCGCCTCAGGCCGCACCACTGTGTATAATACATGACATATTAGTACAATGCGGCAGGACCAGTTGTGTTTCCATACAGATGTATATTGTATTATCCCCCCCGACACTTGGACACTCCTTGAGCAGCTGCACATTCTTCAGACAGTTGCAAAATGATTGGATTATGTGAAAGTAAACAGGCGGCGAACGCAAGCGGGAAACCATCAGGAAACTATCGGCCGCTCCTGGAGATGATGTACTAAGAAGATGGAAATCAGATCCAATCGGAAGTCTTAGGCTTAGGTCTCTTTCCTTAGAGTGAATATATTGGGGGGTTG
Organism: Leptodactylus fallax; assembly: GCA_947044405.1. Taxonomy (NCBI): domain Eukaryota; kingdom Metazoa; phylum Chordata; class Amphibia; order Anura; family Leptodactylidae; genus Leptodactylus; species Leptodactylus fallax. Next base: position 2,645,920 of record CAMRHE010000238.1, on the reverse strand, counting down.
ATGGACAGAATAGAGACAAGGACAAGGGGGTCAAGTTCTATATTGGGCCCCCCAGGGAACAGTTAATTATAAAGTGTCCTACAATGGGGGGCCATACCATGTATTTGATGAGTCCCTGGAGGAGGCAGAACAGACGGATGACTATTTTTGCAGGTGGTCACAAGGCTACAGCTCGGGCTCTCCCACGCCGCCGGCCTGCTCCTCTTTAATCAGTGTCAGTCACTTCTCCATTGGTGGCGCAGAGTGTGATGTAGTAACCGGGGTCTGCTCTGAGTCAAGGGGCTGCAATCATTTTGGGGTCTCTCGGCCATGTCTGAACATACCCTAAGGCGGCACACATTTCTGGACTGATCAGACTCTTTAACAATTAAATATTTTAGGGCTTTATTTTTTAACCAGATGATATCTGCGATTTTATTTGAAAAATAGTCAAAAATAAACCTATTTCACCCTATTATTATTATTATTTTTAGAACATCCTGTTGTTACTTGTTATGGCACCCCCTACTGTTACGTACATGTTATGGCGCCTCCTGCTGTTACATACTTGTTATGGTGCTCCCTGCTGTTACATACTTGTTATGGCGCCCCCTGCTGTTACGTACATGTTATGGCGCCCCCTGCTGTTACATACTTGTTATGGCGCTCCCTGCTGTTACATACATGTTATGGCGCCTCCTGCTGTTACCTACTTGTTATGGCGCCCCCTGCTGTTATATACATGTTATTGCGCCTCCTGCTGTTACATACTTGTAATGGCGCCTCCTGCTGTTACATACATGTTATGGCGCCTCCTGCTGTTACATACTTGTTATGGCGCCTCCTGCTGTTACCTACTTGTTATGATGCCTCCTGCTGTTACCTACTTGTTATGGTGCCCCCTGCTGTTACATACTTGTTATGGTGCTCCCTGCTGTTACATACTTGTTATGGTGCCCCCTGCTGTTACATACTTGTTATGGCGCCCCCTGCTGTTACATACATGTTATGGCGCCCCCTGCTGTTACATACTTGTTATGGCGCTCCCTGCTGTTACATACATGTTATGGCGCCCCCTGCTGATATATACTTGTTATGGCACCCCCTGTTGTTACATACTTGCTTTGGTCCCCTCTGGGGTGGGGAGTAGATAAGCTGAGACATAAACTATTTAGTAATGATGGGTCAGTGGTGTTATCTATAGGGGTGTTATCTTCTATTCTAATACTGTCTGTGATGTAAATGAGGTGACTGCTGCGATAAAACCCCTACAGAATTGGTAAGTGTCAATCTATTACTAAGCTTAGTGACAAGTGCAGGATATAGGACATTATAGGTTATAGGACTTATATTAAATATGGATAATGACATGGGAAAGTATTATCAAATATTCTAAAATAAATAAATAAGTAATAATTTATTTTCTATTGGCACGTTCCCTTTAGCAGTTACATATTTGTTATGGGACCTCCCGGAGCTCTTTTTCTCCAAATGTCCCCCTATTATGCCCAGTGCTGGTGAAAAAGAAACTCTGGTGCACCAAGTCTTATTGACTGGCTCTGAAGGAATCCGTCCGCAGCCCATGTACAAGGGGATGTGGGTAGTGGAAATGATGAGCTACTGGGCATGTGTGACCACCCAGCAGCCCTGTCACATGACTCTTTTCCTGATCATCACCTGCAGTCACCACTAGAGGGAGCAGAGTAGTATTCTGTATACTGCTGATACACTGAACTCAATAATAACTCAATAGGAAGCTAAAGTTTGTTTCTTGTATACTGCAATTTACTGAATTATTTATTTATATATATCAGTAGAGGAGATTCAATATTCAGGAGATTTTAAGGATTATTTTAGTTTTTGAAAGGGTACATTCTCCTAAATGCACCATTTCTCTAAAATGCTGCTAAATTTTCAGCAAAAAATGATAGTTTTTGGCTACTAATAGATTTAACTATAAAATTATTAAATATAATAATAATTATTACTGCATTAATTTTATTATTATTATGATTATTATTATTATTATATTATATTTATTATTTATTACTACTACTATTATTATCAGTTATTAATATCATTATTACTACTGCTAATATTATTATTGTATTATTATACTGTATCATCATTATTAGTATTATTATTAGTATTATTATTAATGCTGCATAATTATTAGTACTTTTATTATTACTGTATCACTATTATTATTATTTATTATTATTGTATTATTACTACTACTATTATTATTACTGTATTATTATTATTATCATTAATATTTTATTATTGTTATTATAATTATCATTAATAATAATATTTCTGTATCACTATTATTATTATGATGATTATTATTATTTTTAGTAGTAGTATTAAAACTACTAGGATTAACATTATTATTTCTGTATGATTATTACTACTACTATTAGTATTACAGTATCATTATTGTATTATTACTATTATTAAAATTACTACTATTATTAGTGTATTACCATTATTATTGATAATAACAGTGAATTAATAATTATTATTTTATTATTGATAGTAATGATTATTGTTACTGAATTATTATTACTATTATTATTCTTATTACTATTATAATTATTATAACTGTGATATTACAATTATTACTGTATAATAACTATTACTTTATTATTCTTATAATAATCATTAATATGATTATTATTGTATTATTATTAACAATAATAATAATAAAAATAATAATTGTAATAATAATAATTGTATTATTATTGCAGAAAAATCGCATAAATATAACCCATTTTCACCTTTAAATCTTCCAATAAATAGAGCAGGCAGATAAATATCTTAAAAAAAATTGAAGAAAGAAAAAAAAAGGAAATGTAATAATACAAAACTGAATAAAACTATTTCAGCATTGTGATATATGTGCCCATTGAGGAGGAGCCTCCAAGAGAAAAAGCAATTTACAGGAATGTCATTGATTAGTTAAGGAGTCTGGGGAATTATGGAATTAAGAGGTTAGTTTCCCGAACTTGCAGATCTATACTTCCTGCTGATTTGCTATTGTTCTTCACTTCCCCTGATATGAGGGAACATTCATATTCATCGCGTGACCTTTGTGAGTTCATTCTCTCCCCTAATGATATTACAACCGGAGTTTTTTTTAGTAACATTCAACAAAACAAATTAAAAAAAAAAATCACAAAAACAAATGGCATTTATCTGTTACTCACATCGCTAACAATATGACATTAGGCAATAAATAGTAAAACTTCTTTTTAAATGGAAAAAATGGAAAATGGAGAAAAGTGAAAAATTGTAGCTCTGTGACTAATGGTAGAAATCCTGAAACCACACACAACACATCCTAGAAGTACAATGTTAAGCAGTGGCGTAACTAGGAATGGCTGGGCCCCAAGGCAAACATTTGACGTGCCCCCCCCCCCCGAACCGGTTACGGGTCCCCAAACAGTAAAATATGCTCAGCAGAGGCCCCAGATAGTATTATATGCTCAACAGTGGCCTCCATACAGCATTATATGCTCTACATTTCTCCCCCCACACACAGTATAATATGCTACCCACAGTGGCCCCACACAGTATAATATGCTCCACACAGTGGTCCCCACCCAGTATTATATGCTTCCCACAATGGTACCCACCCAGTATTATATGCCCCCCATAGTGGGTCCCACCCAGTATTATATTCTCCATACAGTGGCCCCCACACAGTATTATATGCTCCCCACAGTGGTTCCCACCCAGTATTATATGCCCCCCACCCCCAGTGGCTCCCACCCAGTATTATATGCCCCCCACAGTGGCTCCCACCCAGTATTATATGCTCTACAGTGGCCCCACCGTAATATGCTCTACAGTGGCCCCCACCCAGTATTATATGCTCTACAGTGGCCCCCACCCAGTATTATATGCTCTACAGTGGCCCCCACCCAGTATTATATGCTCTACAGTGGCCCCCACCCAGTATTATATGCTCTACAGTGGCCTCCACCCAGTATTATATGCTCTACAGTGGCCCCCACCCAGTATTATATGGTTTTTTTGGGTTTTTGGGGGGTGGGGGGTGGTGGTTGCTCATCTTCTACAGTGGCCCCGCACCCATTTGTTATTATATGCTCGCTATCAGTGGCCCACACACAGTATTTTCTTTTCCCTACATTTTGTGGCCCTCCACACAGTATTATAAGTCTCACAACAGCCCCTCTCCGCTTCTGGTGCTATTATTATAGTTTGGGGGGGGGGGGCAGTTTCTGTTGTACTCCTCAGACCCCAGAGTATACTGAATTGTACGTGGCCACAGAGATCAATGAAGGGGGGGGCCCCCTTTTTATAAAAAAAAATATGAATAAGTAGGGGGGGGCCCCCCATTTTTTCCCATGGCCGCCCCCCCCCCCCCCCCCCCCCCCGGCGGGGGGTTTTTTTTTGGGTTGGGGGCCCCCCCCCCCCCCGGGTTTAATAATGGGGGCCCGGGAGGTGATTAAAAATAACAAACATTCATACTCACCTTGCCTTACCTTTCCTTGGCATCCTCGCTCCATCCTGCCGTCTTCAGTGTCTTCCAACGTCGCTGCTGAGGCCTATGATTGGGCCTCAGCGGTCACGTGGGGGCGCACTGACGTCATTATGCGGCCGCACCCCATGTGACCTAATCACAGGCCTTAGTCATGACGGAGGAGCGCCGGAGAGGACGCTGTGCCCAGGAGAGGTGAGAATATGTGTTTATTATTTTCAGTCACCTCCCCTGGCCTGCCATCTATTGGAAAGGGGCCTGCAATATGCCAGGACTCCTTTCCAATAACAGTATGTATAGCGGTCGGGGAACCAGGCTTTCCCCGACCGCTATCATAATGGTCCGGGGCCCGGCCATCTCCAGCTGGCCGCGGGCTCCGTAACCTGCTGGGTCCGTTCGCGGTCGCACCCCCTGCGACCGCGATCATTACTGGTTTGTGGGGTTCGCGGTAGCATCTGCCACAGGGCTCTGGGGCCCCTAATGTCCCAGGCCCTGTGGCAGCCGCTACCGCTGCTACCCCGATAGTTACGCCCCTGATGTTAAGATAAGTAGCTGGATTATACACAGGGGATGGTGAGATGTACAACTGCCCCCAAAGACCCCTGACAGGTGACCATTAGAGCACATATCCCATATCAGTAGTATATGGGAGAAAAATGGTCGAGGGCAACAGTGACAAAATCATAGACTAGAGCGCAGAAGAAAGTAAAGAACAGTATAGAGAGAGTGGAAGTGATTATAGAACAGAGTAGAGGTGGCTATATACAGAGGGGAAAAAGTATTTAGTCAGCCACCAATTGTGCAAGTTCTCCCACTTACAAAGATGAGGCCGGCCTGTAATTGTCATCATAGGTAGACCTCAACTATGAGAGACAAAATGAGAAAACAAATCCAGAAAATCACATTGTCTGATTTTTAAAGAATTTATTTGCAAATTATGGTGGAAAATAAGTATTTGGTCAATAACAAAAGTTCATCTCAATACTTTGTTCTTTATCCTTTGTTGGCAATGACAGAGGTCAAACGTTTCCTGTAAGTCTTCACAAGGTTGGCACACACTGTTGCTGGTATGTTGGCCCATTCCTCCATGCAGATCTCCTCTAGAGCAGGGATGTTTTGGGGCTGTCGCTGGGCAACACGGACTTTCAACTCCCTCCAAAGGTTTTCTATGGGGTTGAGATCTGGAGACTGGCTAGGCCACTCCAGGACCTTGAAATGCTTCTTACGAAGCCGCTCCTTCGTTGCCCTGGCAGTGGGCTTGGGATCATTGTCATGCTGAAAGACCCAGCCTCGTTTCATCTTCAATGCCCTTGCTGATGGAAGGAGGTTTGCACTCAAAATCTCCCGATACATGGCCCCATTCATTCTTTCATGTGCACGGATCAGTCGTCCTGGTCCCTTTGCAGAGAAACAGCCCCAAAGCATGATGTTGCCCCCCCCCATGCTTCACAGTAGGTATGGTGTTCTTTGGATGCAACTCAGCATTCACTCTCCTCCAACCACCACGAGTTGTGTTTCTACCAAACAGTTCTACTTTGGTTTCATTTGACCATATATGACATTCTCCCAATACTCTTCTGGAACATCCAAATGCTCTCTAGCAAACTTCAGACGGGCCCGGATATGTACTGGCTTAAGCAGGGGGACACGTCTGGCACTGCAGGATCTGAGTCCCTGGCGGCGTAGTGTGTTACTGACGGTAGCCTTTGTTACGTTAGTCCCAGCTTTCTGCAGGTCACTCACTAGGTCCCCCCGTGTGGTTCTGGGATTTTTGCTCACCGTTCTTGTGATCATTTTGACCCCACGGGGTGAGATCTTGCGTGGAGCCCCTGATGGAGGGAGATTATCAGTGGTCTTGTATGTCTTCCATTTTCTAATTATTGCTCCCACAGTTGATTTCTTCACACCAAGCTGCTTGCCTATTACAGATTCAGTCTTCCCAGCCTGGTGCAGGGCTACCATTTTGTTTCTGGTCCTTCCACAGCTCTTTGGTCTTCACCATAGTGGAGTTTGGAGTGTGACTGTTTGAGGTTGTGGACAGGAGTCTTTTATACTGATAACAATGTCACACAGGAGCCATTACTACAGGTAATGAGTGGAGGACAGAGGAGCCTCTTAAAGAAGAAGTTACAGGTCTGTGAGAGCCAGAAATCTTGCTTGTTTGTAGGTGACCAAATACTTATTTTCCACCATAATTTTCAAATAAATTCTTAAAAAATCAGACAATGTGATTTTGTGGATTTGTTTTCTCATTTTGTCTCTCATAGTTGAGGTCTACCTATGATGACAATTACAGGCCGGCCTCATCTTGTTAAGTGGGAGAACTTGCACAATTGATGGCTGACTAAATACTTTTTTCCCCACTGTATGTGTAATGACAGTAACCTCTATTACAGAATTGTCTGACCATTGTATAAGCAATGCTACCTCCGATGCCGCCCCTGCTACCTCTTGTGTCACCCCCTCTACCTCATAGATTGTAAGCTCTTGCGAGCAGGGCCCTCAGTCCCAGTGTGTGAATTGACTATTTCTTTGTAATGTATCTTTTTTTTTGTCAGTACTTGAATCCTACAAATTGTACAGTGCTGCCGAATATGTTGGTGCAATATAAATAAAATGTATTATTATTATAATGTATTAGAACAGAGTAGAGGTAACTATAGGACAGAGCAGAGAGAAGGGTAGAGAGTAGAGGTGACCATATAATATAGTATAGAGCCAAGGAGCCTATAGAGCAGACTAGAGATCATTATACAACATAGTAAAGTGACTATAATAAGTATATTATGTACATGATGAGATGAATGCGGCTGCAGCCGGCAGCTCTGTAATAAGTCGCAGATCAGTGGTAATTGCCGAATCCATTAAATAACATAGAAGAGTAGACGCAGCGGTTATAAGATCCGACTAGAAGCCATTACTCACTGAAGAAACTCCTCAGGGAAGGAAGAAATAAAGCAGATGGGATGGACGGGATCCATAATAATCTGAGGATGCCATAGACGTTACAGGAATATCTGGGAAGACTGTGCAACATTCTCCCCCCACCCTCCAGTATACAGATACTGGGATCAGCACACAGCTAGAAAAAACACAAAAATCCAAAAATTCAAAAACAGTGACATCTATAAAACGCGTTTTGCCAATCTAAAAACTTAATTTTATCACCATTTTTGGATGTTCCCTCCACCCTATAAATATTTCATGCAGATCGTGACGCTATAAGATAATGTGTGCACAAGCCCCGAGCAGAGAGGTGAAGTGTCAGACGTGTTAAAGGCTCCTGACCCTTGAGATCATAGGAAATGGTGGGGAAGTGGGTGCTAAGACACTTACTGCCAGGAAATGGGGGGCGGGAGTGCCCAGGACGTATAGTATGAAAAAATTCCAACTAAAGTCAGGTGGTATAACATATTAAAAATTCTTATTAAAAAAAAAATTCATTGAAAAAATTAGTAATAATGTAATAATAAAACATGGCTGTCAAAGGCGTCTACATCTTTTAACCCTTTAATGACGCCGGGTAGTTTGTACGTTAATTCTCGGCGACTTTTTTCATATTTTCCTTCCCATCTTCCAAAAAACTTTTTTATTTTTCTGTCCACATAGCTACACACGTGGACAAAATTGTTGGTACCCCTCCCCTCGATTAATGAAAGTAAAACTCACAATGGTCACAGAAATAACTTGAATCTGACAAAAGTAATTTGCCAAACTACATGTTGACAAGCCACAAAGCTTCTGGGAGAATGTCCTATGGACAGATGAGACAAAAATCGAAATTTTTGGCAAGGCACATCAGCTCTATGTTCACAGATGGAAAAATGAAGCATATCTTGAAAAGAACACTGTCCCTACTGTGAGACATGGAGGAGGCTCTGTTATGTTCTGGGGCTGCTTTGCTGCATCTGGCACAGGGTGTCTTGAATCTGTGCAGGGTATAATGAAATCTCAAGACTATCGAGGGATTCTAGAGAGAAATGTGCTGCCCAGTGTCAGAAAGCTTGGTCTCAGTCACAGATCATGGGTCTTGCAACAGGATAATGACCCAAAACACACAGCTAAAAACACCCAAGAATGGCTAAGAGGAAAACATTGGACTATTCTGAAGTGGCCTTCTATGAGCCCTGACCTAAATCCTATTGAGCATCTTTGGAAGGAGCTGAAACATGCCGTCTGGAAAAGGTACCCTTCACACCCGAGACAACTGGAGCAGTTTGCTCACGAGGAGTGGGCCTTTGCGGGACGAGTTGTACTTTCATTTGTCACCATTTTGGGGTACATATAATGATTTGATTAGCTTTTATTTACATGTTTTTGGAGGTCATTTTTTGCATTTTATTTTTACGTTGTTCACTCTGCATTATACATGACATGGCAGTTTTGTCTGGCCGGTCATTACGATTACAGCGATACCAGACTTATGTTGGTTTTATTAGGTTTTAGCGCGTTTACTATTAAAACGGAATTTTTTGAAAATTAAGGATTTTCCTGTGGTCACCATATTCTGATGCCTATAACTTTTTTACTGTACTGTTGTTGGATATATGTCAGGGCTCTTTATTTGCAGGACAAGTTGTACTCTTTATTGGTACCAATGTTTTCTATGAATTATTTTTTTATCACTTTTTATTGCTATTTATGTGGGGAAGCGAGGTGACCAAAATACATTAATTAGCGCATTGCAGTATATTTGTTTATTACGGCGTTCACCATACGGGATAAATAACACTATTTTTGGATAGTGGGGGCTTATATGCACATGGGGACACCTAACATGCTTGTTTAGATTATGCGTTTTTTAACTTTTTATTTATTTATTTATTTATTTATTTTTTTACTTTTTTTTCCTTGAACCAGAGGTCTGCTGATCCTCCCCAGTGCACAAAGTCTTTTTTCATTGCAGGAGATCCGAGGGGTGGCGGGGAGACGTTCTAGCCCCCGAACTACCCAATTTACATGATCGCTATTGACATCTGAAGGGTTAAACCGCTGGAGTCGAAGTATTTTCTAACACTGGCGGCTAGTCCTGGGTCTTGGCTCTGTAACACTCCTGTACTCGTAGCATAAAAGTGCTGTACTATTACGGCAAGTATTAACTATACGCTCAGCACAACGTAATAGTACAGCGTGGAGGGTTTAAACATAGTTATAAAAAATTTTTTTTATCATATTTTTACCAACAAAATCCTGCAGTTTCCACAATGACCACTGAGCCTCACATTAATCTGACACTTCCTGTTCTGTAGAGATCACTTCTCAGCGGTAACCTCATGATCATCACAGACAGGATTACAATGAAAGTTAACACTTATATTATAAAGCTGGGACAGATAACACAGGGTCACGGCTCATGTCCTCTCCCTCCCTGCCCAGTGATCTGTGTACAGCGCGCCCACAGCACTCTCTCATAGAAGTCACGGTATCGTACATTTTTACTCCAGTTTCTGCCTTAAAACATATAATAAAAGTTGCAAATTTTTGGCTCCCAGCTGTATTTATGCCAAAATTGTGACCACATTTACCACTTTTCTTAAAATTGTGCCGAGAGCCTGAAAAATGTAGCAGATAATGATGCAAATAACAACTTCAGGTGCACCAAAATCATTAAAGGGGTCTTCCGGCCCCCTCCGTATGTGACCTGACACCTTTGACATCATCTGTTCCGGAAGTGTCTAGGTTCCAGAAGCTATAGCAGTGGACAGAGAGCCCGTGCATACCGCCCCACTGCTGTAACTTATGGACCCCAGAACAGAACAGCTGATCTGTGTGGGGTCTGGGTGTCGAATTTCCAAAATCACTTGTAGAGCATGCAGAGAAACTGTATGACCTTGTGCTAAAATATATCATGAAAAATATCTTTTCCAATGTTTTTCCAATCTGTCATAAAATGCTCTATTGACTTGTATAGGAAAGTGTTGTGGGCATGCTCAGTGACATGTACTGCGCTGGATCCTGTGGTATCTGCTCCCAGCTTTATAATACACTTGTATATATTTTATAATAATCCTGTCTGTGATAATAATGCAATGACTACTATCTGACCCTTCTCCCATAGCACAAGCAGAAAAGTGACAGGAAGTGTTATCCTATTGTCAGGGCTTACTCATTTTCTTTGTAAAAAGTCTTCTGACTCACTGAGTTCTGGAGAAAGAGAATCGGAAAGCAAACAAATTAAGAGACGTATTAAGTCACCTATCTGTAGAAAATAATAGACCCCCCGCGGGTTGATGGGGGGTAAAGGAGGGATGTCTAGGGAGCCATTGCTTAGGTCCCCCTAAAAAACTACCCTAGATTACAATCAACCCTAAAACTAGTAACATTTACTGCTGCATGGGGGTATTATTTAGGAACACCATTGTAGTATTATGTAGGAACCATATGGCAGTATTATGTGGGCCTTTAATAGCTGTATAATTTGAATACTGTTCTATATGGGGGTTTTATATAGGTTGTATATGGTAGTATTGCATGGACATAGTATGAAAGTATAACTTAGGCAATATATGGCGGTATTATGTGAGATTTTAAGAGTTGTATAATTTGAATGTTTCATGATATGTGGTCACTATATGGAATTATATAGGTTGTCTATTGTAGCATGGTAAGGACACAGTATCAGAGAATATTTTAGGCATTATAGGACAGTATTATGTAGGTTTTTTAATAGCTGTATAATATGAATTCTTTACATTATTTGGTCACTATATGGTAGTCTATAGGTTGTATGTAGAAGTATTTTATGGACACAGTATGACAGTATAGTTTAGGCTTAATATGGCGGTATTATGTGGGTTTTTGATAGTTGTATAATTTGAATACTGTTCTAAATGGTGGTATTATATAGGTTTTGTATGGTCATATTGCATGAACATAGTGTGAGAGTATAATTTAGGCTTAATATGGCGGTATTATGTGGGATTTTGATAGTTGTATAATTTGAATACTGTTCTAAATGGTGGTATTATATAGGTTTTATATGGTCGTATTGCCTGAACATAGTGTGAGAGTATAATTTAGGCTTAATATGGTGGTATTATGTGGGTTTTGAAGACCTTTATAGTTAGAATTCTTCACATGTTTTGGCCACTATATGGTGGAATTATATAGGTCGTATATAGTAGTATTGCATGGACTTTAGACATGATAGAAATGGCAGTATTATGTGGCTTTTAAGAAGTGTTTCATTTGAATACTTTTCATCTTTTGGGCACTATATGGTGATATTATATAGATTTTATTTTGTAGCATTGCATGAACATAGTATGGGAGTATAATTTAGGAATTATGTGGCAGTATTATGTGAACTTTTATAGCTGTATACTGTAATCTAAAATACGTCACATTATTTGGGCAATATATGGTGGTTTTGTATAGGTTGTATATGGTAGTACTAAACGGACACAGTATGAGAGTATAATTTAGGCATTATATGGCAGTGTTATGTTGGCTTTTAAGAGGTGCATAGTTTGAATAGTTGACATTATTTGGGCACTGTACGGTGGTATTATATAGATTGTATTTGGTAGTGTTTTATGGACACAGTATGACAGTATCATTTAGGCATTCTAGGGCGGTATTATTTTATATGTACAGTTTTTGAAATGATGAGGAAAAACTAAAATCTAAAATAGTGAGATGAGACATTGTCTATACAACCAGCCCTGAAAGTAATAAAACTTCAGATTCTATTTAGTGAGGTGTAGATAAGTTATCATTTACTCAACGTCACTGACATGAACACCACTGTACAGGAAAAAGGTACTGATATACTGTATAGCGCATATAATTAACATTCCGAGACAGGATTGTGCTGGAACAATGCACTGAGAGGGTATCCCCGAATCGGCTGCCAAGAAGCCCGGACATTGTGAATGTGATGATTGTTTTAGCAAATGTCCTAATCACGCAACTGCGCCCGCTGCTTCCTGACACTGACGGCGAAGTCCTAACTATCAAGTGGGATTTACATTACATTGTCCTGGTATACAACTGAGCCACATGAGGACATCCTGATATCTAAACTATCTACATCCCAGAATTATTATTTGGGGGGTGAATATATTGCCTATACTTGGGTAATACTATATATCAGTGGTAGACACACACAGTAGGGGGCCCTTGTGTAAGAACAGTATATGGGCCCCTTTTTATTCCATATTTTATTATAGAGCACCGCCCTTATGGCTCTCTAACAATGTATCAGTAATTTTTGGCCATGAAATGCAATATAATACATAGTACATAGCTGATATAGGGGACAGTGGGCCCCCTTACCTCCTGGGCCCCTGTGCAGCTGCACAGGTTGCACCAATGATATATCCATCCCTGCATAGATGTGCATAGACAGCCCAGGGTCCATTGAAAGATTTGAAGGTTATCTTTTGTACATTGCCATACCGTCTTTCTTGCAATGTGGGCACGGAATGTGCTATTCATGCCCCCGTTTTCGGACGTGATCGGCACATAAAGTGCCCAAGTCACATATAAGGAGATTTGCCAGTTTTTTCAAGAGTCTTGGAGGTCATCCCTTCAGGGACAGCTATCATATACAGTATATAGCCCATATACAGTGGGTACGGAAAGTATTCAGACCCCTTTACATTTTTCACTCTGTTTCATTGCAGCCATTTGCTAAAAGCAAAAAAGATCATTTTATTTCTCAGTAATGTACACTCAGCTCCCCATCCTGACAGAAAAAAAACAGAAATGTAGATATTTTTGCAAATTTATTAAAAAAAAGAAAAACTGAAATATCACATGGTTATAAGTATTCAGACCCTTTGCTGTGACACTCATATATAACTCACATGCTGTCCATTTCCTTCTGATCCTCCTTGAGATGGTTCTACTCCTTCATTGGAGTCCAGCTGGGTTTAATTAAACTGATTGGACTTGATTAGGAAAGGCACACACCTGTCTATATAAGACCGCACAGCTCACAGTGCATGTCACAGCAAATGAGAATCATCAGGTCAAAGGAACTGCCCAAGGAGCTCAGAGACAGAATTGTGGTAAGGCACAGATCTGGCCAAGGTTACAAAAGAATTTCTGCAGCACTCAAGGTTCCTAAGAGCACAGTGGCCTCCATAATCCTTAAATGGAAGAAGTTTGGGATGACCAGAACTCTTCCTAGACCTGGCCGTCCAGCCAAACTGAGCAATGGTGGGAGAAGAGCCTTGGTGAGAGAGGTAAAGAAGAACCCAAAGATCACTGTGGCTGAGCTCCAGAGATGCAGTAGGGAAATGGGAGAAAGTTCCACAAAGTCACCTATCCCTGCAGCCCTCCACCAGTCGGGGCTTTATGGCAGAGTGGCCCGAAGGAAGCCTCTCCTCAGTGCAAGACATATGGAAGCTGCATAGAGTTTGCCAATAAACACATGAAGAACTCCCAGATTATGAGAAATAAGATTCTCTGGTCTGATGAGACGAAGATTGAACTTTTTGGCGTTAATTCTAAGCGGTATGTGTGGAGAAAACCAGGCCCTGCTTATCACCTGCCCAATACAATCCCAACAGCGAGACATGGTGGTGGCAGCATCATGCTATGGGGGACAGGACGACTGGGTGCAATTGAAGGAAAGATGAATGCGGCCAAGTACAGAGATATCCTGGAAGAAAACCTCTTCCAGAGTGCTCTGGACCTCAGACTGGGCCGAAGGTTCTCCTTCCAACAAGACAATGACCCTAAGCACACAGCTAAAATAACAAAGGAGCGGCTTCGGAACAACTCTGTGACCATTCCTGACTGGCCCAGCCACAGCCCTGACCTCAACCCAATTGAGCATCTCTGGGGAGACCTGAAAATGGCTCCACCAACGTTCACCATCCAACCTGACAGAACTGGAGAGGATCTGCAAGGAAGAATGGCCGAGGATCCCCAAATCCAGATGTGAAAAACTTGTTACATCATTCCCAAGAAGACTCCTGGCTGTACTAGCTCAAAAGGAAGCGGCTTCTACTCAGTACTGAGCAAAGGGTCTGAATACTTATGGCCATGGAAGATTTCAGTTTTTCTTTTTTAATAAATTTGCAAAAATATCTACATTTCTGTTTTTTTTCTGTCAAGATGGGGAGCTGAGTGTACATTAATGAGAAATAAAATGAACTTTTTTGCTTTTAGCAAATGGCTGCAATGAAACAAAGAGTGAAAAATTTAAAGGGGTCTGAAGAACCTTTCAAGGAGCTCAGTCTCGGAATTGTTACGATTTCAGCAGTAAATCTTTTATTAGGTTCTTAGATGTAACATCTGAGGTCAATTTTTTTGCAAAATTCTGAAAAAAATACAAACATTGTTCACCAAGTTGTATCTTCTGTACTGTAGATGTAAGATCAGCAGGTTTATACGCCCCTCTCTCGCCCCGGTGAGTGCGGTGCGCTGATCAGGCATCTTATTAAGTATAACAAGAAGCTTTTATCATCACAGGAAGAATTATAAGGGATTTCAGATCTTGTGTGACATCTCCGGAGGGTTAGGTAGGCCTGCTGCGTTGTAAGGTCATTATAAAGGTCACATTACAGCGAGGGAAAGGAATGACACGGGTTATTTGCGGCGTCTTTCCCACACCCACCTGCTGCTACTTTATGTTATATGAGTTATTACTCATTTATCGTGGTAATCTGTTAATCCTTAACCCATAGCTGTAATATGACCGGTGTGTCCATCCATCAGCGGGGCGGTGTCATCTACAGGGACTCTCCACCTTTATTACACTATTATTTAAAAGGGGTTTCCCCATTTTAACAAGTTATCCCCTACCCATAGGATAAGGGATAACCTGCAGATCGGTGGGGGTCAGGCTCAGAATGAATCAGTTCCCCTACCTCTAGTTATTACCTTTTAAAAAGTCATCTTGGCTTACACAAAGGGCCTGAAGAGGACGCAGGTGTGAGTGGTCTTGGTATGTCAGTGTCTGGTTTACTGTAAGTGACGGGTGGTGGCAGCTATTTGTCTGGATGTGCAGAACTTGGGATTGTGGAACTGAATGTAGAAGTGGAGTCCCCCTTTAAAGGTCACCTCCAGAGTCACATGTCATTGTGTGGTGGGGGAAGGAGGTTGTTTGGATCCTTGACAATAATCGTTTTCTAACTTGTAATAAAAACCACAGAACAAGAGACTTGGATAAGTCTACGGTGCGGAGTGACTCATGTCTGCTGGGGTTAGGTTACCTTCCCTGACATAATACATGTTATTAATCCTCTCGGTTGACCGATTCTGGATAAAGGCAACTCATTGACCATGGAGAATTCTCGCTTGGCTTTCAAGAATAAAGTACATTCACCCTATACATATGACACCATTTCTCTGGTATATAGATATAATATTTGTTCTGCCCTGAGCTGCACTGCATTCTGCAACATGTAGTTTTCCCTATATTTTTTTTAGATTTACAACTTGAATGGGAGTGTGGTTTTGCAACCTGTCCTAAGGCAGCAGGTGTGATGATGTCATCCAACCTACATCTATATGCATGACTAGGAGAAGCTGTGGCCTGTGCATTCTGATTCAGCTTGTGAGCAAAGATGGATAAGTCATGTTTGTCAACATTGTCTCGGGGAGAACGGCGTACAGGGCACAACATGGAAATTTTGGGTGAAGCCACACCCCTATGTCCCTTCAGGACATCACAATGCCCCTTTCGTTTATATCACAAGTGCCTAAGTCACATAACTTGATGGCTACCCTGGTGGTCCAGGAGATTTGCCTGCTCTATTGGGTGTCTAAGAGGTCACCCCTTATTTCAGGAGCCTCCCGGTCCTCCTGGGAGAGTAGGCAAGTTTGGTTTTATACATGTGGTCCAGGTCCTCGTACAGTGTTCTGGTACTTCTGGAAATGGGATCACTTCATTCTTTAGAGGTGGAACTAAGTTGCACCCATGAGTTGCACCATGGAAGAAGTTGTGTGTTATCCTCCTGTGGTGCAGCCTGTTTGACATCAGGTAGTAACCCAGTTATCTGGGTGGGAGATGTCCACTACTCATGGGTGGTTTACTATGGATTTACGTACTCTTTGGCACTATTTATCTGGACACTATGCCACATCACTATTTGGGGCAGTGTATTGTATTATTTACTTAGGCAATACATGCATTATTTATCTGGGCACTGAATAATATTACATAGGTGTTGCAGTGTGCTATTTATCTGGACACTATATGACGATACATTTTTTAAGGTTTTACGCCACGTCTTAGTCCTACATTAATCCAGTTCCTCAGAATCTAGACCTAAAATGGTCAAACTTCTCCACACCATCATCCCAGAGAACACAAATCCATCATTGGACAGAGCTGGGGTGTAGATCATGAATTTGCTGATTTATTGCAATATTTAAAGGGGTTTTCCCACGAATAGAACTATGTTTAGATTTGTAGACAATTTAAAGTGAAACATTTTTGCAAAGTTTTATAGATTTTCTCTAACCATCTTAGTGGTGACATCCAACGATTTCAGTTACAAAGAACGGACACCCGATGGACCCCATTAGAGTCAATGGGGTTTGTCAGACTCCATTTGTGTCATTTTAGCGGTCTGTTTGTCTGTTGTTCAGATCTTCCGAAGGACCAGAATAACGGACACCTTGACGCTTGTGTGAACCTAGCGTTAGTGGTGACATCTTTTGTCTTGATGGGTTGCCAATGGATGTGACCATGAATGCAAGAACTTTCTATGGTCTGGGACATCATGGCTGGGTTTCTGACAAGGTTCCAGCATTCATGGTCATATCCATTGGGAACCGATCAGCACAGCAGATGTCACCACTAAGATGGTTAGAGGAAATCTATAGAACTCTGTAAAAAGATTAACCCCTTCCCAACACTCGCCCGTACTATTACAGCGGATGTCGGCTATTTAAATATGGCAGGAGCACAGGAGCTGAGAGGCCACCATGGCTGCCCGGTCTCTGCTGTATTATACTAGGCTCCTGCGCCTCGGTCAAAGCTGATCGAGGTGCCATTTTGAGGAGGATCACTGGTCTGGCGATCCTTTGCCAATACAAAAAAGAAAATATATAAAAAAATAAAAAGAATTAAAAATTTAAATCATCCCACTTTCCCTATAACACATATAAAAGTAAAAAAATAATAATATTGTGAATCACATACACATTAGATATCCCTGTGTCCAAAAATGCTCAGTCTAAAAACTACAAAAATATTTTCTCGTACAATGAAAAAATATTGAAAAAAAAATCAAAAGCGACGAACCGCCATTTTTTCTCTGTTTCACCTCTAATAAAAAGTTGAATAAAAAGTGATCAAAGCAATAGACATTCCCCAAAATGGTATAATTAAAAAGTACACCTGGCCCCACAAAAAAAATACCCCCTATGCATCCCCATACACGGAAATATAAAAAAAATTATGAGTGTCAGATTATGGCGACTGTAAGAAAAAAAAATTTTTTTGCAAAGTTTGGGATTTTTTTAAGGGGTTAAAATGTATATAAAACTATATAAATTTGGTATCCCCAAAATCGTACCGAAAAATAGGATACAGATGACATGCCATTTTGGCTACAGAGTCAACGCCGTAAAAATGAAGCCCGTAAGAAAGTCGCATGAACGCACTTTTTCTCCAATTCCACCCCATTCTGAATTTTTTCCAGCTTTCCACTACATTGTACAGAATAATAAATGGTACCATTATGAAGATCAATTTGTCCTGCAAACATTAAGCCCTCATATGGCTCTGTGAATGGAAAAATTAAAATGTTATGGGGTTTGGAAGGCGGGCAGTCAAAAACGAAAATTGAAATGCGCCTGTGGCGAGAAGGGGTTAATTAGGTACAGTACAGACCAAAAGTTTGGACACACCTTCTCATTCCAAGAGTTTTCTGTATTTTCATGACTATAAAAATTGTAGATTCACACTGAAGGCATCAAAACTATGAATTAACACATGTGGAATTATATACTTAACAAAAAAGTGTGAAACAACTGAAAATATGTCTTATATTCTAAGTTCTTCAAAGTAGCCACCTTTTGCTTTGATTACTGCTTTGCACACTCTTGGCATTCTCTTGATGAGCTTCAAGAAGTAGTCACCTGAAATGGTTTTCACTTCACAGGTGTGCCCTGTCAGGTTTAATAAGTGGGATTTCTTGCCTTATAAATGGGGTTGGGACCATCAGTTGTGTTGTTCAGAAGTCAGGTGGATACACAGCTGATAGTCCTACTGAATGGAGTGTTAGAATTTGTATTATGGCAAGAAAAAAGCAGCTAAGTAAAGACAAACGAGTGGCCATCATTACTTTAAGAAATGAAGGTCAGTCAGTCCGAAAAATTGGGAAAACTTTGAAAGTGTCCCCAAGTGCAGTGGCCAAAACCATCAAGCGCTACAAAGAAACTGGCTCACATGAGGACCGCCCCGGGAAAGGAAGACCAAGAGTCACCTCTGCTGCGGAGGATAAGTTCATCCGAGTCACCAGCCTCAGAAATCGCAGGTTAACAGCAGCTCAGATTAGAGACCAGGTCAATGCCACACAGAGTTCTAGCAGCAGACACATCTCTACAACAACTGTTAAGAGGAGACTGTGTGCAGCAGGCCTTCATGGTAAAATAGCTGCTAGGAAACCACTGCTAAGGACAGGCAACAAGCACAAGAGACTTGTTTGGGCTAAAGAACACAAGGAATGGACATTAGACCTGTGGAAATCTGTGCTTTGGTCTGATGAGTCCAAATTTGAGATCTTTGGTTCCAACCACCGTGTCTTTGTGCGACACAGAAAAGGTGAACGAATGGACTCTACATGCCTGGTTCCCACCGTGAAGCATGGAGGAGGAGGTGTGATGGTGTGGGGGTGCTTTGCTGGTGACACTGTGGGGGATTTATTCAAAATTGAAGGAATACTGAACCAGCATGGTTACCACAGCATCTTGCAGCGGCATGCTATTCCATCCGGTTTGCGTTTAGTTGGACCATCATTTATTTTTCAACAGGACAATGAACCCAAACACACCTCCAGACTGTGTAAGGGCTATGTGACCAAGAAGGAGAGTGATGGGGTGCTACGCCAGATGACCTGGCCTCCACAGTCACCAGACCTGAACCCAATCCAGATGGTTTGGGGTGAGCTGGACCGCAGAGTGAAGGCAAAAGGGCCAACAAGTGCTAAGCATCTCTGGGAACTCCTTCAAGACTGTTGGAAGACCATTTCAGGTGACTACCTCTTGAAGCTCATCAAGAGAATGCCAAGAGTGTGCAAAGCAGTAATCAAAGCAAAAGGTGGCTACTTAGAAGAACCTAGAATATAAGACATATTTTCAGTTGTTTCACACTTTTTTGTTAAGTATATAATTCCACATGTGTTAATTCATAGTTTTGATGCCTTCAGTGTGAATCTACAATTTTTATAGTCATGAAAATACAGAAAACTCTTGGAATGAGAAGGTGTATCCAAACTTTTGGTCTGTACTGTATTAAATTTTTTTAAACTTTTTATTGCCTACAAATGTAGATCTAGTTTATGTTCGTGGGAAAACCCCTTTAAATTTAACTTAAGCCATAACTAAGAATTTCTTAAAAACATAAAGATCACATAAAAGTCCAGGAAATAAGGGACAATGCAAGGAGAAGAAGGTGAGCACTTCAAGGCACTGCAAAAACTCAGCAGGACGACGACGTTCCCAGAAATATTTCCATTGGGGTAACACGTTGCGAGGATACAATAACTGGAAGCAAAGTTAAGAGACTCTGGGGTTTCTTAGTGGATAACCAGACTTTCGATTCTCTTCATGATCAGTGAAACTACATTTTTATTTTTTTTAAACAAAGTTTTTATGTTAAACACATATTTAGATACTTTTATAATTTTCCATATTACTATCTATCTATTTTTTTTTAAGTTCTATATACTGCAATTTTCAGTCTGGCCACTAAGCCTAATAATAGACTGACATTTTAAAATTTTGTAGTTTTCTTTGCAGCAGTCACCTCATTTGCATCACACATAGTATTACAATTGAAGATAACACCTCTATAGATAGCAGCCCTATCATTACATCACTACTGACAATAGATGATGTCACAGCTTATCTCCTCACCCTTCCCTGCACAGAACATGTCTAGAAAATTCTCCTAGACCTTAATGAGTCGGCTCCAGACTATCGCTGCCTATGGCCATGACTGTGCTGTAAAGCAGATCACTAAATGCTGTTAACGAGCATAGGAGAAGATCAGGCAAGATGGCCGCCCCCATAATCATGGACAGAAAATAGAATAAAAAAATCTAAAATCAGAAAATAAACTCAGATTACAAAAAAAGTGATAGATTTTACTACCTTATTTTATTAAATACATTTTTAAAAATTGATAAATTCCTTTTACATGTCTGATCATTGAGGGTCCTACCAATGTAAGATGCACTTACTAGTGGCCCCTATAAACCCTGTGGAGGTGACCGCCAGCCGTACATGTCTGCACCTCTTTCCTTCCGATCTACTATCCGCTTTTTGTCTGCCTGGGGTGTGGCGGCCACCAGATCAGGTGAAGCAGGTGTTGGGTCCTCCTTGGTCGACATGGGTGTGGGTCACAGATATCATACAATTATGGCAGCTGAAGATTAAAAAGCTTGTCTTGGCCTGGTCCTCCAGGGGTTAAGAAGCCGTGTCTAACCTTCCCTTTCATGTATATAAGTAGTGAACAACAGGTTTATTAATGACAAGCTACCTACTTCCCTATGTGTTTTATGTGTACAGACATGGTGTGAAGGAGTCGTCATGGTGGTCTGGGCCAGATAGAGAGGGAAATGGAAATGGAACTACTGCTAAAATGTGCGGATGGGACACAACTGAAAGCTGTGAATAAAAGTTGCACAGGGGGTCCGAGCTGAGCTTGCACCATAGACTGTGAACCTTATGTTACCCCCCTACACAGAGAACTTCCTGCACAGAGAACTTTTTTCTCCATCGGTTTCACTTTTATAACAATGTACCCCAGTATAGACAATGGGGTCCGTTGGATTCCGTGTGTTACCGTTGTATTAGCAGCTCGCCACTCCATTGTTCAGGTCCCCCGACGGACCTCAACAATGGAGAGGCGATACTAATGTGAACCTAGTGTAAGTTGGTAGAACTTCAATTTTACAAAAATGTAACTAAGTATCTGGGCTGTATCTGGATGTCACAAGCCATTGTTTATCTGGACTCCGAGGGAAAACATTTATAGAATAATAATATCCCCTTTCTATTCCAAAACAGTAATAACAACCCCCCTTGGTACCCCACACAATAAAAATGCCAAACGTTAATATAGTCTAGGGATACAAAGGATTTACTGTGTGGTCGGCAAAGAGAGGGCGTTATTACTGTATTAGGGCAGAACGGGGTATTATTACTGTCATAGTCACAGTAAAGGGGTTTTTATCCCCATAAATAACCATATATAATTTTGTAGATAATTAAAAGTTAAACAGTTTTGCAAATGTAACTAAATAAAAATTTTGCAGAGTTTTAAAGATTTTCTTTGGTTGCCAATAGATACGTCCATGAATACAGGAACTTTCTATGGTCTGGCACTTGTCATAAACCCAAGCATCAGTTCCTTATTGTAGACGGTTATCAGGCAGGGACACTACATGTATGAGAAGATAACCTGACCACAATAAGGACATCATGGCTGGTTATCAGGAGGACACTACATGTATGAAAAGATAACCCGACCACAATAAGGACATCATGGCTGGTTATCAGGAGGACACTACATGTATGAGAAGATAATCCGACCACAATAAGGACATCATGGCTGGTTATCAGGAGGACACTACATGTATGAGAAGATAACCTGACCACAATAAGGACATCATGGCTGGTTATCAGGAGGACACTACATGTATGAGAAGATAACCCGACCACAATAAGGACATCATGGCTGGTTATCAGGAGGGACACTACATGTATGAGAAGATAATCCGACCACAATAAGGACATCATGGCTGGTTATCAGGAGGACACTACATGTAAGAGAAGATAACCTGACCACAATAAGGACATCATGGCTGGTTATCAGGAGGACACTACATGTATGAGAAGATAACCCGACCACAATAAGGACATCATGGCTGGTTATCAGGAGGGACACTACATGTATGAGAAGATAACCCGGACACAATAAGGACATCATGGCTGGTTATCAGGAGGACACTACATGTATGAGAAGATAACCTGACCACAATAAGGACATCATGGCTGGGTTTCTGAAAAGTCCCTGACCATAGAAAGTTCCTGAATTCATTGTCATATCCATTGGCAACCGACCAAGACGAAAGATGTCACCACTAATACTAAGTTTACATTAGCCGTCAGGGTATCCGTTATTCTGGTCCTTCGGAAGACCAGAACAACAAACAAACAGACACAAATGGAGCCCGACAAAGCCCATTGACTCTAATGGGGTCCATCGGGTGTCCATTCTTTGTAACCAAAATCGCTGATTGTAAAAGTGTCTGGCAATTTCTGACGAACACTAGAAAATTTTTGAAAGAAGAAGCCTCCACCCCACAACCCCTTTAGATGCCGTGATCAATATTGATCACGGCATCTAGAGGGTTGTTTTGCAACAATCATAGTTATCTTCCGCTCCAGCAGTGACAGCCTACTACTGTCTGTATAATATAGGTGGCGTCCGGCAGCTTCTGTAGCTGCCACATCACAGCGCTATAGTATGGTGAATGTTTTATCGGTCCGCTCTCAGGATGTTCCTCAGGGTGCAGTCCTTGGAGGCACTCAGAGATATTACTCAGTTTTCCCCAAATTACACAAGTAGAACAGAAGCTTCCAGTATCCGTTCCTGAAGGAGGTGACATTAACCTCACACAATTACTCTTATGCTTGTCCTGCATTTAGAGGAAGTCTCCACTACGGGGGGGTTTTGGTCAGAAGTCCGGACAATTAACAGGTCATTACTAATATTGTTTTACACCCTGAAGGTCACAAATCACAATCAGAAAGTCCAATCCATCCAAGAGCAAGGGGATTTTTTTTTTCTAAATTTTCACATGAAAGAGAAAGGAAATCTCTGTTGTTTGTCTTGAGATATTCCCGTCTCCTCCAGGGCAATAATGTTACACAGAAGCTATATACATTATCATGGGGTCACTGCTGCCGGGCATCAACGGGGCTGTGGGATCCAACCAGGGCAACTGCAAAGACCCTGTATATATTCCTGTCTTATGTCATGGTTTCCAGTAGAGATGGTTGAACCTCCCAAGATTTGTTTAGTTTCAGGTTTGGGCGGCTCAGGTCCCAGATTGGTTTCGGGTTGAAAAAGTTTGGATGGAACCGGAAGTGACATGATTATTCTCCTTGTCTCTTCAGGCCCCAGAGTATAATAGGTGGAGGCCCAGGGGAGGTGAAAAAAATAAAAAAAAACATTTATACTCACCTTCCATTACCTCTTTTGGGCCTCCTTGCGGTGTCCAGCATGTTTTCTCTCAGTCTCCTCGGCGACATCATGCACCCGGGGTTATTGCTTGGGGTGCTTATGTCACTGCTGTGGCCCAATCTCAGGCCTCAGCGGTGACCCCAGGTGCATGGCGTCACCAGGAGAGAACCAAAAGGCCCAAAAGAGGTGAGGGAAGGTGAGTATGAATGTTTTTTAATTTTTACACCTCCCCTGGCCCTCCACCTGTTATACTCTGGGGTCTGAAAAGATCGAAAAGTATTATAATTTACAGCAATGCATGCTGGGGCGCCCATTTTAGTTTGTTCAAGACGAATCCCAAATTGTTTGGTCTCATTATAAACCGAACCATTTGGAATATTCGACTCGTGCCAAAGTGGTTCTCCCATCTCTAGTTTCCACCAGTATCTTCCAGTACAGCGAGCCTTATTATTATTATATCAAAAAAAGAAAAAAATGGACCGCACATCCCAATCTTATACATTTATCTTGTGTTTCTAAGCAAAATCTACAATACAGAACATGAGGTTCTTAGTATACATATTGATCAAGGTGTATAAGCCCACTAGCCACTTCACGGCAACCTCTTTATAGTGGGTCCCTACACTACTGGGTGCGGCACCGAACTGCAACCGCCATCACCACGATACAGCACCCACAGGGCGAGTGACCCAGCAGCCCAGCACTCCTCCCATTTGGCCCAGGTGTTTTTAAATTAAGGGAGCCTTCTACTGACCCAGTCCTTTGACTGAGATCATTTGGAAAGGTGAACTCTTTGAGACCTGTTCACACGTAGCAGTCCTCTGACTGACACCATATGGTAAGGTGAAGTTTTTTGTGATCTGTTCACATGGTGCGGTGCTGTGCAGTGTCTGCCATTGCTGGGGTGCGGTGCCCATGGGGCGATGTGGCCCAGAGCCTGGGGGCTTAGCCTGGTGGCAGGGGTGTTGCTGGGCTGCTGGGTCGCTCGCCCTGTGGGTGCTGTATCGTGGTGGTGGCGGTCGCTGTTCGGTGCCGCACCCAGTAGTGTAGGGACCCACTATATAGAGGTCGCCGTGAAGTGGCTAGTGGGCTTATACACCTTGATCAATATGTATACTAAGAACCTCATGCTCTGTGTTGTAAATTTTGCTGAGAAGCACAAGATCAATGTATAATATTGGGATGTGGGTCCATGTCTTTTTCTTTTTTTGTATATTCTTATTATTATTATTTAGAGGCTTATAGGAACAATGCCTAGAGTACACACTGGTCAGAAGGGGTACTATGTCTTCTTAAAGGGGCTTTCCAGCCCCAATCTCTTTTTATACTGATGACGTATCCACAGTATCATTAGTATGTGAACTGTTATCTATCAGCCGTGTCCACTACATAGCGGTGGTTCTGGGAAATTGCAACGCCGCTCCTATTATATAAACAGGAGCAGTGCTGCACAGACTCCGCATCCACTGCAACTGCCGGCTGCTAGAACAGCTGATCTGTGCGGGGTCTAGGTGTCGGACCCCGACAGATCACATGCTGATAAATCTCACCGGGCCATTTCAATCTACATTAGGGAGCATTCACAATGTAAATGATCATAAATATGGTGGAGCTGGTGGTCTCACCCACACCATGTGGCCTTGACATAACCCCGTCTAGGAATGTTGAGAGGGTGTCATGAAAGAGAAAAAATGGACAAATTTTTGCTCCACAATTTGTGCCAAAATTTGCAACTTTTACAATCCCAATGCCAGAAATCTGACTTGTAAGGCATAATAAATTTCCCTTCGTAGTTCTTATTTAAAGGGGTATTCTGGTATCAGTGACAGGAGTGACAGAGCCGGAACAACAAGTAATTTAAAGGAGTGTTGGAGTCCTTAAGGGAGTCCGACAACTGGAACCCTATGATCAGCTGTTAGAAGAGGCTGCAGCACTCACGAGCTGATAACATCACGTTCCGAAGCTCATTTCCATTCAATATAAAGCACAGCCCCTGCGATGTGAAAAGACCGCCATTTTTTACACCTATATTTCTATGCACTTCACTTAATAAATTTGACCACGGCTAGTCTTCTAGTCATTTATCAAATTTGGCAAGAGAGGACAAAAGTTGCAAACTTGGAGCACAATTTATTGCCCCTTTAAAAAGATACATTTTACGTGTTGATGAATTTGGGAAATTATTATTAATATTTTTTTGGGTTTTTTTTGCAGCCATGCTCCAGACACTTGGCCTGAATCCTTGCAGTATCTATGTAGTAGCGTGGCTCAGATAAACATTGTGCTACTACACCCATCATTTTTCTTACCGGCCCATGAAGACGATGCAGAAGAACGGGATGGTGGGATAGGAAGGAAGCAGGAAACGGCTCTCATTTCCCATCCACTTCTGTTTTGAGAAATATAATTGCTGTATAGAAAAACATTCCTTGGTATAAGAGTCCAGATACACCAAGTTGTGGTTGTGCGTGCTCTGTCAGCAATATCGGGGTACCACCTGGTGATAGTAAGCCATTACTAGTAGCAGTGCCCCCCACTTGGTGTGTCCTTTGGAGAGGATTGAATGGCATACCGTTTGTGTAATAAGATGGTATAGAAGTATTCCTACAGAAATCCCTCCATAGCGCTGACCTCCCTACATCTGCTCCCTTGTCACTGTCATGATGCCCTAACCGTCCTCTCCGTGTTGCCAATGACCTTAGACTTGTATCCTCTGTTATCCGAACATCTCAGTCTCGACTCCAAGACTTTTCTCGAGCTGCACCGGTGCTCTGGAATGCTTTACCTCGGACAATCCGATTAATCCCCAACTACAGCAGCTTCAAAACTGCCCTAAAGTCACATCTGTATGGTCAGGCTTATCACATGACCTGATCACATGACCTGATCGCATTGCTCTACACCTCCGCTCACTACACTAACATGTCTTATCCTATTCTATCCTTCCTCCTCTATTCCTCAGATCCTGACCCTCCATCTAGAAGTTACCCTGCACTCCATGCACTTAGTATCTGTATATTCACATATGACGGCTCATACAGCTTCAGTTATATGACCTTATGTATTAATAGATGGCTGGACCATGGTAGCAAACAAGCCCTCTGACCTCTTGTGTCCCCCTATTACCTTATAGAATGTAAGCTCTTGCGAGCAGGGCCCTCACTCCTATTGTTTGATACGTTATTTCTTTGTCACATTGTAATGTCTCATCTTGTCTGTTCATGTGTCCTCTGATTTGTACAGTGCTGTGGAATATGTTGGCGCTATATAAATAAAGTTATTATTAACACTCATTAATCAATATGTGTTCATGGGGGCTCCGACCACTGATACCACCACTGAATAAAGTCAATTGTAAATGTCCTATAAATCTTTACTGTCAACTAAAAGTTTCCAGTTTGTGATGACTGACGCAAATACAATGGGCACTGCAAGAATGAGGAGCAAAAACTTTCAAAAAAAATCATCCCTGACTTGTAGGTATTATACGCATGGTATCCATGGGCACACCGGAGTGTCATGACATCATCACTGAGGCTCAATCACAGGTCTCAGCGGTGACCCGGGTCTCATGACGTCACCAAGGAGACAGAGAGAGTACCAGACGCCCCAAGGAGGCCCAAAAGAGGTGATGGAAGGTGAGTATAAATGTTTTTTTATTTTTTATAACCCCCCTGGTCCTCCTACTATTTTACTCTGGGGTCTGAAGACACGTCAGAGTATAATAATTTCACTTCTGGCTCATACTGAACCTGTTCGATCTAAAATGAATCAGGACCCTGAGCCACCCGAACCCGAAACGAATCTTGGGAGGTTTGACCATCTCTAGTATTGTACATATAGTATCTATGGATACTTCCAAGAAGATCCTACGTTTTGTGGCAAGAAATAAAAATTTTTATTGTTAACCAGATTGTCTACCAAAGAAGTTTCCAGTTTATTATGGCTTATGCAAATACAATAGGCCCTGCTAGAATGAGGAACAAAAAGTTTCAAAAAGATCACTCTGACTTGTAGTTATTGTATGTATTGTATCTATAGATGCTTCCAAGAAGGTCCTTCATTTACTGTTTGTCATGGTCCTTGCAAATATTGTTCATTCTACTAGAATGAGGTGCAAAAAGTTCATCTCTGACTTGTAGGTATTATACAAAGGATATCTATAGACACTTCCAAAAAATTTATACATTTTGTGGCAAGAAATAAAAATTGGAAATGTCCTATAAATCTTTACTCTTAACCAAAAAAGTCTCCAGTTTCTTATGGCAAATGTAAATATGATGTGTCTTGCTAAAATGAGGAGCAAAAAATTTCAAAAAGACCATTCTGACTTGATGGTATGGTACGAAGGGTATCTATAGATACTTCCAAGAAGGTCCTACATAAATGTCCTATAAATCTTTACTGACAATCAAAGAAGTTTTCCGTTTCGTATGGCCAGTGCAGAAAGCATGGGTGCTGCTAGAATGAGGAACTTGTAGGTATTGTTCATATGGTATCTATAGATACTTCCAAGAAGGTCCTAAGAAAATATCCTATGATCTTCCCTAATGATTACTAGTGATATTTCCTGTAAAGTGCTTTGCCTAGATACTTGCACAATATGTGGGATTACTGTAAGAGCAAAAAACAAACAGAGCAAAAAAACAGCCGGAAAAACATAATAGAGAAGAACACAGCGAGGCTTCTTCTCGAACATACCGGGGCGGCCCGAAAGTAAAGTTTTGGAAAATAAAGTTTCCTGTGTTCCTGACTTTAATATTTCCTTTTACGATGAGCCACCAGTTACTCATCCAATTAAAAATACCCAATGGGTTTTTTCATTTTTATGTTCTATGTAGTCAACAATGGGCATAGCAAAAACTTTCTCCGGAATGCCAATATTTGTTAATATGGCCCGGACCCCTCTATATATCTCTATCTGGCTACAACAAAAATTGTGTGACGAGAGGCATCTATATCATCTCCCCCATCTGCTGCCCCTTTGGCCAAGAGCTTAGTTTGCTTCACTGCTGAGTCTAGAACTTGTAGAAAGAGTAACTGCAAATTAAAGGGGTGTTTGTGTCATCAAGATTACCCCTTTATCAGCTGAAGCTAGCCTGGTGATCAGTCTACTCAGGCAAGACTTCAACGGGCTAGCAATACATGGACATGTATATATGGCATGCTGGGACCATGGGTAGACACCTCTTTATGATATCTTTATGTTCTTCTAGAACAGAGGGAACAGGACTGCTCATTTTTACCTAATAAACTTCTGGCCAACAAGAACATGCGTTAGATAAACTCTGGAAAACCCAACAATAATGGCCTATTCATGAGAACTCTCAAGTTCATCCTGTCACAGAGTATAAAATTTTCTAATTTTTGGTTATTCCCACTGTATATGGCAGGAAAATTCCCTTCATCCACCAACCCTGAAGGAGACCAGAAGCATAGCAATCCTGATCTGTGTCTGGTGGTGGCTTCATCAACAAATGTTTCCCATTGGTGTGCCCAAATTCTTTATCTCAAAGAGTGCATCTACTAATACAAGGAAAGACCAAAAACATATAAAGTTCCCTTGTTCTGTTCCAAAAAGTCTAGTTTTTCATGGGAAAGGAGTTGCCCATCAAAGGACCAGAGAGTCTTGGGAGACAAATGAAAATGGGGCCAAGCCTTAATGTGGTCCAGGAGGTTCTGATGCTGGACCAGATCACCTTTCTGTGGGACTTATTATTTTGTCAGCAATCACGTCCCTACATATCATGGGGAACGACCACAGGGACCTTGGAGAGAGGGTCCAGCTCTGAATGGCTCTATAACTTTTGCTATTGGACAGGGAGAACATGTACAGAACTCCCCTCTACAGAAGACCTTGATAAGCAAGGACCACTTGACCCAAGGATGCGGTCCTTCTGTCGGGTGCCAAAATCAGGCACTATAATTGGGAACCAGTTTTGATCATTGTACACTCTCTTGTATGTGCACACCTGTATAAAACGTTTGCACTGTACTGTATATGATTTGTACCAGGGCACTAGAGAAGACACTGAGCAGGACACGAGTCCTTTAACCCCTTCCCATTGGTGGCATTTTTTGATTTTCCTTTTTGACTCCCGTCTTCCAAACCCCATAACTTTTTTATTTTTCCATTCACAGAGCCATATGAGGCTTAATGTTTGCAGGACAAATAGTTCTTCATACCAAATATTATTCTGTACAATGTACTGGGAAGCTGGAAAAAAATTCAGAATGGGGTGGAATTAGAGAAAAAGTGCATTTGAGCGACTTTCTTACGGGCTTCGTTTTTACGGCGCTCACTCTGCAGCCAAAATGACATGTCACCTGTATTCTATGTTTCGGTATTATTTCGGGGATACCAAATTTATATAGTTTTATTTATATTTTAACCCCTTAAAAAAAATCCAAAACTTTGCAAAAAATTTTTTATAAGAGCCGGGGATGCATAGGGCGTCTTTTTTTTACAGGGTCAAATGTACTTTTTAGTTATACCATTTTGGGGAATGTCTATTGCTTTGATCACTTTTTATTCAAATTTTTATCAGAGCGGAACAGCAAAAAAATGTTGGTTCACCACTATTGATTTTTTTATAAGTTTTTAAACTGGGTATTTTCGGTCACAGGGATATCTCATGTGTATGTGTTTCACAGTAATTTTTTACTTTTATATATATTCTAGGGAAAGGGGGTGATTTTTAATTTTTTTTTATTTATTTAGGGCACTGATCGCAAAGACTCAGCAGCTATGGCGGCCACTCAGCTCCTGAACGGCCACCATATTTAAGTACCCAACATCCGCCGTAATAATTATACAGTTTGGGCTTATCATCGAGACATTGAAAGTGAATGCGGAGAACAATAACACAGGAAATCACCAGTTTAAACAATCCCAGCATCAGCAAAACAGCGTGTTATCTTCATGTGAACAAGGGTCAAGGAAGGCTCTGCAGAGACCTTGAAATGATGATGTCAAGGAACGCTTCGTGTAAACACCAGTGGGCACAAGGGAGGACACCATTAATTATGTATAGCCATGTCATATTACATTTTCTATAAGATAAAACAGTGGGAATGCTGGAGGAGAAGTTCCATAAGCACAGACGTGACTGTCCAGCTGGGTGAGGACCGAAGGGTCACACAAAAACTGAGCCTAGAGCCAATAACAACAATTCTTATCTAAGAGTCAGCTGGTCATTATGGATACTAAAAATAAAGAAACCCAAGAAAGTTCATTGTGAAATCTTCGGAATTTTTGACTTAGTTGGAGATCCAAAAAGTTGAAAAAGGTCAACGAAACGTTGATAAAGATTGTTTTTGTCACCATTTGGAAATTTCTTATATTTATTTCTGATAAGTAACCAACTGCCATGCAGTACCATAGAGAATGAGAGCAATGTGTCTATGTAACGTGGGCAAGGTTGGACACAAAAACAAGAACCGGGTGGTTGAGTTCATGGATTTTACTGATGTTTTTAACATAATTGAACAGTAAAGCAAACAGGAACAGGACTCAACTAAATCAACAACAGGCTTCAGGCTTCAGACACCTGGCCTGTGCAAGGGGAGTCTCCCTCTCCATCATACTGAGCTTAACAATGTGACGACTTGATTCCCTGGTGGTAACAGGGTATACCTCTGTCTCCTTTTGCCACCTGCACACACCAAGTCCTAATATGGCCACCTTTCTTATCATGTTCTAGGGGCTGGCTAATCAATATGAATACCACAAATAAAGAGACTTGAGAAAGCTTATTGTGAAATATTGGGAAGTTCCGATTTCAGGCTGCAGATTCAAAAAGTTGAAAACGGTAATTGAAAAGTTTATAAAGATTTTTGTTGGCATTTGGAAATTTATTTCAGAGATTTATCCAATATGGCTGTTATATAGTTCAACAGTGTTGTCCATATGTCCAAGGATGAAATTTCTCCGATTGGGATACAAACCAAAAGTGACAGACAACCAATTAAACAAAGCGGCAGCCATTAACAGAGACAGTCTGCTCACATATTAAGAGACCCAGAATGAAGCCCGAGTGCCCCTAGTTGTCACCTACAACCCACAGCTGGAGATCCTACGAAGGATTGCCAAGGAGCTCCAACCTGTGCTACATAGGGACAACAGACTCAAGGACATATTTCCAGTCCCCCCTCTCCTTTCCTTTCGACAACCACCAAACCTGAGGCATATTATTGTCCGGAGTGCCCTGAAGGCCCCAACTGAAAATGGCACCTCACCTTGCCTGTAAAACAGGTGCAAGACCTGCATACACATCCACACCGCTGACAGTGTACCTGTCCCA
Source organism: Leptodactylus fallax (assembly GCA_947044405.1). Classification (NCBI taxonomy): domain Eukaryota; kingdom Metazoa; phylum Chordata; class Amphibia; order Anura; family Leptodactylidae; genus Leptodactylus; species Leptodactylus fallax. The sequence goes on along the minus strand of CAMRHE010000238.1, from coordinate 2,613,750 downwards.
CAGTCACAACAGGTGCACAGAATTAGGGGGACATTTTCCTGCAGGTCTTCCAATGTGGTGTATCTCATAATGTGTGTGCAATGTCCCACCACAGGCCTCTATGTGGGGGAAACGGGGCAGAGACTTAGTCAGCGCATGAACTCACACAGATTCACCATTAATAACAGCAGAACAGATCTCCCAGTGGCCGCACATTTCTCCGGAGAAGACCACTCTATTGAAGATCTGCGGGTTGTGGTTTTAATGGGACATTTTAAGACGCAGAAGGAGAGGAAAGAATGGGAATATAAGTTAATGCAAAAATTATAAACTCTGCAATTTGGACTTAATATTCATGCCAGTTTCATGTCACACTATGTATGAACTGTGAGGGTCACAAATCACCACCTCATTGCAAACAGATAACACCAAGAATTGCTGATCCCTCCGTCACGCACCACAAGTTTCCAGATTGTTTATTTTCTGACCTGTTGTAAATAACTTCTCTACTTATACTGCACTTTGATTTTCTTTAAAGATTCTAAGACCCTTTGAAGATCCAGGTCTTGTGTGTATAAAGAGTGTGTGAATTTTCAGTTTCTTGTATGTCTGAAGAAGAGAGCTAGACTCTCGAAAGCTTACTATCAAATATACTCAGTTAGCCTCTAAAAGGTATCGCCTGATTTCTTCACTCTACCATATGTCCATAGTGTGCCATGCTGTACCATACAGAGAAAAACAAGAATCAGTGGCATACACAAAAATAAAAACCAGTGTCATATACAAAAATGAATTAAATTATTGGATTTTTCTAAAGTTTTTAACATACAGTAAATGAACGGTGAAACAAACAGAAACAGAACTCAACCAAATCAACAGCAGGTTTTCAGTCTTTAATTGCCTCACCTGTGCAAAGGGAGTCCCCCTCTCCATCATATGGAACGTAAAACTGAATTTCCCCATTGTGGGACTATTAAAGGACTATTATTATTATTAAAAATTAAAGCTACAACTTGATCCTCCAGTTCACTCTCTTTGCCGTCTGCACTCACTGGCTCCCAGTATGACCACCTTCGGTTGTCCTCATCCCCTCCCTGAAACTGCCACTGTTGCTGTTGCCCATGCCATTGGGTCTGGACCTGCTTCCTGGGCAAGAGTTTGGCCCTCTTGCCCCATCTCTGGAAACTCCAACTTGGCCTAGTGCACCAACGAACTACATATACCCAAATAAAATATAGATAAAATTTATATCCCAATGATCATAGTATTCAGAAGGTTCCTTTGCTTCTCAGGTCATCTCTAGGCACAGAACTACTGCACCTATTAGTAAATCCAGCCCTGGACACACAGGGTCCACATAGAGTGCACAAATGGTACACATAATGCCCAGTTAGGGCCACACAGTGCCCAGACTATGCCAAACAGTGGTCAGGTAATAGAGCTAAATTAGAGAAAAGAGAAAACAGAAAGAGGCACTCCTTGTGCGGAACCAATGACAAGATATTGGCGGATAATTCCCCGTGTAGCCCTAAGTATTAGGTGCTCACCTGAGGTGGTTGTGTAAGTCACAACTACTGTATAGGCATAAAACCTCTCAAGGAGGGCAGCGTCCACTGGTAGACAGCAGTTTTGGGTTCACCAACGCTGTATGAATCAAGGCAGTTGATAGAACATACGAGTAATAGCTCCAAGAAAAACTACCAGGCTCCGCAATCCTTCCACTTTAGTTGTATCAGAAGATCATCAGGCGATGCATTGTTAAAGGTTGTCAACTGAAGTGGTAGGAGTGCAGAGCCTGGCAGTTTTTCTTGGAGCTATTACCCGTATGCTCTATCAACTACCTACTGGTAAGGTAATGTTATACTCTGTTGACTAGGATCAAGTGAAGTATCAGTTCTTGTCAGTATTCTAATGGGAGCCATTATTAATGGATGGGTAGGTTAAATACAAGGAAGATTAGTTTGCAGGTTTACCCAACGGTTACCTATAGATGATGGGGTAGATATAAAGCCCAAGGTGCAGAGATACCCCAGGAGTGGTGACTCTGGGGTCCTAGTTAAGATGAATAATGGGAATGTTTTAGCATTTTGGTCCAAAGTCCAGGTGGTCATATATTCACGTCTGTTTTTTTTCACAGGACCCTTTCATGATCTAGGCTCTGTGACTATCAGGTTCCTCACCCTCTTGCATCCCTAGCTCACCCTTTTTGTCTCGACTACAGCTTCTGCTTTAGGCTATGGTACTAGCCTACAGAAAAGCTATGCGTAAGATAGCTTCGGTGAAGGTCAGCCATTGATCCCTTGTGGTGTCATCTGGCTCGGAGTGTTGGGGAAGGTTTATAGTGGCCCTTCTAATTTTTTACATCATATCTTTGTGTACATTTTTTGTAGTACTTGGGTGGAAAAAGCAAATACAATAATGGTCCAACACAAGTCACACAAAATTGAAAGGCACTATGATCTATTTTCTAGGGGGTTGTAGGAGGGTGGTTGTTCAGAATCGTTTTATCTGGGTGGCCCAAGAAATCTCCGCCTTACACTGATCATATTATTCTTTCACAGAGTTAGTCCACACAACTAAGATTGGGGCCCATGGGTATAAAATGTCAAGGGGCCTTACTAACCACTCTCACCATAGTACACATCATTTGGGTTGGTAACTTGAAGCTGAGGAGCACTTATCTCTCAGAATGCTGTGCTAGACACGACCACAAGACGGATCTATAAAAAATTAGATCTGACATGTTTTCGTCACAGATCAGAAGCCTGGGCTGTTGATCTGCCCAAGTTTAGTGGGCAATGTATCCTCTTTGTATCTTCCAACAGGTGCCACTCCTCTGATTCTGACGCAGTTGTAATTTTTGCTCTAGCCCCCTCCGTTCCTGAGCAATCAGAGCTGTTAGTTTTGGCACCCAATATGCTAATTAGGCTATTAGGCTAATAGAATGCCTGTCAGAAAATGAGGCATGTCAGGCAAGTTAAAGTACCTTATGGGGACAAAAATATTTTTATTTTTTATTAAAAAAAAAGTGAAATAAAGTTTGAAAAAAAAAAAACACAGTTAAAATCACAATAGGGTGTAAAAAAGATCGGATCACAACCTAGTACATCTCCGACCTGTGTACAAGCCACTTGTACGTAGAGAACCAGCTGTCACCCGCACAGTGAGGATATGGTCCGAGGAGAGTGATGAGGCTCTGAGGGATTGTTTTGACACAACCGCATGGGAAGTTTTGCAGGATTCGTATGGAGAAGATATAGAAGGACTCACACACTGCATAACGGACTACATTAATTTTTGTGTGGACAACACAGTACCCACAAAAGTGGTGAGGTGCTTCTCCAACAACAAACCATGGATTAACTCTGATATAAAAACACTACTTAAGGAGAAAAAGATGGCATTCAGGACAAGAGATAAGGAGGGGTTGAGGGAAGTACAAAAGGAGCTGAGGCATCTAATCAGGCAAGGAAAATCCAGTTATAAGGAAAAAATGGAAAAGCAAATGGAAAGAAAAGACATAAGGGGGGTCTGGGAGGGGCTTAAGTCAATTTCGGGTCATAAACAGTCGGTCTGCCAGATTGAGGCAGATGTTAACTGGCTTAATGAACTAAACCTATTCTTCAACAGATTTGATCACACACCAGCTCCTCCCACCCCAGCATGTCCTTCAGCTCCCCTCACCACAATGACTTCACCCCATTCACCCCATGTGGCTACTTCCCAACAGACCAGTAAATCCAGAAATCTGTCTTTATCTGACCACAGTCTGACCTTCACACGGGCCCAGGTGAGGAAGGAGATGAAAAAGATCAAGGCGAGGAAAGCCACAGGGCCAGATGACATCAGTGCAAGGCTAATTAAGACTTGTGGGGACCAGCTGTGTGGTATAATTACATATATGTATAATATGAGCCTGAGGCAGGAAATAGTCCCTGAATTATGGAAATCTTCTTGTGTGGTACCAGTTCCAAAGAAACCTCACCCTATGGACCTCAACGACTACAGACCTGTAGCACTGACATCCCACTTGATGAAGATCTTGGAGAGATTGGTTCTCACACATCTTCGCCCTCTAGTGAGCCCCGCTATGGACCCTCTCCAGTTTGCTTATCGACCGGGCATTGGGGTAGATGATGCCATCATCCACCTTCTGCACAGGGCTCTGTCTCACCTGGAAAAACCAGGGAACACGGTGAGAATAATGTTCTTTGATTTCTCCAGTGCTTTTAACACCATACAGCCCAGGTTACTGAGAGACAAGCTGGGCCTTCCTGGAGTGGACCACCACCTCTCCAACTGGATCCTAGACTACCTCACAAATCGACCTCAATACGTGAGAGCCCAAGACTGTGTGTCAGGTACCGTGATCTGTAATACGGGGGCACCTCAGGGTACGGTTCTCGCCCCTTTCCTCTTCACACTGTACACTGCAGATTTTAGGTGCAACTCATCCAGCTGCTACCTACAGAAGTATTCTGACGACTCTGCAATAGTGGGTCTCATCACAGATGATGATGACAGGGAGTACAGAGAACTGAACCAGCATTTTGTGGACTGGTGCCACCAGAACCACCTGAAGATTAACGCGGGGAAGACCAAGGAGATGGTGGTGGACTTCCGCAAAGGCAGATGCCCTCCAAAACCAGTGGACATCCTGGGGACGGGCATCGAGATTGTGAACACCTATAAGTACCTGGGTTTGCTCCTTAATAATAAGCTGGACTGGGCAGATCATATGGAGGCCCTGTACAGGAAGGGCCACAGCAGGCTCTACCTGCTTAGGAAGCTGAGAGCCTTTGGAATCCGGGGGGCACTTCTTAGAACTTTCTTCAACTCGGTAGTGGCATCAGCCATCTTCTTTGGAGTGGCCTGCTGGGGGAGCAGTATATCAACCAGGGACAGAAATAAACTTGACAAGCTGATTAGAAGGGCCAGCTCTGTCCTGGGGAGCCCACTGGACCCAGTGCAGGTGGTGGGTGACAGAAGGATACTGTCCGTGGTGAGCTCCATGCAGAAGAAGAAGTCCCATCCCATGCATGAGACTGTGATCGCGCTGAGCAGTACTGTCAGTGACCGACTGCTCCACCCTAGGTGTGAGAAGGAGCGCTATCGGAAGTCTTTCCTCCCCACCGCGGTTAGGCTGTACAACCAACACCGACCTAAGCGGAGATCATTACATACAGAGAACTGAAATATCTCTCTGCCTGTTAAATCCCCCCCCCCCCTCTGTTACGTCCTATCTGTCTGTCTGCTATTAATGTAATGCCTCTCACCTTGGAACATTCCTGTACATGTTGTATTTGTATTTGCTTATCTTATCTTATCTTTGCTGCTGTAACACACTGAATTTCCCCACTGTGGGACTATTAAAGGACTATTATTATTATTATTATTATTATTATTATTATTATAAAAAAAAAATGTAAAAAAATGATACCAGATTTAACATTTATAGTCTGTTGGCCTCCAAAGAAGCATTATAAAAATGTCAGATCTTCTGGCAAAAAATAAGGCCTAGCGCAATTTCTGTAAAAAAAAAGGTAAAAAATAAAAAATTAAGTTATGGGTCTTGGAAAGTAGGGCGATGGAAAAAAAAAATATTACCCTTAAAAAAAAACTAGCAAATTTGGTATCAATTTAATTAAATCAATCAGGGAATAAATTTATCAGGTTATTTAAATTGGACGGTGAAAGGCACAAAATTTCTAGCATAAAAAGGAAATGGCAAAATTGCTATTTTTTTACTATTTCTTCTGAGAAAGGGTTAAATAAACTTAATCAATGAGGTATATCTACCTTAAAATAGCGACATCACACCATACCGTGAAAAAAAACACATGACCTCATACAGTTGTCCTCATTCAGGGTATGTGACGACGGAAAAACGCAAAAAATGGTTTGATCATCAAGGCCTGGAAGAGTCCAGTCACTAAGGGGTTAACGGAGAGCCCGATCTATTATTTGCCCAAACAGGGTCTAATACCCCTTCCCCTTCCCACCTCCTGTATTAACTCTCGGTTATACACCCCGCACAGTGCACTACATGTGGCCGACACTGACAGAACTGCAAACAATACGTAGAGTTGTCTTCTCCTTGCACGTTGGATCTTCCATCATAAGATGGCGTAACTTGTAAGGACGTTTTGTTCCTCTGCCGTTAGGATTTGTACATCTGTGATGTCATCCTCTGTGGAAATCGTACAGCTCATTGTCACAGTATATGGCAGGGCTTATATTTATAGCCATGATAAAGCAAGACCGGGGGTGGGAGACGTTCCCACCGCATCCAAGGGCAAATGTTCGAGAGAGACAGATTATAGATCTGCTATGTGGCCCTTGGAGAAAGGGGGGCCCAGCTCTGGGTGGTCTCATTCTCTGAGGAATGATAAGGGCATGGAAGGGGTAAGGAACACCCGACATCTTGGGAGGCAAAACCCATCACTATGATGAGGACCCCTACTCTTATGTACACCAATGCCCAGTCCTAGGAATCGACCACCATCTTGCTTTGCCTCAGGACTTGTGGACTGGTCACATACCCCATAAACCTGGAGACCTGGGTGTGTCGCCTGCCACTGGGACCTGGGTTGCTAGGCAACAGCATTAAAATATTTGGCTTAAAGCTTAGTATGTGACAACTATAGCCTTCATTATTACTCCGACATGGGGTTGCCACTCAGGTTTTCTCAGATTTATGATACCTGAGTAAACTGTGACAACCCTAGACTACATCTAATGGAAGTTATAGTGGTTGTCAGCCAGCTTTCCAAGAATTATGACAAGTAAACTGTATGACAACCCCGTATGCCAGATATCAATGGCTATCGGTTGTCAGCCAGCTTTCCTTCGGCGCCCCAGACGGCCATGTTGGAACCCTCAGTTGCGGACATGGCTGCCAAATAGTCAGACATATCCCATTAAAGTGAAAATTATTATAGAAAGTTAGAATTGTGCGCCCTGCGGGCGGTCACTTGGCCACCATTTTGTATACTTTGCCATGAGTGGTTTCCCATAGCAACCAATCAGATCACAGCTTTGATTTTCTTTAAATTTATTGGTTTCTATGACAACTGCTCCAGTGCAATTGTTTATAGCTGAGGAATACCCAGGACCAGAGCATGAGGTGACCCTATAAGGAGAGGCGCTAGATGTATACATGCACTGTATAGACAGCAGCTGTATGTATACACAGGAGAGTGAGGCGCGCCCCTCCCAGAGCAGCAGAGGGCGTGCTCCAGAGCCATGATACTCTGCTTATATACACAGCCAGGCCCCGCCCCCCGGCTGCTAGTCTGTGTACATAAGGAGGAAGGCCCCGCCCACAGACGGTAAGGGGCGTAACCCTGAGCCCAGACACACTGTACATATTGGGAGGAGGCCCCACCCACAGAGGGTAAGGGGGGCGTTCCCCGGGCACCGACACATTGTACACATAGGGAGTGGGCGGGCTGTGATTTATACACATTCCTCGCCGTCTCCATACACACTGCTGCGGTGAGGCGGGCGCGTCCCTCCTCGGGCGCTAGGGGGCGGGCTGGGCAGCGCACACAGTCCTGGAGCCGACGTCACGGCGCCCTGTCTCCCGCAGCTGGCTCTTGGATGCGCTGGTGTCAGTGAGTGCCCGGCGGACGGAGCGGTGACTCATCCCGCACACTGCTCAGCACAGCGGCCGCGGACAGCAGCGAGCACCGGCTATGTGAGTCAGGAATGCGGGAGGGGAGGAGGGAGAGGCCCGGGGCTGAGGGGGCCGGAGGGGCTGCTCCAGTCATTGTGTATGGAGCATGTGGGCTGAGGGTGATGGCTTACATGGGACTGCTGCAACATTACATGGGACTGCTGCAACATTACATGGGACTGCTGGGTGTTTACAACATGTAGGGGGCTGCTGGGTATACTACCTATGGAAAGATGGAGTGGTGGGAGACTGTTGGGGTCAGGAGATGGCGCTGCTGGGGATTGGGGACTGTCGGGGTCAGGAGATGGCGCTGCCGGGGATTGGGGACTGTCGGGGTCAGGAGATGGCGCTGCCGGGGATTGGGGACTGTTGGGGTCAGGAGATGGCGCTGCTGGGGCTTGGGGACTGTCGGGGGTCAGGAGATGGCGCTGCCGGGGATTGGGGACTGTCGGGGGTCAGGAGATGGCGCTGCCGGGGATTGGGGACTGTCGGGGTCAGGAGATGGCGCTGCCGTGGCTTGGGGACTGTCGGGGGTCAGGAGATGGCGCTGCCGTGGCTTGGGGACTGTCGGGGTCAGGAGATGGCGCTGCTGGGGATTGGGGACTGTCGGGGTCAGGAGATGGCGCTGCCGGGGCTTGGGGACTGTCGTTGTCAGGAGATGGCGCTGCTGGGGATTGGGGACTGTTGGGGTCAGGCGATGGCGCTGCTGGGGCTTGGGGACTGTCGGGGTCAGGAGATGGCGCTGCCGTGGCTTGGGGACTGTCGGGGTCAGGAGATGGCGCTGCCGGGGCTTGGGGACTGTCGGGGTCAGGAGATGGCGCTGCCGTGGCTTGGGGACTGTCGGGGGTCAGGAGATGGCGCTGCCATGGCTTGGGGACTGTCGGGGTCAGGAGATGGCGCTGCCGGGGCTTGGGGACTGTCGGCGTCAGGAGATGGCGCTGCTGGGGCTTGGGGACTGTCGGGGTCAGGAGATGGCGCTGCTGGGGCTTGGCGACTGTCGTTGTCAGGAGATGGCGCTGCTGGGGCTTGGCGACTGTCGTTGTCAGGAGATGGCGCTGCTGGGGGCTTGGGGACTGTCGGGGTCAGGAGATGGCGCTGCCATGGCTTGGGGACTGTCGGGGTCAGGAGATGGCGCTGCCGGGGCTTGGGGACTGTCGGCGTCAGGAGATGGCGCTGCTGGGGCTTGGCGACTGTCGGGGTCAGGAGATGGCGCTGCTGGGGCTTGGGGACTGTTGGGGTCAGGAGATGGCGCTGCTGGGGCTTGGGGACTGTCGGGGTCAGGAGATGGCGCTGCCGGGGCTTGGGGACTGTCGGGGTCAGGAGATGGCGCTGCTGGGGCTTGGGGACTGTCGTTGTCAGGAGATGGCGCTGCTGGGGCTTGGGGACTGTCGGGGTCAGGAGATGGCGCTGCCGGGGCTTGGGGACTGTCGGGGGTCAGGAGATGGCGCTGCTGGGGCTTGGGGACTGTTGGGGTCAGGAGATGGCGCTGCTGGAGCTTGGGGACGGTCGGGGGTCAGGAGATGGCGCTGCCGGGGCTTGGGGACTGTTGGGGTCAGGAGATGGCGCTGCTGGGGCTTGGGGACTGTTGGGGTCAGGAGATGGCGCTGCCGGGGCTTGGGGACTGTTGGGGTCAGGAGATGGCGCTGCCGGGGCTTGGGGACTGTTAGAACTATCATTGTAATCTTCCCGGGGGTCCCTGGATCAGACCCCTCTGTGTAATCCAGCATATCATCAGTGTTTATGGTGTTAACCCCTTCCACCCACTAGGGTGTGATGTCGATCATTATACCCACTGTACAGGATCGGCTCAAATTACGTTTGATTATTCTTGACATTTGTGCAAAATATTCCCTAAAATATGGTAAAATAATGTAAAGGATCCCGCAGTGAACCTTTAGACCTGTTTGTGTTTTGCGTCTGTGTCCGGCTCTTGCAGGGCGGTCGTGGCTAATTTGTCATCTTCAGGTTGTAAAAATTCTGCTCTGTGGTTTCTTCATTTATATCTGTTTTTGGTAAAGCTGGGTGATGTCTATTGAAGCTCTCAGATAATTTTCACCCAGCTTTCTATCTCAGAAGTGAGATCAGTGATGCATATCGATCTAACAGGACAGAGTTGACATTCAGGAGTCTTGGAAAGAAGGGTGGCATCTCTTGTCGGAGCTGTGATGGTTATCAGAATGGTATTCACCCAGCTTTCCCAGAGACCAATAGGTAGCTGAATAGATTTTATTACTATAGTAAAGTGTCCTGCAACTATAGATGAGATGTAGTGGAGGTGAATTTGTCATTCTGTTATTTGGTTATACGTGGATTAAAGTTGCTGGATTCAGAGCTGCAGATGTAGCAGAGCTCAACTTGTCATCTCATCATTTGGTGTAGTAGAGCTGACTTTCTCATTTTACCATTGGGTTATACATGGCGTAGAGTTGCGGTATTCAGAGCTGCAGTCAGTATAGGTATAGCAGGGATGAATCTGTCATTCTACCATTTTGTTATACATGGATTAAAGTTGTAGGATTCAGAGCTGGTGTAGGCATACCTGCAGTCCTATGTAAAATTTGGAACATTGTACTTAATACTGGTTCTCGTAAATATGGAACGGCTACAACAGGTTTTTCTGCCCTCCACATGGGAATGCACCAGTATTACTACATGTGTCCCAAGTTTTACATGGGACTGCAAATATATCTATTGCAGCGCTGAACCCAGCGACTAAGTCATGGATAACCAAATGGTAAAGTAACAAATTCAGCTCTGCTACATCTATATCATTTGGTAAAACGATGAGTTCAGAGCTGCAGGAGGTATAGATGTAGTAGAGCTGAATTTGTTATTTTACCATTTAGCTCTGGATTCAGAGCTGCAATAGGTATACCTGCAGTCCCATGTAAAATTCAGTACACTTTTAGTAATACTGGTCCGTCCCGATGTTTAGGGCAGAGAAACCTGTTGTAGCAGTTCCGTATTGCCCAAAACAGGATGTAACAGTATTACTAAATACACTGAGTTTCCCAAGTTTTACATAGGACTGCAGGTATAACTACTGCATATACCTAATTCGTATATAACCAAATGGTAAAATGACAAATTCAGCACTGCTACATCTATACCTATTACAGCTCTGAATTTGGCGACTTTAAGCCATGTGTAACCAAATGGTAAAATGACAAATCCCGCTCTACTACATCTCTGCATGTAAAGTGCAGACGGAAGGGTGAGGCTGAGTGCACACACATACCATGTATCGTAATGACCCAAACTAGTAACATCAGTGGGGTCTACGATACTGTAAGTTCAGGCCATTAGATCCGCAGTCTGGGTGGAATTTGAGACCATAATACAGTTGTTTAATAGGGCCATGTGATAAATATAATCTCCATCCTATAATAGGTAGAATTGTGATCCAGCAAATTCAGCTCTGCTCCATGTGTATAACCCCAGTAGTGATTGGCACAGCATGTGCTGGTGATACATTGTTGCCATTTGTCATGTGGATACAACGTATAAGATGAGCGATGTTTATAAATAGAGGATAGAAGTTTCAGTAAATGTTTCCATTAAAGCTTTCCTTCATGTGTCAGCGGCGCGGCATTTCTGGAGAACTGGGTGTAAACCAAGGAGACCTGAAATTCTGTAAAATGGAAGAAAATATTTCCATTACGATGACTAGATCACTGCTCGTATACACCATATATATATATATACTGTAATATTCCTCTAATTCTGCATTTATAGAACTGTAAAATATTCCACATTATCTGGGGAGATGACTTCAATCCCCTTTGAAGATACACAATATTGTAGGATCAGAGATATACAGGAGAATAGAATGTACAAGATGGTGAGTGTGTGAACAGTCACCAGCACAGACACACTGATTCAGATCCTCGTGGCGATCAGATGTTGTCCTCCGTCCAACTTCAGTTTCTGAATTTCTATGTTTGTGGGGTTTTTTTGTGTGTGTAAATATAAAGCTACATGTGCCGGGTCTGTGGTTGATATTCATGTGCCACCTGCGCCTCTGGGAACCCATTGATATCCCTAAGTGTGCACAGGCTACAAAATGGGGAGGCGTTAGACCTGTCCTGAGTCTTTCCCCAGGGTCATTGCTCCACACATGGACCCATGTCAGTGACTGAGAAGACTCTTGTGTCCATTCAGAGGCAGTAACCCTGTACATAGCTAGTCCTGCTCTCAGCTATACATTGTATCCAGTCTCGACAATGCTCTGTGAGCTTAACAAGGCAGCAGCAGCTGCACAAATCTCTCTGGGAGTTTGTTACAATGCATCAGTGTGGAGTTCAGGCTGTTGAGCTCACAGAGCATTGTCTCCGCTAGGAGCAGGACTGGCTATATACAGGGTCAATCTCTGAAACTCCCTATATATATATTTTCCCCATATTCCACCTTATACTACTGAAGTGGCGGAAAGACTTTTATAGATGTGGACTCTTTCAGATGAGCAAAGTGATCGCTATGTGTCTGAGAACATTACACTATCATTCTGCAAGTCTGTGCTTTCCGGGTGTATGTAGCAGAGCTGAATACAAGATAATGGATAAAATTCCTTCACTCCAATGGCTCCCGATATCTGCTGGATTTTCCAGATTTAGACAGTTCTCGCATATAAAACTTGTAATGGGATTGGAGACCCTTCTGTGAGAAGGCCCTGAGGACATCTTGATACAGATTGCATATCTCTTAGGCCTTCTAGTCTTGGGATATTCCACATTATATGGCAGGTACCAGTTTGTCAGAGTTTCTCTATTGCTGGATAACATTGGATTATTTTTGGTATTATTTTTTTTCTTTAAGTTTTATTTATTGATTTATGTGTAGAATTTTCTGGTTACATATAGACAGAATACAGAATTTACATATAGACCTTTGAGTATCAGATTTAGGAAATCATTCTTACTAGTACACGTCGGGAGCGGACGCCTGCAGGACTTGTATATTGCTTGTATTTGCTGTTTATCGCCCTATTTCCTGTGTAAGTTTGCCTTGGAATCCGGATAATGTCCTTGTGTAATAGAATTTTCCAAGTTTTGACCTTTTATACTAAGATTCACCATATGAACAAACCATAAACTGTGTAACAATCTGTTGTACAGTTATTGGTAAGAGCTGTAGATTTGGACATAAATGGGAAAAAATGGTTTAAGGGGGGTTGTCTAGGATTGTGGGATGACCAGGGTGAGCGTAAAAGAAGAAAAAAAACACTGGTGCCCTATTGTCCGATCCCGGATCATTTTCCACCACATGCTGGGCTCGGCTTTGCAAGCCATGAGGCTCACATGACCACTGCCATGGACCAGTGATGTCACTCACATATGTCATCAGTTCCTTACTAGAAACCATTGAGGCCACTGATCGGTTTCAGCCTTGTGAACCCTGGCACGCAACGGATAGGGGACCAGGAGCAGACAACGGACAGGTTAGTATGATATATATATATATATATTTCTCATCTGTACCCGGTGTCCGTCTAAAATTGGTGGATGAAAAAGTCTGGCAGTTTCAGTGAAAAAAAAAAAAAAAAACGTACACTCGACGGACCCTATTATAGTCATGGGCTCTGTTGAACTCCAACGGACCAGAACAACGGACATCCAATGCTAGTGTGAATTTAGCATCAGAGTAAGGTTTTGATTTTGTTTATCTTTTCCGGCTTTCATAAGGTTGGGGTGATTTTTTTATTTTGGGGGGGGTGAGAGGGTTGTTATATGATTATTATTATTTTTATTTTTTTTTGCTGTGACTGTAAGGCATCTTTACCAGATTACGTTATAACTGGTACATACTGCTGGTTGTGTGAATGCTTGTATAATTGTTTTATTTATTTTTTTATATATCATTTTTTTTTTTTTTTTAGACTTAAATCTACCTTTTTGGTATATGCTTAAAGATCCCTTTTCATCCTTATAAATTTCTGAATTTTGTCGCTTTTTATACTATTTATACATCAAAATAAAATATTATAAATATAAATGAAACCATTCTTGCTGTTCCTGTACCCCTCGTCAGGAGAGGACATATCAAGGACTTGTATTTTGCTCTTTGCCGCCATATTTCCTGTGGATGTTTGCCTTGAGATGTGGATAATATCCTTGTATAATGGTATTTTCCGAGTTTTGACCTTTTATACTAGGACCATTAGAGCAGAGAGAGATGGGACGTAATTGAAACACTGACATCTATAGAGAAGGTCGGGGAGGGCGGTGTATTGTAGGGTGTATTACCTTGCAGAACAGGGCACCGTCTGCAGCTGCTGTGTATGTCCGACCACAGATTGATATGCTGCGGTGATGTCGGTGGTTTTTCACCTGTCAGTCAGATTGAAAATATGTGAGAAGTTCTAGAACTCTCTAATAGACTTTCTGTTTCTATTCTTCACAATGTACAAGATCTCTGCTTGCTGTCAGTGACTGAGAAGACTCTGGTGTCCATTCAGAGGCAGTAAGTACATAGCTAGTCCTGCTCTCAGTTGTTACATTGTATCCAGTCTAGACAATGCTCTGTGAGCTCAACAGCCTGGACTCCACACTGATACATTGTAACAAACTAGCAGAGAGATCTGTGCAGCTGCTGCTGATGTGTTGCGCTCACAGAGCATTGTCTAGACTGCAGCAGAGAAGGCGTGTGTTTAGCGTGCAGACTACACAATGGCATCTACAGCAGAATTTCTGTTTAGCAATAGACCTGCCATGGCTAAAGCGATATATGTGATTTATATTCACCCGTATAAATCTGTAACTTTCATTACTTATTGACCAGGCCTCTCCTGCTAATGAATGCAGTCATTAATTAACCACTGAGTAGCTGGAGTAAAGGTGGCGGCGGGGGTGAGGGCAACCCCTCTGCTAAATCTCCAGTAGCGGGCATGGTGTAGTAGGTCGTCCCTTATTAGACTCCTCAATGTCATCGCTTGTAAAAGTAAGCGCAGACGTAAGCAAAGAGATTGTAACACGCTGAACTTACAGTTTTGTCGATTGTATTAATTGGGTTCAGTAATATTAAGAAACAAATGGCGCCAACATAGTCCTGTGGCTGTGACTGGTATTGGACTATTCAAGTGAATGGGGCTGAGTTGCAGTACCAGACACAACCCATAGACTGGGGTGGCGCTGTCTGTGGAAGAGACAGTCAGGTTTTCAAGTCTCCAATTCCCTTTTATAGAGCATGATAATGGTTAAATCTGTGTATTAGAAAGCTGGATAGCAGCTCTACCTATGACATAGCCAAGCGGGCTCCTGCTTTGGTGGAAGCACATAACCTGGAAAAATCCCTTTAAGGAGAGCTACTGCAGATATGAGGAGCTTGGGGGGGCCTTGTGTATAACAAATATTAGGTGGTGGGCTTCATACTCGGGTGATGGCAGGTGAGAGCTGTGGACACCCCCGCTTCAGGGATGAGGTTTTCCTCCTACCTGTTAACTAAGATATCGCACCTTTACCAGGTATAAATGTGGAAGAAAGAGAGGGGAGAATGACTGTGGGAATTTTCCTATAGCCACCTTTGGAACCAGTTTCTTTTCATTTCAATAGTTCGTCAAAAATAAAATGTCTACTGTTTTGTCTACAGCTCCTAGACAGAGCTATGGGTTTCCAAGGTAACAGACTACAAATAAAACTCTCTGTAGTCTGACCCTGCTTCTTAGTAACCTACACAATGTAGGTCAGTAATAATTAGGGAACAGAGAGAGGGGAGTGTGACTTCTGCATCAGACTACAAAGGGTTTATTTGTAGTCTGTAACCATGGAGATTTGTAGATCTGCATAGGGAAGTTTACTTTTTTTTTTTTTTATTAATGCTATTAGCAAAGTTGCCTAAATGTTGCTTTATTTTAGATGTTTTAAGCTTTACTTCAGTGAAGTAGTTGCCGTCCCTGCTGTCTGTTCCTCTATACATGCTTATCCTGAGGCTGCCTACACCCAGGCTTAGGAGGACACGCTGCATTAAAGGGATTTTCTGGGACTATATTTATGGGGCCTCTGCATTGTATAATGGCTGGTTTTGGTATTGCAGCTCAGCCCCATTCATTTGGGTTATTATAAAGTGAATATATTGAGATGATGATATAGCACGTTATATTTTCTATAGTGATTTTATTGTTGCTTATATAAAATAATATTTTCTGTAGTGAATATATTGAGATGTTATACTACATAGTGAATATGTTGAGATATTATATAGAGAATACATCGAGGTTATGTTATACAGTGAATATATTGAGATGATATAGTATGTTTTCTATTATTATAATGAATATATTGAGTTATTATATAATGTATATGCTGAGATATTAGACGAATATTGAGATTAAAAAATATGTGATTTTCTATTATATGGTGAATATATTGTGATAATGTTAGAATGTTATTTTTTTTGGTGTTATTATATAGAGATGTTATATTTTGGTATATGTGAATATAATGAGATCATATATGTTTGTAATAAATATTTAGAGATATATATTAAGCCAAATAAATTATATAGTGAATATATTTATGATACACACACATATATATATATATATATATATATATGTGAGAGAGTGTATTATATTTTCTAGTTTATTACTTCTATTATGCAGTAAATATCTAGAAGTGTTATAGTTTCTATTATATGGTAAATATATTAAGATGTGTTATTTTCTGGTTTATTATATTTCTATTTTATATTGAGATGTTACTATATATTGAATAGGTTGAGACAATATTAGACAGTGAATATATTGAGATGATATGTTATATAATGAATATATTAAGATGATATGATATATAGTGACTCTATAGAGATTCTATATTATGTTACCATATAATGAATATATTAGTATTACGATTTATCTTATTAAATGATGCCTATATAGAGATGATGATACATATTATGTCATGTTATAACTGTAATAGAAATATATATATCCCATCCTCCTGGATTTACAGAATATGTGCAGTTATAATCCGGTCCCCGCCGGTCCCCGGGGTCAGCAGGTTCACAGATCGGCTTTGCAGGCGGATGTATTAACGCTGCTGTATCTGCTGAGTGTTCCAGAAATGTTCTCTTTGGCACATTTTAGGCGTCCTGTGTTTTGTATCCCTGGGAGGACCGTGACATCCAAACTAGAGGCACAGGCGTGACATTGGGCGTTGGAAGCTCTGATATTGGCGGGTTAACCTCTTAGATGCTGCACTCAGTAGTGACAGTGATCTAGAGGGGGGGAGAGGGCTCATTTTGTCATCCCTTTGTAAATTAGCACAAACCAAACACCTGAGTATAATGGAAATATATTTTTATTTTCGTTTTTTGCATTTTGGTCTCAAATACTGATACAGATCTGCAGTGTGTGATTAAATCCTGGGGGAGTCGCAACCCTTATGGTAGCGGTAAGGTCAGCCACGTTGTTTTTCTAGGAAAATGCTCTTCAGGACCGGTGAGGGACGTTTTCCTCCCCTGCAGTTTATTAGAGGTGACATAGACATTTCCAAGAATAGCTTGTATCTATGAAGAACATTAGATAATGTCAGCGACGGGGCGAGAGGTGACCCGAAACTAAATATAGGCCTGATGACATCCAGACGTGAGCAGCGGCTTGTACCTGATCCATGTCATTCATCACCGGGGGCAGGATCTGTACCAATAGGGTAGGATTGGTCTTATATAAACCTCCCGTATGTCTGTATCCCTATGTACAGTACAGACCAAAAGTTTGGACACCTTCTCATTCCAAGAGTTTTCTGTATTTTCATGACTATAAAAATTGTAGATTCACGCTGAAGGCATCAAAACTATGAATTAACACATGTGGAATTATATACTTAACAAAAAAGTGTGAAACTACTGAAAATATGTCTTATATTCTAGGTTCTTCAAAGTAGCCACCTTTTGCTTTGATTACTGCTTTGCACACTCTTGGCATTCTCTTGATGAGCTTCAAGAGGTAGTCACCTGAAATGGTCTTCCAACAGTCTTGAAGGAGTTCCCAGAGATGCTTAGCACTTGTTGGCCCTTTTGCCTTCACTCTGCGGTCCAGCTCACCCCAAACCATCTGGATTGGGTTCAGGTCTGGTGACTGTGGAGGCCAGGTCATCTGGCGTAGCACCCCATCACTCTCCTTCTTGGTCAAATAGCCCTTACACAGTCTGGAGGTGTGTTTGGGGTCATTGTCCTGTTGAAAAATAAATGATGGTCCAACTAAACGCAAACCGGATGGAATAGCATGCCGCTGCAAGATGCTGTGGTAACCATGCTGGTTCAGTATTCCTTCAATTTTGAATAAATCCCCAACAGTGTCACCAGCAAAGCACCCCCACACCATCACACCTCCTCCTCCATGCTTCACGGTGGGAACCAGGCATGTAGAGTCCATTCGTTCACCTTTTCTGCATCGCACAAAGACACGGTGGTTGAAACCAAAGATCTCAAATTTGGATTCATCAGACCAAAGCACAGATTTCCACAGGTCTAATGTCCATTCCTTGTGTTCTTTAGCCCAAACAAGTCTCTTCTGCTTGTTGCCTGTCCTTAGCAGTGGTTTCCTAGCAGCTATTTTACCATGAAGGCCTGCTGCACACAGTCTCCTCTTAACAGTTGTTGTAGAGATGTGTCTGCTGCTAGAACTCTGTGTGGCATTGACCTGGTCTCTAATCTGAGCTGCTGTTAACCTGCGATTTCTGAGGCTGGTGAGTCGGATGAACTTATCCTCCGCAGCAGAGGTGACTCTTGGTCTTCCTTTCCTGGGGCGGTCCTCATGTGAGCCAGTTTCTTTGTAGCGCTTGATGGTTTTGGCCACTGCACTTGGGGACACTTTCAAAGTTTTCCCAACTTTTCGGACTGACTGACCTTCATTTCTTAAAATAATGATGGCCACTCGTTTTTCTTTACTTAGATGCTTTTTTTCTTACCATAATACAAATTCTAACACTCCATTCAGTAGGACTATCAGCTGTGTATCCACCTGACTTCTGAACAACACGACTGATGGTCCCAACCCCATTTATAAGGCAAGAAATCCCACTTATTAAACCTGACAGGGCACACCTGTGAAGTGAAAACCATTTCAGGTGACTACCTCTTTCACACTTTTTTGTTAAGTATATAATTCCACATGTGTTAATTCATAGTTTTGATGCCTTCAGTGCGAATCTACAATTTTTATAGTCATGAAAATACAGAAAACTCTTGGAATGAGAAGGTGTCCAAACTTTTGGTCTGTACTGTATATATCCTGTGTATATATATGTATCCCCTGTATCCTATGTATATATCTGTATCCCCTGTATCCTATGTATATATCTGTATCCCCTGTATCCTATGTATATATATGTATCCCCTGTACCTATGTATATACTGTATCCCCTGAACCCTGTATATATATATATATATCATTATCCCCTGTATCCTATATATCTGTCTCCCCCCTCAATTCTGTGTATATACAGATGTAGTCGAGTTAACCTGACCTTCTGTAAATGGTTAAACTGCTGCAATGTGATATCTTATCATAGAAGGCCCCAAAAACCAATTAAACTTATTGAAAGAACATTTTTCATTGACTTTCCTTTTGGTTTTTGTTGTCTTCTCTGATAAGATATCACAGTGCAGCAGTTTTACCAATTGCAGAAGTTCGGGTTAACTCTGCTACATGCGTATATCTGTCTCCCTTTCTATTCTGTCTCCTTTTGTTCGGAGATAGAGCCCATTGGGACGTTGTGTCCAGTCTAGACTCTGATACTGTCTCTTCCACGGTTTTCCCTTCTATTTCATCCTGTTGGGTCTCTTGAGCTCCACGCCCTCAGTGACAGGGGACCGGGGATAATCTGCACGTTTTCCTGCACTTATTAACCCCTTCATGTCTTTGGTCTGTAAATGCCCACATCAATATGAATATTTTCCAAAGATAAAACATTTTTTTGATCCTCTGTTCATCTTGATGCCAAATATGATCAGACTGACCAAGTGGCATTGGCTATACAGCGAGAGGTTGGGTGGTGGCAGGCGGTGGACAAACGGACTTTTTATCCCCCCTCCTCCTCCTATATAGGACCTTCAGACCTGTGGCCTAGCACTTTGCAGAAATGCAGCGTTTTTGGACTTTTTTGAAATGCAGCAGGAAAAAAAAAAAGGCACAATTGATGTTGGCAGTCAAATGAATGAGATTTTATTTAATCTCATCCTCTCATTGAGGAAAGACATGTACGTTTTTGACTAAGGCTAGGTTCACACCAGAGCTTGAATTCCGTTCAGGGATTCCGTTCCCGAATCCGCTTGAAAAATGTGGAAGCAGGACTTTTCTGTCTGCATTTTTTGGGCGGTAAACAGATTGGGTTTCCGTTTTTCAGGTCCCCAAGCCAACCTAGAATAACACAGTAGGTTATTTTTACCAGCAAAAACCCTTAGTTTTGCAAAAATGCAATAAACAAAGGTTTTTGGAATTGCATTGTGTGGTCGTAGTGTAAAGGAGTATACGGGGGCTTTCCTTAGGATAGGTCATCAATAGCAGATTAATGGGGTCCTACTCCCCTACCACAACCCCCTTTCAGCTCATTGCAGGGTCCTCCCATGTCCACAGACCCCGGGCTGCGCGGGCGCTGCGCACTGTGTAGCGCCCGGGTCTGGCTTTCGCACAGCCCCCGGGCTGCTTGTGCGCACTGTGTAGCGCCCGGGTCTGCTTGTGCGCACTGTGTAGCGCCCGGGGCTGCTTGTGCGCACTGTGTAGCGCCCGGGTCTGCTTGTGCGCACTGTGTAGCGCCCGGGGCTGCTTGTGCGCACTGTGTAGCGCCCGGGTCTGCTTGTGCGCACTGTGTAGCGCCCGGGTCTGCTTGTGCGCACTGTGTAGCGCCCGGGTCTGCTTGTGCGCACTGTGTAGCGCCCGGGTCTGCTTGTGCGCACTGTGTAGCGCCCGGGGCTGCTTGTGCGCACTGTGTGCCCGGGGCTTGTGCGCACTGTGTGCGCCCGGGGGCTGCTTGTGCGCACTGTGTGGGGGCGCACTGTGTGGCCGGGTCTGCTTGTGCGCACTGTGTGCCCCGGGGCGCTTGTGCGCCGTGTTTTGGCCCCGGGTCTGCTTGTGCGCACTGTGTAGCGCCCGGGTCTGCTTGTGCGCACTGTGTAGCGCCCGGGGCTGCTTGTGCGCACTGTGTAGCGCCCGGGTCTGCTTGTGCGCACTGTGTAGCGCCCGGGTCTGCCGCTGTGGGGGGGGTCTGCTTGTGCGCACTGTGTAGCGCCCGGGGCTGCTTGTGCGCACTGTGTGTGGCGCCCGGGTCTGCTTGTGCGCACTGTGTAGCGCCCGGGGCTGCTTGTGCGCACTGTGTAGCGCCCGGGTCTGCTTGTGCGCACTGTGTGGCCGGGGTGTTGTGCGCACTGGTAGCGCCCGGGTCTGCTTGTGCGCACTGTGTAGCGCCCGGGTCTGCTTGTGCGCACTGTGTAGCGCCCGGGGCTGCTTGTGCGCACTGTGTAGCGCCCGGGTCTGCTTGTGCGCACTGTGTAGCGCCCGGGGCTGCTTGTGCGCACTGTGTAGCGCCCGGGGCTGCTTGTGCGCACTGTGTAGCGCAAATTAAATACAATTTTTATATGTACAAAAAAAATTGACTCAGAGCGCAAAAAACAAGGACTCGTGCTGCGACGTCAATGTGAGAAACCATGCTGTGCCCTGAAGGGGTTAATAAGCAGCAGTAGCAGCAACGAGTAGTGTGAACGGTCCAGTATGTGTATAGTCGGCACTTCAGGAAAAAGCAGCGTAACAAGGACGCCCATTGTAATCGCAGGAAGTCCGTGCCGGCCCTTCTTATCAATGGGCGATCTGTCCGGTCCAGCAGGAGCCACGCTGTAAGGTATACTGCCCATAAAGGGTTACGTGGCCTGTGGCGTGTTATACTGGATGGATCTCGGTGACAAACTTGGTCTGAACACTTAGATTCATATATTTGGTGGGAATTTGCTTTGGTCTCTCGCCCCCCTCGGGGGCACTACTCCCTTACTCAGTATATACAGCTGGCCTCCCTCCATACAGAATGAGAACAGGGGTGCAGGACCTATTCCCTGCCTTCAGGATTCTCATGGACTCCTGTGGTTCTGATGTACTGACAACTAAGATCTGACAACCTTCTTCCTGTACGGTCACAACAAGGGGACAGGATCTTTCAGTGTCTGTATTACAGCTTTAAAATCTGGAACTCCCTGAATTTCAAGTCGACAGAACTTAGTTACCATAGAGTTCTATGAAGATGTAGGTTCAATCCATTTTAACCGCAGGGGGGTCCAGATCTTGCTTTCACATTTTTTTTTCTTACTTATTACAGCTTAAAGGGAAAGTGGCACCAAAAATGACCTATTTTTAAACCATTTTTTTAATGTTTAACTTTTTAAAAAAAAAATTTTTAATTATTAATAAATAATTACTACATCCTACAATCCTCTCTCTGCCAACTAAGCCTAATAGACTGACGCTTGCCAGTTCTGTAGGGGTTTCTTTGCAGCAATCATCACAGACAGGATTACAATAGGAGATAACACCACTGAGCCATCATTACATCACTACTGACAATAGATGATGTCACAGCTTATCTCCTCCCTCTCCCTGCACAGAGCTTGTCTAGAAAACTCTCCCATAGACCTCAATGAGTTGGCTCCAGTCTATTGCTGCCTATGGCCATAAGACTGCTGTAAAGCAGATCACTAAATGCTGTTAACAGAACAGAGGAGAAGCTCAGGCAAGATGGCCGCCCCCATAATCATGGACAGAAAATAGAATTAAAAAAATCTAAATAAAAACAGTTTCAAAAAAGTGATTTCACTATCTTGAGTTAGTAAGTAATAATAATAAAAAAAAAAAAAAAATTGACACCTTCCCTTTAAGTTCTTTGACTCTCGAGCTTCTTGTCCGTCGTTGTATTCTTGTGACATTGTTTCTTTTGTCTTCTGTAAATACTGTAACTTTTTACATTAGCCGAATGCAAACATACTCTGTGGCGGAGGAGCCGTGAGCCTGGATCTTGTATGAAGACAGGCAACCACAAAAATTCTGCTAATACATAATGCAAATAGAGGGACACATCACACACAAGGAGAACGCCGCCATTCCCCCGCCACGTCACTGGAATTATTTCTGACAACAATCCTCTAATGCAGTGTTCCCAAACTTTTCAGACTCTGGACACTACCAAATAATTCTAACCCAATTTTTTTTTTTGCGCAGTTTTTGAATTGACAGTTGGAACATAAGTTTTTGAACTAAGAAAACTTCTCCAAAATCCACAAAACTTCATGCATTTCGTTCTGATACAATTGCAACTGCATCACAACTGCGCAGTGTGAATGCACCCTCAAAAGTACACCATCCTATCCACCCTTTCACCTTCATCATGCTCCCCAGTGGCCCCCAGACACCTAGTAATGCTCCTCAGTGGTTCCCATTTACCCTTCCTCATCCCCCAGGAGCTCTCCTGCTCTTGTCTGCAGCTCGGTGCAGCAGGTCTTCATATGATATCACTAGCTGATACCTGGGTGGTAGAGCAGGAAGCTAGAGGCTTCCTGCTCCACCATTGTATTCAGCTAGATGTAGATGTGCGAGACAGTGCGGCCATTTCCCTACCAGATTGTCGTGCTACCCTTGGTGGATCTCCACGCCACCCCAGTTGGGAATGACTGATCTAATGTGTATGGCTAGCTTCATTGTTAAGTTTCTCAGCACTGCCTCTGGTGTAGACATGAAGAATTACATAAGTCTAATTGTCGATTAAAGGGGTTTTCTGGGAGTAGAATATTGACAACCTGTCCTTACAATAGGTCAATATTAGGTTAGTGAGGGTCCGACTCCAGGGACACCTGTGGATCAGCTATTCGAAGCAGCATTGCACCACTTCCACTTTACAAGCCGTGTGATGTCATGTTTATCAGTCACATGGCCTATTAGCAGCTCAGTCCCGTTCAAGTGAATGGGGCAGAGCTGCAATACCAATCTCAGCCACTATACAGTGTATGGTCCTTGGTGAGCAGTCAAGAGACTGACCGTGGATGATTTGGTTCCTTGCAGAGTTGTATATGGAGTTGTCTCCATAAGTTGCCATAGGACAGAACGCGTAGTGAGATTCTATTTAGGTCACTTCTGTTTTTATGGCACTTGACTAGTAATAAGCTGAGTAATTGAGGTCAGATGGAGCGACTTCTGCACCGCCGCGTATCATTGACTTGTCTAATAGATACCAGATGACTGCGGTGGGACAAGGAACACATTCACATTCATATCTTTATCATCGTAACGTGGAATGTTCTCGACTTGGCCTAGTATTTCATTGAGGGCTTTATAGGTTTACACAGCATTTTAGGGCTCTGTGTAAAGGGTTTTCCTGGGACTATCCTTAGAATAGGTCATCCCTATGCAATGGAGGGTCTTATTCTTGGCACCCCCACAGGTCAGCTGTTGCTAATGACATTCATCAGTCACATGATATAGCAGCAGCTCAGTCCCATTAAGGGGTAAGGGGCTGTAATACCAAGCATGGCCACTATACAACGCATGGCGCTGTACTTGATATATAGTCATGAGGCTACAGCACTCACCTGAACACTGAGGTTTCTTCAACCAGCTGATATTTGGGGGTCCGAGGTGTTAGACCCCCACCAGTCACTTATTGATGTCCTAACCTAAGGATAGTCCATCATTAAGTCCCAGAAAACCCGTGAGGACAGTATATGGTAACCAGATTTCATGCAAGCCCTTAATATGTTATGGAATCCCTAATTTGGTGAATTTAAACATTGTTGTCGGGGATTAGTGATGCACCTGCTTTCCTCCAAAAAACAGTGCCACCCCTTCCTACAGGATTGTATGTGGTATAGCAGCTTGTTGCAGGTATGGCGCGGTTTTTGTGAAAAGCAGCTATGTTTTTAAATTCGGGACAATCCCTTTCATGCAGATGTGCCTATGGGAAACCGCACCCCTTTTGCAGGGACTGTCCCCATAAAATGGCCACAGTTTGCAAGCATGAATATTGCATGGCTAGAGAAGCTGCTTAGACTTTGACATGACCACTGAGCGTGGCATCACCACGAATTTATAATATCATTATGGCTGTCTTTTGGTTTTTGTTTTTGTTTTGTTTTTATGTCATATCCTGGAAATTTTTGAAAACCGTCCTTACTGTCATAAGATGAACGGTTAGGCCCAAGACTGGCCATACATCTTAGATAAATGTCGCTGGATGACGCCTGTCTAGTCTGTGCTTGGCCATTAGGTTTGCTTTACTTAGGGAGGTAGAGGGGACATTTTTTCCAAAAATTTGTCTCCCATGTATGGCATCTTTAGTTTTTGGGTGGAAATCCTTGTCATCAATCGCATTTCACAATTTCACATTTGCAAAATGTTAAAGTTAACAGATGGTTCAAGCCACACAATGTGATGTCTCAGACAGTTGTATTTCCGGAATTTTTTATTTTAGGGCAGTTGCTCCTTTATAGGGAATGTCACATTTTTAAGATTTCATGCAGGGCCGACCGTGCACAGTAGGACAACAAAAATATATCCGCTCCGTGACATGGCGTCCTCTGAGCAGTCCTTAGTGTGACGCCGTCTGATGAGATTTTCCAGGCAGACTCTTAACTACATCCTGACGTCTCACACTGCACCATTGTATAGGGAGGATCATCATCTTGTGTGCCCCGGGCCTGTGGACCACCCCCGTATTCCAGCTGACATTTCAATTTCCTGAAATAGCAGGATGACGCTTCTATGACAAGTCCACACATTGACTAACTTTATATCAGACTTCTCCACGTTCTTGGTAGATTTTGACCTGGAGATTGGAGCATTGGGATTGGAATAATGATTAAAGTGGAACGTCGGGCAATGGGCCATTAATTCTTGTATTCTGATCTCTGAGTTTTTAAGCTGCTTTGTACACTATAGGTCCTTAATGTACAGGAAATGGCAACTCTTCTGCATGCTACTGAGCTGCACAGCAGAAGTTTCTGAAACCACACCCCCTCTGACATCACTACCTGCTTTGCAGCTATTGGCTGAAGCTGAACCTCATAGACTTCCTTCTGGGTAGATGTTAGGATGGAGTGGTTAAACTTAGAAGTAGGTTGTCCTTGGTGTGGATACAGTCTGTGGCGGTTTTATAGTAGATACTCAGGTGACATCAGAGTTCCTTCCACCCCCATTGACTTCATCGAGGGGAATTCTGTTCCGAAGTCGTGGAGCAAGATAGGACCTTCTATATAATGATCAGAATGGAGCAACAGACCCCATTGGAAGAGCCTTGGCCTGCATAATTCTTTAAGACGGCGGGTAGAGGAGGAAGTCTTTGTGGTACAATTTCAGCCAATAGTTGCAGAGCAGGATGTGATGTCGGTGGGGGGGGGGGGGGTAATTTTCCCAACTTTTCCTGTACAGCCTAGTTACATGCAATCTACTTGAGGACCGTGTCGCCTTGAGGACCCGTCGCCTTGAGGACCCGTCGCCTTGAGGACCCGTCGCCTTGAGGACCCGTCGTCGCCTTGAGGACCCGTCGCCTTGAGGACCCGTCGCCTTGAGGACCCGTCGCCTTGAGGACCCGTCGCCTTGAGGACCCGTCGCCTTGGGACCCGCCGCCTTGAGGACCCGTCGCCTTGAGGACCCGTCGCCTTGAGGACCCGTCGCCTTGAGGACCCGTGTTGTACAGATCACCTTCACAAACGTCATTTGAAATTGAACAAGCCGTTTACATGAACGGTTCAAGAAATTTCTTCTAATACTTACAGTCATATGAAAAAGTTTGGCCACCCCTATTAATCTTAATCATTTTTAGTTCTAAATATTTGGGTGTTTGCAACAGCCATTTCAATTTGATATATCTAATAACTGATGGAAACAGTAATATTTCAGGATTGAAATGAGGTTTATTGTACTAACAGAAAATGTGCAATATGCATTAAACCAAAATTTGACCGGTGCAAAAGTATGGGCACCTCAACAGAAAAGTGACATTAATATTTAGTAGATCCTCCTTTTGCAAAAATAACAGCCTCTAGTCGCTTCCTGTAGCTTTTAATCAGTTCCTGGATCCTGGATGAAGGTATTTTTGACCATTCCTCTTTACAAAACAATTCCAGTTCAGTTAAGTTTGATGGTCGCCGAGCATGGACAGCCCGCTTCAAATTATCCCACAGATGTTCAATGATATTCAGGTCTGGGGACTGGGATGGCCATTCCAGAACATTGTAATTGTTCCTCTGCATGAATGCCTGAGTAGATTTGGAGCTGTGTTTGGATCATTGTCTTGCTGAAATATCCATCCCCGGCGTAACTTCAAATTCGTCACTGATTCTTGTACATTATTCTCAAGAATCTGCTGATACTGAGTTGAATCCATGCGACCCTCAACTTTAACAAGATTCCCAGTGCCGGCATTGACCACACAGCCCCAAAGCATGATGGAACCTCCACCAAATTTTACAGTGGGTAGCAAGTGTTTTTCTTGGAATGCTGTGTTTTTTTGACGCCATGCATAACACCTTTTTGTATGACCAAACAACTCAATCTTTGTTTCATCAGTCCACAGGACCTTCTTCCAAAATGAAGCTGGCTTGTCCAAATGTGCTTTTGCATACCTCAGGTGACTCTGTTTGTGGCGTGCTTTCAGAAATGGCTTCTTTCGCATCACTCTCCCATACAGCTTCTCCTTGTGCAAAGTGTGCTGTATTGTTGACCGATGCACAGTGACACCATCTGCAGCAAGATGATGCTGCAGCTCTTTGGAGGTGGTCTGTGGGTTGTCCTTGACTGTTCTCACCATTCTTCTTCTCTGCCTTTCTGATATTTTTCTTGGCCTGCCACTTCTGGGCTTAACAAGAACTGTCCCTGTGGTCTTCCATTTCCTTACTATGTTCCTCACAGTGGAAACTGACAGGTTAAATCTCTGAGACAACTTTTTGTATCCTTCCCCTGAACAACTATGTTGAACAATCTTTGTTTTCAGATCATTTGAGAGCTGTTTTGAGGAGCCCATGATGCCACTCTTCAGAGGAGATTCAAATAGGAGAACAACTTGCAATTGGCCACCTTTAAATACCTTTTCTCATGATTGGATACACCTGGCTATGAAGTTCAAAGCTCAGTGAGGTTACAAAACCAATTTTGTGCTTCAGTAAGTCAGTAAAAAGTAGTTAGGAGTATTCAAATCAATAAAATGATAAGGGTACCCAAATTTTTGCAGCGGTCAAATTTTGGTTTAATGCATATTGCACATTTTCTGTTAGTACAATAAACCTCATTTCAATCCTGAAATATTACTGTGTCCATCAGTTATTAGATATATCAAATTGAAATGGCTGTTGCAAGCACCCAAATATTTAGAACTAAAAATGATTAAGATTAATAGGGGTGCCCAAACTTTTTCATATGACTGTATTAGTAATTTGTAACTTTCTGCTGATGTCTTGTAATGTTCTTTCCAGCTGATTTAGTTTTAGAGTAGATTCACACGAGGCAGAAATTTTCACAACTCTCCTGTTCATCTGAATGAACTTTGCATTAAAAAGCAGTCACATGTTTCAAATTTATATTCAGGTGCAGAAATTAATTTTATCTATATGGGCAACAAACAATATGGCCCCTAGGTATCCAGCTTTTCGAGACCCCTGATTGACAGTCAACCTTGGGCCAAAACCTACTTAGGATCAGCATTATCGGAAAATGTTCCGTTGGGTTGTTGCATAGTTTTGTGTTAGTATTCGCGATGCCCTCTACCTTGTGTGTTGACCCTGATCTTGGCGTCGCGCCTAGAAAAAGGTTCCCATGATTGGAAGGGGTGATTATATGTGAACTGCGCAAGAATAATAATCTCGTGACACCCTCGATGAGATGTGAATATTACTGTAAAAGCAAAGAAAAATTCATGTTTTCCAACTTTTTGAAAAAAACAAAAACAAAAAAAAAAACCCCAGTATAAGCTGCCGATCGTTATGGGTATGTTCACACTGCATTTTCAATGCCTGTTTGGCGTATGTGTCTGAGATTTGTTCCTGGTGCACATGAGCATGAGATCTCATTCACTAGATCAGTGCAAAAAAATATAGGAACTTCTTGGCCCCCAATGGGTCGGTAATTGTTAGTTTACTACTGGGAGCCTATGGGCGATGTATGGCACAGCGTCCCTATATATAGATCCTTAAATGGTTCAGTCATCGCTCATTGGTCCTTATTGGCTACAGCGATGAACAGCTGCTCTGGACGTAAAACAGCAGCCTTCGATCAGCGGCCAGATTGGTAACTTGTGGTATACTGTCTATACTGACCAGTGCTCTTTAAAGGGGTTGCCCAAGCCTTATGGGTAATGGATACTGAGGCCCTATCCACCCGGACATTGCACTGGTCAGCTGATTCGGCTGCTGTATACAAGGTATACGGCTGGATGCAATGCTTCTCTTGTTGACGTGACTGGGAGCAGAGCGTCACTGCTACAGTATACAGAACTTGAAGCTGGATACAGCGTATAGAGACATGGGAGCAGAACTGCTTTCGACAGTGATATCAGCTGATCGGTATGGGTTCCAGGTGTTAGACCCCAACCAGTCTGTGTGGATAGGTCATTGTATTCATTACCTATAGATTTTGAAAACCCCTTAAAGGGGCTTTTCCACAAAATCAAGTTATCTTCTATAGGATAGGGGATAACTTGCAGATCAGTGGGGGTCTGACCGCTCGCACCCACACTGATCAGGAGAACGGGGGCCTATGATGAATGGAGCAGTAGTCGGCCATTCATTTCTATGGAAGTGCAGTGCTCATCTCTATCTTTAAGGTTGAGGCCACACACCCCTACGGATACATTTAGCAATCTGCTGTGGCAAAAGCTAACTGGAATTGGGCGCCACCAGCGCCCTGTAAAGCCACAGCAACAACTGACCCGCGTCAGGTTTATAGCCCACGGGTTTTATTTGCAGAACGCGGGTGAGATTTGGATTCTGGGTTGCAGGGAGTTAGCAGCCAGCAATGTTGTGGGGGCCTTGCCCGCTGCGATTAATGCCTCTGTGTCCCCAACCTAAAGGGGTTCCCTTCCCAGCCATTGGATATACCATGAATAACCTTTTAAATGGAGGACCCTCACCTATAGCGAGAGCACAGGTTGGGACCCCATGCCATGACATACACCATTCTCCCCATAGAAATGAATTAGGAGTGCCCAAATTCACAGCATGGGAGACCTTACCCCCTCAGGTTCCAGAGGAGACTTACACTTGGGTAGTCAGAAGTCCTGCTCGTTGCAGTATTGACCGTGGTCTCTCCATGACTTATACGCTTATTTCCGTCCTCCGCCTATAATTGCTGTCCCTGGAGATTTTTCTCTCCGGCAGCTGCAGTTTTTCTCACTTTTTTTTTTTTTTTTCTCCCTGATAATCTGGATTAGTAACGGAAGCGGCCGTACCCTCTTACATGGGACTGCTATTTTCAGCTGGTAATGACACAATGTTCTTCTCCTCACTACTGAATCACGTCTGTCCTTCCTGAACGCTCGCCCCGCTCCGGCTTCCCGCTCATGCCAGCCAGCAACTGTTTGCCTTGTCACATAGGTGAGACGCCCGAGGGCATCGAAACAAAGAGGGTAGTATACGCGGGATATTAATCTACAGGAACCTCTTCCCTACCCTCCTGCGGGGAAAAAGTAACTGGAAGGCGTCACCAGCTTATATAAACATGTGGCGAATCAGGCTGGAACGTCACCAACGTGGGGCAGCTGACACTTACTTTTTACCAGTTCTTTAGATTTTAGCCCTAAATCTTTAAAAAAAAAAAAAAATTACAATGTAAAAAACGTGCAGATTGAAGGTTTTTGAAGTATTACATAATGCTAAAAAAAAAAATTCCTAGAATCCAGGAAGCGATCGCCTTTTGCACAAGGGGTCGTGCCGGAGGACTTCCTCTAATCCTATACACGTGATGTCTGAGGACTATTTCTATTCACAAAATTGCTGCAGCCATTTTTTACATTTTTTTTTTTTTTTTTTTTTTTTTTATTTTATTTTATTTTTACTACCGGCCTTCCAAAAGCCATAGCTTATTTTTGGATTCCCAGAGCCGTATAAGGGCTTATTTTTTAGCTGTCAAATTGTACTCTATAAAGATACCATTTTATGTTCTGTACAATGTACTGGGAAGCTGGAAAAAAAAATCAGAATTGGGGTGGAATTTAAGCCATTTTATTATGGGTTTTGTTTTATGGCGTTCACGTTACGGTAAAAATGACGCGTTCCTTATTTTCTTCAGATTGTCACGATCACAGGGATACTGAAATCATGTGTAGTTTTTAAGTTTTAATACCTTTACAAAAATCCAAAACTTTGAAGAACCATATTTACACCCCAGATTTGTGCAGCTTCTGTTGATGTATCCAGTCTAGACAATGCTCTGTGAGCTCCACAGCCTGGACACAAGTCTGATACATTGTAACAAACTAGCAGAGAGATTTGTGCAGCTTCTGTTAATGTATCCAGTCTAGACAATGCTCTGTGAGCTCCACAGCCTGGACACAAGTCTGATACATTTTAGCAAAGGGGGATTTTTTGCAGCAGCTTCTGATGTGTTTAGAGCATTATCCAGACTGGATACAATTGTATCATTCTACTATGAACTTCACCTTTTTGACTAAACCAATTCTACTGTTTCCGGAGGGTCTGCTACAAGTTCATCACCCCCTTTGGCTTTATAGATTTTAAAGACCTATTCGGCTTGGCCAATTGTGCGTTGTAATGGGGCAATTGTCCCCTCTAATTTTAGGAAGATGGTATCCTCATGTTCTGTTCCTGGCTTGGCACCTGTCATGTTGGCCTGTCGTCACTTTCCAGTCCGGATTTGTGCTGACCTTGTAGTTGTGGTGTCCTGTTATTATGTCCGGACATGGCATGTTATTACATCAGGCTGAGCCACCTCCAGCCTTTAGTCATGGCTTGTGTAAGCCGGCATGGGACATTGTGTCTTGGCAGGGCCACGCTCCTTTTCATCTTGGCAGAGGACACGTTTGTGGGTGGAAAACATGTGGTTAATGGTAAGAGAGAGAGAGCATTTTCTTGGGAGCGAGCGCGGGAAGCTAGTATGGAAAAACACTGGGTATGGAAGTTCGGCCATGTTTCCGCTTCTTGCGACCTTTTCCCTGCCGGAGCAGCTGTACTGGGAAAGCGAGGAGACTTGGTTATTTTTCTTACTATTGTACGGTGTCAAAGTGCTTGTCACTGGGAGGACAAGGGCCATTGAGAACAGGGGAAGGAAGGACGCCAAAGACTTGTACGGCTTCCTCCTTAAGTTTGTTTTCTGGGCAGGGCTGTATCCATACCCCTGACAGATCTGTGTTTGTTATTATATGGGACCTTTGCCAGGATATTGTGCCACCCCAAGCCCAGAATTAGGCTGGGTCCACATGGGATGTACTTGCAGAGGATTAGCTGCCATGGACGTGTCTGCAACGAATCCTCTGCGATGTACAGTAGCAGAAAACTGAAAGAGAAGTAACATCTGTGAAACTCAGAATAATCTGCAGTGCGGTTTTTCAAGCCGGGCCGTGTTACGGGTTTTTACCACAACATTAACCCACAGTGTTGTGGTCAACCCACAAGAATTATTCTGTAAGAATAATTTTCCACCACAAAAGACCAATTTTAGGCAGTTTTTGCTGCAGCAGGAGCCACGAGAATCCAATGCTGACTTCCCACACAGAAAACCGTAAAGCCTGTGCCGCCTCCACTGGTTTTGCCTGCAGCACCCTGACCACCTACCGACACTGTGATGCAATGTTAAGGGTCTTTTTCAGGCTTATTAATTGATGACCTATCCTTAGAATAGGTTAGCAATCGAAGGTCATGGGGGTCTGACACCCGAGATCCCCAGCGATCAGCTATTTATAGATGCTGCAGCTTTCAGGTGAATGCTGCAGCCTGTTTACTACTTACTAAAGCAGTACATTGTATAGTGGCTGTGTTCAGTATTGCAGCTCTGCCCCATTTACTTGAATGGGACTGAGCTGTGAACAGGCCATGTGACTGATAAACGTGATGTCACATGGCTGAAGCTGATCTGTGGGGGGGTCCAAAGGTGTTGGACTCCACTGATCTGTATTTGATGACCTATCCTAAAGAAGTTAATAAGTTCCAGAGAACCCCTTGAAGACAGCAAGTTTCCCCATCATTGATTGTTTTGGATTCCAAAGGTTGAATTGTTAAAGGGGTTGTCCCAAGTTTTAATGTTACCCTTGTGCATAGCAAATTGAATACCCACTCTCGTGATCATTGGGGGTCCCAGCATTCAGACCACCACCGATCAGCATATTAGCCCCTATCCTGTGGATAGGGAATTACGTTTAAACTTGGGCCAACCCCTTTAAATGCTGATATATCCTAGTGATCTGCCACCACATTTTAACATAATCCTCTTTAGGCCAGGGCCGCACATTGTCACATATCCTTAGAATAGGTCATCAATATGTGATCGGTGGGGGTCCGACACCTGAGACCTCTGCTGATCAGCTGTTTGAAAAGACCATTGTGTTCACAAGGGCTTCAGCGCCTCTTCCCTGCGCTGATGACGCCATGTTCTTCAGTCACATGGTACAGCATCAGCTCTTTCCCATTCAAGTGAATGGGGTTGAGCTGCAATCGCAAGTACAACCACTATCTAATGTACGGCACTGTGCATGGTATTCAGTGACAAGGCTGCAGCACTCACCCGAATGCTGCGGCCACTTCAGCTGATCTGTGGGGGGATGCCGGGTGTCAGACCCCCCCACCAATCACATATTGATGACGTATCCTTAGAGTAATGCTTGATATGAGTTTGTGTGTGTGATATCTCTGTATTGAAACCATAGTAGACAATGCAGCAGTGCGACATAGACGAAGCTTTTTCTATGGGTGCCTACGGTTACATTCGGTGTATGAACTGGGTGCACTTCATGGCATATACATTGAAGGTAAGCTCAGAACATTAGTGATGTAAGGGTTAACAGGCAGCGCTCTTGGCCCTCTGCTTCAGTTGTGCCTAAAGGAAACATTGGCACGGCTTCTTCGTGTACGTCTGCCAGAAGGACACTGTTCAGACATGGTGGCTGCAGCATATTTGACGCCTACATTTATATATTATCTTTTTCCAAAAACTAGGATATCATCCAAAGGGGGAGACATGGATTTCTGTATTCCCCCTGGATTGGATCCCAGTTTGGGCAGAAACATCCCTGTAACTCCTAACAGCCATGAATGAATCGAGCCGTACACTGACTATATACAATGCTGGCAGTCTGCCCCGACCAACCTGTAAACCTTCAGGCTCTGATCGGCTCCACTACCATAAAGAAAGGGTTAAGCGGATGACTGAACCTCATCCAAGGAGCAAAACCTCAGAGGAGTTAAACTCCAACATGGCCGATGTTTCCCCTGAAGGATCACATTGTAAACCTTTACCTGCCGTATATGACGGCGGAGCCGCTTGGTACCATCTTGACGCTTTAGGAACCTCTTGTACTCGGCGTGTTTATGTAAGGTTTTGGCTGCAGCCCAAGTGAATCCTGTTCCTGTTTACTCCGTGCTGAGTGATACCTGCTCTCAACACCCTGTTCCACAGCTGACATGTTTTATATTGCATGTCAGTAAGAGTGACAGGAGGGCGCTCTAAATACAACACTAGGATAGGTCATCAGCCTGCAGGTACCAGAAGTTCCTAGTGGATGGGCAGCATGGGCAGCGCCGCTCCTATTCAAGTAATAGGAAGGATGCTGCAGCCCCATCCTCTGCATAGTGGTGCTCCTGGGGAACTGCAGCACCTCTCCTATTACTAGAATAATAGCACACGCTGCCTGTCCATTAACAGCTTCTGGCACCCAGGGGCTGCTGCAACAGCTGATCTGTGCAGGGTCTGTCATGCACATACCGATGACCTATTCTGCATTTTTGGAAATTTCTCTTGTTGCAGCCTCTATTTCCGGTCTGCAGTTCTCTATTTCCGGTCTGCAGGTCTCTATTTCCGGTCTGCAGGTCTCTATTTCCGGTCTGCAGGTCTCTATTTCCGGTCTGCAGGTCTCTATTTCCGGTCTGCAGGTCTCTATTTCCGGTCTGCAGGTCTCTATTTCCGATTTGCAGTTCTCTATTTCCGGTCTGCAGTTCTCTCTTTCTGGTCTGCAGTTCTCTTAGAGCTGGTGGCTGAAGACTGGCTGCTATGAGGTCTCCCATGCACTGCACTTACAGAGAAGTGGATCTCCTCCACCCTAATTCTCTCACCCTCACTCAGAAACCTCATAGATTATGTATATATAGTAAACAATATTGATGTGAATAAAGCACTTGGGGTTAGATAGAAAACTTACTCTTGTCTGCCTGTGTCTGTTTTTTCCTCTCTCAGCTCAGCCTCATTTGATGGAGAGCTGTAATTTTGATACATCAGTGAATGCAGTCTGTCTTGAGGACAAGACAGATTCCGGAGCGTTTTCATTGGAATGGAAGGGGCTTGATAAGTGGAGAAAGAAACATTTTTGATTAGATGGTCAGTAATTGTAATATGTCAATCTTAAGTGAATCTCTGTCTTAACACTATACAACTAAAGTATAAAAGAATT
This sequence comes from Leptodactylus fallax, assembly GCA_947044405.1. Taxonomy (NCBI): domain Eukaryota; kingdom Metazoa; phylum Chordata; class Amphibia; order Anura; family Leptodactylidae; genus Leptodactylus; species Leptodactylus fallax. Next base: position 2,578,524 of record CAMRHE010000238.1, on the reverse strand, counting down.
GCGTGGTGAGTTATACCTGCGTATCTAATACTCCTTTTATAAGGAAGAGCTGTACCAAAGCTTGACAGACTGTAAATTCTGCAGTCATCTTAAGATGAATAGTAAGTCTTTCCTACTGAAGACAGGGCGGGGGAGAAGCTCCTGCTGCAGCCAGTTGTCTTACAGCCAGAGACAGGACAGTAAAGAGAATGATGGGACGAGGCTGATCTCTTAGGACACAGATACGAGATTTGTTTATATATTTTTCAGTTTTAGTTGTAAGACTGTGTTCACATCTGCACCAGTGAGTCCTGGAAACCCAAGTTCTTAGTCTGGAATATCAGAACAAAGACAATAGACACCTGACGGGACCCCATTATAGTCAACGGGGTCCCTTAAGATCCGTTGTCCGTCATGAGATGGCTCATTCCTCAATTGTTCTGGGACGGACAAGAAGAACGGGAATGAGGACGCAGCTGTAAACGTGCCATAATAGGAGACAAAATAGGATCAAGGGGAATGAGGAGAAGCAGAAAAAGTGCTCTGGTAATGTACGGTCTCGCAGGTTTCTATAATTGGTGGCTTTAGCTGCTGGACTTTGGTCATAATGGGAGTTGTAGTCAGTTGTAGAGCCCCCCGTTGCCAGCCTGCCATAAGCTGTATATATAATACACACGCTTATTGTTTATTCCAAGTCATTAAGTAACACGCATGTTAATCTGGCACAGAATCCATCATGCGGGGAAAGCGACCCAACCAGTTCTGTACAGTGAAGGTGTTTATTTTGGAAGAACACACGCACAATACTTTTATCGGTTTTCATTACGTCAATAATTCACTCTCCGATGCCAAGTTAACCTGAGCGAAATAAATCGCCAAGTGTTCTTATCTGTAACTGGACGCTTAGAGAGAACTTCTGAGCGATCCCAGAGATCAGATGATGGATAACATCACTCTGACTTCTTTGTTTATCGTGTATACATCTTAAGTTCCTTGGTGTTTTTCTTCTCCATTCATGGCTAAATCTAGATTCAGAATTCTGCTCCTAACTGGAGCTCTGAGTAAATTGCTGGAAAATCCCTTTAAGTCCGCTTTGTATGTGACACTTAGCTACATGCAGAATTGGGGCTTATTCATATGTTGCAGTCATGTTACTGTTTTTTAGATTGCTAATCAAGGGAATCTGGAAAGAGAATCCCGTAATACTGGACCTGCAGGACCGACCTCCTGTACCTTATGGCTTCTCCATCTGCTCACTGGTGCCAGAGTTCTTTGTTTGCCCCTGTTCACACCCTTTGTCAGGTTCTTTGAGGTGTCAGCTGCCTCAGGGTTGTTTTATATACAGATATTGTGTTTGTGTATAATAGTGACGCCTTTGTATTAGATGATGGTATTCCTGGTGCCGGCACAGGTGGCAGACTGCCTTGGCACAGATGAGCCGTTGAGGGCAGTGACAATGGATTCGGTTTTCAGTGACATGACTCCTTAGGCTTTGTTCACATCTGTGTTAGAGTCTTCATTGAAAGTGCTGTGAAAAATCATGGATTAAGATCCATCCCCCCCTTTTTTTTTTTCGGTTACTATAATGAAACAAAACCTGAAAAATGAGTGGAGACTCAGTTTTGTTTAAAAATGTCCGACCGTTTTGTGTGCACAGCTTTTATGCAGACGTATGCTTTACCATGGTAACAGACTACAAAAAAACCCTGTGTAGCCTGATCCCACAGTCCTAGTCTTCATCTGTTCTCTATATCGTGCCAACTTACATTAAGGTAGTCAAAAAGTAAAAAGGAAAGGTATTGACTGCAGGATCAGACTACACAGGAGCTTGTTTGCAGTCTGTTACCATGGAGATGCATAGATCTCTATACAAGCTGTAGTCACAAAATGAAAGGAGTTTTTATGCACGTTCTGATTCCTTCTTCTCCCCATCCATCAAGGACTTTGTTTATGTGTCTTATAGAATTGTTTCGGTCACCCTAAAAACTGAAAAATAGGTGGAGATGTGAACGTAGCCTTAGGATGGCGGCTGTTGGTATCCCCACGCATTTCCATCTTATATTGATACTCTTTCAGCTGTTCTCTACATCTAAGTCTGCTTACATTAGCTAAGTTAGGAAGAAGTTGGAAGAGTATGATCGCAGGATCAGACTACGTAGGTCGGTTTGTAGTCTGTTACCAAGGAGATGTATAAAACTTTATACGAACTGTAGTGACAAAACAGGAGGTGTTTTATGCGCGTTCTGATGCCGCCTTCTCTCCATCTCTCAAGGACTTTGTTTTGTGTCTGATAGACTAGTTACGGTCACCCTACAATGGGTCATAAAAACTGAAAAATGGACAGAGATGTGAACGGGGCCTTAGTACAGTGACTGCTCAAATAAATATCTATCCGTTTCCATGGTAACAGACTACAAACAAACTCTGATCCTTCATTGATAGTCTTCCACCTGTTCTGTTCTTAATGCCTACTTACATTAGGTAAGTCAACAAGAAGTAGGGAGCACATGGAAGGGTGTGACTGCAGGATCAGACTACATAGGTTTGTTTGTAGTCTGTTACCATGGAGATGCATAAAACTTTTTATGAATTGTAGTCACAAAATGTGATGGGTTTTATGCATGTTCTGATGCCTCTTCCTCATCAGTCAGTGACTTTTCTATTTATTTGTGTAATAGAATAGTCATGGACATCCATAGTTATTTTGTTTGAGCCCCCGGAAACTATCCAATGACCACTCAGTGTTGATGGGATTAAATACTGATCATTGGGGCATGTTCGATCTGTGAACCCCCTTCTGGTGGAAACAATAGATCAGGGTTTTATGATGGGGCCTATCATTCTCCACTTTCAAGACGACGAAGGTACCTTAAGATTTGCAGTTTCGGAAATCACGTTCTCCAACTATTTGTTGGGAACTTTTTTTTCTCTTTGTGCTGCAAAATATTTGGCTAGATTCCACCATTGTCTCCATCCAAATGTACTCATAGTATTACAGTGTGGTGAGAAATATTGCACGCACGTGTCACATACTATATACACGTGACTTTACGTCCCTGCACAACACTTACCTGAGGTGTCCTCTGCTGATCTACAGGAATTTTTAATTTTTTTTTTTATTTATTTAATTTTTTTGCTCCTCTTAGTGTAATAATTGTCAGTCATTTTAGAGTCTGTGGACAGCTTTCTTTTGTCACCCGGTCACAGAAACTGTATATAAATAACTGGGAATGACTATTATGGACATAGAAGTCTGTCAGACATAGGGAATTATGAATGTTTTTGGCTCTGTCACTTATAAGGTGTAAAGAATAATGGAAGCAGAAAGGTTAATCTCTTAAGAAAGAAACTTGTAACGTTTGTGACTTCCCCCCCCCCCCCCCATGGTGGTCAGTTGCAGTCATGTGTACAGTAGTGCAGGTTTAAAGGGGTTTTCTTCTGTGGACAATCCATATTTGTTGGAAGGGTCCCTTAAAGGGAGTCTGTCATCAGAACCCAGCATATCAATCCAGCCCTACAGATAGATAGGTTAGGGTCTCCTGAATCAAATGGTGTTTTTCCCTTGTGAATCGCTTCCTACGTTTCCGAGATATCACCTTTTTTCTATAAGAAAATTAGCTCTTTGCAGCAATGGTGGCGTCCTTGTTGCTTCAAAGAGCTCATTTACATATTAACAAAAATGACAATATCTTGACAACGGAGGCAGCGATTCACATAGGGAAAACAGCATTTGATTCGGGTGACCCTAACCTATCTATCTGCAGGGCAGGATTGATATGTCCGGTTCTGTTGACAGATTCCCTTTAACAAATAATTCCCTTTAATAAACTTAACAAAATATCCCTTTGCTGGTACACCCAGTGATCAGATGAAATCTATGGGTTAACTTACCAATAACTATCTTCCAGCAGTACCACCACAGGGGAAATTAAGTAATACACAGTGCCCATAACATGGCTGCTTTCTTCCAGAGAGCGCCATACCTGTCTACAGGTTTAGTGTGGTATTGCAGCTCAGTCCTGTTATGTCCATGAAGCTGTGCTGCAATACCAGACAGCCCATGGACATTGATGGTGATGTTTCAGGAAGATAACAGACATGTTTTTCCAGTCATGGACGACCCCTTTAAATATCCCATATTAAGAATTTATATAACATTTCCAGTATCTTAAGAAGAAGCCATTACCGGCACCATTAGAGATTGAGCACTTCTGCAGTGTTTTAGTAGAAAATCGAAGTCGACATGGTGCCCCGTGTGGTTTTCATATTTCTTCTTAAGCTTTGATTTGATCATTAATGTGAGATTTATCTCCTCAAAGTCTGGAAAATCTCCGGCCGGCGACCCTGATAATAAACATTATATAAGGATCGTCGTCCGTGTGAGTCATTATCATGTACAGTTATATATTACCGCTACGTAGAGGCGCGTGGTGAGTTATGTGACCTCACCCTAGCCATTATAATTAATATAAATGATGCTTTATATTTGTCATCGCCTCCTGTAGTGCAGCACGCTGCAGTGTAAAGCATGGCAAATAACCTCTGCTGCTACAAATGGGTCTTGTGTATCTGATTAAACCCCCCCAAGCCCCAAAAATAACAAAAAAAAAAAAGATAGTGTGTATCTCTTTTAACCTCTTAAGGACCAAACACAATTTGCCTTTAAGGACCACAAGAATTTTTGTCTTCCCTGATTCTATGTATTGCCATATTTTTTTACTTCTTTGTATGGTTGCATAGACGTACATTTTGCGGGACGCCTTAAAGATCTTCAAAGGGGTTTTCCAGGATTTCGATATCCTTAAGATCGGTTGTTCCATCTGTTGGACCTCCACCGATCAGCTGATATTGGGAGACAGGGCCAGAACCAGAAGTAGACGGCTCCTTACATTGTGTATTGGCCATTGTGGGCCAATTTCTCCAGTTCCCAATATCCTTCATTCTGTTGGGGTGCCGGATGCTGGCCTGGCATTGGATGGAAAGTGGGAGGAAGAAGCCCAAATGGCCCACCCCTGGCCACTTCTGGGTTCTCCAGAGGATATGAGTATACCAAATGTGTGGTCCCAGTGGTCTGATATGATGACTGGGCCGCTGTAAGGTCTGTACATGTGATATTACGTTGTATCGGAGCCATTGGATCGGACGTCACTGTGGCACAGTCATTGCACTGACCTGGCAGCGGGAGGGGAGTCGGGAAGGAGTAGAATGGTAACTCTTGAATTTTTTGGATAAGCTCCCAGTAAGAATCCCAGACCACCCATTCAATACATTGTTGTTCCATCTCCATGACGACTTGTGTTGCTGTTCTTGTCTACTAGTTGGTTCTCCTTCCATGTCGGATGTGAGTCAGGTTGCGTGTCGGTAACTACACGGGCTGTGCACGGAAGAGAAGACTTTCCTGAGTGCAAAGGGGAAAATGGGAAACATTCCTAAGACCTTCAGGAAGTTACGGCTTCCCGGGACAGACCTAAAATTGTAAGAAGACTTGTGTATAAACTAGTACGGTAAAATCCCTTTAATCCTGGATCTGTGGGTGGTTTGGCAGAAAAGCCAGCTACAGGGCAATAAAAAATATTGCACAAAATAATGTACCAAAAATATCTGAATAGATTCTCTGTACTTTTATATTTTTCCTAGTCTTGCGCCATTCCAATTCTATGCTGGAAAATGATGCAGATTACCGTATTTCGCGATAGTGTGGTTTATGTGCAATTTTATTTAAAGGGAATTTTTGTAATTATTATAGTGATTAATTTTTCATTTTTGAGGTGTTTTTGTGACATTACAATATTTCACATATATATAATTTTTTTTTAAAACCAGGAATACGTGTTTTTTTTTTTTTTTTGTTTATTTTTATTCTATTCTGTACATGATTATAGGGGCGGCCATCTTGCCTGAGCTTCTCCTCTTCTCTGTTAACAGCATTTAGTGATCTGCTTTAGAGCACAGTCATGGCCATAAGTATCAATAGTCTGTCTCATTGAGGTCTATGGGAGAGTTTTCTAGACATGCTCAGTGCAGGGAGGGGGAGGAGATAAACTGTGACATCATCTATTGTCATTAGTGATGTAATGATGGCTCAGTGGTGTGATCTATAGAGGTGTTATCTTCTATTGTAATCCTGTCTGTGATGTAAATGAGGTGACTGCTGCAAAGACCTCTACAGAGTTGGCGCATTTCTGTCATTTTCATTATTAGGCTAAGTGGCCAGAGTGAAAATTGCAGAATATAGTACTTATCATCCAGAATATGACATGGAAAAGTAAAAAAAAAATTACATATCAAAATTTTTTTAAATAAATGTTTAAAAAATAGGTCATTTTCTGGTCACACATTCTCTTTAAGGGGACGGATCCCTTTATTGGAAACAAGGGTTGTAATTATTGTACAGGGTCACCATGTTGGACTATTTCACAATAAGCAACTGTTTTAATCGTGATGTAGCGGTATACAGTGACCGGCTATGGCAAGCAGAGATCTTGGCAATGTGTTCTTGGTGGTGACGTCCTTACGGACTTGGCCGGGTTATATCAGGATGAAAAGTTTTACTTCCTGGTTCTGTGACTGTGGTAGGGGAGGGAGAGGAGGAGCTGCGAGTGAGAGCAGAAGGAAAGGTCCCAGCCCGTTGGGCTGTATTCACATGACAATGCTGTTGTTCGCGGACTGTCACTGTTCCTGACTGTATGGGGCCTGCTAACCCCTATGATGTGGTCACAACATTTTTGGGCCATCTGTGAAAATGCCACAAAAAAGTAGCAAAGCTCCAGGTGTGAATGGAGCCTTACTCTGTAGCAAACTAGCCATGACCCTTCAGATACTTGGTAGACTTGCACCCCCACCCTCAGCTATAGCCCCTGTTTTTTGGATAGTGGTTGTCTCTGGCAGATCTCCATAGTAACACATTTTCTCTTGCAGTCTTATTTTGGCCTGTGTGTCTTCCTGTAGCGTATCCCAATGATAATTTATACTGCGGTGTCTGTATAATGTATATTTATTTTCTTGGCTCTGAGACGTTACTTGAAGATCCTGGGCCCTAATACCCAGGACCCCTGGCTAGCAGTAGCATTTATAATACAAGTGGCCTCTATGGCTGAGGAGCTTTTTCAGGCCCCCCTCCATTCGAAGCTGCGACTGCTACTCCTGGGTGATTATTAAACTAGGTAACTTTTTCCTTTCCCCTTGTCGTCTGCCTGCCCTGACGTCCTGGTCCCTGCTCATCCATGAATAATGTATGGTAGGGGAGCGGGGGAGGATTTGGTGATGGGTCACGGTGACTAATCAGCTGCTGAATCCATTATCCCCTGACGCCTTCGGTTCTCGAGTTGCCTTTATGTAAAGCTAGCCACCACCAGCTGACAGGGACTAGTGTATAGAGTATCCGCATTAATGTGACGTCTGGCCCCTGGCCTGGGTGCTCCTTGCACCTTATAGCTGAATTGCAAGGGACCTGTCAGTGAGAGGTAGGTGACCACCGCACAGGCTACGGGGCCACCTTGTGTTCATACGGCTGTACTGGGGAATTTTGGAGTAAAAACCTAGAAGTCTCAACAATCCCTGATAGAAATCCTATATGTGTTTTTGTTGCAGGATTTTGTGGCCCCCGGAGAGATGGTAACAACGTAAGAAGAGGCAGAGAGACGGCAGGAGAATGAGGAATCTCCTCCGTGTGGTCAGTGTCTTGGCTGCTTTACAGTGTCTGCTGCACCTTGTCCGCAGCCAGGCTGAAGGTGAGTGACCGCTACTAAAAAAACAAGCGATCGGGAGGAAGTGTAGTCAGACAGGGAAAGGTGTAGTCAAGGGGGTGGAGCTTAAAGGGGTGTCCAGGATATACAGTTTTTTTCATAGGCTGGGAAGTTGAAAAAATAACAAAAACGTACTCTCCTGTCCCTGGCTCTCCAGTGCCCTCGTTGCTGTCCGGTCCAGCAGTGCCCTGGGTACCGGAACGTCACTTACATACATATGCCTCACCCGATCATAGACCGCCGTAGGGTTTTATGGTCATCCATGTTCTGTTCACTTATATAGTTAGGGATCTGGATCTCGCAGCTATACAGCCACTAAGAATGGCTTCTGTTATTCAGTGAACAGCCGGTTCCGTTTTTGGCTGGGACCGCCGCTGGCGATGATGTACGCTCCATGTCCAACCTTCATGGCAGCTTTAAGTGTTACTTCAGTAAACAGCCATTAAAGTGTTGACATAAGGACAAGTGCGGATTGTAAAAACTACAAAAACTCCCAACGTGTGATCAATCCCGGGTGATTTTGGCAGAAGTGTAAAAACCTTGAGTCCTTGAAGGAACCTTATAAAGGCTCAGGGGATTGGGGAAGGGGGGTGGTTTGGTGCTTTAGTCTTTGCACGGATTTAGTTTTTACATTTAGTTGTCTCTTTTTGAAACTTGATAGTTTTCACCACGTGACAGTATGGTGAATATTTTTGCCCGCTGATCATGGCGCTGCTGCCAGACACCACAATTTAAAAAAATAAATAAATAAAAATAAAAAAATTCTCCGCCTTACAGGGCTCTTTTATACAGGCTGATGTTTGGACAGATCATGTCGATCTCACACGGTTGCATTGGTCATAGCCTGATGGAGAATGCGCAGGAGAGGGTCGTGCCTTGTAGTTCTATTTTAATGGCTGCACATCCCTTAGGCTAGGTTCACATCTACGCAGGGCGTCCGTCTAACGCAGTTACGCCTGGACTAAAAAGACCTGCAAAGTCCAACTTTTTCTTCTGGGGATTTCAATAAAAAAGATTAGACACCTGATGGACCCCATTTGGTCTTCTACTAAGAACTACCTTGATGCCCCACCTCCATAGTCTGACTACGACTACTCCCAATCAACTGGTTCTATGTTCTACTCTTTCCTGCCAACCTGATTCTGTGTTGACGAAGTCCACAGGTTAGAAGTGATGTGTCTGATCCGACCACTAGGACTCTCATCAGGTACAAGAAAGGGGGTCCCTGAAAGCCTCAAGTGATTGGAGCAGCAGTGTGCATACTTGGCTACTGCTCCATTTACACCTATGGGTCTAACGGAGATTGCCAACAGTTCACATGGGGCACCCAGGACCCGTCTTTTTATAATTGCAGGGAGTCTCAGTGGTCAGACCCCAAGTGATCACAGCTTTCCTATGGATATGGGAAGTGATGGCAAGCAGGGTGGCACCCAGCAGGGGCCACATGGATCGTATGGGGCTCACTACAAAGGAGCAACAATAAGCTTGTTGTGTATCAAGAACAAAGCCTTCAATATGTCCCCTGGCAACCAATGAGAATATAATTTTTTTAGGGAGTTATCTCATGTTGGCTCCTGCTCATATATATGTTAGAAACTGCAGAGCCAGCGGACAAACAGCGCCACACTTATTCACAGGTTGTGTGTGGTATTGCAGCTCGGTGCCGTTCACTTTAATGACCTCATTTTATGGTTCTGTTTTTCAGTTTCTTCAGATTTCTTCAAGAACCTTAACTGCTTGACACATGACCTCGAGAACATGTTATGTCGATGGGACACCCTATACCCCGCCGGTCAAAAAATCCACTACGAGGTTTGTTCTTGGTAAGTCAGAAAATTCTTATTGTCTTTCATAAAATGTGGTGAAAAATAATAATAAAGTTCAATCTCTGTATAAATACAAAGTTCTATAACTTTGTAATAGACTTTCTGTTTCTATTCTTCACCATGTACAAGATCTCTGCTTTCTGTCAGTGACTGAGAAGACTCTTGTGTCCATTCAGAGACAGTAATTCTGTACATAGCTAGTCCTGCTCTCAGCTAATTATATCCAGACTAGACAATGCTCTGTGAGTTCAACAGCCTGGACTGCAGACTGATACATTGTAGCAAACTAGCAGATAGATCTGTGCAGTAACTGCTCATGTGTTGAGCTTACAGAGCATTGTCTAGACTGGATACAACGTATCAGTTGAGAGCAGGACTAGCTATGTACAGCGTTACTGAATGGATACAAGATGCTACTATCGATACCATGATACAGGTGACCAGACAGATCACTGATCACTATTGGTTTGTCTCTAACACAGGTCTAGCATCAAGACAATATGTTTCGATACGATTGGCAACCAGCTAAAAGTGGAGTTTCCGATATTCGCGCCATCTGATATAAGCATAGAGGCCAAAGACGTCCCGTTGAATCCATCGATACGTTTTCAGAAGACATCCATAGATATTCGTAAGTCTCCTGTATCCTTACAGTTAGTCAGCACTGGAGATCTTCAGGTGGGGTTGTAGTTTTTGAGATGAATTTTAGGCCTCCGCAGTGTGTTCGGCTGACCACAAGTGGTCTATGGAACCTATCTAGATATTTCTCATCCAGCAGAAGATGGGTTAAATCTATTTCCTGTCCAGATTGTGCGCTGACACATTGTATCCGGAGCCTGTTCTGCGGATTAGGATTTTCCTGTGTGTGATTTCATTAGACAGATGGACATAATGGACAGGTCGTGTTCTTGGAGGGGTTGCGCTCTGACGCGGTTATTTCTGGAGTCTTGTTCTCTAAGTGTTCATGTTTGTTTCTTGCAGCTTATATTCCATATTCCCCGGAGGTTCACTCCTTGGTTGCCAATTATCAGTCTGACACGCTGTCCGTGGCGTGGACCATGAATTCAACGACCTTTCTGAATGGGGTGAAGTTGACCTGTGAGATGAATGTGCTGCGGGGAGAAAACCTGCTGGTCCATAATGTATGTCCGTGTGTGCAAACACTTACTATATACTGGTATTTTATCTGTATACCACCATTGTAGTTGTTGTATAACACCCCTCTAATCCGCCTGCCTGTCTCCTTTAGGACCCGGCAGAGCACTTTAGAGTGCACCCTACCGCTCCTCATAGTCTCAAAGTGAATTAACCACCAGACCACAAGGTGTTAATCTTCTAGTTTACACTGCACCATTGGGGAACATAGTATCACCCACTTTACAGATACTAGACCAACAAGGAACACTCTATTGCCCCCCCCCCCCCCAATAAACACTAGACCACAGGTAATACACTGTATCCACAGCAAATATACACTAGGCCAAATATTACCCCCTATATACTCTAGACCACCTGGGAACAAAATATGACCCCTCAAACCTCTAGGTGTTGACCCCCTATATACTCTAGACCATAAGGGATAAAAAAAACATTACCCACCTAATATACACTAGACCACCAGGGGTTAACCCTTATATACTCTACACCACCAGGTAACAAAATAGTACCCCCCCAGTGTAAACTATACCAAGGTATTTATGCCCTATATACTGTAAACCACCAAAGAACAAAATGGCGTCTATCCCCCAATATTCACTAAACCACCAAGTGTTAACCCCTTGTGTACTCTAGATCACCAGGGCGCAAGCTATTGCCCACCTCATATACTCTAGACCAGGGCTTGGCAGCCTTCGGCACTCCAACGGCTGTGAAACTACAACTCCCAACATGCTCCATTGACTTCCATAGGAGTTCCAAGAACAGCAGAGCAAGTAAGCATGCTGGGAGTTGTAGTTTTACAACAGCTGGAGTGCCGAAGGTTGCCTACCCCTGCTCTAGACCACAAAGTGTTGACTCCCAATGTGATCTAGACCACCAAGGAGCAAAGTACTATCCACTAATATAACCTACATGCGGTTTCTCCAAATGGGTTCTTGCACTCCCCTTATGCCTATTATACAGTGTTTACATCTGATCAACAGAGAACAAAATATTACCACCCTAATATACCCTAGACCACCACGTCTAAACCCCCGTTATTACCCTAGACCACCAGGAAGTTGACATTAACCCCTCTTGTATGTTAGACTGTTTTTTTTTCCTCTTCTACCCTAGACCACCAAGTGAGAAGACTAATTTACCAGGGAATCAAATCTATGCATGTGCCCCACCCTAGACCACTAGAGCTAGCACCATTGACCCCTCCACTAGCTTAGACCACCAGAGATGTTCTCATTAATCAGAGTTCCCAAAAATATAGTTCAATAGTCCAAACCCTTTCAGCTGTCCTCTTGAATCATTGGTTTACAATCTTCTATCATCCACCTTTGCCAGATTTTCCACCCATGGCCGACACTTTCTTCTCACTATTTAGGAGACGGTGGTGGAGCACTGGTATTCTGAGGTCGGGATGTTTCACTGGAATTGGACGTCCGATTTCCCTTTAAACTGCTCATCACACTCGGTGAGGGTCCGGTGCTTCGTCCACGAAGAATATTACGATGGTGAAAAGAGGGTGAGCGACTGGAGCGTCATCAAAACCGTCAACGGTAATAATCTAAAGGATCTGTATTGGATTATCTAGAACCATGTGGCATCGTAAAATGTGCTAAAATCATGGTGCATCTACACGTGCACCAAATGTAACTACATAACCAGAAAAAACTGTGGGAACTGCGACTCGCCCAACACTTTGCCTTCGAAAATTGGCGTGGCCAGCGCTTGTCGTAGAATTGTTCTTAAAAAAAAAAAAATTTGAACTCCTTCCTGTTGTGAAAGAGGCAAATAGAAACGGGTATTCCTTTATTAAATGGGCTTTATAATATGAGACTTGGCCAAAAAGTGTGCCAAAGTGTGACAAACTTTTAACAATTAACCCCTTCCCACCCACACTGAGCCATATAGTTTAGGCTCAGTGCCATATGACTTCTTGATCCTGGCTGCAAGACTAGCCGCCAGAGTCTGAAAGTACTCTGACCCCTTATCTGGGTGGTTACGGGACGATATTCTTCCCCCTTCCCTTCAGCCCCTCAGATTCCCTATGATGAGATTACGAAGTGGGCGGCACAGTGGCTCAGTGGTTAGCACTGCACCCTTGTAGTGCTGGAGTCCTGGGTTCGAATCCTGCCAAGGACAACATCTACAAGAAGTTTGTATGTTCTCCTCGTGTTTGCGTGGGTTTCCTCTGGGTACTCCGGTTTCCTCCCACACTCCAAAGACATACTGATAGGGAATGTAGATTGTGAGCCCTATATGGGACAGTGACTGTCCATGTCTGTAAAGCGCTGCGGAATATGATGGCGCTATACAAGTAACCATAATAAATAATGAGGTCCAAAGGGTTGCTGTGGCAGCAAGGAGGCCAATCACACGGCCTCCTGGCTGCCTTTCCCTATTGCACATATGGAGTCTATGAACAATGTACTGTAATACAGAAGTAGAGGTCCCAGGTTCAAGTCCCTTTGTATGATTGTATTTAAAAAAATATATATTTTTTTTTAATTAATTCTAAAGGTTTTTTTTTTTAAACTTGTATATATGTTAAAAAAAAACCCTTTACAACCCTTTAGAATTTAAAAAAATATATATATTTTTTAATTCTAAAGTTTTTTTCACTTTTTATGTATTTTAGCACCCTTACACTATATATATATATATATATATATATATATATATATATATATATATATAAAATAATGAATAAAAAGTGGAAAAAAAACCTTTAGAATTAAAAAAAAAAAAAAAAAAAAAAAAAAAATTTAAATAGTAAAGGTTGTAAAAAAATAAATAACACAATAGTCAAATTTAATAAATTTTGGTCATCTTGCTTCCCCCAAAAATAGCAATAAAAAGTGATCAAAAAGTTGCGCATATCAAAAAATGGTACCAATAAAAACTGCACCTAGCCCCACAAAAATAAGAGCCCTCCCATTGCTATTTCAATAAAAAAAAGTAATAGTTATGGATGTCAGAATACAGTGACCAAAAGTCACAGACGTGTGCCAGAATTCATTAAAAATGAGAATGTTTCTTTGCTCGCTGTGGTAGATTTACTGCTAGGTGGTAGAACAGCCGGAATGACTTGCTCAGAACCTGCCCGTGTGACCAGATCAGTGACCGTTCCTCTCTGTTACAGGCAGCAGCAGTGAAAATGTGGTGTTTCCCGAAGATATCGTTGTAGCCGTCGGTTCCGATGTGAACTTCTGCTGCAAAGTACAAAGAGGAATCCAAGTACAGTCCATTAGTTTTATGTACGATGAATTTCCGCTGCTAGAGCTGGGAAACGGCAGCCGCGGCATCCGCTTAACCAACCTACAGAAGTCCGAACCCAGCGGAGACAACATCCTGTGCAACACGTCACCGGTGGTTCCAGAGCTTGTCGGGACGGTCGTGTTTGTGGGATGTAAGTGGCCGAATCTTATCAGGTGCTTGAAGGGTCATTTTTGTCTTTTCTGTCCTGATGAAAAAATTAATTCCAGATTTTGGATTCCAAATCAGGTCCTTTAAAGGGAATGGGTCACCAGAAAATGGCCTATATATAAGTTTTTATGTTAAACATATCTTTAAAGAACTTTTTATATATTTTTTTTTTTTTTTTTAGAATTTTCCATGTCACTGTCCAGATTTTTCATTTATTTATTTTTTGTTTAATAAAAGTGCTACATCCTGCAATTTTCTCTCTGGCCACTAAGACTGATAATAGAAGAATAAAAAAGACCTTTAAGGGAATATTTCACCAAAAAATGACCTATATTTTAAATTATGGTAAACAAGTATACGCCAAATTTGAGAATCTCCTATGTCCAGTTCTAGTTTGATGATCCGGTGGATTTATCAGGTGCAGTAACAGTGGAATGATTTCCCGTAGATCCTCCAGACAAGCCGCGGGACTTCACCTGTGAAGCGCGTCACCTCAAGGTGATCAATTGTACCTGGAAAGCTGGAAGAGACACCGGACTGTACGGTGTGCAGCGTGGGACAAAATACACCCTGTACGAAAGGTAAGTCAATCCACGGGTCTATGTATGGTGATGTCCAGTGCTCCCATAATGCATCTTACTGTATTGCACTCTATAGGTCTATGTATGGTGGTGGTCAGTGCTCCCATAATGCATCTTACTGTATTGCACTCTATAGGTCTATGTATGGTGGTGGTCAGTGCTCCCATAATGCATCTTACTGTATTGCACTCTATAGGTCTATGTATGGTGACGTCCAGCGCTCCCATAATGCATCTTACTGTATTGCACTCTATAGGTCTATGTATGGTGTTTGTCAGTGCTTCCATAATGTATCTTACTGGCCCGCCATCTATAGGTCTATGTATGGTGATATCCAGTGCTCCCATAATGAGACTATTATTGACCATTTCAGGTTCTCAGGAATTAACACTTCATGTTCTGGATATAACGAAGATCTGGATGAATTCAACTGCAGCTACGACATAAAGAAGGAACAGGAACTTCATGAGTTTTTGCTCCTCGCTAGAAATCCTTTAGGAACCTCCAATATTTCTCTGGCCATTGATGTCACCGAAAGAAGTAAGTATGGGCCGTCGTCTTATGTGCAGCCCTTCTGCAGACCTATGCGTCTCTGTGCTATCAGGCTTTACACCCTATGTGTAAGTGGGGCAGATAGAGAGTTTGACTTCAGGATCAGACTACACAAGGTTTGTTGTAGTCTGTTACCATGGAGACACAGAACTGTATAGAAGTTTTTTTCCCCATATTAGACATCTGAATTTATTTTTTCCAGTTCATCCTCTGCCTATTGAGAAATTTATTATCCGTGACACAAGTCCTACTGAAGTTTACCTCTCATGGTTTTTGCCTGGAACATATACATCCATTAATCTATCCTGTCAAATCGAGATCAAGCCTGTCCATGGAGAGACGGAGATGGTAAGGACCGGTTCACTTTAATCCTGGTCAGTGCTATCAAGGAGAAGGTGCTCTGTCTCTTTTGCACCAATGATCGCTGTATTCACTTCTATCCTGTTCCTTTTTATAGTTTGGGGCAACTATTAAGGTACCTTGCGGCATTTCGTGTAGTGCAGCCATATTTTTAGGGTTTTCTGAAGAGGTCAGAATCGTCCTGTTGTAATTTTTGCTCTTACTTTGCTGTAGTTTCCATAGTGCTAAACTCCATGCCCAGAACTGTTCAGATGTCTCTCCTTTTCTGCTCCGTCTCCTATTTCACAGCATGCAGTTTTACCTGACCATACAAAGAGAAGCTGCAGCTGCATCCCCCTCCTCTCCCCTGCTTGCTGTCTAGTATGTACAGCAAGGAACAGTGAACTGCAGACTGCCACTAAACAGTCCCCTGATGTCTCTCCTTCTCTGCTCCTTCTCCCCTCTCTCAGCACGCAGCTTTACATGACCATTCAGAGAGAAGCTGCAGCTGCATCTCCCTCCTCTCCCCTGTCTCTTGTCTAATATGTACTAGACTTCAAATGTCAAGTCTGGCAGGAATTAATATTATTATTCTGTCTCTTTTACAGCGCAATTCAACCCTTCAAGGGTTAAAAGATGGCCAGTACCACTGTGATATAGATGGCCTTCACCCATTTCATGCCTACGACTTTCGGGTGCGATGTGCATCACATGATCATTTTTGGAAGTGGAGCAGTTGGAGCAGCACAAAGAGGCACAGCACCCTGACCGCAGGTATTGTACGCAGTACTGGTCTGTTCCTGTATGCTCTTATTACATGCATAGGCGGCTATGATAAGACCTTCAGCGGCACCATGTCAGCAACTGCCCCCTTATCTATTGAATTCAATGAATTGACATTGACAGCAAGCAGAGATCTTGAAAACTGAGAAGATACAGAAAGTATATTAGAATATTGTAGAACTTGACTATAATATGTTAAAGGGAATTTTTTTTTCTTTCTTTTCTTTTTGTTTTTAGCCCCTTCAAGAAAGCTGGATGTTTGGAGGGAAATTCTCTGGAGCCCAGAAGGGCGAGAAGTAAAAGTTTATTGGAAGGTAAGCAATAGAGAAGGGAGATCCTTGAAAAATTTTTTTCCTGCTATTTCCTTTCAGCTGTTGTACTCTGGGTCTCTTCAGACATAACAAGCTCATGCAATACCCCAATGTATTGTTTTACTCCCATCTTCCCCTCCCCTCCTGATATAGCACAAACCTATTCCATAGCGCTGTACAAAGATTGTAACATTGTTGACAATATCTTTATCTCTTCCAGCCCTTTACAGTCAGAGAAGCTAATGGAGTAGTGACCTCCTATAAGGTGACGTGGAGACCCCTGCGCAGCACCAACACATCCCAGGAGGTGCACCTGCCTGCAGACCTCAACAGGACCACTATATACCTGAACGGCAGCCATGATGGCGATTATGAAATTTACGTGACTGCCGTCAATTCCGCTGGATCTTCCCTGCCTTCTAGGATAACTACTGTGCAGCTGCGAAATGGTGAGTGTCCTCAGATCATGGCCGCCTGCACTTGTCTCAGGGGGCAGTGGGTAAATAATCTGTCCTATATCCCGCCCTACAGCTGCAGCACTCCTCTCCAGGGCAGATAGTGCTCTATGTATAAAAGGACACAGGAATTGCCCAGGGTTAGAATACAGGTTATGCCAATTTTTTTTTTTTTTTTTTAATAGCGCCCCCTTTAATCATAGGCCATGAATGGTATTGCAACTAGATTTAAGAACTGATACAGCACGGGCAGTAGCTGTCAGGAAGGGGTTAATCTGTGTAAAGGGGCATCCTCTGGCTGTGTTTATATACTGATGGATATTTACAGCACTCAGACATGAGGAACATAACAAATCTCGGTGGGAGTCGCTGTCATGACTCAGTGGTGGAGGATTTCCTGAGAAATAAGCATCACTGTCGGCTGAATCATTGACCTATGGACAGTCTATCTGCCTTGGCGAAATGAGGAAGTTCTAAAGGCGTTCCCTGCAGACCTCTGGGGTACTCCCTTAGCATACAAGGGATATCCCAGCATACTGTAGAATGCTAGTAAAATCCTAGTAATTTATACTAGGGTTGTGGCCGTGGTGCGGACCCTCTGACGCCCATTGTAGATGCAGTATTTATGTATTCATGTTTTTAGTTGGTGGAAATCAATAGATACCATTTCTCCATCCATTGACCTTGTGCTGGGCTTGTGCTTATACTCAGTAGCCTGTCAGAACAAGCAGATCTGCACTGTAAAGCATGGACAGTGACATATGTTACTAAAACGGAACAGGAAAAGATGACCAACGCTAACTGAAATTAAAAAAAAAAAAAAAAGAAAAACTGTATTTTTTTTTTTTTTTTTTAATCAATCTATGAAATTTAAAGGAACATGCCCTCCTTGTGAAAAAAATTCACACGAAGACAAAGTGAAATTTTTGTGACTGAATCTGCTGCAAAAATTCTGCCTCCCATGCATTTGTGGGAGCGTCCTGCTTGGTCTTTCAGTTAGATTCTTTCATGAATGGTGCCACACCCATCCACAGGTGGTTCCAGGTATTGCAGCTCATCTCCATTTTAATAAACTAAGCTGAGCTGTAATACCACACACCACTGTTTTAGAAAGTTGCCATGTTTTGATCATTCTATACGACCTCTTAACTTACCAAATGTTGTGTTAGGCTACAACATATATTCAATTTATCTAAAAGAAAAAAAAATTTACTTAAATATTGGACAGTTTTTACTGCAGTCTGTCCCGTGCACCGGAATGCAACAAGATGGATTTGACGCAAATTAGCATCAAGGGGTGTTTGTTACAGAATGTTCAGACTGCTAATATTTCACAATTTTTTTTTTTTTTTTTATCCTATAGATGTCAGTGTAGAGAATATTGACGGAGAAGGCACCGGCATCAACATCACCTGGAGTCCAGATCCGAGCGTCTCCTGTGGATATTTAGTGAAATGGTTCCCCTCCTCGCCCTCTTCAGATTCATCACTGATGTGGAAGAGGTTTTCGTCAAATGCTGCGAGCGGCTTCATCAGCTCAAGTAAGAAGAGCGCAATTCAATGAAATTCTGTTAGTCAGTGTATTAGTCAGACTCTCCCAACAGCTGGATGTCTTAGAGACTTGTTATATGTGGATAAACACGGCTACTTTCTTTTAAAAAACAGCACCACTCTTCTCCATAGGTTGTTTCTGGTACTGCAACTTAGCTGCAACCTCATCTAAAGGGGTTTAGCTATTACAGACACTTATTCCCGAACCACCAGAATGGTGTCAGAACACTTGGGGTCCGACATCTGTAACCTCAAGTGATCAGGAGAACGGGGACCCAGAAGTCCCCCCTGAAGCCTCCCTATGAATGAAGCGTCCATGAAGTCCCATAGAAGTGAACTGTGCTCAACAAGTGGCACTGGCGCTTCATTCACAGGGAGTCCCCATTCTCCTGACCCTTGGGGGGTCCCAGTGGTCTGACCCCCAGCAATCTGACACTCATCTCGTATCCACCAGATAGGGAATAAGTGTTTGAAAAGTGTTTTAAAAAATTAATTTAACTGCAATACCCAATCCTGCCACAGCCAAGAGTGGCACTATTTAAAAAAAGAAAAACTAAAATGCTGCATGTGATAATGTAGAACAATTTGGTGCAAAAATTTAGATGGCGTTTAGGCCACAATGATTATGTGGAATGTGGCAGTGGTCTAAATTTTGGTTTAGTTCTCATTTTCTCAGTTTGAGAGGTTAAAAGGTGCGCTTTTGGCCGATATGAATAAGCAATGAAGCCTTGATGTCTGCCAGTGTTTGTGCCTTTTATAGTATGGTTACCCTTATCATGTGACTTGCTGTTTATCCTCAGAACATTTCCAGGCTGGGCTGAGATACAATGTATCACTGTACGGCTGTAAGAACGACAACCACCGGTTACTGAAGGAGATGATCGTGTACTCGGAGGAACTAGGTGAGTAACATCTCCAGGATAAATATAGCTTCTCTTTCTGCTCTGTCTTTGGTACAGCCGGGATATTACGCAATACGTATAGATACAGCAGGAAGGTTTCCATATTACTCAGTCAGCAGATCGCTGCCAAAAATTCTGAATTCCCAAAAACAAACAAATGCCTCCTCGTCATAGCAGCCAAAAATAGCTGTCCTCTTTCTACAACTCCTGTCCATATGGGGGAGTCCTCCTACTAGCGACTTCCTCCGGGGTCAACCCTGAGGACTGCCAAGTTATACAAACAATATAAATGGCCGCCCTGAGTGATTTATATAAAAATGTTTCATTTATTTTTAAGAAAATGCACACACATTTTTAAAACCTAACAGGCCTCCAGATCTACGTTTAAAAAATTTTACATTTAAATTTTTTTTTTTTTTTTACACACACTTCTAAAAAAAAAAAATGGCTGTCTTTAGCTATATTGAAAATTTTTTACTTTTTAAATTTTTTTTTTTTTTTTGAACATACAAATTTTTAAAACTAAATGACTGTCCTGAGTTGAATTTAACCAAATTCACACAAAAATTCTTAAAACAAAATTGCTGACCTGAGCTATATATAGAGAAAAAACTTAGATTTATTTTTTTTTGATTTTTAAATACAAAAAAAAAAAATAAATCTTTAAAGAGAATTTATTTTTGCAGCGCCTTTAGTGGCACCAAATTTCACTATACAGGAGACGACGTCCAGGTCTATACTGGTGAAATGGGAAGCGATATCGGAAGAATATCTCCGGGGATTCCTGCAGGGTTACCTGGTCTATGTTGTGAAGCAGCAAAATGACTCGTCCTTCATAAAGTTCCAGGATCTTGGTAATTCAGAAGAGGTTTTTTTTTTTTTTTATCCAGTATCCTCTTTGCTCGCCCCTTTGTATAGTCAGCTATGGTATGTCTTCATCTGAGCTTTTGCTAGGATATTCCATTACTTACTGATCACGGGGGGGAATGGCCGCTGGTCTGGCCCAATCCTGAGAATGGAGGAGTGGGTAACTCTGAGCCGCTCACGACTCACCTCTCGTCTATAATGCAGTCTTTAGAATTGTCATTGCATCAGATTCAGTCTGTAGAATTAATCTTGCATTTTTAATTTTTTTTTATTTTTAGTGCGGAACACCGAGACCAAAATTAAGAACATCACTGACCCAGCAGTTCGGGTCTTAAAGATCGAAGACCTTCAGAGCGGAACAAGTTACACCTTGGGGCTGCAAGCTTATACCAAAGGAGGGATGGGCCCCATCAAGTCCTTCTCTGTTTTGACCAATGACAATGGTAAGTGTTATCTGCCCCCTATAGGCAAAATGTGACACTACTGGCCTCAATGCCAAATGGGGCCCTCAAGTACCTTTTATAGTAGTGGTGTCTACTTATTTCTTTGGGATTTCTCAGGCTGGGTGTGACACCCCACTTTATTAAAGCTGGTTTCAGTTGAATTTAGGGCCTAGTTTTTTGGTGTGTGTGTGTGTGTGTGTGTTTTATTTTTTTTTGTCTACATCCCAGTTAACCCTGTTTTTCTGGGTGTGATCAGTGTGCGGAATAATATACATTTCCTTCCTAAAACTATGTAATTTTTTGTATTTTTCCTAAGCTGTTGGTTTGATACTCGCCATCTTGATCCCAATCGTGGTCGCGGTTGTACTTGGCATTGTGACCAGCGCCATATGTTACCAGAAAAGAGAATGGTAAGCGGCATGGACTTTAACAGAGATCAGTTTGGTACTTTGGCAGTAGCCGATAGGAAGCTAGTGAGGAAATTAAACTCTTTTTTTTCCCACTTCTGAGCTAAGAGCAGGACTAGCTATGTACTAGTTTGCTACAATGTATCAGTCTGGAGTCCAGGCTGTTAAGCTCACAGAGCATTGTCTAGACTGGATACATCAGCAGCAGCTGCACAGATCTCTCTGCTAGTTTGTTACAATGTATCAGTCTGGAGTCCAGGCTGTTGAGCTCACAGAGCATTGTCTAGACTGGATACAATGTATCAGCTGAGAGCAGGACTAGCTATGTACAGGGTTACTGCCTCTGAATGGACACAAGGGTCTTCTCAGTCACTGACAGTAAGCAGAGACCTTTTATATAGTGAAGAATAGAAACAAAGTCTATTAGAAAGTTCTAGAACATCACATCCGCAAAACCTTGAGTTACATACATATGATATAATTAGGGGCCTTCCAGTCTGGGCGACCCTTGTCCATATCTCCTCTTAGGCAGGGTTCACACTACCGTTGGAGTCCGTTATGAAGGTGTCCGTTAAAAAAAAATAAACGGACACCTATCATAACGGACCCTAACTGATGAGCATCAGGTAGTGTCCGTTTTTTAATGTCACATACCGCTAGAAAGCCGACAGCGTGCTGAATTCAGCGCACTGCCGGCTTTCCCGGTATGTGCCCTGGGGCTGGAGATATCGGCGGTGTGGAGTTACATGTTTTACTTTACTTACTGTTTGAAGGGCGCTGTGAGGAACTCCCTTTCTGACACTTCTCGTTCGTCCATAGCACTGTATGAGGGGGCGTTCCTCACAGCTCAGCATCATCGCTGGGCAGTAAGGAGCGCCCCCTCTGACAGTACAGGGCTATAGACCAGTACAGAGAGAGGGGGCGTTCCTTACAGCCCAGTGATGACGCTCAGCTGTGAGGAACGCCCCCTCATACAGTGCTATGAATGAACAGAAGTGTCAGGGAGGGCGTTCCTCTGACAGTACCCGGCGATAGACGAGAACAGAGAGAGGGGGCGATCCTCACAGCCCAGCGATGACGTTCAAGCTGTGAGGAACGCCCCCTCAGTACAAGTCTCTGAACAAAGAGAAGTGTCAGGGAGTTCCTCGCAGCGCCCTTCTAACAGTAAAACATTACACCGCCGATATCTCCAGCCCCGGGGCACATATCGGGAAAGCCGGCAGTGCGCTGAATTCAGCGCGCTGTCGGCTTTCTAGCGGTATGTAAAACCGCATGTGCCTGAGGACACGAAATGTCCTCTAACACTGCTAGTTTTTTTTTTTTTTTTTTGGTTTGCTTCTCCTTTCTGAGCATGTGCAGGGAAAGTAAACGGACATAAAATAACGGACAGTAACAGATGGCTATCAGTTACTGTCCGTTATAAGTCCGTTACCCATAGACCTCAATGTTAAAAAAATAACGGACACTTGCTGTCCGTCAAGAATCCGTTTTTTTCAAACGGACAAAAAGTCCTGCATGTAGGATTTTTTGTCCGTGAAAAAATAACGGACTTCTGACGGATTTGGTGTAAACGGACACAAACGGACACAATATAAAAACCCATTGAAATGAATTGGAAATTTTAACGGATTTCTGACGGTTCAACTAGTGTCCGTTGCTAAAATCTTGTAACGGACAATAGCCACGGACACTACTGACGGATACCAATGGTAGTGTGAACGCTCCCTTAGAGCTCCGGACCCCTCTGTCAGAGGCTGCTCCAGCTTCCTAAAATCTTCCTGCCCCCCAGTCCTACGTTTTGCAGCCTGCAGGGGAAATTCTGTATTATATGCTGGCCATTGAAATGAATGACCCCCCCCCCATGTAATATATAGACTGCCCCATCAGGGTTAGAGCTACTTGTTATAGGGGGTCCTGTTTTTGAATATTTTGTTTTCTAATCCATAAATTTTATCTTTGCATTTTCTAAAAATAACAACTTATCTATCTGTGCCTATAGGATCAAAGAAACCTTTTATCCTGACATCCCAAATCCAGAAAACAGTAAAGCGTTGCAGTTCCCGAAGAACGTCGCAGAGGTAATGTTATCATCATGGCCGCCCCTAGTCCTCTACATAGAAGCCATTCCCATAAACTAGAGGATACATTGTAACCGGCCAAACCGCCAGTGATGGAGCTTGCAGACATACAGTCAGTAAATGTTGGTTGCCCTGTTTTTTTGTAAGGCAGGATTTACCAGGCGGAAGCCCCACAAAATCAGCTACAAAAATTCTCGGGCAAACTACAGATAACACATGTGGCGCCTGTTTCTGTTTATGAAGTCATTCTAGGAAATATTCGTACCGCTGCGTCCATGGAAAAATTAAAAGATTTTTGCGGTGTTACATGTAAAAACCCCACATTATGAAAAATGTGAATTCCCTCCATATGGTTTATGCAAAATGCAGAGGAAAAAGTTTTTTTTTCCAAAATTTTAATATTCATTTGGCATTGGTGCATTTTCGAAAAAATGCAGAGGTGCAATGTTCAGAAAACTGTCCTAAGTGTATGCTGAAAGGATGGAAAAAATGGCTGCTAACTTCCAAAAACAGCGCCACAATTGTCTACAGCTTATATGTGGTATTGCAGCTCAGTCTTATTGACTTCAGTAGAGCTTAGCTACAATATTGCGCATGACCCGTGGACAGGTGTGGTGCTGTTTTTGGAAGAAAGAAGCCATTTTTCCCTAATCTTGGACACCCTGTTGTACACCTGGATTGGAAGGGCTGTATTGGGGATATTCATGGTTAGCCCTTTATATACCTGATTTCCATCTTGTCCCCAGACTCCTGTCATCTGTCTTTGCCTGATGAGGTTTCTAATCTGTCTTTATTTTTAGGGGGGCAAAACTGTTAAAACTCTGGAGATGAATCGATGCACCCCCAGCAGTGTTGAAGTGGTCGAACCCTTTCCGAAAATCCTGGACACCGAACTTAATTCTCCATTGTCAGACAGTGGTGAGATCCCGGAGGACGGCTCTGAGGAGGACAGTCACGTCGGTATAATATATACCCAACCTGCTACTCATGAGGATACATCCAATCCAGTCTTGGATGGGTCTGCATCGCCCTCTGTGGTGTATATCGACGTCCAGTCCATGTACCAGCCACAGGCCAATTCAGAAGAAGAACCAGATATGGAATTTGCAGATGGAGCCGGATACAAACCTCAGATGCAGTTGCCTATTAGTGCTGTGAACATGGACAACCAGGCTTCAACAGAAGATGACATGGTGGTATCTTCAGGTTATAGACCTCAGGGACACCCCAATACCTGGGCCGCCGATTCCCCAGGTTCTCCTACGTCCATGGGAAGTGAAAATGCTTCTTTTGGGAGCCCTTGCTCCGTGAACTCCAGACATTTCCTGATCCCTCCTGTGGACAATAAAGACTCCCTCAAACCGACCCATATTGGATGGTCAATATCTTCACTCTTCCAATCCAAGCAAGATGAATGAGCATGGGTCACGCAACCTCTTACTACGCCACCTAGCATGCCCTCCAGCTGCTCGTCAATGAAGGAGGTTTCCATAGCGGATATCCATTGACTTGGTCTTCGTGTCTTACGGCATTAGTTGCATCGATGCAATCATAGGTTCATTCTCTTAAAGGGCAAAAGACTGATTTTAAGGGATTTACCGGTCATGGAAAATGTGCAAAAATTTTAACTGATCACATAGATGCTGCATCTATATCCCTCTAGAAGTAAAGCCACCCAACTAGTAATGGCAGTCTGTGCCACACCGCATGGTGTGGTTCTCAAAAATGACCACCATAACTGGTGGTAGTCAAGTTTCTTCTGGGTTATTGCCTTAAATGTGCTGGTCAATCATTCATGGTGATGATGGTTGAGTATGCGTAGGGTCATGTCAAGCTTCCTGTAGTCCAAGGTTCTTGTAACTGGAGTTACTGGCCTCTACGGACAGAAGATCCTGGTGGAGCCATGTCCTCCATGGTCCAGTCACCTCCACATGTGGGGCAATGATGGAGCTGTGGTGGTGATGGTCTATCAGGGAATGGAGTTGTTTGTGTGGTAGCAAAATCAAAATCTACTGCACAAAAAGATTCTCCAAGGTGTCGAAGGCACAAGCGTGATGGCGGTTCAGCTTGTTCCAAATTCTCAGACGTCCATTAGTAAGGATAGAATTTTCATCGGCTGCTCAGTTAGTGGAATTTTGGAAATAAGTGTAATTTTTTTTTTTTTTTTTTTTTTTTGTTAACCCATTAGGTCCCTGTCGACGTTTCAGGTGGTCCCAACTTTGTGCAAGGGTCAACACCACTAAATAACCCTGATCAACGAAAAGGGTTAACACTACTACATTCAGGTCTTCTAAGGAAATGGCTTCTTAATGTGACTTTATTATGTAGCAGTCTCAAAAAACAAAATCCTGGGTTTTATTTCGTTATGTGGAAGAACATTTCACATGTTTATAATTTTCTCAGTCACTTTTTAATTTTCTTTTCACTTTTTTTCTGTGAAAATGTATCTGCTCGTCCTGCTTTTTGTCAGGAGGTTTATGAATGTATTATATAGAATTTTTTTTTTTTACTTATTGTGAGAACACTACTTTTTGTTTTATGGAATTTTTATGTTTTTGAGGAAGTTATTTTTGTAGATTTGTTTCCCATTAAACTTCAGTAGCCTCTGTTCACACTCGTTATTCAGTTTCCATCAGGTGTTCAATCCTTTTGATGACAAAAAAACAAAACAAAATTGCTGTCAAAAATTTTGGGACCCCAACAGAAACTTGATAGTCCCGGTGGAATCCATCAGGATTTTCCTAGGGTCTAGCATACCTTGTGTGATCCGAGACTTAGCTGCAAATGTGAATCAAGACTTGTGAATGCTTTTGCTTTGTAGAATCATCCTGAATATTTTTGTAGACTTAGTCATCATGCTTCAGTTGTCGTGAATATTTTTGTAGACTTGACCGTCATGAATATTTTTTGCTTCTCACTTGTAGAATTTAGAAGGATTTTTTGCTTCCCTGACCCTCGGGAACAAGATGGGCCACATCTTACATTTGGGGAAACTTTCTTGAGTTACAACCTCGATGGTTATGTTCTCATGTCACTGGTTTGCTGCAGAATTTCTACGACTGTCCCATTCATTCGAAGAATTGTTGCAGCAGTTTTTGCAAAAATTTTGCAGCGGAAGAACATAGCCTTGTATTTATTGGATAATTTTACACTAAAAATTCTATGGTAAATATGGAAAGAATTGGGTTTATTGGTTATGGTCCAGGATTGTTTACTCTGAGTGGATTTTTAAGAGGGTCCCGTCTGTGTCCTATTCGTGAATGTAGACATCATAGAGGGTCATGTCCAACTCGGGATCTCCTAGTATGGCTTTTGCTCTGGTGGACTTGACCCTAGAATGGGGATGTGTATGGGCCCTGTAGCTTCCTGCAGGATCACAACTGATCTCTGAGGATTTCTCAGCCTGGCCACCAGCTAATGATCGGGATGAAGGAATTGACTCTTCACGATGAACCCTTTATACTAAGGTGGTCCTATTGGAAAGTTCCTTCATGTCCAGGTCCACATTCATGTCCATAGTGTGCAGTATTATAATAGTTTGTGCCATTAGCAAAAATCTTCAGATTTGCTTGTCCGGCCTGTGGCTAAATGGTCTTCAAAAATTGCAAAAAGTTTTTGTGACTTCTATGGTTTGCACTTTATGGCTGGAGATTGTGTTTAATTGCTAATGCGGGATGTGTGGAAGTTACAGATTTGGGGACCTCCGTCCATAAGCCGATCCCTGTGGGGTACGGGCAGGGGCGGGGTTAGTGCTGCCGAGGACCAATCATCTGATTGTGGTCGAAAAACTACAAATGACTGGACGCCCATTGCGGTAATGGATTTCTATATTCTTGTCTTCTGTTGCTTAGATATGGGCTGGATGTTCCTCTCTACTTTAGGCAATAAGATGGGATTTGCGGGGGTGATCCAAAATTGGGATTGTCCACATACAGTAGAGCATGTACCCAAGTGATCTGAAGGGTGGCAGGATCGGCATTGTCCATACAAAGTCCCTACATACAACCAAGCCCGTAACCTCATTACATTACTATTTTTTTGTTTTGTTTTTGTCAGTGATTCATTAAATTCCGGAATATGTGAATTCGTAAAGGGAATACGTGTGCACGCCCAATGCATGACCTGGTGGACTGAACATTAGACAGTACTGATGTAGTAGAGCCGAGTTGGTCATCTGACAAACTCTTAAGAATAACACATTGGGGGATTTTTCAAAACCCACTCCATTTACTATTGGGGTACCTCCTGGGGTACATAGAGAAAGGGGGTAAAGGGTTTTCAGGGGGTGACTGTAGTATTAGATATGTGCCCCTATACTATTAGGACACTAACCAGTTACATGATGTTAAAGATTTGTTACAGGGGCCCCTATTGGGGGCATTGGCAGCCATTGATACCAACTCATGGCCTGTAGAGGACAATGTATATATCCTGGCCATATGGACCCATGTCTATAACCACCTTCTATTTGTTCTAGATAGGTCTTGCTTAAAAACCGTTTAGAGTTCCTATGCAGACCTAGGTATCGCCATGGTAACAGACTACAGACAAATCCTATGTAGTCTGATCCGGTAGTCAAACTCCCTTTCGTCTGTCTCATACTTTTTGCCATTGAGTGAGTTGGCAAGGAGTAGGAGACAAATGGAAGGCGGTAAGGCTTCAGGATCAGACTACACAGGGTTTATTTGTAGTCTGTTACCATGGAAACAAATAGGTCTGCATAAGTTCTATAGACGTTGATCAAGACTATTTGCAAAATTGCTTTGCATCGGTAATCTAAAAACTGGTTGTGGTGGGCATGGCCATGAGACTTTAAACCTCTTCGGATGTACCATTTGCTGGGATGTAGTGGCTGGTGCACTTTAAGTCAAGTTGAAGTATCTGCAGACCCTTAAAGATATTATCTTATTGCTCTCCCATTGAAATTATTGGGTTTATAGCACTCCATTTTAAGGGATTGTCCAGGACTAGAGAAGAGAGTCTCCACTTTTTAGAGAAACGGCGCCACTCTTGCCTGTAGGACATGTCTGGTATTGCAGCCTAGCTCCATTCACTTAATTGCTGCAATGCCAGTCATAGACCAGAGTGGCACTGTCTTTAGAATAATAGACTTTGTACGATCCCTTTTAATCTCGGAACTTTCCATGGAAGCTTCTGAATAACCTCAGAGGATGTTTTTAGATCCACCTTCCCTTCTGATATGTTTTACCTTCTCCTGTCCGTCCTGCTATTTGCTGTTTTGTTAAATTTGAGGTATAAAATTGTTTTTATTTTTTTGATAGAAGTATTATTTTTATATCTGTGGAGCGGCAGACTTTAGCGTGTAGTGATATTTTTTATCTACTGATCTAATGTTTTTCACTTTTTTTTTTTGTGACCTTGCACTGTAGATAATTTTTATATAGTTATCACAACACAGCATTATAGAGTTTATTGAGAATTTATATTTTGCAATTTTGATTTTTATTGAATATTTTGTGACTTTTGCTACTAACCATTTTTTTTTTTCATTTTGTTTAAAATTTTCCAGATCTCTGCTTGCTGTCAGTGACTGAGAAGGCTCTTGTTTTCATTCAAAGCCAGTAACCTTGTACATAGCTAGTCCTGCTCTCAGCTGATACATTGTATCCAGTCTAGACAATGCTCTGTGAGCTCAACAGCCTGGACTCCACACTGATACATTGTAGCAAACTAGCAGAGAGATTGTTGCAGCTGCTGCTGATATATCCAGTCTAGTCAATGCTCTGTGAGCTCAACAGGCTGGGTTCCAGAATGATACATTGTAACAAACTAGCAGACTCTCGCAGCATTGCCTAGGCTCGAGTCACAGCTCACAGAGCATTGTTTAGACTGGATACAATGTATCAGCTGAGAGCAGGACTAGCTATGTACAGGGTTACTGCCTCTGAATGGACATGAGTCTTCTCAGTCACTGACAGCAAGCAGAGGTCTTGGAAATAATGAGGTATTGGAACATAGGTCTGTTAGGAAATTGTAGAAAGACGGTGAC
This sequence comes from Leptodactylus fallax, assembly GCA_947044405.1. Classification (NCBI taxonomy): domain Eukaryota; kingdom Metazoa; phylum Chordata; class Amphibia; order Anura; family Leptodactylidae; genus Leptodactylus; species Leptodactylus fallax. The sequence continues at coordinate 2,549,118 of CAMRHE010000238.1, read as the reverse complement.
TTAAGCTTTAGTAATTTAAAATCATCACAAAACCCCTTTTCACTGTTTTACGTCAACTGACCTCTTCCCTTTCGACTGTCGGGGGTGATGAGCACTTAGGAGGTTTCATTAGCTGAAGATACAGTTGTACAGAAGATGGATACATTTCAGTTGCTTGAGTCTGTGCTGTGATTTCTGCTGGGAGAGGGGAAGAGAGCGCTGGTATGTTCATGGCAGCTATAGAGACCCAACATTGGCAGTCAGTTTTCTTGATAGACGGTTACAGCGCTGATCGTGCAGTAGTCGCTTGTCTACGTTCTCTCAGGCTGGGTCACTGTATAATAATTGCCGATTTTGCTTTGGCCTAGTACACAGTTACTTGTCGGTGTTGTGGATTACTAGTCACATTGTGTTGTGAATGTTACATATCAGGAATAATTGTTACACTAGTATATAGGAGTTATTCTAATCTATGCATGAATAACGTCCATATGGGGCGGACATAGGTAATAACTAGTCATGCTATAATACAACACTACAATATTAGACTATCACATCCTTAGAGCAAATCCTGAAATGTCGTGTGTGTTTTTTTTGTTTTTTTATGGGGAGGTGAACTGCTTTGTTTAGATATGACTTTGCACTTACTGTAGACTTATCCAGTGAGGTTGGACCTGTGCCCTCCCCCACCAAAGACGAAAAATTCAGTGCCTGGACTAAAGTATAATCTAGAGCTTCCAGTATAATATTGTAGTAGGGTGGATTGAGTTTTCTGGGATGGGTTTGGAGGGTATGTAGACTTTTGCAACCCATTTCTAATGCATTTGAAATAGAATCGAACCGGACGTCATTTTCTGCCTGTAAATCCTATGCAAGAAAGCGTCTCCATGGTAACAGACTACAAACACAGCTTGTGTAGTCTGATCCTACTTCCATCCCTCTGTCCACTAAATCTAAATAACCTATGAAATGTTGGGAAGGAGTGATGGGGGAAATAAAAAAGGGAATATGTCTGAAAGATCAGACTGCACAAAGTTTGTTCGTAGTCTGTTGCCATGGAGACTCACAGGCCTGCATAGAAACTGTAGGCTCAGAATGGTAGTAGAATATTCTCCATTGAAGGCATAGGGTAGTTATAGAATGTAGACTCTTATTTACAATTAATATTGCAGGTCGCTAATGACTATTGTAATTTTTGTGTTTATGGTCCCCACATTTACGGAAAATTTTTGGCAATTTTGTACAATCGCCAATTCAATCTTTAGCCATTGTACAGATGTTTTCATGCTTAGATATACTTGTGTATATGATACGGAGCTGCGGTCGCTCCGTTCGGTCCACCGTGTAGGTCCAGGATCATTGCTCTAATCCCTTGTATAAATATGTCCGAATGTTTTTAGAGTCTACTACATTCTTCTATCCTGACTTATGTCTGAAGTAAATGCACTTTCTAGACCTGTGGTCTCCAACTTAAGTCTCTCCAGCTGCTGCAGGACTACAACTCCAACCGCTCTCAGGGCGCATTGGGAGGCGGAGAGTCACAAAAACAACTGGAGGGCCATAAGTTGGAGACCGCTGGTCTAGACCATAAAAGATGAGACTATTCCCAGTGGGCATTGCACTGGCTTGGACTATGTTGGCTCTCTGAGGAGGGGTCTGACTAGGGCTGAAGGGTTAAAGATTTATATCATCATATCATAATCTATATTGTGTATTTATAATAGACTATATACAAAAAAAAATGTAAAAATTTTGCTCGGATTCTGACTTTTGCATGTTATAACCCATCTATGAGTGACTCTGACCCCTTTATGCTCTGTTCTTATACATTATCCATGAACAAGGTGAGGGGCGACTTCAACAATGCCTTAAAGGAGTTGTCTGATATGATAAAAAAGCAGCAAACAGCACCACCCTTGCTCATAGGCCGTTTCTGGTATTGCGGACATTCCTTTTAATGGAGTTGAGCAGCAATACTAGCCTAGGCTATGAACAAGACTGGTACGGTTTAGGGGAAGACGCCCTTATTTTCAGACTACAGATAAGACCATGTTACTGCACCCATGGAGCTCTGTTCCCTTTAAAAATGTGGTTTACAACAGCCTGTAGTCTGCCTATGTTGCAGGAAGCACAGGCTGCAATAAAATGGTCTGCTAATAGGAACCCTACAGGGAATGTGATTTGTTCAGCTTCTGCCCTGTTCTCATTAAAATAACATTCCTTGTAGGTTTCCTATTAGTAGGCAGCTTTCTGGCAGCCTGTACTTCCTGCAGCCTAGGCAAAATACAGGTTGCAGCAAATGGCAGCCAGTACTCTGTAGACTGATTCTCAGGGGTGTGAAATTTGCAGCCAATTTTTTTTTGGGAACAATCGTGCTAGTAAAGGGAGCAATTCTGATGATATAGGGGGGTTGTCATTTATACAATTGAGTAATAGTAACCTGGTCTGAAGACTGACACTGGAAGCTCCTACTGTAGGGGCAGGGCTGTGAATAGAAGCCCCCAGGCCCAATGCAACATCTATATCACCTACCATGTACCATTTATAATACGGGTATCTCCTTATGCGGTAGTGGGTCCTTTGGGCACCAGGGCCTGGGAGTGACTGTTACCTCTGCACCCCCTATGGCTATGCCCCTGTGTAGGGTTTTGCCTGTATATAGTATTTTATATGGAATCCTAAAGTTCCTTGTGGGCATTTCATACACAGAATCCTCTGGTTCTGTATATAGCTGTATAGGGAGCGCTCAATATTTTATTTTTGTAACTTTTTAGTAGTAGATTCTATAGAATGATGAGTTCCTATGTCAAACCCTCATGATCGTCACTGCCAATAGATTTGTTGTGATTGCTCCGTACGTGTAATGCTGTAAGTAAGCGAACCGCTGTACTGTGCAAGCAATGTCTGTTTCCCCTAATCATCACTCTGGTCACATAAGCTACAACAGTATTTTTAGTTTTCCTTTGTGTAAAGTAAATTTTTGATGCTGCTTTTTTTTTTTTTTTTTTTTTTTTTTTTTTTTTTATTTGAGCCAAATCTTAATTTGAGCTTTTGGGGTTTTGTAAGAAAAAAATAAAATCTCTGAGATGCATCTTCATGTCTTTGTCCTTGAATTTATTCATCCAACCTTCTGCTGAACACAAAAACATCACAAAAATAAAAAAAATTGTAAAACCCATGGTAAGGTGCAAATACGGTAACACTCATAGTTGCCTGTTTACATTGGACGCCCTTCTAGTCCTTATGTGGCACAAGTCAGGCGGGACAGAGGGAAAGACTAAAGTTAGGGATAATTCTACTGACTACACATCTCATAGGGCCTTGGTGCAGACACAGGATTAGCACAGATTTCAGTTCAAAATCTTAAAGGATGGGGGAGTGTCTTTTGCTCAGGACCACCCACAATTAGCCAGAGTGGTACACCCCTGAGGAACAGCTCTCACATGTCTGAGATCCTGGATCTTAAATTTTAGCACCATTTCACTTTTAGGTCCAACATAATATGTTGATACATTACTTAATAACTTTTTATAGCTGTGGGAGCTATAAAAGGGGAACTTGAATTTAAAGGGAATGTGTTGCCAGAAAATTACATATATAGATATATAATTTATTTATTTTATTTTTTTTCCAAATCAAGTTTCACATTAAACATAGTTTTGAATAATTTTTGGTGAGGCTTTAAAAAATTTTCACATTCTCTATTATATATAATTTTTTTTTTTTTTTTTTAAATGCTAAAAATCCCACAGTTCTGACTCTGGCCACTAAGCCAAATAATATACAAAGAATTCCTTTTTTTCTGTAGGAAATTTATTTGCAGCAGTCACCTCACTTACAGCACACTGATGACGACGGTTACCATTTACATGAAAATAAGACACAGAATCCACCAGTCACAATAGAGGATTTCACGGCTTATTTACCGCTCTGCTCAGGTCAGAGCATACCTGGAAAACACTCCCATAGGGTTTAATAGGGTCTGCTCCAGACCATTGTGTTCATGGCCAATGGTTCTCCAGGAGACAGGAAGTCCACAGATTATTTTAGGCCTAGTGGCAAGAGTTGGAATTGCAGGATTTTTAGGAATCTTTTCATTTTTAATTTTCTTGCCCCAGCAAAAACGAATAATGGACATTCCCTTTTAAATGTAGCCTTTTTTGGCGGAGTCTAAGGTACCAAATATTGTGTAAATCCTGTACTGTGTATATAGTCATCTCTGTGGGGTCGCACACATGTTTGCACGTATGATCAGTCCAAAATCACGTCTAAAAGACTTTAATATTTTATTAAGATGTAAAACAGACATGAATTTTACAAGAAAATTACAAAAGTATCAGAAGGACAAAGGGCAAGACATGAGACAAGTTTATATTACAAACACATGGAAACTGTGCAAAGAGTACGACGCCTGAAGTTCTATGTTACACTGGGTGAGGAGCTCAGGACAACTATACATATATATATGTTCTATAAAAATATACAGGTACAAAATGCCTATGTCAGAGCTACAAAATGGAGTCCAAGCACAATACAAAATAGATCAGTCCGATCAAAAAGCAAATCTGGATGTCGAGAGTCCACTGCACTGCTATGTACTTTTACAAAAATCTGATTACTATTCCATAATAATATAGAGAGTGGCTTAAAGGGAGTGTGACCAGTACCCATCATATCAACCCAGCCGCTCAGTTAGATAGGGTAGGGTCTCCTGAAACAAACTGTGTTTTTCCCTTGTGAATCGGCGTATCCGTTGCTGAGATATTGCAGTTTTTATAATATGCAAATGAGCTCTTTGGGGCAATGGCGGCTCCAAGGAGATCATATGCTTATTAACAAATATAGCGATATCTCGGCAACGGAGGCTCCGATTCACAAGAGGAAAACACCGTTTGATTCAGGATACCATAACCTATCCATCTGCAGGGTTGGTTGATAAGCCAGGGTTTTAGTGATAGACCCCCTTTAAAGTTGAAGCAACCTGCGTCAAACTGACAAACAACTATATCATGTAGCAACAGTCTGTCTTGTAGGTTCAGCGGGGTTGGCTAGAGTCCAAGCTCATGGGCCCCATTGCATAACTTGTAACAGCCCCTAACATGTGCCCAGGCGTACACCAGTAGCAGTCACTACCAGATCCTGGACATTTAGGGGCCCCAAAGGTTTTGCTGCACATTATATATACCACTATTCAAAATAACACAAAGTAGGTAGGGGCCCCCTTATAGATTGTGTCTTGGGGCCCAGGAGCTTCAAGTTACATCTCTGCATATACCATTTATAATACTGGTATTAAGCGGCAGGGGTGTAGGTACGAGTGTACCTCTGCACTCCTTAATACTGTCCATTAGGGATGGGTGCCAATTACTTTAGAACCGGATTCAGCCCAAAATTTCCAAAAGTTTCAGGTTCACCCAAAGTAGAAACTTTTGGGGTTTGTCACCCTTGTCTCTCCTATCCTGTGCATCCAGGGGTTCCTCGTCATGTGTCCCAGGGTCACCACTGAGGCCTGTAATTGGGCCTCAGGTTTCACGTAAGACCCAATCACAGTCCTCAGTGGTGACCCTGGGACACATGACGTCAGGAGACCCCAGAGTATAATAGCACTTCTGGTGCTATCCAAACAAGATCAGCCCAAAACAAGCCAGAGCGCCAAACCTCATGAATATTTGTCGAAACAAATGTTAAGTTCACCCGTCTCTACTCTCCATATCCTCCCGCACTGTTAATCAGATTTTTTGGCAAATACATAAGTGAAGAATCTTTTGAAAAACAAAAAGTTGCATGAATTGGGGCTTTGGTATAAGAGAGCACATAAAACCTAAGACGAGGTAGAAAGTCTAATAAAAACTCCTTGCCAATAAAATAATTTGAATTTTCTATGGAATTTCTGGATCGTTTGATAGGTCTGTACATAGGAATTATTTTTAAGAATGTAAAGAACCATTGGGGGGAGAGCTCCTGCTGCATCCGGTGGCCTTACAGCCAGACAGAGTTTGTAAGGAGGATGAAAGAAAATGACTGATCTCTCAGGACACTCACAGAAGATTTTTTTTTCTTTTACATATTTCTTAGAGTTTTGATTGAAATTCATACTAAATTTTTTTTTGTGTATTGTTTCTATATTTATTAATTTTAAGATGCAAAATATTTTCTTCTAAAGCAAGAAAATATAAGATTTTCTAATATAATATCCCAGCAATATATAAATATAAAATTCCTGGTGATCTAGAGTAAGGAAGTTATCAATGAGTAATGAAGACATCCCTAGTGGCCTATGGTAGATGATAAGTTAATGGAGACATCCTTAGAGGTCTTTACCCTTATGAAAGGGTAAAAAGACATCCATGGTGGCCTGTGGTAGAGGATGAGTTAGTGTATACATCCTGGTGGTATGGAGTATAAAAGAGATCAATGGTATATATCCTGGTGGTCTGGGGTAGTAACGATCTATGGTAGACATCCTGGTGGTCTTGGTCAGTGAAAAGATCCATGGTAGACATCCTAGTGGTCTGGGGTAGTTAAGAGACCAATAGCTAACATGCTGGTGGTCTGGGAAAGGAAAAATAATGATAGACATCTTGGTGGTGTGAGGTTATGAAGAGATCAATGGGCAGACATCCTGGTTATCTGAACGTAGTAAAGAGGTCAATGGTCGACATCCGGATGGTCCTGGGTCGTGAAGAGGTCAATGGCAGACATCCTGGTGGTCTCGGGTAGTAAAGAGTTCAATGGTAGATATCCTGGTGATCTGGGATAGTAAAGAGATCAATAGTAGACATCCGGGTGGTCTTGGTTAGGAAATAACATCAATGGTAGACAATCGGATGGTCCTGGGTAGCAAAGAGATCAGTGGCATACATTCTTGTGGTTTGGGGTAGTGAAGAGATCACTGGACAACATCCTGGTGGTCTGGGATAGTAGAGAGATCAATGGTAGACATATGGGTGGTCTGGGGTAGTGAAGAGCTCACTGGACGACATCCTGGTGGTCTGGGATAGTGAACCCTCCTGGTTCTGGGATGAAGGACTTGGCATATGTATGCCGTACAGGGGTATTCTCAGCTTGGGCTCCCTCTCTATCTAGGATATTACCCTGCCTGCCCCGAAGGCCAGTATAGGGCCAAGAACATATCACAGTTTTTTCATATTTTTTAAATATATGCCTATAATTGTTGTTACACAGGATGAAATGTGCCGTTTTATGGATTTTTCGCACCTCTATAATCTGACATGTGACATACACAATTGGGTTACTGAAAAACCTAAGGAGCAAATTTTCCAAGTTCCACTTTTGGGTCATGGCGCCTGTAATTGCTACAATGTAAAAACCATACTGTAACCGTGAATACCGAAGATTTAGATTTGGACGGCTGAAATGTTGGAATTACGCTTATTGTAGCACCAGAATACAGCAAAAAAAGACAATTGTAACTATAAAAAGCTAAATGTATCCAAAAAACAAATGTATTGGAGGAAAAAAAATTCCAAAATTGACAAATGAAAATGGGCACGATAAACCAAATCCACGTACAGCTCTATAATGCCACATGTGACATCTGTTTCCCTTATGCCACGGCCGTGGTGATAATGGTAAAACAAATTAAAGGGGTTGTCCACTTTTTACAATGGTCTCCTGATCATAGGTTACTGGCTACTAGGACCTTTGGCGATCAGCTGTAATCTGTAATGAACTTTGTAGCAGGTGTTCAATTTCCCTACAGCACCCCCACAGGGAAAATGAAGCATTACAGACTCCTCATTAAAATAATGGGCTGTCCATGTAACGCAAGGACGTGCTGGGTCCTCCAGGATGAGAGACTCTCTTTGTAATTGATCTCCGCTCGATCTAATTGATGCATAATATACAAAATTACAACAAACTTTTTGTCCTCGCACCCTTCACGTTTCCTTGACTTTTTGGGCAGTTTTTGAGTAGGAGGAGACTAAAACAAGCCTGTATAGAATAGGGAAGTCCATTGTAGAGCAGATACTATGTGGTGATCACCCAGACAGGAGGTAACTGGGAATACACTAGAAAGGACCTCAAAAGACATTAAAGGGGTTGTTGACCACATTTTACAACCCTTGTCATTAGAAAAGTCTCCTGATCATAGGTTGTCTGGATACTAGGACCTCCAGCGATCAGCTGAAATCTGTAAGGAATTTGTTAGCAGGTGTTCAAGTTCCCAGCAGCACCCCCACAGGGGAAATGAAGTATTACAGACTTCTCATTAAAATAATGGGCTGTCCATGTAACGCAAGGACGTGCTGGGTCCTCCAGGGCGAGAGACTCTCTTTGTAATTGCTCTCTGTTCGATCTACTTGATGCATAATATACAAGCAGTGGGCAGTTTTTGGGTAGGAGGAGCCTAAAACAAGCCTGTGTAGAATAGAGAAGGCCATTGTAGAGTAGGTACTATATGGTGGTCACCCAGGCAGGAGATAACTGGGAATACACTAGAAAGGACCTCAAAAGACATTAAAGGGGTTGTTGTCCACGTTTTACAACCCTTGTCATTAGAAAAGTCTCCTGATCATAGGTTGTCTGGATACTGGGACCTCCGGTGATCAGCTGAAATCTGTGAGGAACTTGGTAGCAGGTGTTCAGTTTCCCTGCAGCACCCCCACAGGGGAAATGAAGTATTACAGACTTCTCATTAAAATAATGGGCTATCCATGTAACATAAGGACATGTTGAGTCCTCCAGGATAAGGGACACTCTTTGTAATTGATACTATAAAAATTACAATTTTTATTCTCGCACCCTCCACATTTCCTCTTGACTTCTTGTGCAGTTTTTGAGTAAGAGGAACCTAAAACAAGTCTGTGTAGACTAGAGAGGAAGTAAATTGAATAACAGGTACTATAGAGTGGTCATCCAGACAGGAGGTAACTGGGTCTCCGAGCTCCTTGACCCTGCGGAATATACTAGAAAGGACCTAAAAAGAGCAAAAACTTAGGTACACCATGCTGTCTTTATGTGTGTGGGCCTCATCCCCGAGGCCTCAGGAAATAAATAGCTGTGAATGACCGTGGGGAGGACAAAAAGATCAATAAGACAGTCCGGATTCTCACTGACCATTTTTGGGACGGCTGTGCGGTAAAGGCACGCAAACCTGACACTGGTCACACATGAGTCTGCTCTCCACAGCCCTGGAAAGTTCCGGAAACATTTGCATTTTTTGTCTCCTAAAAGGAAACATCTGTTAGAAGATTCTTTTTGGTTCTGGCTTTCTTGAAGCATACTTGGAATGACAAGGATTGCAGATTGTCTCCAGAGTGCAAAGTCTCGCTTTTCTTCCATCAACAGAAAACCCATCAGAAAGTCTCCGTCTTTATTTAGTGCCACAAGTATTGATGTTTTTTCCATCCGAGGCATCTTCGACCAGTGACACGTGATAGTCCGTAGAGAGGGTGAAGTGAGAGATGCAACCTATAAGGCCTCCGATGTACTGCCGATTGGTGTGTAAAGCGATCTCCTTCATCCCGCCTGGAAGGCAAAACCAAAAACGATCACTTATAAATCTGAGATCGGGATCATACATTGCTGGGAATAAATCCTAGAACTATATCCTACAATTTTTACTCTGGCCGCTAAGCCTAATAATAGGCTGACACTTGCCAATTGTGTAGAGTTTTTTTGCAGCAGTCCCCTAATTTACATCACAATAGGAGATAACACCTCTATCGATAACACCACTGACCCATCCTTACATCACTACTGACAATAGATGATGTCACAGCTTATCTCCACCCCCTCCCTACACAGAGCATGTCTAGAAAACTCTCCCATAGACCTCAATGAGTCGCCTCCAGTCTATTGTTGTCTATGGCCATGAGACTGCTGTAAAGCAGATCACTAAATGCTGTTAACAGAGCAAAAGAAAAGCTTGGTCAAGATGGCTGCAGAAAATAGAATAAAAAAATTACAATCAGCAAATCAAAACAGATTCGAAAAAAAGCAATCCATTTCACTGGTTTTAAAAACTAAATGAAAATACTGATGGATTCAGTGATAGGTCAGTGATGTTATCTATAGAGGTGTTATCTTCTATTGTAACCCTGTCTGTGATGTAAATGAGCTGACTGCTGCAAAGAAAACCTCTATAAAATTGGCAAGTATCAATCTATTATTAGGCTTAGTCGCCAGAGTGAAAATTGCAGGATTATACACTTCCTGTTTAGGCCATAGAGCATACTGGTGGATCCTAATAGGGTCACTCACCGACATACAGATCTCCATTAATATTCAGCTGCCGCATTAATCCTGGAGATTTCCCAGTCCTGGCGCCATAGTCATCCAACGTCACCTTCCCGGACTGACCGTCACTAGAACATAGGACGTATATCTGACATCATACATCTGTCGTGACATTTACATATTCCATACTTTGACACTATGAGACCCTCTTACCGCACGGCCTTGACCCGGTGCCATCTGCCGTCATTGAACGTCCCGTTCACCATTATAGAGACCATCCCGCTGCCCAAATTATAACTGTGGAGAGAAGAAGAGCAGGTAAACACCTCCGACGTAGAATGGATTGATCCATACAATGTGATATTCCTACTTAGTAGTATTTAACCCCTTGGTCACCTGTTTTCATTACAATGTGGGTTGTTGATCCAGGACAGTCGGCGGTATTATAGAGGGCACAGTATGGTAAATGGGGGCCGGGTATAGATCTAACCCCAAGACCCAAAACTGTGTTCTATACATCTCTTAATATATCCTTATGGGGTCGCAGCTCTGAAGCCTCTGCATAGCCATAGGGATACATGGAAGAGATGACACCTAGAGGGTTATATACACCTATGGGGGCTATATACATTTGGGGGAATATATATACCTGGGGAGCTATATATACCTAGAGGGAGCTAAATCCACTTATATGGCCATATACAACTATGGGAGGTTAAATATACCTAGAGAACTACATACACCAGTGGGGGGTTACATAAACCTTTGAGAGGACTATATACACCTAGAGGGTTATATACACCAGGGGATGGGGGTATATACACCTAGAGGGTTATATACACCAGGGGATGGGGGTATAAACACCTAGAGGGTTGTATACACCAGGGGATGGGGGTATATACATCTAGAGGGTTATATACACCAGGGGATGGGGGTATAAACACCTAGAGGGTTATATACACCAGGGGATGGAGGTATAAACACCTAGAGGGTTATATACACCAGGGGATGGGGGTATATACAGCTAGGGGTTATATACACCAGGGGGGGGGGGTATATACACCTAGGGGGCTATATACACCAGGGGATGGGGGTATAAACACCTAGAGGGTTATATACACCAGGGGATGGGGGTATATACATCTAGAGGGTTATATACACCAGGGGATGGGGGTATAAACACCTAGAGGGTTATATACACCAGGGGATGGGGGTATAAACACCTAGAGGGTTATATACACCAGGGGATGGGGGTATATACAGCTAGAGGGTTATATACACCAGGGGATGGGGGTATATACATCTAGAGGGTTATATACACCAGGGGATGGGGGTATATACACCTAGAGGGTTATATACACCAGGGGAGGGGGTATATACACCTAGAGGGTTATATACACCAGGGGATGGGGGTATAAACACCTAGAGGGTTGTATACACCAGGGGATGGGGGGTATATACATCTAGAGGGTTATATACACCAGGGGATGGGGGTATAAACACCTAGAGGGTTATATACACCAGGGGATGGGGGTATAAACACCTAGAGGGTTATATACACCAGGGGATGGGGGTATATACAGCTAGAGGGTTATATACACCAGGGGAGGGGGGTATATACACCTAGAGGGCTATATACACCAGGGGATGGGGGTATATACAGCTAGAGGGTTATATACACCAGGGGAGGGGGGTATATACACCTAGAGGGCTATATACACCAGGAGATGGGGGTATATACACCTAGAGGGTTATATACACCAGGGGATGGGGGTATATACACCTAGAGGGTTATATACACCAGGGGATGGGGGTATATACACCTAGAGGGTTATATACACCAGGGGATGGGGGTATAAACACCTAGAGGGTTATATACACCAGGGGATGGGGGTATATACACCTAGAGGGTTATATACACCAGGGGATGGGTGTATATACACCTAGAGGGTTATATACACCAGGGGATGGGGGTATATACACCTAGAGGGTTATACAAACCAGGGGATGGGGGTATATACAGCTAGAGGGTTATATACACCAGGGGAGGGGGGTATATACACCTAGAGGGTTATATACACCAGGGGATGGGGGTATATACACCTAGAGGGTTATATACACCAGGGGATGGGGGTATATACACCTAGAGGGTTATATACACCAGGGGATGGGGGTATAAACACCTAGAGGGTTATATACACCAGGGGATGGGGGTATATACACCTAGAGGGTTATATACACCAGGGGATGGGGGTATATACACCTAGAGGGTTATATACACCAGGGGATGGGGGTATAAACACCTAGAGGGTTGTATACACCAGGGGATGGGGGTATATACACCTAGAGGGTTATATACACCAGGGGATGGGTGTATATACACCTAGAGGGTTATATACACCAGGGGATGGGGGTATATACACCTAGAGGGTTATATACACCAGGGGATGGGGGTATATACACCTAGAGGGTTATATACACCAGGGGATGGGGGTATATACACCTAGAGGGTTATATACACCAGGGGATGGGGGTATATACACCTAGAGGGTTATATACACCAGGGGATGGGGGTATAAACACCTAGAGGGTTATATACACCAGGGGGAGGGGGGTATATACACCTAGAGGGTTATATACACCAGGGGAGGGGTGTATATACACCTAGAGGGTTATATACACCAGGGGATGGGGGTATAAACACCTAGAGGGTTATATACACCAGGGGATGGGGGTATATACACCTAGAGGGTTATATACACCAGGGGATGGGGGTATAAACACCTAGAGGGTTATATACACCAGGGGAGGGGGGTATATACACCTAGAGGGTTATATACACCAGGGGATGGGGGTATAAACACCTAGAGGGTTATATACACCAGGGGAGGGGTGTATATACACCTAGAGGGTTATATACACCAGGGGATGGGGGTATATACACCTAGAGGGTTATATACACCAGGGGATGGGGGTATATACACCTAGAGGGTTATATACACCAGGGGATGGGGGTATATACACCTAGAGGGTTATATACACCAGAGGATGGGGGTATATACACCTAGAGGGTTATATACACCAGGGGATGGGGGTATATACACCTAGAGGGTTATTTACACCTGGGGTTGGTGTATATTCACTTAGAGGGTTATATACACCAGGGGAGGGGGGTATGTACACCTAGAGGGTTATATACACCAGGGGATGGGTGTATATACACCTAGAGGGTTATATACACAAGGGGATGGGGGTATATACACCTAGAGGGTTATCTACACCTGGGGATGGTGTATATTCACTTAGAGGGTTATATACACCAGGGGATGGGGGTATATACACCTAGAGGGTTATATACACCAGGGGATGGGGGTATAAACACCTAGAGGGTTATATACACCAGGGGAGGGGGGTATATACACCTAGAGGGTTATATACACCAGGGGATGGGGGTATAAACACCTAGAGGGTTATATACACCAGGGGAGGGGTGTATATACACCTAGAGGGTTATATACACCAGGGGATGGGGGTATATACACCTAGAGGGTTATATACACCAGGGGATGGGGGTATATACACCTAGAGGGTTATATACACCAGGGGATGGGGGTATATACACCTAGAGGGTTATATACACCAGGGGATGGGGGTATATACACCTAGAGGGTTATATACACCAGGGGATGGAGGTATATACACCTAGGGGTTATATACACCAGGGGATGGGGGTATATACACCTAGAGGTATACACCAGGGGATGGGGGTATATACACCTAGAGGGTTATATACACCAGGGGATGGGGGTATATACACCTAGAGGGTTATTTACACCTGGGGTTGGTGTATATTCACTTAGAGGGTTATATACACCAGGGGAGGGGGGATGTACACCTAGGGGTTATATACACCAGGGGATGGGTGTATATACACCTAGAGGGTTATATACACAAGGGGATGGGGGTATATACACCTAGAGGGTTATCTACACCTGGGGATGGTGTATATTCACTTAGAGGGTTATATACACCAGGGGATGGGGGTATATACACCTAGAGGGTTATATACACCAGAGGATGGGGGTATATACAGCTAGAGGGTTATATACACCAGGGGATGGGGGTATCATTCACCTAGGGGGTTATTTACTCCTGGGGGGTGGTGTATATTCACTTAGAGGGTTATATACACCAGGGGAGGAGGGTATATACATCTAGAGGGCTATATTCACCTGAACATGAGGTTTCCTTCCTGAAGACCCAGTGAGATGAAGTCGCTGTTCGGCCTCATGGGACTGTCCCCCCTCCACAGCAGCAGTCCGTCCTTCACCGTTGTCTTGAATCTCATGAATATGTTCGTTCGAGAGCCAGAAACTCTGAAGAACATCAAAACCAGTAGTAATGGTGGCCATGACATCCACATCAGCAATAAATGTAGGACGTGTCCTAGCTTCCTGCAGCCACCACTAGGGGGAGCTCCAGAGCTTACTACAGACTGTCTATACAGTGAACTCTATTATAACACAGTCTTTAGTAAGCTCCGGAGCTCCCCCTAGTGGTGACTGAAGGCAGATAGAAGGTTGTCATGTAACTCAATGACTATGCAGGGGATTTGGAGCTCTGTATCAGGACAGCACTATAATGGTATATACAGATCAGCACCTGGGCCCCCTATCCTCATGGCCAGCATGATACACCCCCTGCCCCAACCTACCTTTTTAGAATCTCGCGGCTGTCATAGATGAGATAACTGCGGCCAATGAATTGCGGGATCTCGATGGCCTCTGTAATGACTAAGTACAGTGGAGGTTACGTTACATTTGCGCCTGGATTCTGCTCAGTACACAGTACAGCTTCACCTTATTGAACAACTACACCCAGCATTGCCTCACATGGTGTATAACCTGCGCCACATCAACCAATGATAGGAAATAGAACAGGCGCCTCAATATGGAGACACATCTTGGTCTCAAACCTGGGGTTCTCCAACTCTTGGGATACTACCGCTCGTAGCTGGGAGTTGCAGTTTTGTGACTGATGGAGAGTCACTGGTTGAGGACTGATGATCTTTATTTTATTTTATTTATTTATTTATTTTTGGCGGGGGTCATTTTCTACAAAGTCTACCATATGCCTCTTATACTTTCTGTTCACTGTCACTACATGGACCCTCTAGGGGGCGATACCATGAAGGTTACTCCCCTGACGATCACTTAAGCGTTGTGCTGGCAGTTGGTACCACTAGGAGGCGCCTATTCTGCGCTGTCTGGACCAGCCGGCTCCTCCAGGGTGGGAGATACTTTCCTCTATCCTGGCTCATGGACCCCCTGTGATGTCCATTATATTATACTAGGTCTCATATACAGGGTCTGCTTCAACAGATGGTAAGTCATTGTTCACACTCTACTTACTATTGATGCAGTAGTTTCCACACTCTGCAAGCAGTCAGCAAAGAAACAGAACATTGAAAATCAGGGAAGAGTCTCTAATACAATATAGTATAATACACATAAAATATACACATAGAAAACATGCATACTACACATGTAATACACATATACTACATGTAATACACGCAATACATCGTTACACTGTAACACATATCCTACACATGAAACATTGATATGATACATATATACTGTACATGTAATACACATATAGCACATGTGTATGTGCAGCCGCCGCTGTTACCTTTCTGACAGTTCTTGCCATCGAAGCCCAGGGGGCAGTCACATTCGTAGCTGTCGTGTTTGGGTCTACAGCTCCCACCATTGGCACATGGCACATTGGCGCAGGGATGGAGCGTGTTCGCAACATTGACCCCAGAGCTCAGACCGTGCACAAGGTTTACGATCCTGTCATTGAGTATTAGCTGTGTGCAAAGAAAACCAGACAGCAGGTTTACATTCTACACTGGAGGGAATAGATGTCAGGTATGACAATCACCACCAGGGGGAGCTGCCTACATGGAAATGTATACTCTGTCATAAACCAATAGTAGTATAATGTTGTACCGTGTTAGCCATTGAAAGTAGTGTTTGCGCTCCCTCTAGTGGTGACAGAATGAACTTCTCAGGTTCTGACCACTCACCTTCTGAATACTTCCACTAAATGGCCGTAAGACTCCAGAGTTTTTCTTGACGGTGTCGTAGTCAGGTACACCCCCGATATAGATGTCAGGGTTACACTTGATTTGTGTGAATCCTCCCTGGAATGTAAAGTGACGGATATGAGATTATTTGCAGCACTCCTAGTATGGAGACAGGGCTGTATTCACATTGGCTGCTGCAGTACATTTTGTTGTCAGACTTGATGCACTTGGGTCACAATTTACCATGGTCTGAACTGAATGCACCTTGTTGTAGTCTAGGATAGATGACAGCAGCAGGACAGGAGTGTGCTGATCTTGAGGGGGGCAGTGACCTGTATACTAGTGTGATTATATTAGGGAGGAGGGGACCGTGTGACAAGGATAGCGTCATGTAGTGGGCTGGAATAAGAGATTGTGTAGCCTGCAGCTTATGAGAATGATGACAGCAGCAGATTAGGAGTGTGCTGATCTTGCAGGAGGCAGTGATCCGTCCACTTTTCTGAATATATAAAGTGTGGAGAGAGCCACATGTGAAAGAACTAGTTTTATGGGATAAGAATAGCATGGGATCAAATGGATTATTTTAATGTTGACAGCAGAAATAAAGGAGTGTGCTGATTTTGAGGGAGAAAGTGACTTGTGTACTTGTGTGATTATATTAGTGAGTGCAAGACTGTATGTGACAATGATAGCGTGATCAAGTGTGTTGGAACAGAAGATTGTATAGCAAAGCAGACTAAGAATGTTGACAGCAGCTGTATAAGAGTGTGCTGATCTTGAAGGAGGCAGTGACCCGTGTCCGCATCTAATTATATTAGTGAGCACAGGACTGTATGTGACAAAGATAGTGTCATGTAATGGGTTGGAGTAAAAGATTGTGTAGCCAAACAGACTGTGGGGTTGATGACAGCAGCAGCAGAAGAGGAGTGTGATGATCATCTGGAAGGCAGTGACCTGCCAGTTTTCTGAATGTTAAATATAGAGAGGGCCACATGTGAAAAGAGCAGTGTTGAGGTAGAATATCATGACATCAACTAGATTATAGCAATAATGAGAGTAGGAGTAAAGGAGTGTACTGATCTTGAGGGAAGCAGTGACTTGCATACTTGTACGATTACAATAGTAAGGACAGGACTGTACGTGACAAGATTAGTGTCATGTAGTTGGTTGGAATAGAAGGTTATGTAGCCAAGAAGACGGTGGGAAGGTTGACAGCAGCAGAAAAAGAGTGTGATGATCTTGAAGGAGGCAGTGACCCCTGTAGCTGCATAATTATATTAGTGAGGGCAGGACTATATGTGACAAGGATAGTGTCATGCAATGTGTTGGACTAGAAGATCATGTAGCCAAGCAGACTACGGGAATAATGACAGCAGCTGTAGCAGCAGCAGAAGAGTATGTTGATCTTGTGGAGGGCATTAACTATGTTAAGTGTGGAGAAGGCTGCATGTGAAAGGAGCAATGTTATGAAAAGTGATGAGACAGGAAATCATGGCTCTGAATTATCACAGTACTGATAGCAGAAACAAAGCAGCAAGCTGATCTTGCAGGAGGCAGTGACCTGTGTACGTATGTGATTATATTAGTGAGGACAGGACTGCATGTGACAAGGGTAGTGTTATCGAGTGTGTAGGAATAAAAGATTGTGCAGCCAAGCAGACTCCTGAAAGAGACAGAATACTATAGCATTAACTGGATTACAGCAATAGAAGAGTGTGCTGGTCTCGAGGGTAGCAGTGACCTGTTCACCCATTTGATTCCATTAGTGAGGGCAGGACTGTATGTGACAAGGATAGTGTCTTCAAGTGTGTTGGAGCAGAAGATTGTGTAGCTAAGCAGACTGATGGAATGATGACAGCAGCAGTAGAAAAGTTTGCTGATTTTGAAGGAGGCAGTGACCTGTGTACTTGCAAAATTACATTAGTGAGGACAGGACTGTATGTGACAAGTATAGTGTTATGCAGTTCATTTGAGTAAGAGATTGTGTAGCTAAACAGATTGTGCAAGTCATGGCAGCAGCAGAGGAGTGTGCTGATCTGGTGGGAGGCAGTGACCTCCCACTTATCTTAATATGTTAAGTATGGAGAGGGCCACATGTGAAATGAGCAGTATTATGAAAAGAAATGAGGCAGAAAATCATGGCGTCAACTGGATTTTTGCAATAATGACAGTAGGAGTAAAGGAGTGTGTTGATCTTGAAGGTAGCAGTGACCTGCATACTTGTGTGATTATATTAGTGAGGACAGGACTTTATGTGACAAGTATTGCGTCATGTAGTAGGTTTGAATAGAAAGTTCTATAGCCTAGAAGGCTGTGGGAATGTTGACAGCAGCAGAAACTGAGAGTACTGATCTTGCAGGAGGCAGTGACCTGTGTAGCCACATAATTATATTAGTGAGGACTGGACTGTACGTGACAAGGATTGCGTCATGTAGTAGGTTTGAATAGAAAGTTATATAGCCTAGAAGACTATGGGAATGTTGACAGCAGCAGAAACTGAGAGTACTGATCTTGCGGGAGGCAGTGACCTATGTAGTCACATAATTATATTAGTGAGGATACTGTCATGCAATGTGTTGGAATAGAAGATCATGTAGCCAAGCAGACTGTGGCAATGATGGCCGCAGCAGAAGAGGAGTGTGTTGACCTTGTAGGAGGCAGTGACTTGTCTATTTGAAATTATACTAGTGAGGATACGGCTGCCATGACAGGCCAATGCCATTGTTTGTACAATTATGAACCATCCTAAACCCAATAAGATGATGGGTATGATGACAGCAGCAGGAGGTGACTGTGCTGATCTTTTGGGAAGACTGGAAGACCAGCCATCTCACAACTTGTGCAGCAGCTGCTGATGTGTTTAGCTCGCAAAGCATTGTCGAGACTGGATACAATTGTATCATGAAGTTTTCAGCACAAACCTCGGACGTTCCTTCCACTTGCTTTTGGTTGTCCACCTGTAAGAGGCCATTCTTAGCGGTTCGGGAGACTCGCACTTCATGCCACTGGCCAAGGCGCACTGACTTTTCGCTTCTGAATGTAGAAAAAGAAGCAAAAATTAATCTATAGGACGTTGGTCGAGATATTTTCCATATTTCCTATTCCAATCATGATTTTTAAAGGGATGGTCCAGCAGGATAAATTCTAGAGGGGCAGAAGGAGGAGAAGGAGCGTCTCAGCTGTGGCCAGAGATTGGCTGAGCAGTCATTTCCTGCAGTACAGTCTGAATTAACACTTAAATCTTGTACTTGCCTGGCTACAATGTAACTTCCTGTACGAGTGACCACTATTCACTGCCTGTAGCTACGTGTACAACAGAGGTCACAGAAGAAAAAGCACAAAATAAACTCACCGTATCACTGCTGTCCCGGAGCCGCAGTCAAACCTGAAGACCACGTAGCCGCTGGCCATGGTGATGGATATAAAGTCTTTGCTGTCATTGTCGTAGCTGTAGAGGATGGTGCCGTCTTCTGCGTCTGGGCGGAATGTCATGTCAAACTCCATGAACGAGAGGTAATGGTGCGGCTCGAAAGGCCATTGTGTCACCGCAAAGGAACGGGCAGACTCATTGAACTGGGGGATAGCCAAGACGAACGCTGCAAGGAGGGACACAATGGATTTAGGAAAAGTCAACTGAAAGGGGGTGTACAGGATTAGGATTTATTCCAGTAATAGCGCCACTCCTGGGATGTGCTTGTTATTGCAGCTCAGCTCGATTGAAGAAGAAGTTTAGGTTACAAGATCTCTGTATCCAGTCTAGACAATGCTCTGAGAGCTCAACACATCAGCTGCAGTTGCACAAATCTCTCTGCTAGTTTGCTACAATGTATCAATCTGGAGTCCAGGCTGTTGACCTCACAGAGCATTGTCTAGACAATAAACCAGATCAGACAGCAGCTACAAAGAGTGTCTCCCTCTCTGGAGGACCTGCCCTGTCCTGCATTACACAGATAGCCCATTGATGGGAATGAACAGTTTGTAATTCTTTATTTTTCCTGTGCTGGCGCTGCAAGGAAATTAAAAACGTAGTTAAAGGTTCCTCTGCAGATTACATCTGGTCTCTGGGGCTTTCAGTAGAATGATCTGCCTAATTTCAGGGCATCCTAATAATATAAAGACTTTTCAACTGCATTTGCAATAGAATAAGATGATCGATAAAGAAAAAAGCAAGGCTGGGATGAGGGGTAGGTGAAGATAAGAAGCAGCCTGGAGTGCCAGCTCCAAACCACAGCAAAAAAGACTCCACACAAGAAGAAACCTGAGGAGAGGAATGTGGTAAGTGTTTGTCTCTGAGTGTGTTTATGTGTTGAGTATGTGATGTATGAAGTATCACTTCTCTTATCCTGGTTACTGCCTAGTAACACTTCTCTTACCCTGGTTACTGCCTAGTATCACTTCTCTTATCCTGGTTACTGCCTAGTATCACTTCTCTTACCCTGGATACTGCCTAGTACCACTTCTCTTATCCTGGTTACTGCCTAGTAACACTTCTCTTACCCTGGTTACTGCCTAGTATCACTTCTCTGATCCTGGTTACTGCCTAGTATCACTTCTCTTACCCTGGATACTGCCTAGTATCACTTCTCTTACCCTGGATACTGCCTAGTACCACTTCTCTTATCCTGGTTACTGCCTAGTATCACTTCTCTTATCCTGGTTACTGCCTAGTACCACTTCTCTTATCCTGGTTACTGCCTAGTATCACTTCTCTTATCCTGGTTACTGCCTAGTATCACTTCTCTTACCCTGGATACTGCCTAGTAACACTTCTCTTACCCTGGTTACTGCCTAGTATCAGTTGTCTTACCCTGGATACTGCCTAGTATCACTTCTCTTATCCTGGTTACTGCCTAGTAACACTTCTCTTACCCTGGTTACTGCCTAGTATCACTTCTCTTATCCTGGTTACTGCCTAGTATCACTTCTCTTACCCTGGATACTGCCTAGTACCACTTCTCTTATCCTGGTTACTGCCTAGTAACACTTCTCTTACCCTGGTTACTGCCTAGTATCACTTCTCTGATCCTGGTTACTGCCTAGTATCACTTCTCTTACCCTGGATACTGCCTAGTATCACTTCTCTTACCCTGGATACTGCCTAGTACCACTTCTCTTATCCTGGTTACTGCCTAGTATCACTTCTCTTATCCTGGTTACTGCCTAGTACCACTTCTCTTATCCTGGTTACTGCCTAGTATCACTTCTCTTATCCTGGTTACTGACTAGTGTCACTTCTCTTACCCTGGTTACTGCCTAGTATCACTTCTCTTACCCTGGATACTGCCTAGTATCACTTCTCTTACCCTGGTTACTGCCTAGTATCACTTCTCTTATCCTGGTTACTGCCTAGTATCACTTCTCTTATCCTGGTTACTGCCTAGTACCAGTTCTCTTATCCTGGATACTGCCTAGTACCAGTTGTCTTACCCTGGTTACTGCCTAGTAACACTTCTCTTACCCTGGTTACTGCCTAGTAACACTTCTCTTACCCTGGTTACTGCCTAGTACCAGTTGTCTTACCCTGGTTACTGCCTAGTAACACTTCTCTTACCCTGGTTACTGCCTAGTACCAGTTGTCTTACCCTGGTTACTGCCTAGTAACACTTCTCTTACCCTGGTTACTGCCTAGTATCACTTCTCTTACCCTGGTTACTGCCTAGTACCACTTCTCTTATCCTGGTTACTGCCTAGTATCACTTCTCTTATCCTGGTTACTGCCTAGTGTCACTTCTCTTACCCTGGATACTGCCTAGTATCACTTCTCTTATCCTGGTTACTGCCTAGTACCACTTCTCTTATCCTGGTTACTGCCTAGTATCACTTCTCTTATCCTGGTTACTGCCTAGTGTCACTTCTCTTACCCTGGTTACTGCCTAGTATCACTTCTCTTACCCTGGATACTGCCTAGTATCACTTTTCTTACCCTGGATACTGCCTAGTATCACTTCACTTACCCTGGTTACTGCCTAGTATCACTTCTCTTATCCTGGTTACTGCCTAGTATCACTTCTCTTATCCTGGTTACTGCCTAGTATCACTTCTCTTATCCTGGTTACTGCCTAGTACCAGTTCTCTTATCCTGGATACTGCCTAGTACCAGTTGTCTTACCCTGGTTACTGCCTAGTAACACTTCTCTTACCCTGGTTACTGCCTAGTAACACTTCTCTTACCCTGGTTACTGCCTAGTACCAGTTGTCTTACCCTGGTTACTGCCTAGTAACACTTCTCTTACCCTGGTTACTGCCTAGTATCACTTCTCTTACCCTGGTTACTGCCTAGTACCACTTCTCTTATCCTGGTTACTGCCTAGTATCACTTCTCTTATCCTGGTTACTGCCTAGTGTCACTTCTCTTACCCTGGATACTGCCTAGTATCACTTTTCTTACCCTGGATACTGCCTAGTATCACTTCTCTTACCCTGGTTACTGCCTAGTATTACTTCTCTTATCCTGGTTACTGCCTAGTATCACTTCTCTTATCCTGGTTACTGCCTAGTATCACTTCTCTTATCCTGGTTACTGCCTAGTATCACTTCTCTTATCCTGGTTACTGCCTAGTATCACTTCTCTTATCCTGGTTACTGCCTGGTACCAGTTCTCTTATCCTGGATACTGCCTAGTACCAGTTGTCTTACCCTGGTTACTGCCTAGTAACACTTCTCTTACCCTGGTTACTGCCTAGTAACACTTCTCTTACCCTGGTTACTGCCTAGTATCAGTTGTCTTACCCTGGTTACTGCCTAGTAACACTTCTCTTACCCTGGATACTGCCTAGTAACACTTCTCTTACCCTGGTTACTGCCTAGTATCACTTCTCTTACCCTGGTTACTGCCTAGTAACACTTCTCTTACCCTGGTTACTGCCTAGTACCAGTTCTCTTATCCTGGATACTGCCTAGTACCAGTTGTCTTACCCTGGTTACTGCCTAGTAACACTTCTCTTACCCTGGATACTGCCTAGTACCACTTCTCTTACCCTGGTTACTGCCTAGTAACACTTCTCTTACCCTGGTTACTGCCTAGTAACACTTCTCTTACCCTGGTTACTGCCTAGTACCACTTCTCTTACCCTGGATACTGCCTAGTATCACTTCTCTTACCCTGGTTACTGCCTAGTATCATTTCTCTTATCCTGGATACTGCCTAGTATCACTTCTCTTTCCCTGGATACTGCCTAGTACCACTTCTCTTACCCTGGTTACTATCTAGTAACACTTCTCTTACCCTGGATACTGTCTAGTACCACTTCTCTTACCCTGGTTACTGCCTAGTAACACTTCTCTTACCCTGGATACTGCCTAGTACCAATATTCTTACCCTGGATACTGCCTAGTACCACTTCTCTTACCCTGGTTACTGCCTAGTACCAGTTCTCTTACCCTGGATACTGCCTAGTACCACTTCTCTTACCCTGGATACTGCCTAGTATCACTTCTCTTACCCTGGTTACTGCCTAGTATCACTTCTCTTATCCTGGATACTGCCTAGTATCACTTCTCTTTCCCTGGATACTGCCTAGTACCACTTCTCTTACCCTGGTTACTGTCTAGTAACACTTCTCTTACCCTGGATACTGTCTAGTACCACTTCTCTTACCCTGATTACTGCCTAGTAACACTTCTCTTACCCTGGTTACTGCCTAGTATCAGTTGTCTTACCCTGGTTACTGCCTAGTAACACTTCTCTTACCCTGGATACTGCCTAGTAACACTTCTCTTACCCTGGTTACTGCCTAGTACCAGTTCTCTTATCCTGGTACTGCCTGTACCAGTTGTCTTACCCTGGTTACTGCCTGTCACTTCTCTTATCCTGGTACTGCCTAGTATCACTTCTCTTTCCCTGGATACTGCCTAGTACCACTTCTCTTACCCTGGTTACTATCTAGTAACACTTCTCTTACCCTGATTACTGCCTAGTAACACTTCTCTTACCCTGGTTACTGCCTAGTATCAGTTGTCTTACCCCCTGGTTACTGCCTAGTAACACTTCTCTTACCCTGGATACTGCCTAGTAACACTTCTCTTACCCTGGTTACTGCCTAGTACCAGTTCTCTTATCCTGGATACTGCCTAGTACCAGTTGTCTTACCCTGGTTACTGCCTAGTAACACTTCTCTTACCCTGGATACTGCCTAGCACCACTTCTCTTACCCTGGTTACTGCCTAGTAACACTTCTCTTACCCTGGTTACTGCCTAGTACCACTTCTCTTACCCTGGATACTGCCTAGTATCACTTCTCTTACCCTGGTTACTGCCTAGTATCATTTCTCTTATCCTGGATACTGCCTAGTATCACTTCTCTTTCCCTGGATACTGCCTAGTACCACTTCTCTTACCCTGGTTACTATCTAGTAACACTTCTCTTACCCTGGATACTGTCTAGTACCACTTCTCTTACCCTGGTTACTGCCTAGTAACACTTCTCTTACCCTGGATACTGCCTAGTACCAATATTCTTACCCTGGATACTGCCTAGTACCACTTCTCTTACCCTGGTTACTGCCTAGTACCAGTTCTCTTACCCTGGTTACTGCCTAGTACCACTTCTCTTACCCTGGATACTGCCTAGTATCACTTCTCTTACCCTGGTTACTGCCTAGTATCACTTCTCTTATCCTGGATACTGCCTAGTATCACTTCTCTTTCCCTGGATACTGCCTAGTACCACTTCTCTTACCCTGGTTAATATCTAGTAACACTTCTCTTACCCTGGATACTGTCTAGTACCACTTCTCTTACCCTGATTACTGCCTAGTAACACTTCTCTTACCCTGGTTACTGCCTAGTATCAGTTGTCTTACCCTGGTTACTGCCTAGTAACACTTCTCTTACCCTGGATACTGCCTAGTAACACTTCTCTTACCCTGGTTACTGCCTAGTATCACTTCTCTTACCCTGGTTACTGCCTAGTAACACTTCTCTTACCCTGGTTACTGCCTAGTACCAGTTCTCTTATCCTGGATACTGCCTAGTACCAGTTGTCTTACCCTGGTTACTGCCTAGTAACACTTCTCTTACCCTGGATACTGCCTAGCACCACTTCTCTTACCCTGGTTACTGCCTAGTAACACTTCTCTTACCCTGGTTACTGCCTAGTACCACTTCTCTTACCCTGGATACTGCCTAGTATCACTTCTCTTACCCTGGTTACTGCCTAGTATCATTTCTCTTATCCTGGATACTGCCTAGTATCACTTCTCTTTCCCTGGATACTGCCTAGTACCACTTCTCTTACCCTGGTTACTATCTAGTAACACTTCTCTTACCCTGGATACTGTCTAGTACCACTTCTCTTACCCTGGTTACTGCCTAGTAACACTTCTCTTACCCTGGATACTGCCTAGTACCAGTTCTCTTACCCTGGTTACTGCCTAGTACCAATATTCTTACCCTGGATACTGCCTAGTACCACTTCTCTTACCCTGGTTACTGCCTAGTACCAGTTCTCTTACCCTGCTTACTGCCTAGTACCACTTCTCTTACCCTGGATACTGCCTAGTATCACTTCTCTTACCCTGGTTACTGCCTAGTATCACTTCTCTTATCCTGGATACTGCCTAGTATCACTTCTTTTCCCCTGGATACTGCCTAGTACCACTTCTCTTACCCTGGTTACTATCTAGTAACACTTCTCTTACCCTGGATACTGTCTAGTACCACTTCTCTTACCCTGGTTACTGCCTAGTAACACTTCTCTTACCCTGGATACTGCCTAGTACCAGTTCTCTTACCCTGGTTACTGCCTAGTACCAATATTCTTACCCTGGATACTGCCTAGTAACACTTCTCTTACCCTGGTTACTGCCTAGTACCAATATTCTTACCCTGGATACTGCCTAGTACCACTTCTCTTACCCTGGTTACTGCCTAGTACCAATTCTCTTATCCTGGATACTACCTAGTATCAGTTCTCTTACTCTGGTTACTGCCTAGTATCACTTCTCTTACCCTGGTTACTATCTAGTAACACTTCTCTTACCCTGGATACTGTATAGTAACACTTCTCTTACCCTGGATACTGCCTAGTACCAGTTCTCTTACCCTGGTTACTGCCTAGTACCAATATTCTTACCCTGGATACTGCCTAGTACCACTTCTCTTACCCTGGTTACTGCCTAGTACCAATTCTCTTATCCTGGATACTACCTAGTATCAGTTCTCTTACTCTGGATACTGCCTAAAACCACTTCTCTTTCTCTGGATACTACGTAGTACCACTTTTCTTACCCTGGATACTACGTAATACCAATTCTCTTACCCTGGATACTTCCTAGTATCACTTCTCTAACCCTAGATACTGCCCAACACCATTCCTCTTGCCCTAGATACTGCCCAGAACCAATTCTCGCACCCTGTATAAACACTGCAAAGTACCACTTCTCTTGCACTCTATCTTGCCCAGTAACATTTCTTTTGCCATGTATACTGCCCAGTACCACTTCTTGTGTCCTGTAACACTCCCCACTACTACTCCGCTTGCACTGTACACTGGGAGGTACCACTTCTCTTACCCTGGATACTGCCTAGTAACACTTCTCTTGCTCTGTATAGACATATTATGGTTAGTGTTTTGTCTGCAATTTACTTTATCAGTTTAGGATACTAAACTGGCTTGTCCTAGCTTTGATCTGGAGACCAGATGCACTAGACAAAAAAATCAAGGGCATGTGTCCATGGTGCCAGGTGGACAACCCCTTTAAGGTTTTCCTCAGATAAACTGAACTAATAAGAGGGAAGCAGTAAGCAAGTAATAAAGAGATTGCAAAAAGTCTTATGAAGGATGAAAAGAATATGTCCTTATTACTGCATTATTATTAGACTGCTGGGAACAGATAAAGGGATTACAGATCTATCCCACATTATTGGGGGCAATAAAATATTCCCACCAGAATTTTGTGACTCATACTTTTGGTGTTAGGGACTTCATTCATCAGTACTACAGCATCACCTAGTGGTCAGACATTACCTTACAACACGTCATTTACACTTTAGACTATAAAATGTATAGACATTTTTGCCTTCTGACCCTCGATCACAGGATGGGGGCGCTCTGAACCTCAGTCATAGATGTTAGGGCGCATAGTTTCAGACATGTAACACTGCAGGGAGCTCCTGAGTCTACAGGCTCTCTGGAGCCAAGAACCACACTTGTCTTAGTCCTTAATTTTGGCTAATGGGTTAGGGCCAGAACCCCCCAAATAAATAAAGACCCCAGGCCAGGCCCCCTAAATAAATATAGTGCTAAAGTAGTCTACACAGCAGTCCAGATTAATACAGGTTGGTGCACGCGGAGGACCCCAGACCAGACCCCTAAACTAATACAGACCCCAGACCAGACGCCTAAACTAATACAGACCCCAGACCAGACCCCTAAACTAATACAGACCTCAGACCAGACCGCTAAACTAATACAGACCTCAGACCAGACCTCTAAACTAATACAGACCCCAGACCAGAACCCTAAACTAATACAGACCCAAGACCAGACCCCTAAACTAATACAGACACCAGACCCCTAAACTAATACAGACCCCAGACCAGACCCCTAAACTAATACAGACCCCAGACCAGACTCCTAAAGTAATACAGACCCCAGACCAGACCCCTAAACTAATACAGACCTCAGACCAGACCTCTAAACTAATACAGACCCCAGACCAGAACCCTAAACTAATACAGACCCAAGACCAGACCCCTAAACTAATACAGACACCAGACCCCTAAACTAATACAGACCCCAGACCAGACCTCTAAACTAATACAGACCTCAGACCAGACCTCTAAACTAATACAGACCCCCTCAACTAATACAGACCTCAGACCAGACCCCTAAACTTATACAGACCCCAGACCAGACCCCTAAACTAATACAGACCGCAGATCAGACCCCTAAACTAATACAGACCCCCAGATCAGACCCCTAAACTAATACAGACCCCAGACCAGGCCCCTAAACTAATACAGACCCCAGACCAGACCCCTAAACTAATACAGACCCCAGACCAGACCCCTAAACTAATACAGACCCCAGACCAGACCCCTAAACTAATACAGACCCCAGACCAGACCTCTAAACTAATACAGACCCCAGACCCCTAAACTAAGAAAGACCCCAGACCCCTAAACTAATACAGACCCCAGAGCAGACTCCTAAACTAATACAGACCCCAGACCCCTAAACTAATACAGACCCCAGACCAGATCCCTAAACTAATACAGACCCCAGACCCCTAAACTAAGAAAGACCCCAGACCAGATCCCTAAACTAATACAGACCCCAGACCCCTAAACTAAGAAAGACCCCAGACCAGATCTCTAAACTAATACAGACCCCAGAACAGACCCCTAAACTAATACAGACCCCAGACCCCTAAACTAAGAAAGACCCCAGATCAAATCTCTAAACTAATACAGACCCCAGACCGGACCCCTAAACTAATACAGACCCCAGACCATACCCCTAAACTAATACAGATCACAGACCCCTAAACTAAGAAAGACCCCAGACCAGATCTCTAAACTAATACAGACCCCAGATCAGATCTCTAAACTAATACAGACCCCAGACCAGACCCCTAAACTAATACAGACCCCAGACCAGACCTCTAAACTAATACAGACCCCAGACCAGACCCCTAAACTAATACAGACCTCAGACCAGACCCCTAAACTAATACAGACCCCAGACCAGACCCCTAAACTAATACAGACCCCAGACCAGACCTCTAAACGAATACACACCTCAGACCAGACCCCTAAACTAATACAGACCCCAGACCAGACCCCTAAACTAATACAGACCCCAGACCAGACCCCCTAAACTAATACAGACCCCAGACCAGACCCCTAAACTAATACACACCCCAGACCAGACCCCTAAGCTAATACAGACCCCAGACCAGATCCCTAAACTAATACAGACCCCAAACCCCTAAACTAAGAAAGACCCCAGACCAGATCCCTAAACTAATACAGACCCCAGACCCCTAAACTAAGAAAGACCCCAGACCAGATCTCTAAACTAATACAGACCCCAGACCAGATCTCTAAACTAATACAGACCCCAGACCAGACCCCTAAACTAATACAGACCCCAGACCCCTAAACTAAGAAAGACCCCAGATCAAATCTCTAAACTAATACAGACCCCCGACCGGACCCCTAAACTAATACAGACCCCAGACCATACCCCTAAACTAATACAGATCACAGACCCCTAAACTAAGAAAGACCCCAGACCAGATCTCTAAACTAATACAGACCCCAGATCAGATCTCTAAACTAATACAGACCCCAAACCGGACCCCTAAACTAATACAGACCCCAGACCAGACCTCTAAACTAATACAGACCCCAGACCAGACCCCTAAACTAATACAGACCTCAGACCAGACCCCTAAACTAATAGAGACCCCAGACCAGACCCCTAAACTAATACAGACCCCAGACCAGACCTCTAAACTAATACACACCCCAGACCAGACCCCTAAACTAATACAGACCCCAGACCAGACCCCTAAACTAATACAGACCCCAGACCAGACCCCCTAAACTAATACAGACCCCAGACCAGACCCCTAAACTAATACACACCCCAGACCAGACCCCTAAGCTAATACAGACCCCAGACCAGACCCCTAAACTAATACAGACCCCAGACCAGACCCCTAAACTAATACAGACCCCAGACCCCTAAACTAATACAGACCCCAAACCTGACGCCCTAAACTAATACAGACCCCAGACCAGACCTCCTAAACTAATACAGACCCCAGACCAGACCCCTGAACTAATACAGACCGCAGACCAGACACCTAAACTAATACAGACCCCCGACCAGACCCCTAAACTAATACAGACCTCAGACCAGACCCCTAAACTAATACAGACCCCAGACCAGACCTCTAAACTGATACAGACCCCAGACCAGACCTCTAAACTAATACAGACCTCAGAGCAGACTCCTAAAGTAATACAGACCCCAGACCAGACCCCTAAACTAATACAGACCCCAGACCAGACCTCTAAACTAATACAGACCCCAGACCAGAACCCTAAACTAATACAGACCCCAGACCGGGACCTATAAACTAATACAGACCCCAGACCAGACCCCTAAACTAATACAGACCCCAGACCAGACCTCTAAACTAATACAGACCCCAGACCAGACCCCTAAACTAATACAGACCCCAGACCAGACCCCTAAACTAATACAGACCCCAGACCAGACCCTCTAAACTAATACAGACCCCAGACCAGACCCCTAAGCTAATACAGATCCCAGACCAGACCCCTAAACTAATACAAACCGCAGACCAGACCCCTGAACTAATACAGACCGCAGACCAGACCCCTGAACTAATACAGTCCCCAGACCAGACCCCTGAACTAATACAGACCCCAGACCAGACCCCTGAACTAATACAGACCGCAGACCAGACCCCTAAACTAATACAGACCCCAGACCAGACCCCTAAACTAATACAGACCTCAGACCAGACCCCTAAACTAATACAGACCCCAGACCAGACCTCTAAACTGATACAGACCCCAGACCAGACCTCTAAACTAATACAGACCTCAGAGCAGACTCCTAAAGTAATACAGACCCCAGACCAGACCCCTAAACTAATACAGACCCCAGACCAGACCTCTAAACTAATACAGACCCCAGACCAGACCCCTAAACTAATACAGACCCCTGAACGCTAATACACGACCCCAGATCAGACCCCTAAACTAATACAGACCCCAGACCAGGCCCCTAAACTAATACAGACCCCAGACCAGACCTCTAAACTAATACAGACCCCAGACCAGACCCTTAAACTAATACAGACCCCAGACCAGACCTCTAAACTAATACAGACCCCAGACCCCTAAACTAATACAGACCCCAGACCCCTAAACTAATACAGACCCCAGACCAGACCCCTAAACTAATACAGACCCCAGACCAGACCCCTAAACTAATACAGACCCCAGACCAGACCCCTAAACTAATACAGACCCCAGAGCAGACCCCTAAACTAATACAGACCCCAGACCGACCCCTAAACTAATACAGACCCCAGACAAGGCCCCTAAACTAATACAGACCTCAGACCAGACCCCTAAACTAATACAGACCCCAGACCAGACCTCTAAACTAATACAGACCCCAGACCAGACCTCTAAACTAATACAGACCCCAGACCAGATCCCTAAACTAATACAGACCCCAGACCCCTAAACTAAGACAGACCCCAGACCAGATCTCTAAACTAATACAGACCCCAGATCAGATCTCTAAACTAATACAGACCCCAGACCGGACCCCTAAACTAATACAGACCCCAGACCAGACCTCTAAACTAATACAGACCCCAGACCAGACCTCTAAACTAATACAGACCTCAGACCAGACCTCTAAACTAATACAGACCCCAGACCAGACCCCTAAACTAATACAGACCCCAGACCAGACCCCTAAACTAATACAGACCCCAGACCGCCCCTAAACTAATACAGACCCCAGACCAGACCCCTCCGCCCCCTAAACTAATACAGACCCCAGACCAGACCCCTAAACTAATACAGACCCCAGACCCCCTAAACTAATACAGACCCCAACCAGACCCCTAAACTAATACAGACCCCAGACCAGACCCCTAAACTAATACAGACCCCAGACCAGACCCCTAAACTAATACAGACCCCAGACCAGACCCCTAAACTAATACAGACCCCAGACCAGACCCCTAAACTAATACAGACCCCAGACCAGACCCCTAAACTAATACAGACCCCAGACCAGACCCCTAAACTAATACAGACCCCAGACCAGACCCCTAAACTAATACAGACCCCAGACCAGACCCCTAAACTAATACAGACCCCAGACCACCCTAAACTAATACAGACCCCAGACCCCAGACCCCTAAACTAATACAGACCCCAGACCAGACCCCTAAACTAATACAGAACCCAGACCAGACCTCTAAACTAATACAGACCCCAGACCAGATCCCTAAACTAATACAGACCACAGACCCCTAAACTAAGAAAGACCCCAGACCAGATCTCTAAACTAATACAGACCCCAGATCAGATCTCTAAACTAATACAGACCCCAGACCGGACCCCTAAACTAATACAGACCCCAGACCAGACCTCTAAACTAATACAGACCCCAGACCAGACCTCTAAACTAATACAGACCTCAGACCAGACCTCTAAACTAATACAGACCCCAGACCAGACCCCTAAACTAATACAGACCCCAGACCAGACCCCTAAACTAATACAGACCCCAGACCAGACCCCTAAACTAATACAGACCTCAGACCAGACCCCTAAACTAATACAGACCTCAGACCAGACCCCTAAACTAATACAGACCCCAGACCAGAACCCTAAACTAATACAGACCCCATACCAGACCCCTAAACTAATACAGACACCAGACCCCTAAACTAATACAGACCCCAGACCAGACCCCTAAACTAATACAGACCCCAGACCAGACCCCTAAACTAATACAGACCCCAGACCAGACCCCTAAACTAATACAGAACCCTGAACTAATACAGACCTCAGATCAGACCCCTAAACTAATACAGACCCCAGACCAGGCCCCTAAACTAATACAGACCCCAGACCAGATCTCTAAACTAATACAGACCCCAGACCAGACCCCTAAACTAATACAGACCCCTGAACTAATACAGACCCCAGATCAGACCCCTAAACTAATACAGACCCCAGACCAGGCCCCTAAACTAATACAGACCCCAGACCAGACCTCTAAACTAATACAGACCCCAGACCAGACCCTTAAACTAATACAGACCCCAGACCAGACCTCTAAACTAATACAGACCCCAGACCCCTAAACTAATACAGACCCCAGACCCCTAAACTAATACAGACCCCAGACCAGACCCCTAAACTAATACAGACCCCAGACCAGACCCCTAAACTAATACAGACCCCAGACCAGACCTCTAAACTAATACAGACCCCAGACCAGAGCCCTAAACTAATACAGACCCCAGAGCAGACTCCTAAACTAATACAGACCCCAGACCCCTAAACTAATACAGACCCCAGACCAGGCCCCTAAACTAATACAGACCTCAGACCAGACCCCTAAACTAATACAGACCCCAGAACAGACCTCTAAACTAATACAGACCCCAGACCAGACCCTTAAACTAATACAGACCCCAGACCAGACCTCTAAACTAATACAGACCCCAGACCCCTAAACTAAGAAAGACCCCAGACCCCTAAACTAATACAGACCCCAGACCAGACCCCTAAACTAATACAGAACCCAGACCAGACCTCTAAACTAATACAGACCCCAGACCAGATCCCTAAACTAATACAGACCACAGACCCCTAAACTAAGAAAGACCCCAGACCAGATCTCTAAACTAATACAGACCCCAGATCAGATCTCTAAACTAATACAGACCCCAGACCGGACCCCTAAACTAATACAGACCCCAGACCAGACCTCTAAACTAATACAGACCCCAGACCAGACCTCTAAACTAATACAGACCTCAGACCAGACCTCTAAACTAATACAGACCCCAGACCAGACCCTTAAACTAATACAGACCCCAGACCAGACCCCTAAACTAATACAGACCCCAGACCAGACCCCTAAACTAATACAGACCTCAGACCAGACCCCTAAACTAATACAGACCTCAGACCAGACCCCTAAACTAATACAGACCCCAGACCAGAACCCTAAACTAATACAGACACCAGACCCCTAAACTAATACAGACACCAGACCCCTAAACTAATACAGACCCCAGACCAGACCCCTAAACTAATACAGACCCCAGACCAGACCCCTAAACTAATACAGACCCCAGACCAGACCCCTAAACTAATACAGACCCCTGAACTAATACAGACCTCAGATCAGACCCCTAAACTAATACAGACCCCAGACCAGGCCCCTAAACTAATACAGACCCCAGACCAGATCTCTAAACTAATACAGACCCCAGACCAGACCCCTAAACTAATACAGACCCCAGACCAGACCCCTAAACTAATACAGACCCCAGACCAGACCTCTAAACTAATACAGACCCCAGACCAGAGCCCTAAACTAATACAGACCCCAGAGCAGACTCCTAAACTAATACAGACCCCAGACCCCTAAACTAATACAGACCCCAGACCCCTAAACTAATACAGACCCCAGACCAGATCTCTAAACTAATACAGACCCCAGACCAGATCTCTAAACTAATACAGACCCCAGACCAGACCCCTAAACTAATACAGACCCCAGACCCCTAAACTAAGAAAGACCCCAGACCAGATCTCTAAACTAATACAGACCCCAGATCAGATCTCTAAACTAATACAGACCCCAGACCAGACCTCTAAACTAATACAGACCCCAGACCAGACCTCTAAGCTAATACAGACCCCAGACCAGACCTCTAAACTAATACAGACCCCAGACCAGACCCCTAAACTAATACAGACCTCAGACCAGACCCCTAAACTAATACAGACCCCAGACCAGACCCCTAAACTAATACAGACCCCAGACCAGACCTCTAAACTAATACAGACCCCAGACCAGACCCCTAAACTAATACAGACCCCAGATCAGACCCCTAAACTAATACAGACCCCAGACCAGACCCCCTAAACTAATACAGACCCCAGACCAGACCCCTAAACTAATACACACCCCAGACCAGACCCCTAAGCTAATACAGACCCCAGACCAGACCTCCTAAACTAATACAGACCCCAGACCAGACTTCTGAACTAATACAGACCGCAGACCAGACCCCTAAACTAATACAGACCCCCGACCAGACCCCTAAACTAATACAGACCTCAGACCAGACCCCTAAACTAATACAGACCCCAGACCAGACCTCTAAACTGATACAGACCCCAGACCAGACCTCTAAACTAATACAGACCTCAGAGCAGACTCCTAAAGTAATACAGACCCCAGACCAGACCCCTAAACTAATACAGACCCCAGACCAGACCTCTAAACTAATACAGACCCCAGACCAGAACCCTAAACTAATACAGACCCCAGACCGGACCCATAAACTAATACAGACCCCAGACCAGACCCCTAAACTAATACAGACCCCAGACCAGACCTCTAAACTAATACAGACCCCAGACCAGACCCCTAAACTAATACAGACCCCAGACCAGACCCCTAAACTAATACAGACCCCAGACCAGACCCTCTAAACTAATACAGACCCCAGACCAGACCCCTAAGCTAATACAGACCCCAGACCAGACCTCCTAAACTAATACAAACCCCAGACCAGACCCCTGAACTAATACAGACCGCAGACCAGACCCTGAACTAATACAGACCGCAGACCAGACCCCTAAACTAATACAGACCCCAGACCAGACCCCTGAACTAATACAGACCCCAGACCAGACCCCTGAACTAATACAGACCGCAGACCAGACCCCTAAACTAATACAGACCCCAGACCAGACCCCTAAACTAATACAGACCCCAGACCAGACCCCTAAACTAATACAGACCCCAGACCAGACCTCTAAACTGAAACAGACCCCAGACCAGACCTCTAAACTAATACAGACCTCAGAGCAGACTCCTAAAGTAATACAGACCCCAGACCAGACCCCTGAACTAATACAGACCCCAGACCAGACCCCTGAACTAATACAGACCTCAGACCAGACCCCTAAACTAATACAGACCCCAGACCAGACCCCTAAACTAATACAGACCTCAGACCAGACCCCTAAACTAATACAGACCCCAGACCAGACCTCTAAACTGAAACAGACCCCAGACCAGACCTCTAAACTAATACAGACCTCAGAGCAGACTCCTAAAGTAATACAGACCCCAGACCAGACCCCTAAACTAATACAGACCCCAGACCAGATCTCTAAACTAATACAGACCCCAGACCAGATCTCTAAACTAATACAGACCCCAGACCAGACCCCTAAACTAATACAGACCCCAGACCCCTAAACTAAGAAAGACCCCAGATCAGATCTCTAAACTAATACAGACCCCAGACCGGACCCCTAAACTAATACAGACCCCAGACCATACCCCTAAACTAATACAGACCACAGACCCCTAAACTAATACAGACCTCAGACCAGATCTCTAAACTAATACAGACCCCAGATCAGATCTCTAAACTAATACAGACCCCAGACCGGACCCCTAAACTAATACAGACCCCAGACCAGACCTCTAAACTAATACAGACCCCAGACCAGACCCCTAAACTAATACAGACCTCAGACCAGACCCCTAAACTAATACAGACCCCAGACCAGACCC